>JAWNNH010000285.1:0-678311 GCA_035043045.1 Hirtodrosophila alboralis | reverse complement strand
TAAAGTAAATAAAGCATATTTAATATACGAATTTAAATACATAATTCGACTTTCTTTTATTAACAACATCTACAGCCAATAAAAGCGATCGTTAAATGTGCGCGAACAAAAGCTGCTTGCTGCGACACTGTGGTTGTGATCTTGGCTACAAATACAAACTAAATACAAACCCAATAAGAATTTCTTTAATATATTTCAGTTTTGTATCTTAAGGAGACAACTACAACGTAATTAGCTCAAATGATGGCTATTTAAGTGGTTATCTGTATTATTTTAAAAATATCTTCCTGATAGTGTACTTTACGTAATAATTTAATAAGATAAAACAACAGCAATTTTCTATCTACATATATTAACTAATTGCGCCCAAGACAGTTTTATCAGTTGTAAATAAATAATTAACTTGAATATATATACGCTGCAAAATTGTCAAAACATTCCATTAAATTAAAATATTTATGTAAATAAAGTACACATTTTTAACACAGTTCACCCCTAAAACAAAGCACCACAGCACAGTAAAGGGGTATACAAACAGCTGTTTCGCATAACTCTCTTTTTGCTGTTTTGCTCTCCTTCCCTTTATGCTACAGCTGTCGTTCACACCTGGCTGCGCCGGGGGTAGTTAAAACCAAGAGAGAAACCGCTAAATACACACCAAGATGTATTTTGCATGATTTTAAATTTGTTGCTCTCTCAACAAATTCTTATCTAATGTAATAATTCATATTTATAAGCATATTAGGTTGAGGCAGTTGCTTTATCAAGAGGCTCTCAGTAGCCGGCTGCACGCCGGTGTTCCTTCTTCTCTCACCTTGTTTTGTCTCTCTATTATCAGCCCCCCATGCCGCCATTTGTGCAATTGGAGCAACGCATGCGTCGCTCTCTACATGACGCTCATCCCCACTTAGAGCTCTCATGTTTTTCTGTGCTCTCCCTATCGCATTCTCTCTTTTATATGGTTCTCATGTCAAAAATTTCGCGTGCTGGCCGCAGTTGCTGTTTTGTTGTCACTTCGATCGCTCGCGTTGCTGGTCCGGAGAGTCGGGAAAACAATTTTAATTAAATATTATAATTGTTGTTGCCGCTGTTTCGTTAGTGTTTGTTATTGTTGTTATTGTTGTTGCGCCACTATTAATACAACAATAAAACAAATCGCATGAATGATAGAACCTTCAATTAAATCGGCACAAAAACGTAAATGCGCAAAACTATACAAAAGAGCAACGCGGCCCCAGGGAGCGTCCTGCGCCACAAAAACAAAACACAAAATACAAATATCCACAATATACAAAAATGCGTATAATTGTGCTAAAAATCAATTTGTAAGTAACACAGTGCAATGTTTAATGCTGTAATAAATGCTAAGAATTGTTAATCATTTTGGTCAGCGTAAAATCGCTGATACCGCGACCAGTTCGCTTAGTATGTCAAAACAGAAATCCAATGAAAAGTGCATAAAAACAATATAAACTGCAGCCGAGAGCTATAAAAAAAAAGCCCAAAACATACATGCAAAAATTCAGTTTGTGAATGCAATCAAAATAAACGGCACGTTTAAGCCGAATTACAGAAAAAAATTACATTTTCAAAAATATCAACCAAAAAAATATAATAAATGTATTCCATTGGCACACAACAAAGCGCAAGAAGAATAAGACAAAAGGAGAATCACACAAAAAAAAGGTCGTGATGCATGGCACTCTGAAATTCTCTTATTATGTTCTTATTGTGGGTGTCCAATTGGGAACAATACTTTTTACAGGACTTGAGATGGACTAAGTATAGTAATACTACAAGTTTTTATGCGAGTGTTCACATTGTATTGGCTATGCTTTGGCAAGCCCATTTTTATGGCCCAATTTAATTATTGTGTAGTGTTTAAAATAAACAGTTTCACATAAAAGCTAAATATATACATATGAGTGTACATACAAACAATACAAATACTAAACATAATTTTAATAAATTGATGCTTTATCAATATGATCTTAGCATATATAATTAAATATATGTTATTTAATAAAACATTGACTGATAAGGGCATTGGTAGTTCGATGTGCCGCTGACAGATTATCCCAATAGTTGTTGTTATTTTTAATATGCGCTGCATCGGCAGCTGCCCTTTGCCTGTTTTCTCTCCCCCACTCGTCCTCTCTGCGTTTCTCTCTCTCTTTTTATAGTTGCCATTTCCGTTGCAATCTGTCGCATTAGGCGCTTGGCTCTCCCTCGCTCTCGCTCTCTCTTACTCTTTCTTCACTCCGGGGGTGAATTGCCGCCGCCTTACCGCATTTCTTTAATTTATGTGTGGTTCCATTCAATGTCTCCTTTAATATGATCGCGCCTGAGCGACACATTCTCCACTTCACGCCACTTCACTTCGCTGTCCTCCACACTCCAAGCCACTCGTTTCTTAGGGTCTCAAGTGTTGTTGTGTTATTTTTATATTTAAGTATACTTAGTTATGTATTTAAATATATATGTATGTATATATACGATATATGTATTTAGATTGCATTACTTGGGTCATTTGCCCTCGGCTGTCGCAGCTGCAGCACTGATAAGTGACTTTAATCATTCTGTACCAGTTGATATGATTTATTTTCCATTTGAAAGTCACAATGGTGCTAAAGTTCACTCAATGGGCGTCATCCCGATAAATTATTATCACAGCAATGTTGTTTAATTAAAATTGCACTTGCACATTAAGTAAATTAGATAATTAAGGTCACTTCAGATTAAATCATAAATATTAATTGTGTTCCAACACATATACATATACTTTTATACAATTTTTTTTCTAAATTTTTAAACTGTTAAGCCATAAACATAACATACATAACTATATATTATCATTATTTATACAACCATTATTTTTTGTAGTTTTCATAATTTTCGTTCTTAATCCCATAATACACTTTTTAGGACAATGCTGTCAGATAATGCAAGATAATTAAACTTAAAAATACTCAAGATTACAAATACTTGTAGAAATACGAGTCATTATTGTCTACTCTGAGGGCGGGTCTACGCGTCATATTTTATTCGACTTCTTTTGCTGCCAGTCAAATGCTGTCAGATATTCGGTCAGTGGCACGCTTTGTCTGTAAATGCCAATGTTTATTTGACCTTGTGGAGTGAATCGCACTATTTAAGAACTTTTAATAGATAGAAACAAACTTGAATAAATACGCGTATAATAACAGATGCGAATATTTGGCGTACTCGAGCATCAGACAATAAGAACAAATAAGAGCCAAATAACCAAAATAAGGGTATTTAATAGTCTATTACATGCTCTGAATTTAGCTTTTATATTTTAAAAATAAAACACAATTAGCAATACAATTCTTTCACGACATTTTAAATATTTTTTATAAGAATTGCCTGCAGCTGCTTTTATCGATTTCACGAAGGGTAATTAGCAAACAAAGCATAAGAAACATTCATTCTTTGTCTAATATCAAAGGTCCAGCTAAGCAGCTAAAATAAACATCTTAGTCAATGAATTTTTAATAGATATTTAATTAAAAATTCATCAACCCTTTGACCCACTTAAAACAACAATACCCTACGATTTGTCAACAATACTTTTGAGTAAATGAAATTGAATATTTAGTAGTTTACATATTTTCAGCTAGAAAGCTTATTAAGTTGTTTCGTACATATTTCAGATAACTATGTTTGTGATAAGGTTTTGCACTCGATATTATTCCTGCCAATAAGAATGAAGTGAGAACGCTATAGTCGAGTATGCCCGACTACGGTATACCCTATTGCCAGTCTCTTATAGTCTCTAAGATCTAAGCGTCAGGGCTAATTCTGATCGAGAATATATATTCTTACTTTATATGGTCAGAGCTGACCTCTTCTGTCATACATTTGAAAGGTTTTTATACACCCTTTTACCTAGTTTTAATGAGTAAATAGTTTAAAAATATAGAAAGCGTTCTAACGCTAACAAAACTTGCCAATTTATCATAGAACATGCTGTAGAAAATTGCTAAAAAGATTATTTTATAATTGCAAAAAAATTGCCATTAAGCGACATTAACAAAATGTAATTTCTTCAGATTACAATTCCTCAGAGTTGAATTCCGCAAGTTATTGTTTTAATTAATGAAGCAGTTTAAATGCCGCCTTCTTTCTTAGAATTTTCGATATATCTTGTGCAAAATTCAATAAAAATAGAACATTTGGTAACACTTTGACAGCGGAATATGAAGTTTATCTATTAAGCATTCCACGAAAAAAAAGAATGAAAAAACGTGATTGCCAACGCATATCGCGAGGTATTGTTATCGGGCTGTTAAACGTAACCTTGTCCCAAAGAACTTGTTCTCAGTTATCACTAAGATTGCATTCTATTAATATCAATATTACGACTATTATCACTACATACGACTACGGCTACCTAAATTAACATTCTAAAATGAGATATTAGGCGAAATATTGCCACGAAACAGAGACTTGAGTTAGGGCGGATGTACATTTGATAACAGTTTCCATGGTCAGTTCCTCTATTGCATGATAACAAAACGAATTTGTATGGCAATTCAGTTTGGGGAATATTTTAATATACTTTTTTGTTGGGTTTATCTGGCAACCAAATAACAATTGAGAGTGATGAAAAGAGAAGCATATACGTACAGAAATTTAATTAAATTCTTTATTTTTTTTGTTACCCAGAATCGTAAAGCGTGGCCGATTTTATTGGTTAACCGGCCCGTCAAACACAAAACAATTAAACAATTGGTTTGTTGTCCACTGTGAATGAATGAATTGTCACGGTATTGTGACCCAGGGGGCACGCATTTATCTATATATATATTCTATGATATAGTCATTTCATTACTCTGTAACTATTTGATTTATAGGCAGTTAAAATATCTATTACAGTGTACACTATTTATCTTCTGAATACATTTAAAATTGGTAAAACGGGGTCTCAAAACTAATAATTGAAAAAAAATTAAACTATTTTCAGGAGACACGACCTTCAAGTTATTGGTTATGAATGTTCTTAAGCTGTAAAGCAAACTGTCTTGGCATATTGCCAATAGATAATATATAATATAATAATAGTATATTAAAGTAATATATATACTAAAAGCTTGAAATATTAAGGATGTTTCTTTTTGCCAGAATTTGCTTAATAGGATTAAAACATTATATAGCTATCATAGGCACGATGAGTAAAAAATTCAGTTTTAGCTTCATTGAAATACAGTTGGTAGGCAATCTTAATTGCAATAAATGTTGAATATTAAATAATTTTAAAATTCTGTTATTTCTATAAATACTCTTTGAAAAAGCACGCTGAAAAATGAAATAATTTGCATATGTTTCCAGACAAAAAAAAAATATTGCAATTTTGTCTGCCTACATTTGGAATTGCACATATTAAAAATAATTTTAGCGCGCAACAGATTGTTGAGCTAAATTTAGAGCACA
The DNA here is from genome assembly GCA_035043045.1 of Hirtodrosophila alboralis. Taxonomy (NCBI): domain Eukaryota; kingdom Metazoa; phylum Arthropoda; class Insecta; order Diptera; family Drosophilidae; genus Hirtodrosophila; species Hirtodrosophila alboralis. The sequence goes on along the minus strand of JAWNNH010000285.1, from coordinate 672,857 downwards.
ATTTAGAATTTTACTTGTTTACATTGCATTTTTTGCAATATCTTTCATAAAATTATTTAGCTTTGTACAATGCATAAATACAAATTGGTTCGGTGATAAGCAATTTATGTAATTTACGTTTAATTTAAATGCTTTTCAAATGCACAAACTATTCCAGCAAAATAATTGCCCTGACTGGGCAACTGGCAATTGCAACTTCGTCCATTTTGAAGAATGCTTATTTTATGCCCTATATATATTTAATTAAATTGCAATTACACAATTGCCATTTAAATTGCCAGCACGTTAATAGCTTTCGTGATCTAAGCGTTTAGACAGACAGACAGACGAACGGACGAGGCTAGATCGACTATACTCAGATCAAGAATATATATACTTCCCACTTTTATCTATAGCCTTCATATTACCTAGTGTTAATGGGTACAGAGTGTAAAAAGCCTGGGCAATATGTTTATGTTAAAAGTGAATATTACAAAAACCGTAGAGATATGCCCATCAATTGAGTCATTCCCAGTGATCGTTCCCATAGTTACAATCACCATCTAACCGCCCACACAATCTAATTGAACTCATTTGACTTTGCGCTTCTATGATTACATTTGGCTTGATCACACGTCACACATCAGCCTTGTATTTTATTCAATTTTTATAACATTACATTCAATTTGGGATAGAGCTATTCTACATATTATAAAGCAATTCCCTTTAGTTTTAAAAATCCTCTTTGTCGACAATAATTTTTTATTAATTAGATTATGTTTTGTTTCACAGATTGTCGCCATATTTTTCAATTATCAGCCTATAATCCATAACAGCAGCTATAAATATCCATTTACTATTATTACATTATTTAAAAAAAAAACCTCAACACACAATTAAATAGTTATCTTATTAAATATAATTGTTGCGCCTAGCTCATTCAAAATTATTTCAAATCAACAGTAATTCACTAAAATATTAGAAGCTCTGTTATAAATTATATTTTTTACAAAAGTCTGCCCAAACTTCTTTATAAATGTTTAGCTGATTCCAAAATTAAGTATTATACATATTCTACAAATTTTTAAATTCAATACAAATAAGCATTTATATAATATAGAATTAAAAAAATGATTAAATAAATTTAAAGATAGATATAATTTCTTGTAATAAATATAAAGATAATTTCATGAAATATGTTTTATACAAAAATGCTTATAATTACGACATATGCTATATAAATATACTAGAAAAACTTCCACGAACCACTTCCGAATAATCATTGTTGCGGGTTTTTGTTGTTAATATCATAATGGAACAACTTGCGTGGGTTGACTTCTAAAACTTGAGCTATTTTTGAAATGAGACTCTAAAATAGAAAAAATGTGCTGAGTAGCTTTAAAAGGCAACTGACTGATCTAATGATGTTTGCTATAGGAAGTTCTATCGTAGGATTGATAATAAAAGTTGGTAGAGTCAAAAAATTGCATAAATATGTACATATATATATATTCATTTTAAAATTAAAACTTAAAGATAAATGTAATCTAACTGATTAAAGAATATCTTTAAAATAATTAGACATTTTACCAAAAATATATACTTATCATTTCTACTTGGCATTTAGACATTTTATAATTTTCGAGGCCCTCAAAGTTAGCCCATTTTGATTATCAAAGTTTTATGGTATACTGAGAATAGTAGTCAAAATTCAATTGATAAGCCCAAATATTTTGGTAGTGTCTGATAAGTGTATGTGATTCATTACGACTGCACCCATGGATCAATTAGTTTAATTGTATGTCAGATAACACAGACCCATATAATAGCGGAAAAACATATGTCAAAACCTAATGCCAAATGTTTTTCTTTCTGTTCTTTTTATTTTATTTAATTTCTTTTTTTTTTTTTGTTTTGTTACTGATAATGCAATGCGTTGTAAATTTTGCCATCTCCATTTCCATTTGGGTTCGACATTAGGAGGCAACAGCTAGAATACAAAAAAAAAAAAATAATATCAACACGTTGATTGCTTTAAGAACCTGTGCTCATATGCAAAGTGTGCTCAGTTGTCGCCAGTTAGTGTAACGTGAAAGACGATGACTTCAATTGTTCATTCAGAAGTAGAACAAACTTAATAATAAGATATAAACAATTTCAAAATAAATAAAAAACAAACAAAAATTCAGTTCTTTAGCTAATAAAGTGTAAGTGAAAATTAGCTACAAATATTGTGGCTATGTTATTGTTTATTTATTCAAATATGCGTGCCAAAAGCTTATAAACTATTATGAGAAAAAATTGGGTATTTACTCTTCGACAGTCAATTAAATATAAATACAAAAAGACTCCATTAACAAAATTATTGAATTAAATAAAGTAATTTAAAATTTATTTTTAGTCAACGAAAATAACAATATTTATGAATTCATTGATTGTTTTTCACATATACGAATAAATTTTCGAAATTCTTAGTCTATCGAATTTCTGATGTGGACAGAAAAACGTAAATCGACTTTTATGTTGAAGCTGTTGTAAAATGAGTCAAGTTTATAGAAAATCATAGATTACTTAAATGGGTCTCTTAAATTTTATTTAAATTAATTTATAATACTATAAACTCATACTATGTAGTACATAGGTGTTTTAACTCTCCATATTATATTTTATGCAATTTTTTTTGTAAACTTTAAAATATGTTGTGCTATCTGTTTTAACTGATCTAGTTTGCTCGCTCTAATGACAGTTTAACATTTTTTTAACCATCTCACATACTATAATACTGTTAATGACCTGATGACTTGGATTTGCATAAAAAATAATTTACTTATTATATTTGCAGAGTTTACAATGTCTTTAAACTGTCTGTAGCTAATTTAACAATTCGTAAATTTAAATTAGTTATAAAAGTTTATGACGTACAGAAGATCACATATGTACGTAATGATCAACAAGTTGAAGCAAATTTAAGAACAAGTTAAGATAAGATTATACAAACTGAAGTCGTGGTTGAAACAAATGAAACTGGTAAACAAATAAAACACACGTGCACAAATGCACAACGAACATTTAATTATTTGATATCAGCAACAACGCATTACAGAATGCATTCAAATAAAATAAAAATAAATAAATCATATACAACAATTGAGCAAATAATATAATTGCATCTGAGTTTAGTGGGATGCAACGCCTTTAAAATTGGGAAATTGTCACGTTTTCGTATAATATTAACAAAATTGCAAATTGAAATAATACATCAGTCTGAAATGGTTGGCACTTGGAGTTGATAGACAGACGAGTGCAGAAGACTCGCAGAAGTCTAGAAAAACTTGTTAAATTGAAGATTTGCAGACTGGACTATACTGTGCATGTGGGGCATTCGAGAATTATTTAAAAAAAAATATATTTATATAAATACTTTTTTGTTTATCTTGCAGAAAATGTAAATCGTAAACGAAATAGGAGCTCCATCAACGTAACGCAACCAAAGAGGCTCAAAGCTTGATCCCAAAGAAATAGAAGACAATAAAAAAAGGGTTGCCTTTGTAACCTACTTCCATTAGTTCCATCTCCAGATAGAACATAGAAACAACTATAACCAAATGACTGCCAATAGTCTGTTAGGACGATCCTTACTTAATGAAGGTACGTTAAGATCAGTTCATTGTATTAAATAAGACTAAAACAATTTGTTTTTCACTTTCAGGACGATCCAATAAACGCTCATTAGTCTCTCTGATCGTTGGACTGGTTGTTGGCTTTTGCCTGGCCGAGCTATTTGTGTATTCATCCACGCCGGAACGTGGCGAACTTATGCCATATGATGGACATCGACATGGCGATGTCAATGATGCGCATCACAGTCACGACATGATTGAGCTGGCCGGTCCAGAGCAGGATGTGGGCACTCACGAGCATGTCCACGAGAACACCAGCATTGCGGAAAAGCTATACAGTGAAGTGCGAATTCTCTGCTGGATCATGACCAATCCTGCCAACCATCAGAAGAAGGCGCGCCATGTGAAACGCACTTGGGGCAAGCGTTGCAATAAGCTGATCTTTATGAGCTCAGCTAAGGATGAGGAACTGGATGCTGTCGCACTGCCAATTGGTGAAGGACGCAACAATCTGTGGGGCAAGACGAAGGAGGCCTATAAGTATATCCACGAACACCACATAAACGATGCGGATTGGTTCCTGAAAGCAGACGATGACACCTACACGGTTGTGGAAAATATGCGCTACATGTTATATCCTTACAATCCCGAGACGCCTGTCTATTTTGGCTGCAAGTTTAAGCCGTATGTAAAACAGGGCTACATGTCCGGGGGAGCTGGATATGTGCTCAGTCGAGAGGCTGTGCGTCGCTTTGTGGTGGAGGCCCTGCCCGATGATAAACTTTGCAAAAAGGACAACACTGGTGCAGAGGATGTAGAAATGGGCAAGTGCTTGGAGAATGTTAAAGTCTTGGCGGGAGATTCACGGGATGCCAATGGCCGTGGTCGCTTCTTTCCCTTTGTGCCAGAGCATCATTTGATACCCTCGCATACGGACAAGAAGTTCTGGTACTGGCAGTACATTTTCTATAAAACGGATGAGGTGAGACCTTTAGCGCATATCAATGCTTAAGGATAACTAATGAAAGATCTTTGTTATAGGGTCTGGACTGTTGTTCGGACAATGCCATATCATTTCATTATGTCTCGCCCAATCAAATGTATGTGCTGGACTATTTGATATATCACTTGAGGCCATATGGCATCGTCAATTCGCCAGATGCACTTCCAAGTAAATTGGCACTGGGCGAACTGATGCCCGCGCCCAAGGAGCCAAAGGAAACCAAGGAGCTAGAGGAATCAAGCACTGACCAAGCGAAGAAGGATGCGCCATGATTGTAGGCCATATATAATTGTATATAGGATCTTGTGTAAATACCAAGCGAAACAGATCGCACTTAGTTTAACATACTTTGCCATTTCCAATTGTTGTCTCTTGTATTAGTTAAATTTGGCTCAGGATTTGTTTGTAGATGTTCTTGAGTTCCAACTCATTTGTACACAAATACCAAAATATGAATACTTGAGTGATGTTACTTTAGTTTGTAAAGAAGTCTGCGCAATTATTGTTTATAATATTAATATATATATAACTAGTTACACTAAGTTAAACTATTAATTTGAATAGGTACTCATATCACATATGGCACATGATTAGCCCTTAAGAAAACGGTAATAATTATACAAATAATATCCCATTTAGTTAGCAATCAAAAACAAATTTTAAATGACATAAATATTTGTATAAGCTTTAATACTTATGTACTATTTATATATACGTATATGCAGCGGCATTGCTAAGAAGACATGTATTACCATATACCATTTACTCATAAATATTTAATAAAATATTGTATTACAAAACAAAATATTACTTATACATTAAGTACTAATGATTTGTGAAGCCTTTCTAAAAGGGAATTACAAAACATTTTGGACCCCAAGAAACGATCAATGGAAAAATTAAAAAAAAAACTGATAAGTACTTAAAAGTGCTGTGGTAATTTTAATTTGTACAATTTGCAGCGGATTTTTTCCATCTCAAATCGAATTAACTTTAAAATTTAACTGCTAATGAATCGTTTAAAGCCTTGTCCAAGTTTTAGTCTCAAAGAAAAATACAGTGTAGAAGGTTCATTTTTGAATCAAAATAGTTTTTAAATTAAATAATTTTAAATATTTGAATGGACCGGATAAAATTTATAATTATGTAATGAATATCATAGGATGATTGCTTTTACATGCAAAACTACTCGAATGATTATTCATTATAGTTTCACGCTAATTTAAACGAGAGTGTTTAACAAATAGAATAGTTACACATTAATGTTGCATAATTATAATTTATAATAATACAAAATGTTACTCAGCAGCAGACGTTTAACACATGATGGTAAGGCTATATGACTTAATTTATTTATTGTATTAACTTGGCCAATTATAGTTCCGCGCTTATTCTGTACATTAATTGTGGGTATAGTCGCAGGTTACTGCGTAGCACGCCTAAACTGTAATGAAAAAAACCCAAAAAACTTTGATTTCAAAGTTACTTCAACTATAACATCAGTGGAACAGACCGATGAGAGCACCGATCCTATATTTACAGTGGACATTTATCATATACAAGACAAAGATTTTATTCCAGCAGAACAGCTCAAGAAGGAGGTTCGAATACTTTGCTTTCTTTTTACCACACCTAAGGATCACAAAAAGAAGGCAATCCATATAAAACGCACTTGGGGCAAACGCTGTAACATTTTTCTATTCATGAGCACCGCAGCAGACAAAGATCTGCCCACTGTGAAGTTGAATGTTGCAAAAGGTCCAAATAAAGCTTGGGATAAAATAAAACAAGCAATCACGTATATCTATAAGCATCACTATAACGATGCGGACTGGTTCTATAAAACATATGAGAACACATATACGGTAGTCGAGAATATGCGTTATATGCTGTATCCTTACAATCCTCTCACGCCCATTTTTTTCGGTTTTAAATTCAATGCGAAACGTGGACCAAGCGGAGCTGATTTTATACTTAGTCGGGAGGCACTCCGACGATTTGTGGTTGACGGCATACCCAATTCAAAGACATGTAAAAATATGGATCCTCGCTCAAAGGGTTTTCAAATGGGGATATGCATGAAGAAGCTTAATGTAACCGCTGGCGATTCAAGGGATGCTAATGGATACCCTCGCATGTATTCGATGCCACCAACAGATGCTGTTAACGAGCAAGACAATGTAAGTTATTTAAATATCTAGATATGGAATAACTAAAATGCAATATAACTTTTTTTTAGGACCCAGGCGCTGTTTCTGAAAATGCCATATCGTTTCATTCCGTGCCAAAGGCGTCCATGTATATACTGGACTATTTGATATATAAACTGCAACCCTATGGCGTCATCAAGGAACATGCCGCTCTGCATAGAAAGCTTGAGTTGGGTCAACTTATGCCTGTTCCCAAGGTGCTTAAAAAAAAAGTGATCAAAAAAATTATCAAAAAAAAGGTGATAAAAAAAGAGGCGATTAAAAAACAAGCGCCCAATAAACAAACGCCTATTAAACAAGCGCCTACAAACCATACTTTAAAAAAACAATGATCTTATATCTTAGCGCATTTATGTATAATATTTTTATATTAAATTAACTTAAACTAACACTGACTGTATTATTGAATACAAGTATAACTAAACATTAACATACATATATTAAATGTTAACACTGCTTATCAAGCAGTAAACAAACTAAGAATCCAATTGTCTGAAAACTGTCTGTGAACTGCTTTAAAGTTTACTGCTTGAAATATGCACTGCTTGGGTTCGCTTACACCTTAACATATACGAAATATGTTTAGCAAACTAATTAATAGTGATTAGTGCTAATATAACTCACAAATCTTATTAAATTTATAATGGGAATATATTAAGAGCATTGCCATCGACTGTTTGATACTCTGTACGCATTTTTATTTTTGGCAAATTTGCAGTGGCAAAATAACTTAAGACTTTATCTGATGACACGGCTCATATGGACAGACGGACATTGTGCAAATCCAAAATATACACTTTTTCATTCGCTAATGAAGTATTCACAAAAATTGTCAAATTCCAATATGTATTCGTTCTGAAATAATATTTAATTTTTAGTTCACTATTTATTTATTCTCATCCTTATTTAACCAGTTACAGTTTCAGATAATATACAAAAACGGGCAACCGAAAAAAAAACTAACAAAAAATCTGCGATTTTTAATTTGCACAATTGGCATATGGTGTAAAAATTATGCCAAGACGAATAGAATTAAACGGAAATTATACTGCAACTGGATCGGAGAAAACCATGACTGAAATCATTTTAAAAACCTATTCACTAGGAAAAATCGGCTGCTTACGGTCCATATTTAAATTCTATTAAATATATTAAGTGTAAGCTTTCTTAATAATAATAAAATAATTGATATTTATGCAAAATGATTTTCATCAGCAAACGATTAACACAATCTGATGGTAAAGTAATGTATAAATTTGCATTTAAATTTGATTTTAATAACTTGGCCAATTATAGTTCCTTGCTTGTTCTGCACGTTGATCATGGGCGTGATTGCAGGGCACATTCTAGGATATTTTTATTTTAATTACATACATCAACAAAACTTTCGCGTTCCTATAACTACTGCTACTACTAGTATAACACTGCAGGAATCCCATGAGAGCACCGATCCAACTACTGTGGACAATTACCATCCTCGGGATGAAAATGTTTCATTCCTTGATTCAGCAGAGCAGCTCAAGAAGGAAGTTCGTATTCTTTGCTGGATTATGACAAATTCAACGAATCATAAAAAGAAGGCAATTCATGTGAAACGCACTTGGGGCAAACGCTGTAATATTCTTCTATTTATGAGTTCCGCATCGAACGCTGAACTGCCCACGGTGAAATTAAATGTTGCAGAAGGTCGAGGTGGTTTGTGGGACAAGGTTAAAGAGGCATTTAAATATGTTTACAAGCACCACTACAAGGATGCAGACTGGTTCTATAAAGCAGATGACGACACATATGCAATAGTCGAGAATATGCGTTATATGCTTTATCCTTACAATCCTGAGACGCCTGTTTATTTCGGTTATAAGTTTAAGACATTTGTCAAGCAGGGCTACATGTCTGGTGGAGCTGGTTATATACTTAGTCGAGAGGCACTCCGACGATTTGTGGTTGAGGGCTTACACAATCCAAAAATTTGTAAACAAAAATCCAGTGATGCAGAGGACTTTCAAGTTGGTAAATGCATGGAGAATCTAAATGTAACAGCTGGTGATTCGAGGGATTCGAGTGGACTTGGTCGCATGTATCCAATGCCGCCAACGGCCATATTCTTCCCGAACTATGATAAAACATACTGGTACTGGAGATATATGTACTACGCGACAAAAGATGTGAGTTTTAAAATTTTATTACATAGAAATGCTAAAACAAAAGTTTTTTTTTTTTAAGGGTCCAGACAGTATTTCCAACAATGCCATATCTTTCCATTACATTGAAGGGCAGTATATGTATGTACTGGACTATTTGATCTATCGTCTGAAACCCTATGGAGTCAAACCTCACCATATTCCTCTGCATAGTAAGCTGGCATTAGGTGAACTTATGCCTGTTCCCAAGGTGCTAAATAAAACAGTTTGAAAATGCGACTGTGAGTTAGTAGTTTTAATGTTAACTTTAATTAAACACATGATAACAATAATTATCGACATAAATTGATAAAGTTTGGAGCTTAAACATATTAAACATTTTGTCTTCACTTTTAACTAACAACGGTTCTTGACTTTAGAGTTGTAATAAACTTAAATATCAATTTTTACATAAACTACACAAACAAACATGATTCTTTAAAAGGTCAAGTATTTTAAATATATACACGTAAAATATGGTAAATTTGCGAACCAGCTTTCGGTTTAAAACACTACTAAAACACTTTATAAAATAAAATATAGTTTCTACCCTCAAATATAACCTTATGGAGTTTCAGAACCTGACAACAAAAAAAAAAGATAGTGCCGAGAATCGAAACAGGCAATTGCCAGTTAATTAAAAAAACACGACATAAAGAAAGATACTGCCAAAAATCGAAACTGGCAATTCCCAGTTAATTAAAAAACACTCTGATTAACATTGCCATCATCTCTTATCATCATATTGAGTGATACATCATATCTTTTTTTCTTGTCTAGAAAATGGCTAATATCATTATTACCACAGTCTCTCCATTCGCATAATTGTTATCTGTTTTATCTTTATTCACGATGTTTATACAATTGTCATATGGAACAGGTTCATTTTCAACGTTGAATTGAATCTATAAAGCTGTCGCTTTCTGAATTCTAAAACTTAGTTAAATAGATGACGTGCGGGTGCTCAGTTCTCAGTAGAGAAACAAAAAGTTTCTAATTCATTGATAGAAGTATCTTTTCGAATTTAGACAAGTAAATCATTAAATACATGTAATATGGTAAAGTGAAAACAATTATAAAGGTACAATTTTAACTTAGTAAGCTACTGAGATATTTAAAACAGTAATATGCAGACGAGCTCTCTTTTAACTGAAGGTAATACCGTAGACTAAGTCATATGTATCTATATATTTTAATAAATTAAATCAATTGTAGCACAACGAAAGTTCCTTACACTTGTCTTGGCATTTGTTGTAACATATTTGTTGGTTAAGCTTTACTCTACACCTTTCCGCATCGATCCCTTTGATTCCTTTACCACACAATAGCTGACTTCTCAAATGTATCCTACAAACGATAAAATATAAAGCAAGATGTGATCTACCAACAGAAGAAGACCTTGAAAGAGCAACAACAGTAAAATTTAATTATTTTAATGGAGTCAATTTATTTATATCGGGAAATTACATTATTTGGAATGTATTGCAATTTCTACTTAAAATTGCTATAGACATCATGTTATGCTGTTAACTTAGCTATGTTTTATATAAAAAAAAATGATAATTAATAGATAAAGTGGAGGAGAATTGTTCTATGTACAAAATGTTTGTTTGACTTATATACATTTATATCATAGCACGTACCACAAAGAATTTATCTTATGTTTGTACAATTGTCATCTGAATAAAGTGTCTGCCACACGTTTTGTTTTCATTTTCATCTACATGAATATATCTGAGACTATTCCCGTTTCAGAATTTAGTCGCTTTGGTAACGTGGAATACTTCGTTTCGGTAAAAAAAAATTCATGTGCATAAATATTTTCGAATCAAAAATTATGAAATATTAAAACAGAAATTTATTGTATGTTAATAAATTAATTATTAATTTCAATATAGAGCGGCTGATGACATAAAACATTATAATATAAGCAAAAATATATCAGCTTATTGTAATATGAATTAAATTTTAATAACATACATATGCCTTAATAATAGTTTACGCTATATTAGTTCAAGTTTTCTTGAACAGTCTATATCTTTAAGTATAAAGTGAAAGCAAACAAAGTAGATTTTAGAGTGTTGAAACAAGTGTTAAGCATTTTGTTAGAAAAATGGGTTCACACTCCTTGCTATCCGAAGGTAAACAAAATAAAGTCAACACGCATATATTGTTATTAAAAAACAATTGTGAATATTTCAGCGAGTTTTTCGAAAAAACGTTCGTGCTTCACACTTATGATCGGTCTAATCATCGGCTACTGTTTCGCACAGATCATTTCCTATATAACAATATCTGAAGACATTAAATCTGTCAAGATTCAAGCGAACAGGGATTCTCACGATGTCATCGATACCACGATATCCCCGTTTCCCTTGGCTAATCACTATCATCAAAATGAAAACTCTTCTGTGGCAGATCAACTTAAGAAGGAAGTTCGAATACTCTGTTGGGTCATGACCAATCCGACAAACCATAAACTGAAAGCCCGCCATGTCAAGAAAACTTGGGGCAAACGCTGTAACATTCTTCTTTTCATGAGCTCCGCTGCGGACGAAGAGCTGCCTACGGTAAAGTTAGATATCGGAGAAGGTCGAGAAAATTTGTGGGGAAAGGTGAAAGCGGCATTTACTTACGCGTACGAGCATCACTACAATGATGTGGACTGGTTCTATAAGGCTGATGATGACACTTATGCGATAGTCGAGAATCTGCGATATATGTTGTATCCTTACAACCCTGAGACCCCCGTTCATTTTGGCTTTAAGTTTAAGCCTTTCGTTAAACAGGGTTATATGTCGGGCGGTTCTGGCTATGTACTTAGCCGGGAGGCAGTTCGAAGATTTGTGGTTGAGGGCATGCCCAATCCCAAGCTCTGTAGACCTGGTACCACTGAGAATGAGGACGTTGAGATTGGTAAATGCATGGAAAATCTAAATGTTACAGCCGGCGATTCTCGAGACTTCAATGGTCGTGGTCGCATGTTTCCATTTACACCTGAAGGCCACTTAATACCGGATAGAAATCCAACGTTTTGGTACTGGAGCTACATGTTCTATAATACGGATGATGTAAGATCATATAATCAGCATTTAAATCAAATATTTTAATCAATTATCTTGTTTTAGGGTCTCGATTGCTGTTCGGATAATGCCGTAGCCTTTCACTATGTGTCACCCGGTCTAATGTATGTTATGGACTATCTAATCTATCATTTAAAGCCATACGGCATTTTGAGGGAGCAGCAAGCTTTGCCGGACAAACTAAAAGTGGGTGAATTTCTACCGCCTCCAAAGGATGCACCCAACAACAGCAATGAGGATTCAAAGGATGATGAGGATAGGTTTGCCAATGCAACCACAACTCTGCGTCCAACGGAGCCTGATGCAAGAGAAGTTAACTCAAAGGAAGCGGATTCAGAAGCTACAGATAAAGAAATAACAGATCTTCTGACAACAATAAAAAGGATCAAGAGAGAAGAGAAGCAACTTGATTTGGAGGAAGCAACTGAAGATTCTGAATAATTAAAATGCATACTTTTTGTACTGAAATATGAGTGTTGAACTTACTTGAACTTAAACACTTACATTATTATTAGGTACTCTTTGTAAATACACTTAAACACAACAATATTATGACAAGAAAGACTAATTACAAATGCTTCGATTATAATCTTCGATATTAATAACGCGCCTAAATTTTGTGCTGCCACCTTGTGCGTTTGTTTGTTATTTGTGCTCAAAAATTATGTTCCTTAATCATTTAAATTACTTGTTATTTTTAACATTATTTTGAACATATATGATTAATGATTAAATTATAATATACCATAATTATCGCACCTACATATATAAGGAACATGATTTTGTCGAGCTACTCATAAAAGAACTAGATCCATGATCTGAATTACTTTTTAATACAACAAGGTGGCAGCGTCGCCTATCAGCTGAGTTTACTAATTGCGCATGCAATTTATTTTAAATAAACTGTTCTGGCATTTGTCATTGTTACTGACTTTTCGTTTTTGATTTGTGAAGTGTTAATATTAAAATGCTGGATAAAACAATACATAGAATGTTCTGCACACATTGCCTTGAATCAGTTGATTAACAAACATAATCGTTTACAGTTAAAGTAGGTTGTGGAACAAACAATTGAGACATAATACGGCTTATTGTAATTCACACACACACACACACAATGCTGAAGTTTATCAGTGAATTTTATCTCTTATCTCTTGAAAATCCCAATTAACGTAAGTTATAAGGTGACAAAACTTTAAATAAAATTAATTCAATGCTTCACAATAATGGAAAGGTATTGAATGTTAAATTTATTTCTATTTATACATAGTCTTAAAGAGTCTTAAAGATATACTTATAAACTTAATTAATTGTCCGACAGTATTTAAAAACATTTTCATTTGATATGCATACAACGCGATCAAAATGTAACTAAACATTTTAATTAGTCTCTGTCTTTGGCATAGTTTGTTACAGTCCTTTCTAAGCCCCACACGGTTAATGATTTGTAGACCCAACCCTATTTTTAATGGAAATATTATTTGGCTTACTAATTAGTCTTAACTTAGACTTAAACCAAATGGACGCAGTCTGTAGATGATATATTCCAGCACATAGAAGTCTCTAGCATTACTGTAGTGAAATGATATCGCTGAACTTGAGAAATATGTGTTGGAATTCTGCAATATATAGAAATTACAATCAATGGTCATATTATGTAGTTAATTGTTTGTTTAAAAATCTACTTACATTGCTCGCCTTGTGATACGAGTACGGCGCAATGGGTAAAAAGCGTGCAAGTCCATGTTCATCACGAGAATCACCAGCGACTACACCAACATTTCGAAAGCATCTTGCTATTTCAACATGTTCAATACCGTAGTTCCTATTGCTGCAGATGCTGCCATTACCATGTCCAAGCTTCATATAACGATCCAGTGCTGTCTTACTAAAAACATAGCCAGCACCTCCTGAGAAGTAACCCTGGAAGATAAAAAAGATGAAAAGAAACTACTTTAACTAAATTGAATACATAATAAATATTAAAGAAAACGAAAAATCAAAAATCTAATGAAGAACTTTTAAAATCACGTTTTTTGGTATGTAGACTCTCTATTATAATATAAAATTTTCCAGATTAATTTAAGTTTATTTTTAGTACTGGCTCTGAAGATTTTCCAAGCATTTACCTGCTTAACATGATCCCAAACATTGCTGCCAAAGTAAATCGGTGACTCTGGATTGTAGGCATATAGAAAGTGTTGAAGATTCTCCAAAATAACATAGCTATAATATAAAATCAGATCAGAGAAGGTAAACTAAACATTATACATTTCTTACGTATCATCTTCCACCTTTAAAAACCAATCATAGTGTTTATAATAATATTTATACACATGTTGCAGACTCTCTCGTGTGTTGGCCCACGAATTGCTGTGCCCCTTCTGCACCTTTAACGCCACAGTGCCCAGCTGCTTGTCCCGCTGGGTGCCCATAAAGATCAACTTGTTGCAACGTCTGCCCCACGTGTGTTTAATGTGTATGGCCCGCGAGTGCATCGGACTGGTCATAACCATGCAGAGAATTCGCGTCTGGTTGTTGGATTCGTTCAGCCTGCTGTCAAGTGTGTTAGCGGAGAGGGAGGAAGAGTATTCGGCGCTTGGATAATGACTGGTAAGCTCAAAAATTTCAGTTTGCTTGCTGACATCATCGTAGGATTCGAGGTGTATATGAGGCATTAGCTGCGATAGGCAGATACCCCAAATGAGACCCAAGAGCAGCGTCAACATCAGCTCCAGACGCTTGCGCTGCTGCCTTAAGATGTTCATAATTTTTCGATTGTGGCGCTTTTTGAGTCTTTGCCGGATTTTAATGGGCGTTTGTTTACTTTTTTATGCAAATTTAATGTTTATGTCGTCAGGCGGCTGTAGCCAATGTTGTTGTTGTTGTTGTTGCTATTGGTAATTTGTTGTTTCTTGTTTTTGTTGTTGAAATACCAAATTAACACATTCTTATGCATTGACGCGGCGTGCAAAGGCAAAGACGAAACTTGTAAGATGCGGTTAACCTTCAAGCAAGACCAGCACAGATTACGCTCTCCCTCGGCATCCGTCTCTCTGTCACTGCAGCTGTTTAGTTGAATTCCATTTGCAATTGCTAAATTGTAAATTTTCGGAATGTTTTTTTTTATTTGCCGGTTTTCGAAGCAAACCTTCTGTCCCGTCACCAATCAATGTCCCCTGTCTGCGCGGGGAGCGAACGATTATGCGACGCACGTTCCGTGTGTTTGTTTATTTGCTTTGAGCTTACTACCGTTAAGCGGACGCGCAAAGAATACAAAAACAAACAAAGGCCTTAAATGTCGATATATATATATATATATATATGTACATATAAGCAGCTGGAGAAGCGTCGTTAGTGCGCTAAGCCAACTTCACGCTTTGCCGATCGTTGAAAGACTTGCGAGTTGTGCGCGCCTCGATCAAAAAGACTTGCGACCAGTGTGACCATATTCCGCGAAGTTAGAGATGAGCTTGTCCTTAGTAACTGTGACTGGCAAATATTTGATTGAATATCAGAAGTAACTGTTTCATAATATTATATCGATAGTATTGATCTTTATTTTGGAGACTTATATCATAATTGATAGATTGACTTTTTTATGTAATAATGTGGATCATATAATATTATACTTAATATTATACTTTCAATATGTTCTCTATTCATTTGTGATATCTGTGATTGAGGGAATTTTGATTATTATATTTGACATTTTCACTCTTCTTTATTACTTGAAATTCTCCTATGATATGTTATATGAAAGCTATTTAAATGTTTTAACATATTTTCTGCGATAGCCTAAAAGTATGCTTCTGGTGAATTATTTTCAACGTCTATTTAAATATCTTTACGACCAGTTAGACATATTAATTTTATTTATTGGCAGAAAACAAATTAAACTTTTGTGATCAATGATACATTCTGTTGCATTTAATGCAAATATAATTTAAATGTTATATAACTAGAAATATGTGAAACATTATCAGGCAATGCATGATCAATGCATTCGAGATAATGATCACTCAGGCATATAGACCACCATTTGTGTCACGTTCATGTGCCGCATTCACATAGCTATCACCAGATCCAGATAACAATGAGTTGTCACCGTCCTTCACAGATCCAGATTCCGATCGTCCAACAGATGAGACTTGAGCAATCGGTGAGCGTTCGTCCAATAGAACAGCGGGTGAAACCACGGCTACCTTCTTGAAGACATAGGGAACACGATTTACGATGGCATTGAAGCCATGGATATTGTCGGCAGTATAGGTAACCGTGCGCTTGTAACCATCAGGATCGACAAGACTGTATGATCCACGCACAACATAACCATCACGCGTCTCACTGTGATCCTTAATGTCGCCGGTGCTCTCATCGTTTACTGCATAGTTGTAGCTATAGCTTGCTGGCGGAAAGATCTCCGGCTGACGTTGCTCGCGCAGCACTGGCAAAGGTACGGGAAAGAGGGCAGCAGAGACAGATGCGGCATTGCTGACGTCACGTGCCGCATTTGAGTCGGAGTCTTCCAATTGGTCCGCATAATCGTAACCCTTGGGCGTCGCCTGTGAGTTTTGGGCATTGTTGTGAGGCGTTTGATAGTGGTTATTGCGGTATTCCTCGCTGGAACTGGATGTGCTCTGCTCCAAAGAATTGATATCGCTGGATGCCGCTGATAGTTTCTGATTGTCATTGTAATTGTACTCGGCATAGACAGCACCGACAAGTGCCAGAGCGAGCAGTAAATACTATAAAGGATTTATTTATTTAATGCTCATCTCTAAATGGACTCATTGAAGTCTTACCTTAAAGGCCATCTTGATGTTTATTTGATTTAGTGTTATTGCTCCGTTTGTTTGTGTTCACAAATTGTCAGTTAACTGCACTTTTAATTGACGCCGTTCGACGTTTTTATACCTCAGCGTTTGGGCATTACTTAATATTAGCCGTTATACAATCGCATGCCCATCAATTGCTCCCATTGCTATTTTCAAAAAATTGACCAAATGAAGCGATTATACTTTCGTTTTTCATTTTGTGTTCAGTTTTCTGCTGCGTAAGCATTCAACAATTGGGATGTCTGGGCCCTGAATAGCAGCTGAATGAATGCAGAACAGCGACAGCTACAAACATCACCCAATTAGATAAATTAATCAACAATCCGACCGATATTCAAATTCGCCATTCAAAATGTAGATCGGTGGCTGGCGTTGCCACCTGTGAGGCTAAACAATAGTTTTGGCACAATGATAATCATGGGCAATTAATGGGGTTATGTTTTCACAGCAAGATACTCGTTATCGACTTTGCAAATAATCGAAAAGAAATGGAGATTTTGGTACTCAGAACAGCTGAAATTTTAAATTGATTGGTATAACGCGTGTAAAACAAATATATACTACAAAAAACTGCAGAAATTGTAAAATTTAATTGTACATTTTTTACTGCTAAAAGATTTTATTCGGTTCTGCACATAGCTCAAAATTCATTTAAGTAAATATTTATTTCTATATTTTTTAATTGAGCATCATAAGTATTTTATGAATTTTTTGGAAATTTCTCTGTCAATTTAATATGTATGGACAATATTTTTTTTTGCTGCAACATAGTAGCAAAAGTACTTGATCGATGAATGAAAACAAATTAATTTTCTTAAATAAGTATTGAATTTCTGATTTCTAAATGATTTCTTTATGTTTAAAAGTGTGGCCTAATTATTTTGTCTGTGGTAGCTATCAAACACTTAATGTAAGCATGCTTTTAATAATAATCTAAAAGTTTAAAATTTCGTCTGTCATTAAACTTCCAGACCGTCAAGACATTTGCCAGGGCCTAAAATGAACAATCAAATGTTGAAGTTCACAGCTGTTGTATCTCTCCTTGAAAACGATATTGTGGTTTTACAAGACCTGTGACTTAGTTGATAAAAAGACTATAAGGTTATATTTGATTCCTTGCAACAATTGTAAAAAAATTAATGCTACTTTGACAACACTGTAGATCTATATTCTTATCTACTGCTGGCCATATAATGTTAGATATAAAAATAACAGAAACTCCTGTTTGTCTATTATATCAATTATATCATTCAAAAGAAAGTAGGAGAGTATTCCCATGATATGATCAGCTTTGTAGGCTGGTCACACTGAACTCGCTTTTAACCTAGAGTAAACAGTGCCCAGCAGTTATATTAAACCGGTCGTTGTATTGTCAGAGCTTTGACTTGGACGTTTTGTATCAAAACAAAACACGATTGCAATAACAAATTGAACGTTGGACAGAACACAACGTCGTGTCGCGTCGTCATGACAGCGTCAAAATTCAAAACAATGGCCAAGATGGGATCCAACTTTGGTGGACAATTGCGCGCGCAACTGCATCTGTTGACGGGTTTTATTGCCGGATTTGTTTGCGCGTTTATGTTGCTTCTGTACATCTACGATGAGCGCAGTGGAATCAATTGTTGGCCCAGTAGCAGCAGCAGCTTGGAAACAACTCTGAAATTTGCGCAACAAACAGAAACGGAATTAGAATTTCAAAGGGATCGGAAGTTGCCATCGGTGCGTGTTTTATGCATGGTGTTGACTTGTCCGGATTACGTGGAACGCTTTGCTCAGCACGTGCACGCCACTTGGGGCAAACGTTGCAACAAGCTGGTGTTTGTAAGCAGCGAGAACTACGCGCCGTTGGGCGTGGTGCAAGTGGTGGAGTCCGATGGTGGCGGCTATGAAGATCTGTGGAATAAAACCCGTGAGGGTTTCCGACATGTGTGGCTGGAGTATGGCGAGCAATACGATTGGTTTCTGAAAGCAGATGATGATACGTAAGGAGATGTGGCTCAGCTATTTACCCTTAGCCTGCTACCTTAACCCCTTCCCAAACTCAATCCTCTGCAGCTATGTCATCATGGAGAATCTACATCACATGCTTAGCGCCTACGATGCGAATATGCCCGTCTACTTTGGCTATCAGATGAGACGTTACAATGTAGTAAGTATATCATTTTCAATATCTGGCATACCAATTAATCCATCATCACACCTGTTATTTGTCATGCTGCTGTTTCAATTTTTAACTCCCCAAAATTAGCATTGCAAATGGCAGCGATCAGAAAACATTTGTTAAATGCCGATCAGAGCTATTATTGAATTATAACAGCTTAGATAAAGGTGTTTATATATGATCTCTGACAATAACCATATTTCATTTTGGCAATTAGCATAAAACTGCACTTTTATATGTGCTTATGGTAAATATTAGCTGTGTGGTAAAGTCTGTTTAAATCTCCGATCAGATACTATAATTAATTTTAATGTTTTCAACTAAAATAAAAAACAGATCGTTGAAAAAATATTTAAACTTTTGGCAACAGTCGTACTGCAATGACATTTCATTTAAATGCTATTTATAAATGAAGTGTATTAACTTTAAGGTTAAAAGTTGTTTAAATTTATACTCCAATTTATTGTAGTTAACTGAATATATACCTTGAAGGTAGAAATCTTTAAGCATTAATAATGGATATATCAGTTTCTTTTAATTTTAGTTGATATTTATACATCCAAGAGTATTTATGTCTCACTATAGTACAATTTAATCTGTTTTCATTTTTGGGATAGCGTGCAAAATGCATGTTTTATTATTAAATTTTTTTTTAGAACCGGTTCATTATTCTATCGATGATTACATAACGATTTTTTATGAAATTTCGTTTAATTTGTTTACCAATTAAATATATGCTTTTGTTTAATGTTATCAATAAGATAAAGCCAAGCTCTTGCCGGCATAACTTCAAGTATTTGAGTTATAAGATGTTTATTAATAATATCATAAAACTTGCATCAACAATTGCCAAAGAGCAAATGAAGCTGACGTCAATCATTCAACGATGATTCACATCATCTCCTCAACATCAGCTAATGGTCAGTTGTCGTGAGGTCGCTGAGGTTGATTGTCATTGCGCAGAATCACACGCAACTTGCGCTGAAAAGCCACACCCCAAAAGATATTGTTGTCTGTCATTTGTTTTGCCATTTGATATTATTGCACAACAAATATGTCCCATTCGAAGTACAGATTTATTTTAGACAGAGCTATAACTACGTCTGATATATAGCGAAAGAATCTTAGATGTAAGCTAAGCAATATTGCATTTAAGTACGATTGTTGCAGTCGAAATGATTTAACTTGGTTTCTTAAACACATTCTATAGGTCTTTTCTATATCTGTAAATAAATCTACAAATTTACATATTAAGTTTTCATAATCAATCAATTTCAATGGATTATCTGCCCAAAAACCTAATATACCCATTCAATTTATTAACAAGGTATAAAACAAGTATCCAAGTTCAGTTCACAGCAGGTGGCAAGGTCTTCTTAAATTGCACTAAGAAATATTATATTTTCGTTTTGTTTTTAAATATTTATCACACATCAATCTTTTATACTACTAGTATTTGAAATTTCTTTGATTTATTATGGTAATTATCTTACTCACTATTTAAAGGCAACTTTGTTTAATGTTTTCTTTTTGTTTTTTTGACAAACCAATTAGCATATTGTGAATTATATGAAGAGAAAAACTATAGTATAGATACATATATACTATTAACGTTTATATTAATAAGTAGGAAACTCCCAAGAAGCACGAAAAGTCATTATAGATATAACATCACATAAAATAATATTATTAATGCTTTTATTATAAATAAGCCAATAAAAAATGAATTAACATATTTCTCGCAAAAAGTCAATCCAATTGATATTTTGTTCACATTTCAATTAAACTTGTATTTTGACACATAATATCCCATTGTGTGATATACAAACAAAAACCTTCAAAGAGGCTTTAAATTCAACACTCCGTCTAGACTGGGCTTGTAATCTTCGCGCTTGATGGGCAATTATGCTAAATGCCCAGGCCATAACTAATTATATATACTAACATTTTTGCGACTTTGATGTGCATATTTCTACTGTTCAAATTATGAAATTTGAATGAAGCTATGGCTAATGATCAAAATGTATGCCGTGGGTGTGGTGAACAGCTTTGGAATTTTAATACCATTGCAGGGGGTATTATAATTTAGTCGCGAAATGCGTAAAGCATTCAAAGATTCGTTTCCTATCGCAAAATATACACACTAACTTATATATTTATAGTCTTTGTCGGGCCTATGAGCTGAATTTATATAGTCATGTTCATATATATTACTTGCATAATTTAAAAACATTATTCTTTTAAATATTTTGCGAATAGTAGATTTATGGTGACCTATTCAAATTCTATACAAATTTTAACTAAATTGTTATAACAATAAAATACATTGTTGTGTTCTTGTAGAATCAAAATATCTTAGATTTTATAGACCTTGCAAATTTAAATAAAACTCGCAAATTGGGTGATCTTTATTCAAATATAATTAGATATCTCCGTAATATGAAATATAGCATTTGATTGTATTTACAATTTGTATGTGAAATCTTCCAAATAAGAATAGATAAAAGATATCATACATTCTTTATCAAAAAAGAATAAAATCTGAAAATTGAATTTAGTTAATTTTTCTGTTTATATTCCAACGGGCTAACAAAACATTCAGCACGGAAGCTTTAATAATAAGATAGTTTATATATTTATCTAAGCCCATTATCATGAATTTGTATTTAAATATATAATCTATTAATCGATCTTTTATACCAAATATGCTGTAAAATTTGAATCGTTTCAAATCACACATAAAAATATTAATATTTGGTTGTGATCATTATATTCTAGACACATATACCTGATCTCTGGCACAGAAATGTTTATAATAATTAATTTACAATGTTATATTTCTTTTTTAGAGCTATATGTCTGGAGGTGCTTCCTATGTGCTCAGTCGCGAGGCACTGCGTCGCTTTATGAATCAGGCTTATAATTCTGAACGGATCTGTCCCGAGGCCAAGAAAATGGGTATTGAGGATTTCTATATGGGCATTTGTTTGCAAAATGTGGGTGTACATTTGATTGATTCTACGTATGCATTGCCTGATGATAATAAACCAAAGTTCTTACCACTAAATCTGGAAAGTTATCTATACGATGTTAACTCGAGCATACCGGATTGGTTGCGAGAGATGAGTGTATCGGATGTAGATACGGTATGTGTATTAAATGTTTTTAAACTGTTTCTAATATTATTTTCTTTCAGGGCAATGATTGCTGTTCTAATTATTCTATTGCTATACATTATACCAAGCCGGAGCACATGTATCTATATGAATTTTTGTTATATCATTTGCGAGTTTTTGGTCGAAAATATGAGGAACAGCTGCCGATGCGATTTTCATTGTCCGAAATGTCGGAAATGTTTCCACTTGAAAACAATTCGGTGATCAAAGACTTGTCAAATATGCTAGATAAACCGGACAATTTTTAATAACTTTTTGTTAAGCTTCATAAGATTTTGGTATGTATATTTTATGTGATTTTAATATTAATATATGCATTAACATTATGATAAGTTTTACAACTTTGGTGAAACTTGTTCTGTATTTTAGTTGACGATTTGTGCAGGTCAAACTGTGACCGTAAACTGTTTGTTTTAAAACCTGAGCATAAATTTAGGCAATGCATTTAGTTAGAAATCGTAAAAAAGTTTAAGCATAATTTTAGGCGCTGTCTTGTAATGAATTGATAACTCTGAATGCGCAAAGCATGTCGAATAAAAAATAAAAGAAAATCTACTTTTCAGTATTTAGATAACATTAAAATAAGAAGTTTCCTTACTTATTTAAAAACAGATTACAAATTGTATATTTATATATTTTGAAAACTTACATCTGTTTATTATCGATATTTGTATATTAAGTGATCACTTAGTGTCAAAAATTATAATTTACTTAAAACATTTTATAAATTACCAAAAGAAATATTATTTCCGTTCATAAAATTTGTTATGTATATTTTATATGTATGTATTTTTTTTTTCTTAACTAGACTTGTTTGAGAATCTGCAGCTGTCCCTTTTCTAGTGTGCTCAATAATTATAATAGAATTTTTATGACTAAAAGTTAAGCCTCTAAACAAATTTCAAGACATTTTCAAATTCAAACGGAAGACAGATTTTATAAAAGTTAAAGTTCTACTCAATTCTTTCTTTCATTCAAAAAAAAAAAAGTTTTTAAAGAAATTCATAATATTTTGCTTTTCTATTTATTTATATTTTCTACATAATTTGTATATTACGTAAGCAAATGTAAATACTTAGTAAATAGCTTTTAAATAAATGTAATAAGCACGATGCGTTACAAATAGAAATAAGACCGGAAATATATAATTTAAACAGCTTAAAAAATCAAATAAGTCTTGCTTATAAAACGAACAATCGGTTTAAAGGCTAGGAAATTTCAATTAATTTCTCAGTTGTCAATTGTTAGACAACAAGGCCTGCAAAATGTTCAAACTCTGGCTCATTTTTGGTACTGGAAGGATCACATAGTTATGGCATATAATAATTTTTATAACTAACTTTTTTCCCTTTTATACAACAGGCTGCCTAACTTTAGAGTTGATTATAGGAACAAGTGCCCAGAAGCAGGCAAGTTGCTTTGAGCTAAGCGATGACACGTGCCCCAATTCGAATATATCCTTTTGGTACTATTCGTAAGTATACAGATAATCATTTTCACTAATCTGTAAAAGTAAAAAGTATCCCATTTTTAATAGCGAACGAGAGTTATTTGGTCGAAAAATATCTGAATATGATTATTCACCTTTTAATAACCAATCGCCAAAGCCGCTTATAGTGCTACTTCATGGATTTGATGGGGGTCGAACCAAGTCACCCAATCGTGAGGTCCTGCCACAGCTGTTAAAGAAACGCCATATCGATATTATCGTCGTGGACTATGCAAATCTAGTGTCAGATCCTTGTTATATTCAGGCAGTGCATAATGCGTATTATGTGGGTCGTTGTGTGGCACAATATTTGGGAGCTCTTCTAACTCACCGTATGGTAGTGCGACAAGATTTGCATTTAATTGGGTTTGGGATAGGTGCACATATTGCCGGATTTAGTGCCAATTTTTTGAAACAGGTGAAATTAGGAATTGGCCACATTACGGGACTCGATCCGGCCAAGCCATTGTTTCTCACACCCGATTTAGACAAGCGTCTAGATGCTAGTGATGCCGACTTTGTGGATGTCATTCATACGGATATATTTGTGCATGGATTGTTGCAGCCCATTGGCCACGCAGACTTTTATCCCAACAAGGGCTTGGTACAGCCCAATTGTGGAGAAATCAACGACTGTAAGTAGCTTAGATCGCATTTTCTACTATAATTTTTAACTTTCAACTATCCATTCATAGTGTCAACCCATGAATGTTACCACAGACGCTCTGCCGAATACTATGCCGAGTCTATTCACTCCCAGATTCCCTTCCTTGGCTTCCACTGTGATGATCTGTATTCCTTTATAACGGGCAAATGCGTGCCCTCTAAAGATGTGGCGGCCCTAGGCTATCATACGAATCATCAAGCACGTGGCAGCTATTTCCTAGGCACCAATAAATTCCCACCTTATGCCAAGGGAAATGATTTCAGCAATTTGGACCGGGATCTCCAAGGGAAAACGTTTATTGGCGATAAGCTGCTTGATAGACTAAGAGAGCTGGGGCCCGAGGCTCAACACCTCGTACGTGATATTTAATAAGCTAGTAGATGCTGGAAATAGAGCAATATGTAAATAAATGTTTACTTTTGATTCTATTTTCAGTTGAAGCCATAAAAACGCAGCTATGTTTTGTTAAAAATTACGGGAATTCAATTTAAAAAATATCCCAATATTTGTTTTGTTCTTAAATCGGCAGAGTGTTCATAGCATCATATTCTACATATAATATCAAATATAATAGCACTCTCTCTTAAACTTACAATATTATTTTAATTTTTTTGTTAAACTTATGTTACCAGGCAATGCACGTTGCTCAATATTCTATTTTGTTATAAAAATCAATTGAAATGTTAACTTTAAACTGGATAACAGAATTAAATAACTTTATGAAGGCATCTGAAATTTATGTTTAGTTTAGTTAAGATTTTAGAGGAACTCTGATTAAAATGATTAAAGCGCAATTAAATTGTAAAATTTTTTTCGTAATTTTACAAACTGCTTAAAATATCAAATAAAACAAATTTTGTCAAAAAACTTGTATTGTAATGTGATAACTTAACAATGTACCTAATGTGTTTAATGAGTGTAAAGCGTATATTTTTGTATTTTTAAGGCTTTCATGAGCTAAGAAATAAGGATTTTTGTGTGTAGGGAAAAATGCTCAATAGTCGGCCGTATAATTGTGTATCCCAACGAGTCCTGTGGCAAACAAATTGTCTTGATGAAGACCAAAGGGTATTAGAATCGTCCTTGCCGTTTCAGAGATATCGAAGATTTTGTGTTGTAGGCATGTTTACCTTGGCCCAGGTGCTGAAATTTTCCAAGTGTTGGATACCTAGAAGACCCCAAAATGTTTTAGTGCCAATCGACAAAGTTGAACCTTGTGATTCTATGAAAATCCGAAAGGATTTGGTCAAATGGGAGCCACTTATCAAAATAAAGGCACCCTTAAAGTATGCAATACTTTTTTTATACAAGCCAAAAATCTTTCAGTCAAATTTACCGCTGTTAAAAGTGCCAAAGTACCAGGCGAACAGAATCTGCAAAAAGTGGCTGCTCTGTTAATAACATAATGGCGACCTGTTAATAGCAGAAACACATCAGTTAATGTCCATTTCAGAGAGTTAACTGCCATTTGGCCAAATACTAACTTATTTCGAAAAAAATTGGTGCATTAGAATCGCAATCTAAATTGGCTTTTTTAGGTAATAAAATTAAAGAATTTCGTTCAATCAAAATATATTTAATTATTTAAATTATGAAATAAACTTATACGAATAAATCGAAAAAATCAGTTTTCATCTCTGTTCATTTAAAGTAACTTTCGTACTTGAAATACGATTTATACCCTTCATATTAGTCATACAAGACATTATTTGTAAAGAAATTTTTAAATTTTTGAACATTTTAGTTGAAATGCTTCAGAAACCTATTTCATGGGTAATTTATGATATTAATGGAAACTTTAATGAATATACAGTTTCTTGAGTGTGCCAAGATTATTTAAAAGTCAGGACAAGTTGTGTTACATAAATAGATTCTGATGACGTCTCCAAGACTATAACTTAATACAAAATTGATTTGTTTTACAAAGAAAGCTTAAAGTAATGGGTTACTAAATGTTTCTAATAAATTTGCGTTTTATTTGCAATTCAACACGCTAAAAAATATAAATTTCACGGGGACAACATTTAGTAGTCATCTGTATTCATAAATGATTTATACTTGTCAGCATTTATACTTATGTACATATGTATACATGAATGTATGTACATACCTATGTATGCAGTATGTATTTAGACTGCCAATTACTCAATTCTATATTTTCAATTTAGCGCAATTGGGGCGCGCATATTTCATACTTAGTATTTTTAGCGATACTGAGTTAGAACAAGTAAGATTTGTCTAGTCAATAATGCGCGACTATGAAATACCACGTTAATATTGTTATTAAGTTCGAATTGGTCTTGTAATATTGTGATTATGAATTTATATAAATTATAAGATTTGTCCATTACAATATTGGTTCCACTGCAGTATTCAAATTATAAATATGATTGGTATAAAAAATCGATTTCAATTCTTTTCGTCTTAGAAAATTTGGTTATCCGTTCTGATGTTTTTTCTAACTATTTGCCTGCATCCGAATTTTAACTCGATTTACATAAAATATAACATTCTAATGTTGATAAACATTTTTACACCCTGTAGATATTATAAATTGGTAAAAAGGGGTCACAAAACAATGCAAATGTCAGAAGCAGACATCTTCGACTATATAAAGTTTATATATTCACGATCAGTCAACCTAACCCTGTACATCTGACTGTCCATCCGTGCCTTTGTCCATCTGTATGAATGCACAAAACTCAGAGACTATGAAAGCTAGAGACAATAAATATGGTATGTATATAAGTTCCTGTTTACAAAATTTTCAATACACCTGCCATCACCTTCGCAAGTCGATCAAATTGACTTGAAGTTACAAATTTAGAATTTTGGTTTTGATTTTTGCCATATATGATTAATAAGTAATTCCCATATTAATGTGTTGTACAAAGATCTTATAAATCGAATAATAAACACAAAAGTTATTTATTCTGAATTTAGTACTATCTGAACTATATAATTTAGTATAGTATATAGATTTTGGACTGGGTACAGAATATAAAGTAATCGGGTATACTCGACTGTAGCACCCTTACTTGTTCGTCTTTAATTTTTGTCCTAAAGTTTTGGAGATAAGACTACGTTTTAAAGAAAAAAAAACTACAACATAATTTAGATACGTTACTGTACAACGATTAAAATAAATTAAATAATCCCAGATGGGTTTCCGAAAGAAATTTATTGTTTGATATGCCAAATTCTTCGTAGTCCGATCTGGAATTTTTTAATTTATTCCAATCCCAATTCGAATTCTCATGATCTCTAACTACGCTCCTGGATTATGCAATTTGTTGTGGTAATTATGTCGTAAATCTAGCCTTAAATTTCATGCGACCAAACTGTCAGCAACTAAATTAGAACTTATGCCACATGTGCTATTTTTAAATATTTGAAGCGAAAAATGCAAAAAACAATCGAGCAAAGTATCTGTTAGGTACACACAGCACACATGTGTGGGTGTGCGTGTGTGCGTGTGTGGGTGTTAGTGCACTTATTGCCGATCCGCACACACACACACACACACACACACCTAGAGCACACACATGTGTGCTTTCCAAAGTGCTTCACGTTTTGTCATAAATAATAAAAATCAAATGACCATCAAAAAGTTGCCTTTGCCTTTGGCTATTGCCAAAAATGCCGCACAATAACCGAAACAATTCGTCAGAAGGTTATACACACAAACATACTAAATATATATGTGAATATATATGAATATATGTAATGTACTAATATACTAGTATAGTGAGAGATGTTAGCACCGCTGCTGCAGCACCAACCCTCCCGCATGACCTGTCCACTGGTTTGGTGCACGTCCAACTATTCTGATGTCCATTTGCCAGCCTGAAATGCCTGTTTGTTTGTTTTAACGCAAAAATATAAAACCACATCAACATTTTTGTTTTTTTGGGCACCCGGAGAGGTAAATTGGGGCTCCGCAACTACAGCACCACAGCACTACAGCCATCGCACCACCGCACCATCGCACCATCGCATAAGAGCAGTGGCAACACGGCATCGTCATCGACATCTGGCCCACTCATGATCATATGTATGGAAAAAATTGCTATAAAGTACTAAAAATACAATTACCGTGAGAAATTTGCGCTGATTTTGTGACTGATTGTGGGGACGTTTATAGTCGATTTTTAGTGACTGAATGGGGGTGAGGAAGGTGGGTGCTATTGGTGCTCGACTGGGCATAATTCGGTCGATTTTTCCGGCTGCCAATGAAAATGACGTCGCCATTTGTGGCAGCAACGAGAATATATAGATGCTGCCCGACCTTAGCCTGAGCGACCTGGTGTACCACTTTGATCTGAACTGCGTCTGGCCAGCCTCTGCCGCCACATTCCAATCGCACAGAAAGAGGGGGGACTAAAGAGCAGAGGCACTTGTCGCTGCTGGTTGTTAATAAAGCGTTTCGGAAAAATGCCAAACCAACAATAACCCAACCTGAAGGATGAGCGTGAGGTGGGTGCGCGCACTCTGCTGCGTGCGAGTGACGTGGCCACTAAGCGGATTTTGTTGTTTATAAATAATGATCTTGGCCAGACGATCAGATTAGTGCGCGCTCGCGGTCCAAAGCAGTAGCTCGTACAAAAGCACTTGGCCAAGCACTCGCAATCGCCATCGCCATCGCCATCGCCTTTGCCATCGGAATCGGAATCGCATCCCCACATTCATAATCGCAACGCGCATCCATACGGAACACAACCGAACTGAACAGCAGCCGCATACAAAATGGTACGCATCGAGTATTATATCATTTGAATTGAATTTTGTGTTGTGTTGTGCTAAAGTGACACTTAATAATCTTAGGAAGACGATGAGAAAATGGACATTATGCGCAAGGCATTCCAAATGTTTGACACCCAGAAGACGGGCTTTATCGAGACTCTGCGACTGAAGACCATATTGAATAGCATGGGTCAAATGTTTGAGGAAAGCGAACTGCAGGATCTGATCGATGACAATGATCCCGAGGATACGGGCAAGGTGAATTTCGATGGCTTTTGCAGCATTGCTGCCCATTTCCTTGAAGAGGAGGACGCTGAGGCTATACAAAAGGAACTGAAGGAGGCATTTCGTTTATACGATCGTGAGGGCAATGGTTACATAACCACGTCTACGCTCAAGGAGATTCTGGCCGCTTTGGATGACAAACTGTCCTCCAGTGATCTCGATGGCATCATTGCTGAAATTGATACCGATGGCTCCGGCACTGTGGACTTTGATGGTAACTGTTAATTGTGTATTTAGTCAGATTGGATTAACTAATCTTTAAATAATTTTCTTATTCTGCAGAGTTCATGGAAATGATGACGGGCGATTAGAAGACTGCTGAGACGGCGGGAAAAGAGTGTAAAATGTGCCATTTAGTTTCTTTTTAATGATAATAGTTTTTTTTTATTATTTTTAAATAAATTAACTAAACGGTTTAGTTCAAACTTTAGTTATTGTGGGTTGCATATGCGTACAGTGAAATTAAATCAAAAAAAAATAATTACATTTCCATTTTACAATAGTTGCACTTAATTTAATGCCCTAATTATAAATTTTAAGAACGTTTCTTGTAAGTTGTACACTTTCGCATTACATAAACATAAACATACACATATATATTATTTACAAAATCGCTCATAACGACAATATATAATATATATATATACTATACTATATATAGTTTGTTGCCTAGATCAAACATTGTTTGATATACATATATATACAAGAACATAAACGGTTTCACACGTGCCAAACATCTGGTAGAAATCAAATATTTGAAACGTTTCCAAAACTGTGTATATCGTTAATAGTATATATAACTTGAGAAGACTTTTATGTGAAATCTTGCACCTACAAATCAAAAACACATATCAGTTAAATCTAACAACTAAATGGTAAATATTGTATTTATATAAATTAGCTAGACAAACTGTTTGCCGGCTTTCGTCTTTACATATATACCTAAATATATATATGTATATTGTCTTAGGCTCTAATTCAGTGGATTTTACATAAGGCAGCATTATCTTGCATAAAGGCAACAAGTTGCAACTTGCTTAAACACTAAAATACAAGTATAAAGTTACACGCACTAACAAATGCATAAAAACATAAACAAAAGTTACAAAATTCTATGCATTCGCCATGCGCATAAAGCTGAGTTCATACATCAGAGTGTGAACTTAGTTTAATTAATTAAATGGGCATACTTTAAAAGTATACAAAAGCTGGCACAAAAAATAAATTAAATACATAAATTTCATTCGTTATTTCGCTCATAATTGTAGTATGTACAACAATAATGTGTATATATCATATGATATTTCTCAAATAGTTAAAGCATTTTTTTAACCAATGATTTTCAACGGCTTACAATTATAATAGTTAATATCTAATAGTTAGTCTTAGTCTAACATACAAATCAGTACGGCGCTTAAGCTTTTATATTACTAGGCACAAAGTTCAATAGAAGGCTCCACAAAATTTAAGATCTATAAACTTATATAATGAAACACTTACACGACTAATTCGCTTCTAAATATGGTGAACGAAAAAAGTTTACGGATGAATGCATAAGAAAAAGAAAACAAAAAGTAAACATAAGAATTTGGCGAATACATAAATGCAACTTAAGGTCAAACCTATACGAAACTACAGATAATATAACTAATAGCTAACAGTAAACAGTAGACAGTAGACTGAAGACAGAAGACTGTAGACAAGTGGGTTACTGTGTAATCTAGACAATCTTCATGGGCACATCGATAAGACAATCTGTGTCTAGTCTGCCCAACGTTTTCTTCACACGCAACGCAGTGAGACGCACCGTTGGATTTGGATGCCAGCACTCTTGCATGATTTTGGACACCGTGGCAAGCACATCATCCTCCTGCCAACGTGATGGTATTGGCGGCCGGAAGCCCTTGACGCACACAACAGCGTGCATATCATCAAAAGTGGGATCCGAGGGCACCACATCGTGATAGGGCAGCGCATAATCCTCGCATGTGGTTGTCTTGGTGCCCGATATGGGCGTATAGCAGCGTCGTGCCATCTCCCACAGCACCAAGCCCACAGAGTACATGTCTGCACGCTTGAACTCCTCAAATTGTTGCGGATTGAGGGCCTGGCTTAGAACCTCTGGTGCCATATAGCGACGGGTGCCAACACGCGTATTCTGTGCAATGTGTATCTCATCCAGTTCCGAGATATATTTAACCGCAAGTCCAAAGTCGGCAATGGCGCACTGTCCGTTGCGCTTCACCAGAATATTTTTGCTCTTAATATCTCTGTGGGCAATGGCCGGCTTGCCCGGCGTACCAAAGATTACGTCATGCAGATGGGCCAAACCGGAGGCCAGCGAATAAGCGAGTAGCTGCAGCTTCTGTGAATTGATCACCGATGTGGATAGATAATCGTGCAGGCTGCCCACCTCATGGTAGTCCGTAATCAACAGCATTTGTGTCCAGCTGCCGTTGCCCTTAATATCGGCAGCAATAAAGCCCAAAATGTTCTCGTGTCGCATGAGCACCGTTTGATAGATTTCCGTTTCACGGAACCAGGATGCCTCCTCGGTGGTGAAGAAGGTCTTCACGGCAACGCGCTCGTCTCGCCACTTGGCCAGCCATACCTCGCCGTAGCGACCCTTGCCCACAAGACGCACCATCTGAATCTGTTTGGCAATGGTGCGTTGCACCAACAGCGGCAGTCCCGAACCCGAGCCGGAGCTTTGTTCCACCAGTTGTGACAATGGCGATAGCTGCGAATTGCACATGGAGCTGATCAGACGCGACTGTTTGCGCGTCTTCTCGCGTCTTCTGTAGACCAGGCAGAGTATAAACACGACCACAATGAAGACGGACATGCAAACGATAATGGAGGCGAGCAGGGCCAAAGTGTGCACAGATTCGCTGCTCACGGGCAGCTCTGGAGCCGGTGTGGTCATCTTGGGCGTGTAGGCGGGCTGTAAGTTGCGATTGCATAAATCTTCGCCCTCGCAGCAGACAATATTCTTGCCATGAATATGCGGCACAGCGGCCACTTTGCACTGCAAGCAAAAAAAGAAAAGAAAATCATGTTAGAGTTGAAGTACTTTGTAATTGATGTGTGTGCTTTAGACTTACCATTAGCAGACCTCCATTCTCCTCTGGCGGCATGCAGCCATAGGTGCGCTCCTCCTCATAAGTGCCCGTTATCTCATCATAAACCTCCTCGACGGCACTGAAGCAGCTGCCACCTGGTCGCGTCTCGCAGGTGCCGTTGCTCACATTGTTCGGACAGCTGCCATCGCAGTAGCAGGTCAACGAGCGTGCTAAAATTATACAATTTTTAATGGAAATATATTAGTTTGGTAAATGTAACATTTAAAAGGAAGAACTTGAAAGCCATTTGTAGCGGTTTGGACTAAGAGTGCAGTTGTTTCCTATCGCAAAATTAAGAATTCCTATATAAATAAATGCTCTTATTTTATTTACCTAAATATATAATGATTATCGCAGCTTTTTACTTATTACTTATCCTATATCCATTTATCGCACACCTTATATTTTCAGTGTTTTCAGTGCCATGAAATATGGATATATATGAAAATATCATTGACAAAACAACACAATTATCATATATACTTCACGATTTCATGTTTACAAATTTGTTATAATTAATTAACTAATCGAAAAGTAGTCCTAATAAAAAAAAAACACATACACAGCCT
This sequence comes from Hirtodrosophila alboralis, assembly GCA_035043045.1. Lineage (NCBI taxonomy): Eukaryota > Metazoa > Arthropoda > Insecta > Diptera > Drosophilidae > Hirtodrosophila > Hirtodrosophila alboralis. The sequence goes on along the minus strand of JAWNNH010000285.1, from coordinate 639,729 downwards.
TACTTGGCGTGATTTTAAACTCTTTCATTAAAATTAATAATTTTTAAATTGCATAAACAATTCAATAAACTGCGCGTTTAAAACCGCTATCAAAACGCGCGCGCTTTCTTGCATGAAATGCGTCTAAGCATGAAGAACTTGTGGGTCAAGCAGGGCGTAGAGAGTGGAACAGTGTTGTCAGAGTTTTGGAAGGTAGGCAAATATATAGAAGAAGAGTAATAAATAATCCAATATAATAAATAAATTCTTTTATTAAGTTAATACTCCCTTCACCCTATTTCACATCACAATTTTAAGGCAATTAAATCAAAATTTTGACATTTTTGTAAAAATTAAATTCTGCCGAAAATGAAACCAAGAAAAAACCTGGTTAATTTCAATTTGTGCATGTATAAATTTATTTAATTTAATTTTAAAAAAATCTGTATATATACTAAATATTTCTATATTTTTATCTACATCATTTTTTCCAGCTATTAAAATGTAAAAGCAGCTATATTTTTGTGGCTAAAAAACCGCAGAGATTGACAGCACTGGTGTAGAGGCTTGGTCGACAACGGTAACTTGAGCAATTGATTCAGGTCGCTGCTGCTGCACGCCAGTAAGTCCAACCAAGCAGGCAACCAAGCTACCAACTAACTAAGTAAGTAACCAACTAATTACAAGCCTGGTTACCAATGGTAGCTGACTGCCAGCCTGCCTGCCTGCCTGCCTGATGGAGTGCGTGGTCAAGTGACAACGGTTGCTGTTAGCTCCACGTCCGTCTCCACTTGACCACATGGTGGTGGCCAATGGTCTAGCGATTTATGTATGCTTACAACCGCTTAACGGTTGAGCTTGTTACTGTATTCAATTTTGTGGGCGTTTTGTGGTTAATATGCTGCGCGTTTTTATGAGCACAAATACACTACAAAAAAAGTAGATTTCTTAAAAAAAAAAAAAATTTAAGTACATTTTAAAGAATAGTGTGTTAAATAATGAAATGAAAATGTGTGTACACTGAACATATGTATTTTAATATTTATGAAACCATTTCTTCTATCACAAAAAAAAAAAAATTGTTAACAAATAATTACATTTTTCCCTTTTTAATAATAAAAATTCATATTCTTATGTTATACTCAGATTAAGTAAATTTCAGTCGAAACTTGTAAAAAAAATATATAAAACTCAACAGGAAATAGAAATTATATTTTTGTATATGGTAGAAAATTCTTGCACAAAACTAATTATTTGAAAGTAATTGCTTTATTTTTAATTGATATTTTTAAAAGTCAACAAAACAACAACAAACTATAAAATAAATCCACAAGAAAATATTTTATAAAATAAAGAACATATTTTAATAAACAATAATAAAAAATGTAATTTTAATTAATTTCATAATAAAAAACATTGTATTACAATTGTAAGCCATTAATTTGTTTACACATTTGTACTTAATTTTCTGATGATTTTCATAATATTTTCTATACAAGTGAATTTAGAAAACTCCGATTTTTTTTAGTGCACTCACAAGGTGCATAACGTTGCAACCGTTAGCCGTTCCCATGAATCCATGCACCCGCTACCCACATTTAACCACGCTGCACCACACTCTACAACATCGACAGCATTTGCCTGTTCATTCATAAAAATCGTTTTAAGTGCAATAATTTTTTTTTTTGGGGTTTTTTTTTTTGGTTTGTTTGACATGCAGCTATTTAACATATTTTTAGACATTTTTATAACGTAGACGAGACTTTTAATGTGCCTATTTATAAGCTATAAAAAATTGTGAATTCGCCTATAAGATTCTCAAAAGGCAGGCGGATGTGTGTCATGAGCCAGGAAAATAATATATTGGTTTCTTCCAAGAAGGCAAGCTCAATTTGTACTCAGTTTTTATGTGCTAATAATAATATCTGAAATTGGAAACTAAACATTAGATTAATCTAGCAGCAAATCATAAACACTAAAAAGAGTTGTCTATATATTTTTACGATAATTATATAAGCTAAAATCATTAAAAATTATAAACTCTGCTCAGTTTGTTTCCATTCCCTATTCCCCAATGTAATCGAATAAAATCGTTGAAAATAAATAATTCTTAAATGATGTTGTCAGCATTTTCAGCTACAGTAACTGGTTTATTATGAATGCAAAGTTTTTTGATTATATTTGCAACAATACGAAACCTCAATTGTGTACAAATAAATTTGTTTATTGATTTTAGAGTATTGTGATATAGATATAAATAAATAACTAATGCAAAATGCGCTACAAATAAACTGAGAATGGAGTTGGCAAATTTACATAAAGTTTCTATGGATTATATAAAGCATAAAAATTATGTTTTTTAAATTTATATAAGTTAATAAATATTTCGCTAATATTTGCTACAAATTTAGTGCGTAGTCATCGCACAGTTCGTTTGAAATAATTTCAAGGCTTTTCAGCAGACAATCGAGTTATGTATTTATTTAGTTTACAGAAAAGAAAAAAAACAAGTATGAATACTTTAGTTGAGTGTGCATGACTAGAAAATACTCTGTAGCTAAGTCTTAAATTTTTAGTAAATTTTTGCAATCATGCATATTCATTTATTTTTACTACAATTTTTATGTATTTGCCGATGTAATACATAAGTATATAGAAATACCTATTCCTATACCTATTCTGCTTTCTTCTGTTTGTTACATATATTTGCACTGTTTTATTATACCCTGTAAGGCATATATTTTATGGTAAAAAGCAACTACATGCCATTTGCAAGCCCACAGATACATTTTTCTATAGCTGCAAAATGCAAATGAAATCAACAACAAATTGGCGGATGTTAGTTATAGTTTTTGCATTTATTTTGGCCACGCCCCCTTTAAGCAATGGAATGGGCGCATTGACAAGTTAATAATTTAATTACAATATAATAGCTGTTGTTGTGTTTTTGCTTTTGTTTCTATCGCATTGAATACTAGATACAAATATGCTGCTCGATTATGCAAAACGTGACGGCAAAGAATGACAAGCGGCCATTTCTAATAATATTTATTTATAAATTTTCATTTTCATTCAACAAGGCAAACGTTAACAAAAATACCTGTGCAAAAATAACTTGTTCTTAGACTCTTCTCAAACTGGTCAATACAAAAAAAAACAATCTTTTGCCTTTCTGTGTTCACGTATCACAGTAGCAAAATGCAGCAGACAAATTATAAATTTTTGCCCTTTTAAAACAAAGCAAAAAAAAAAGAGAAAAAAGAAAATAAAAGGTAGACCAAATTATTAAACGACGCCAAATCGTTGGCCCCTTGGGGTATCTTCCTAAACCTGCTCCGGGGCGTAAGAGGCGGTTCCCCAGTCGAACCGACTGACGCCAGGCGGCTCCAAGTTGGCGCCAACAACACGTAAGCCCATTGAATCTTTCTTTGAAGCGAAATATTTTCTCAAATACTTATTAATATTTTGAGAAACATAAATATTTTCAAATATTACCAATTCAAAATTATTGCCCATTTTGATAGTAACAGACTTTTTTTTAGAGTTATTTGAGGAACGTTTCACAATTAAAATCTTTAAGCTGTTTAGCTTTACCATTTTAATTTTTTTATTAAATATAGACATGTAATCATTATTTACTAAAAGTTTCATTAGCATCTGATAATAAACAAAAATAATATTAAATATAGTAATGAAGAATTCTTTTTTAAACTTAAATTCTAATTCTTAGCTTCATTTGTCAAGATGTTATACTATATTAATGGATTAACAACATTATTTCAACAAATCCTCTATTATTTTTTTTTTTTATACTTCATGATATTTGTTATTTATAAATAAACATAAAACATTAACTAATTAAGCCAAAATACCAAAATAATCAGCAATTTTTTTTAAATAACTTAATAAAGGGCAAAATTGAACACGTTCTAGAATTAATAAAATGAAATAAATATAAGTAACTTCAAGTTTAATATATAAATGGCTTATAAATTGGTTTATTTTTCCAAAATTACTATAATTTAGAAAAGATCTTATTTTAAAAGAAAACATTTTCCTAATTATTAAATGTTTTTTTTTACAAAAAGATTTTTCTACTTTAAAAAAATAATCTCTTTTGGGGTATCTCATCTGATAGATAATTTTACATTATTATGTTTTAGTAAATATTATGTGAAATAGTAGGTATTTAATGGAATATTATAGATTTTGTTTTTTTAGCCAGTAGATTATTTAATTTTCCTAACTAAACTATTAGTTAATACTAGGTGAATATATATAATATTAAATAGATATATTTTTTTGCTTCTAAAATATTTCTTCTGCAGCCCACCTTAAAGCTTCTTAACTCTTTGTGTAGGATTAAATATACAACAAATTTTGATTTTAAAAAGAAATAGAGCATTTCAAGTGCGGTTTTATGACTATTTTAAGCATTCATTTAACTACAAACGTCACTGTGCTTGGCAGTAGCAGCAGCAGCAGCAGCTGCTGTTGTTGATTCTATTGATGCCATTGATGAGCTCACACCTTCGACTTGGCCAACGTCAGCGAGTGTATTAAATACACATATATATATAAATATATATACTATATAGATAAAGATACTAAACCGATTTGTATATGTTTAGTGAGCACATGACCTGACTGTTTGCGCAGATATATAAGTACATATATACCCGGAGAGCACGAGTTTTGTAGCATTTGGCAAACATAACCGAAGAAGCCTGCCCACGGCGGATGTGACCAGTGGCAGAGGAAGTGGCAGTGGCAGAGACTGTGGCAGAGGCACAAACAGTGGCAGAGGCAATGGCATGCCAAGTATTTGAGGCTGGAACCAAGGAGAACTTAAGGCAGAGTGTCGCCCATGTTGTAGGTGTATTTTTAGCCTGGGCGGGCATTTGACGTAATGTTTACGACACGACCACGTCCCACGCCTTGAAGATATAATAGAGAGAGGTACATTCAGATAGAGATAGATGATATACGTTCGAAATGTAAATGCAAAATACAAAACTATCGCCAAACTGAGAGAACTGCACCTAAACTAAGCCGATGCAAAAAAAATATATATATATAAAATGTTATGTGATGCGCGTTGGCAGCGGAAATCGTTAGCTGAATCATACCGTAAACTATTGCCATATAAATATATATATATATACATATATAGTATGGTATATGTTGTAGTCATAGATTTGTACAATGGAGTGCAGCTGTTGTATTTCCCCCAGCTTGCAGGCAATTAAAAAGCACAGAGATTGTGGCCACAAATAAAAGTTGTAGTCAGAAATGGCTAAAGTCTGAATGAAATGTAGATACATTAATGAAAACCACTTGCTATAGAACACGTGCATATAATTAATGTGGAATTTTATAGATTTAAGAAATATATAGAAATAGCACTGAGTCTATTATAAAATTCTTATGAAACTTTTAGCACAATTAGATGACATGCAAATTCTATGTATTTAAAATTGCGAATTTAATTCATTTTTAAATGTTTAATAGATTTCAATTGTACACATACTTAAAGTGGAATTTCAGTTTCTTTTGTTTATACTTTTTTTCTTAAATATCTTATGCTTATAATACTTAATTACTCTGTCAAAATTTCAAGCCAAGTTTTTCTGATGACTAACGCATATTAAACAATTGTCAATGATGCGAAATTTTTAATTTCATGTAAGTGAAGGTTAAAAAAAAATTAAATAAATCATCATAATTTGCTGAAAGAATAAGTAGAAATGTGAATGGTTTGCGTAAAGTATGTAATGAAAGCATTTTTAGCGTACTTCAGCAAATTATTAATTATAATTTTTTAAGTCTTCAATAAGATTTATTTTAAACCTGCCTAAGCATTAATCATAGCAAAAGTTTAAAAAATATGACACACATTTACTGTTACAAAAAATTGTTTAAAATAAACGCAAAAATGTATTCGTAAATATTTTATGTTAAACATTGTTTTTATATATTTTCTTAGAGTATATTATAATGTTGACACAAAATGTGCTACATATACATTCTGGATCAAAATAACAAGTTCAGTCTATTTGGCATTTGTTTGCTTTTATTTAAGACCACAACAGATGTGAATTTTTACGAATTTATTTTTAACAATAATAACAAAAGTTAATAACTAATTTTATGACTTGCTAATGCTGATATATCATCAATGGATTCCTTTATTTCCACTGCTAGTTTTACTTCCCTTCTATAGTTTATATTTTGTTTTTAGCAAACTAAGCATTAGCTTAGCAGTTATTTATGAATATTGCCAAAATTTATTATGATTATTAAAGTGTATAAAGATTGTATCGGCAAAGAAGCATTCAATGAATGCGGCAATAATAAAACTCTTAAGATGGCAACTACTATACTATACTATATAAAAGTTAAAAGTTCAATATGCATAGTTAAATTTTATAAACGAAAAAGTAACTTGAAAAAAAAAAAACAATATTTGTTGATTATAAAATCCACTAGACAGAAAGTGAAAGTTTAATATTATTCATTTATTGGATCTTAAAAGAAATTTAGTCTATATATAAAAACATGTATAAATAAATGTCGTGCTAGTATTAAATATTTCAATAAAAATATAAATTTTATTTATATCAAAATTTTATTTATATCTACTAAAAATACTCTAAAAAACGCTCTCAAATGAATTTAAATCAAATACTCTTAAATTTAATAAAACTATCAATTTTCGTTATCTTTACTCTTGTATGTTTATGTTAAATAAAATAAATTCAAGTTTAAGAACCAAATATTTAACGATATTTATAATGTTCTTATGTGTTAAATTTAACACTTTCAAAACTGGTTCGTTCGGCATTAACAGAATTAATTTGTGTACTATACAGGCACTGTTAGCAGCTGTTAACAGACTTTTAAAAACTGAATTGTAAAACTGTTAACAGTCTCTGTTAATTGTTGATGCTGTGCACTTATCCTATTGTTATTGTTGTTTAACATTCCAATGCAATGCACATTTGCATAAATGCATATTACAAGCGTTTAATTGACTTTCAAAACGTGTCACCACAAATAAATGCAACAACAACAACAACAACAAAAGCCGAAACATGTTTTTGCTGTTAGGCAGCTGTAAACTGCATGATTGGCTTTTTGTTTTAGACGCTAGATAATACCTATATATGTATGTACATATATATAGTAAAAATATGTATATATGTATATACAAATGCTAACCAGTTATTAGCCATAAACTCGCTTGGCAAATTGTTTGTCGTGGGCGTTTTGGTTGGCCAAGTGCCTTGGGGCTGCCTCTTAATCAAAACGCTGTCAAAATTCTTAATAAAATGCAGTACACTGTGTTTGCCTTGTCTATCCTTATGTCACTGGTAGTCGCTAAATTTTAAAAATAAAGTCTGCATGCGTTTTAATTAAGTGTCGCATACTTTTAATTAAATCAAAAAAACGCCTCAACGCGGCCAGCAGCGCGATTAAAAACGCGCCAAACGGCGACGCGTGGGCAATAGAGCCGAGCGGCGTGGTGAATTCACTCAAAGTGAGACAGAGAGAGGGAGGGAATGCGGGGTAAAGAGAGAGTGCTAGGGATAGCTAGGGTACAGTTCAATGCGTGGGCTGCTGCTCTGCCGGATGCTGCTGCTGCTGCTGAGGCAAGGGCGTCTTAGTAAATCTTAAACAAAACTCGTTTCACATGCAAATCAGAAAGCAACAACAACACCCACGCCTCATCAAAAGTCACATATGTACATAGATATATACATATATGTATATATAGATATATATATATATTAGCTGGCTTACAAATTGGTGACTGTCCAGCCCTGCGCATAATCAGCATACATAATCTAATCTACATAAGGCTTAAACGGAATTTGCATTAGAAGCCAACAGTGGAAACCAGTGGCGTAGTCAGTTAATAGTTTTCACAAATTAAGGGGGGATGCTGTCATATGGTAAATAAATTGCTATCGAAATATATATTTTTTTCACTTTTTAAAACAAACTATCTTGGAACTATAGATACATTTTTAATATTAACAAAATTAAATTTAAAATTATTAAAAATAAAGATCTAGCAATGTTGAAATGTAATCGATATTATCGATATTTTAAAAAAGGAGTTCGTACTCTAAAATATGCGTTTTGTTATCGATATGTTAAAAAATACCTTCTGTATACATATATATATACTTGTATGAATTTAATGGCTTTTATATATTATCGATATTAAATATGCTTTATATTATCGATATGTTTAAAAAACACTTTCTGTATATAAATATATGAGACATGTTATTAATACTTTTGTAAATTTAAAGGCTTTTATATATTAACGATTTATAAAAAAATTCGCTTTTTCTATAAAATATTATTTGCGTTATATTAGCGATATGTTTTAAAAAATACCTTCTTTACATATAAGAGACATTTTTTTAACACTTTTGTGAATTTAATGGGATTTTATATATTGTAAATATGTATATCGATGGAGAATATCAGCGTAGATCTTTATTATATAGACAATACATTCAGAAAAACGTTATCGATTTATATTCACACATTGAAAACATTGCAACAGTTAAGATGAAGATCTGTTATAAGTTGCAGCATTTATATTATACAATATATTGATGTAATATACTTTTAAACATATTTATGAAACTTTTAAATAAATGAAATAACAATTTTACAAATCGAAAATATACGAAAACTCCTTTTAGACCGGAATTTGCTCTTGAAACATTGTTAAAAAAATTGTATAAAATCTACTTCATTAGGTGGACACAAAATAGTCGCTGTCCGCGCAAGAAGTTTTCACTGTATTTAAATACACTGGTTAATTATTCTCTCAATTTTATACTGGGTTTTTCACTAGAACATTTAAGCTTAAATCAAAACGCGAAAGTTTTATTTAATCTGTAAACAAATCTAATTTATTGATCTAATATGTGATCTGTCATTGTGTGAGAACGTATATTGTATTTAATTAAATTTAATTAAGTAATTGCAATTAAAATAGATTTAATACATGTTTGTATGTTTGTATAATATATATATATATATATATATCGATTAACCTCAGTCCGCTGCTCTGGTCTATATACATCCGGGTTCAAAAGTAAAGCGTTTGCTCTATGCTCTATCTATCAATACGCACACACAAACATTGTAAAACACACATATGTATATATATATATATATATTTTCTAATACATATATACATCTTTACCAGTTTATATGTAGACATACGATCGAGCTGTAGAGAGGAAACTGCTTGAAATGCAAAACAGAGTGCTGCATAAATTACAAGCAGAGTGTGAACGATGGTCAGAGGGGGGCAGAGAAGACCGATGGAAGAGGTGGCAATTTGTAAGTTAACGTTTTTTTTTTTTGAGGCAACATTGAACTTGGCTGCAACATGTGGCCAGGGCTGGGCAATGAAGTCATCTTTGGCAACAGCATCATCATTATCATTTAGTCAGTTTGTCAGCGTATGAATAAACAAAATACGCCCGCCTTCAAATACTAATGCATAGATATATGTAAATCAAGTATACGCCCCGTAAATCAATAGTAATTAATTGCTCCTCGCTTTATATCGAATATATACATATATATATTTATATATTTATTATTATTTTGCATACGCCCTTTGCGGCAATACAAATGAATTGCAAATTGCTGCGAGTATGAAAGTTTATAGCTTTAATTAAGCATCTTATTGTTGCCAAGGCATTCCCATTAAAAAAAAAAAGCAATAAATTATATACATACTCGATAAATAACAATTCGCTTGAAATACTAAGCTTCAATAATATATGCAACTCTACATATAAGAAATCCTTGTGGGAATTAAGAAATATTCTTTTTTTGGTTTCTAACACGCGCCTAAAATGTTGACCGGCTTAAATATGAACAAATCTATAAAATTAATCATCACTTTACGTAGAAATTTATATATATACAAATGAATAAAGCTAAAGCAACAGGTAAGCAAAAGTTTATGCCAAAATAGATTGTTTTCTTAATAACAAAACAAGCAAGAATACTCTGAACGATTGTGCTTGACTAGAAAGATACTCTGTATTGGAGTAGAAAGTCTTAAAAATTTAATAAACTTTAATGACATTATAATATTTACTATTGGAATAATTAGGGTACTGCAAAATATTAGCATCATAAAGACTTCAGAAAATTTCTATTAAATTAAATGTAAAATTATTTAAATAAACTTTAAGTATTTATTTTAATTTAATGTAGAATCTAATCATAATCTGATTTTTCTATATCAAATGAGTTACTATAAAAGACAGATTTAACTGGCATTTTATGTATTTTTATTTTATACAATTAGAAATCTATTTTTCTTAGCTGTTTCAAATAATTTCTCAAACTATATCATAGTCTTTTAACTCATTTTTAAGAGTACAGAGTATGAAAAGAAGAATGATGGCGAAGGTAAACGAGTTTTGGCCGCTGTATGTTGTCGATGTTGTTGTTGTTGTTGTCAACGTTGTTGCTTATTTGTTTTTGTATGTTGCCAAGCCTATGTTGTTGTTATTGCTGTGGGCATGACAACTTTTAAAATGATTTTTCCTTATAAATGGCTATAATTAATGCCGCACCGTCTATATAAGCATGTGCCTGTCTATTTATTTTCTTAAGTCTATGTATTTTGGAATTGAAATCATGAATGAAATGCCAATAAACCAAAATACACACACAATATATTGCCAAACAGATGGTCGCAAAAATAACAGGAGAAAAAACAAATACAAAATCATTTTTAGATCTAGTTTCAGATTTATGTACACATGACACAGTTTGCCCCCATCTTTTTATCCATGTCTATATCTTTCTCTCTCTCGTACTGGCAATTAAAAACAATTGCAAAAATGTTGAAATTATATACATATATTGTTACAATTTTGTTTTTATTTTTTTTATCTTTGCATACGCCCCATACAAATCAACACAATCAGCTTTAATTAGAGAGCCCGCCGGGCAGACTGCGCCGATTTCGCTTAATGATTTTTAATTGCAGACGCAAAATTATTTCAAAACATAAATGAGAAAATTTTTATTTTTTTTTTTAGCAGCTGCGGACCACCCAAAGTAAATAAATTACGCTAAAAACTAAAATAAAAAAAATTAAATAAAAACAAGTAAAAATATTGCAGCTGGAAATTTCTGACATTTTTATTAAACTCGCTTTCGAATCTCGGGAGCAAAAGTGGGCGTATAATTGATTTTGGTTTAATCTCTTCAAAAATTTGTGAGTATTTTATCATATTAAATGTGCTGAATCTAGCTATAAAGTTGTGAAAGATATATTGACTACAATATACTAAAGATCATCATATATGCTGAGCTTATTTAAAAAGCAAACGTATCTCGAAACTTTTAGAATTTACAGAGTTCTATTTAAACTTTAAAACTATATTTCAAGTATTGCAAAATTCCTAGTGTTTAACTAAAAGTATCTAACTATTTTAATACTAATTTATTACACATTTTAATTGTCAAGATTTATACTTAGCCACTCAGATCAATTGCCTTTTAATTTTCACCCTGATCGCACAATCGTTTAACTTACCTATAAAGAAACAAAGAAAAATAAACAATTAAAAATAATATAAACAAGTAAAATGCATATATTTAAATTAACTCTTATATTTTCAATACATAAAAACAAATTGAGTGTGTAATTCCAAAAATTTATTTGATTCCTTTATCTGATTGAAAGTCTCGACATTCATTTTGTCTATAGTAAAGATCTTAAATTGCTGGTACACAATTTTTATATCAATTTTATTGGTAAATTATCAAAAAAATGTTGATAAAGTCAACAGCTTTGATGTTGTTGGAAATGCAAATCGCAAATCTTTAGATTGCCAAAATAAAGCTGTCATTATGATGATAATGCTGATGATTAGCTCTCATTGTATATTTGATGTTGGTTCAACGGTAGCCGTCCTGTTGAAAGCTGTTTCTCAATGTCATTGCTTGCTAAATTCAAATAAAAACCAATCAGAATTATTTTGTTTAAATGGGTTTGACTAGATGATACCCTGCGCAGAGCTCTAAAAGGTTTTTTGCAGCTTCTGTCAAATTATAGCGTTCTTAAAGTACAAAAATGTTATGAGAAAAAGCTAGAATATTGCATTCAGATGTTCTTATTGTATAAATCGAAGATATATAATTTTTTAATCAAATCAAAGCTGTCGAATATATATTAATATTTACTGCTCAATTTTACACTTCGATTTCGTTCTTTATAGACTAATTTATAGATTTTTTCTATAATCGAACTCAATGTTTAACATCGACTGGAGTTATAAATACTCTTTACTTTAATCGACATCGATATTCAATATCCAATCAATACTTTTATAGAATCAAAGATCTATAATCAAAAAAGAACTCCATACTTTGTAGAAACGAAGATACAATCATTTTTCTTTTACATACCTATATGGAAACTATATATCTTCTCTCTACACAACATCGATTCTTCCTATAGACTCGAAACAACATTAATATTGTCTTTTACATATATGTGCACTACATTTTGATACCTTTTCAACCATTTTGTATGGCTACAGGGTATAATTAAAACAAAAGCGATGCTAATAAGTTGTCTTCTTTTTTTTGTTTTTTTTTCTTTTTTTGTTAAATGTTAAAATTAATGTGTCTGCCATATAAAATACGAAATGCCATTTAGCTGATCTATGCTACAAAAATAAACTTATTTCTTATATCTGTATATATATAAATATATATACATAGTATATCTGTGTCTCGACGAGTCTTAAAAATAAAGTCAAACTGTCTGCCAAACTGGCGGCTGCGATTTGTTAAAGATGCGGCAATTTAGAATGATACGAAGTGTAATTTGTATTTTTCTGTAATTGCTAAGGAAACTTCACACAAACTACATCCAGGTGTCCAGTTGCCAATCATATCCATATATTTAAGCACTTTGTCACAGTTTCTTGCCAATTTAAATGCGAAATTTATGCTCAGGTGGGTGGCCCATTGGCCAATATGCAAGCCACGTCAATATGTCAATTCAATTTATGTTCAAGCACACGTCTGGCATGCAAAAAATACCCAACTGTCTACAAACAAATGTTGTGGTTAAACATTGTAATATGTTGCAGGTGTTGCCTGAAGTTATTTACAGCAACATGTTGCTGTGCGATTGGTTAGCCACATGTTGCTACTACTTTGCCTAGCAACAACAGCACAACATTTGCAGACAGTTCGATGAAAAGTTTCTGCCAAATTGTTAAATTATCAATCATACGAGTAGATATACCCTGCCACAGGGTATTATAGATTTGTCAAGATGTGTGTGTTGGCGTTATAATACAATACGAGTACGTTATAAATTTAATATAGCCCATAGAGAGGTACAAACTATTCTCCTCATTTTAGAGCTAATTTAATGAAACTTAATATACTCGTATATACAACTCTTAGCTGCAATTTAATCAGTTATTAAATAGTATAAAAGAGTTTTCTGAATTACAAGATATATTAACCAAACTCAAAATTTTGTAAAATTATATTCAAGTCATCTAAATTGAATTAAAAGCGGTTTACTATTTTAATTTTTTTAGAGTGTCATATAAACAATCTGTAGAAATATCTACGTTTTTTCTAGCACTCCAAATAATAGTAAATTTAAATAAAAATTAGAGTATAGATATTGTTAATAATTGTTATTTGGTATGGTATTATAGTTAAATTTGAAATTAATCAACATTAAATAAAATACATGGAATCACGCTGTCGAAAATTGAGTTTTTCTATTAAAAAAACTCTGTGGCATATATCTTTAACATTCTTAAGGTAACTGCTTTTCTTTTATACAAAACTCAGCAACTGCAACTGAAAATCAAAACACTGTATCTTATATCTGATATAAAAACATTTTATTTTTGCAGAAATAAAATCTCATTGTTTTTTATAGTGGTCATGTGAGCAATATAATTAACATCTCTACAAGGGTATTTAGGCATCAACACCCTGAATACAGCTGTTTTGTCTTGATTTATATAAATTTATAATATTCTTTCTTTTCTTTGAATTTTTAGTTACCTGATGAATCAAAAAAATCGTTTTGCTTGCGCGCCTTTTAAGGCTGCGACGTTGTGCTGGCTGACGTATGCAGGCTTCAACAATAACAAAAACAACAACTATCCAAATATATTCAAATTTATTATAAAATTTTATGTACTACATACAAAAGAGCACAAATTGTTTATACACATATAGAACAATTTATGTGAATTTATACATACTTATATACATTCTATTTTTTTTATATTTGTGTTGCCTGCTGCCAATTTGCGTTGTCATTGGCTCGATTCACATTCTGTCTGGGGCCAACAGTTGTTGGCCATTGTTATTGTTATTGTTGCTGTTTTTGTTGCTATTTCAGTCTAATAAACTTGCCGCCGAACTGTCTGTGGAACGTTGTTCACACTGTGCTCAGCGCCAACATACTACATACTCGTATATACAACAGAATATAAAGTTATAACAATTTGGCCAAAAAGCACAAAACGCGTTAACAGCGCACGTACTCGCTAATTGTTTTTATTCATTTATATTGCAGGCAACTACAAATGTAACAGTGACAATAAAATTTAGAGCATTGAACTTTAATTATTTTGTTGCAATTTGAAAAGTTACCGATTTTATATCGTTAAGATGTTAAATGATATTAAATTCTGTTAGAAAAAAAATGATTGTAAATGATGTTATGTTAACTTAACAGTACTGTAACAGAGCAACAAGTTTTATATTCTAAATTTTCCAGAATAATACTTTAAAGAAATAAATTATTCTGTCAACTGTCGGGCAATATATAAAAATTAATAACAGTTTTTCATTATTTCAATTATTTTTACTTATATAAAAATTTTAAAATTAAATCGCAAATCGATTTTCGGAGCATGTAGTTTTTGTGATTTTACCAAGCAAAATAATACGGAAATTACATATTTTATTCATATGATATTGTTTAAATATGTTAATTTTTAATTATTTTAAAAAGATTAAGTCATTAAGCATACTAAAAATCAGGTTCGTAATTATAAATATGTATATATATTATATCGATAATACTCAGGCATCCAAATTAATTTGCAACATTTTAATTATTGATATAGAACTTCTTTGGCATGCGTCACTTTTTTATATATCTATAAGGTTTATGAACTAAAATCTTTGCATTAATTTTAAAATTACATATATTCAAACCTACAATCTCCCAAAGAAGCATAACAAATTTGTTCTGCATTTATCAGATCAGGGCAGCAGCTTAGCGAAGCGTTTAAGAAAATTCTCAAAAATCCAAATAAAATCACAGTTTTTGAAGAATTTCTTGGTTCTATGGATTGTTGAATTGTCAGTCGAGTGCAGCCTGCACATATCCTGTTGCAGGTCACACTCTGAAACTGTCTTGAAATATCTGTCGTCAGCGTGTGTTGCACACATGTGCGGGCGCGCGTGAAAATGAACTGAAGTGATCCGTTCTGCATCCGACAGATACGCATATGCAGATACAGATACAGATACGCAGGCAGCTGCTGCTGTTTGTCAAAGCATAACCAAAAATGGCATGGAATGGCATGTTGCAAGTCAAATGAAATGAAATGTATCCGCAAGATACACACACACACAATCGCATATGTAAAAGCAGCTTCCTGCCAGACAAACAACAATCGTCTAAATGAAACTCCATTAACATACAATAACAATAACAATAAGTTCCACAAATTCCGCTTAATTTCCTTGACGATTAATCAAAATTATATTAACGTAAGTAAACTCAGCAAATTATTTAGCTCAATGGCAAAGTAAAATATTCGAAGCAACAACTTCCAGTTCCAAGTTTGCATCTTGCAGATACATTTCATTTGAGGCGTTGCGCGTGCGCAGCTAAAAATGTTTTGCCTTTTGTAAACATAACAAAAGCAGGAATATAAAGTGAATGCTGTACTGAAAGATACGCTGTAAACATGTCGAAAAGTACTCTATAATAAACGTGTGTTTTAGGTATATTAAAATTTCAAAAATAATTATTATACATAATATTTAAGCGTGTGGTATTTGTTGATAATCAAAAATACTATAAGAATTTTGGCTGAAATTCATTGAAAATTTAAAGAAAGAGTGTAAACTAATATATAATACATTTCCATAATACATTTCATGATATAATACAATCCAGAAAAAACTTTATAACCTCAAAGATGATAAATTATAATTTAAAAGATTTTTCTTTAAGTGAGTGGAATTTACACATCTCAAAACCTAAAATTTAATTTACTCGAAACTGAGACAACCCCAATTTACTCAAGTTCATATGGCATATAGGGTATAACAGCAGCAAATGGAAAACAGAACTCACAAACTGAATTTTGTTGATGGATTTTTGTGATAAATGAAGTGAAATTTGAGTAATTTTATTTTTTATCTCAGTTCTGCTTGTCAGTTTGTATCATCTTGTTGTACACACAAAAGTATTTTTTTGCTGCTCACTAAGATTAGCTGCTATATATATTGTTATATACTGTACAGATATGGGAATTCTCCTGGATTTTATGAACCAGCTTAGCTCTTGATTTATGTAATCGCATGTTTGAACAACTCAACAGTTTTTTTTTGTATTCACGTATTCCTGTTGATGCGATTTACTGCTTTTATTTTACGACTGACTTTCAAGTGTCTATGGTCATTAAATACGTAATGTCTGAGTTTCGTTCATTTTGTGAGAAATAACACGTAGGGATTAAATAGACATAAAAGATTTACGCTTAGAATACATATATTATAATATGTGCATATAAAAAATGAATATACAAAATATAATAAAGCTATGAAAAAACACCTCCAGGCTTTAGATTTTTAATTAAGTCTATGAATATTATAATTAAAAATAAATATAATTTTATTATTTATAATAAAAATGCTTAAAAAACAGCTCTGATTTTTTTTTTAACTTGAATATATAAGTACAAATAATTTATTAAATATTTTCATGATCAGATTTTTTAAACCATACACAGAGCAAGTTTCTGACTTATTTTGGACACAAATTATAAAGCTTAAGGTATCTCGTAGTCAAGCACGCTCGTTAAGACTATTCTCACTTTTTTAAGTATATTTAATATAATAAAACCGTATCATAAACTATATTAAATATTTAAATAGGAACACAAAGATCTAATCTAGTAGAAAGGTGTTTAACTCTAATGTAAAAATATCAGTTTTATTTTTCAGTCAAGGACTATCTATATACCTATATAATATGTCCATAAAACTATAACATTATGTAAGACACTTAATTATTTAATAAACTGAAAAACGGGGCTATCTTTCTAACTGATTGTCGTTATATAGTAAAACAAACATGACAATAATAAAAAAAGATTTAAAAAGGTTTACCAAGCTAACTTTTATTCATGATACTTTTACTAAGTTTTGAACGTCATATTTAAGAATATTTTTTTGCTACTTTTTTATAGAGTATATAACCTCTAAGTAGCTGAGATTGAAAAACACGTAGCTGTGTACATCTTATGGGTTACTCACAGCAGAGACAACGACAAATGTCGCCAGGCAGACAAAACAAAATTCGCATGTTTTGACTTTAAAGACGCGACATTTCGACGGTTGTGTTTTCTGCTGACCAAGCGGAGAGGGGTTTAGAAGAAAAAA
Organism: Hirtodrosophila alboralis; assembly: GCA_035043045.1. Classification (NCBI taxonomy): domain Eukaryota; kingdom Metazoa; phylum Arthropoda; class Insecta; order Diptera; family Drosophilidae; genus Hirtodrosophila; species Hirtodrosophila alboralis. Next base: position 622,011 of record JAWNNH010000285.1, on the reverse strand, counting down.
CGAGTGAGAGGGGAGGTTGATAATACACAATCAGAATGCAGGCCCATAAAATCAATGACCTCTTTTGCGTGTTTTATATGTACATCGAAAATCAGCAAGTTGGCATTTAAATGAATTAAAATTAAATGCTAAGGAAATTCGCACAAAAGCAAATAAATTTAAAAAAAATAAGAAAAAAAAAACAACCAAAAAAAAAAATTTAATAAAAAAAGTCAGCAAAAATATATATTAAGAATATGTGCATAAATAAGGATTGTATTGAACATTATTATTAAGTAAAATATGAATTATTTATATTTGATGCACACATAATTGTTAATTTGTTATTTATTATAAATTTTTTTATATATCTTTTTAATAAAATATAGTTATATATTCTATTCTAGCTATAGCTATTGCTATCCGAAATATTTAGAATTTTCTCTTGAATTTTTGGTCTATTTTTAAAATATAATTTTAATTTTTTATGAAGAATTTCATAACTCAATAATATAATAAAACAAATAGTTCTTTTGATATTTTTGTTATTTTTAATAAGATATTAATTAATATACTTGTGTAAAAAGAGTTTCTCTATTATTAAACAGATTTTTTAAAGAACATTTTAATATAATGTAACGCTTTAAAAAGTGCAATTTAATGCAAGGGTATATAATCTTCGGCAATTTGTTAATATACAATTTTTTTCTCTTTATTTTCTGTTTTTTTTTTTATTTTTACTTTTATAATTTGCTTTTGCGCTGTGTTCATTATTATTATTACAATTTTTGTTTGTTTACGCCAGCGACAAGCTGATAAGATTCGAGAGTCTACCTAGCAAACGAACAGTCTATACATCTATATATATATGCATATATATATATTTTTATACCTGAATTAGAACTTCAGACAAAATACACGCAAGTCGCTTTATCAGTTGTGTGGTTCCACGAAAATTTTTATGTGTTGATAACGTCGCGTATTTAATCATAACTCTGAAAATAATGATAGCCCGCCCTGCACTTGTGCACTTCCTTTATAAGAATTTGTTTTTTTTTTTAACTGTCGCTGCCCAGTGTCCATTCTTCTGTGTGGGGGTTGGGCACAGCTTAAAGTTTCAATCAAAAACAACAAAAAAAAAAAATACAAAAAAATGCCGCCAACAAAATATTTTTCCAAATCCTCATCAAAAAAAAAAATAAAAGGTGTTTTCGCATTTGTTGCGCCTTTGGATATTTATCTATTGTCTGTTTGGTTGTTCGTCGATTTGTCATGGGCGCAACTCTGACTGTCTAAGACTCGGGATCTGCTGAGTCGGGACTTGTCCAGGGGCCGCCCATGGCGAATTTATTATTAACAGACCGCACCAAATAAATCACAAAATACAGACAGGCAGCAAAAAAAAAAAAAAAAACGACAAACACAAACTACAGCTGGTAAACAAATGAGCAGACATATATGAAAATATATATATGGGAAAATAACAGTTTACCTAGTATTTATAAAAATATAGAAATTACTAAAAAAAACTTTGATTTTGAGCAATGTTTGATTGAATTACTATTTATCCTAGTTTTTAGAGACATAAACTTTAAATTTCTATTACAATTATCATAATTTTGACAAGTTTTTGTCTATTGTACTTTTTAGCTAAATTTACAAATTTTATAAAAATCTATTGAAATGTTATATTTAAAGTGCTGCTACTGCTAATGTATAATCTGATTAATATTTTCCAGCTCTACTTTTATTTATTTTAGCAGAGAATTGAAAATATGAAGTTTAAAACGTTTTCTAAAACTGAAACATTTTCTAACCACAAACTATTGATTAATCCGTTTTATTTAAATCTACAGTTCATAAATCCTTTATTTCTATTAAAATAACACCCTTTTTATTGTCATTCAACAAAAAATTCTTCTAGGGAATATATGTTGTATGCTAAATCACATAATCCCTCAAACTGTTGTTCATGTATTCAAGTCCATATCAAATGCTCAGATGCATATCAACAAAAAAAAAAAAACAAAATAAAATAAAATAATCTAAGCAAATGAAATGGAATGACAATAAGGTTGGAACATAAAATACAATACGAGCATAAAATACAAACACACACACACACATCTATAGCACAAGGGGCACCCATTAAATTGACAGCTGATCTTTTTTTTTTTTTTGTGTTGCAAGGGGTGCCCGTTTATTTCGGTTATATTTTTATTTATTTTTTTTTCTTGTTTTTTTTATTTTTGTATTTTTTTTCTGTGATCCGTTCTACCTGCGCACGTCCATAAAAAATTAAGAAAAACATGCACAACAAGCAGAGGCGTAAAGGCGCAAAGGAGACGGAGACTGAAGCCGTCAGACGTCGCATATTTTAAGCCGCCTTTGGGTTAAGAGTAGAAGGAAGAAACCCTGGTTTTGAAAAACCCTGGAATAATATACAGAAAACACTTGGCATAGAGACCAAGAGAAACAAGAAAACGCAATTAGAAACAAGAAACCGAAAAGGCAAAACGGATTTCAATTGAAAAACATCAACATACACAGTCCACACTAAACAGGATATTCTCGCAGATTTTGTAATATGAGAGCTGCATACTTATGAGATACATATCATCGAGACCCTATCGTTGGCCCCAACTATTGTGGTGATCTTTTTATATAGATAAGTGACAGGAACTGTGAAAGCCGTAAGGAAAAACTTTAAGAAAAGCCAAAACAAACTGCAAAAGTTTCAGGCAGACTGAATTTATTATTATTATTATTGCGACAATAAGATACCCTGTTATTGATTATGAAAGTTTTTGCTTATAAATATTTAAGTTATTCTCAAAAACTTGTCATTTATTTGAGTTATCCATTTGAAAGTTACAAACAAATATCACAAACTTTAACAACTTTCTAAAGTGGTAACATTTAGACTCCCACACAAAAAATGTTTATAGTCTGACATAGGAAATGCTTTAAAGTTGTGCGACAAGACAAACTCATTTTGTAAAATTTGAAAGTTGAAAAATAAATTTAACAATTAAATGATGCCAAAATTATGGTCAACATTTGTATATAAGTCAAATACATTAAATGATATTTATATTTAAAATATTATAAAAATTTCAGATTATGTAACATAGTTTCATTAAATGTTTTCAAGCTATGGAGTATTTTAATAAAGTGATGATATATATATAACAGAATAGTATTGAAGATCGTATCCTAATACGTATTTATAAATAATAAAACATAACAAAAATGTTCAGTGAACTCTTAATTTGTAAACTATTTAAATTTGCAACATTTTGATGAACAAGAAATTCTGCTCTATATAAGAAATGAGATTATTTATTGATTTTCTTTATTTTAAGAAAACTTATTTTTATTTGAAAAAAACTCTCATGTTTCTTGAGATCGTGCATTATTTTCAAATTTCATATTTACAACTGCAGTTCTAACTTATATGCCCGCATTCAGTGAATACAAATTTCAGGGGCATTAACAAAAACAAAAACAAAAAAAAAAAAAGAAATGTTATATTAATATTTACCATGAGCCTTCTTCTTTCTGGATTTCGGCGCCATGTCTGGAGATGCAACAACAACTACAACAACAAGGCTGATGATTTTTATGCGAAGCGGTGGCAGCGGCTGCAATGCAACCTCAAAAGTTGTTGTTGTTGTTGTTGTTGTCTACGGGTGTTGGTTGGGGCCCAAGTTCTTGTTGTTATTGTTGTTGCTTAGCTTCTCGGGCCGTGCAACAAAACAATAAATGCGGCAGCAACAACAACAATGAGCCAAAACAAAAGCAACACGAGCCGTGGCAGATCGTTGGATCGTGTGGAGGAACGAGAACTGGATTCGTCGTTATATCGTAGTAGTAGTAGTAGTAGTATACTGGGGCCTACGGGCCACCTTCTCTTCCTCTACCTCTACCTCCTCCCTATACTCTTCTTTCTTTTCGGTTCGCTTCGGTTTGGTTAGTTTATTGCGGCCGTTTTGGACGGCGGCGTCGGTCAAGCCGGCGACACCATGGAGCCCCCCAAAGACCCAGACTCTGCAGCAAAAACAACAAAAATTATGGGTTTTGGCAAAACTTGATCCTTTGCTCAGTTAATGCCCCCCTTCCTCTTGTGTTCCTTGTTGTTGTTTGTGATACTTTTGTTGTTGTTTTTGTTGTTGTTGTCGCTCTGGTGTGAGCGCGTGATCACGTTGATTATAATTATATACGAAAGGTGGCAATACAAATCAGGTGAAATTCAATCCATGCATACGATGCACAACATATCCTTTGATAAAAACACAAGCCATATAACAACAATAATATAAAAATTGATTTAAATTGTTGTGTTAGCTATGTTTTTATTTAGTTTTTATTTTTATTTCTATTTGGCACTTTAAAAAGGGGCACGGTATAGATTGCCAAACGTTTTTCTGTTTAGATTATTTTTAGCGCTTTTTTTTTCACTTCACACACAATTGATATATATTTTTAAAAATATATATTTATTTGTTTAAGAATTTTTGTATCGCTTGTCATTTCATCTATGTATATACTACGCACTGACAATTTAGTTAATAATATTTGCCATTTGAAATTCTTGTTAATTGTATGTCCATATCGTAAGGCGCACTAAACAACGCGACTGACAGCAACAATTTCAAACGGAGCGAAATTCACAGATACGTCACAACACGATTACGACGTATCAGGTACTGAATGTTCAACGGAGCAACAGGCGAGTTGAGCGGCCAAAAGAAATTGAGCCAAAGCAAAACAGAGAGAGAGAGAGAGAGCGAGCGCACAAGAGAGCGGACGAAAGAGCGCAATTGTGCACTGAGAGAAAAAGGAGTAGTTAAAAAAATTGCAAATTACTTATCAAGAAATCTGTTTTGTTCTCTCACTCAAAAGACTTAAATTACAAATATTTTTCTAGAAATTAACAGTTCAGGACTTTAGAATGTTTAGAATGTCCAAACTAATAAATAAAATTTTTATATATAATACTTATATATTTTTTAAGTTGTTTACTTTTATAATTAAAAACTAATGATTTTTTGGATATAATTTTTAATAATGTATTTAAATTTAAATTTAAAATACATTATATTTAAATGAATTTCTTTTGATCTATTACAATTCGTTGGCATTGTAAAATGAATTATCCATCGTAATAATTTATTACCCATCAGAAATTTAATAGCAATAATATACTTTTATTGTCCATGAATTAATGCACATTCTTCTTGTAATGAACAACAATATACTCCGATTGAACCTTAATTAACTGTGCCACAGAAAAATGTATATACAATTTATACTCCTAAATCGAAACCATCTAGAATCACAAAATGCTTATCATATTGTCGTAATTGTCTTTTTATTAATTCTGCATAATATGTATCTTTATATTTATTCTAAAATTAGGGTTTTCAATTTTCTTTAAAATTCAATAAATTTAGTTTTGTTTAGATGCAAATTTGGTTTTAGTTTGAATTGTAAAAAACACGTTTATTTTTCTCAGTATACAGTTGGCATGCTCTGTCTCGCTCTGTATTCTCTCTCACTCATTCTCTCTCATTGATGCTCTGCTTTTTAAGTGCTGCTGCACGCGTTCAAGTTGGCGTCTTTGTGTCGGCAAAGAGAGAGAGAGAGAGATTATTAAAGCGATTGCGCGTTTTGCGCGCGTTTAAAAACGCGAGCGCTCTTTGCGTTTTTCTTTTGGCCACGCTCACTTGTATTTCAAGTTTTTGAATGCCTCAAGTATCTGCGCTGTGTATATGTATCGGTGTGTGTGTATAAATATATATGTATATGTATATGTATATGTATATGTATATGTATGTGCGAGTATCTTGATCTTTAACCGTTTGTGTAGCATCGTCGTCGTCGTCCGTGCTCGTATTTCGTTGCTGCTTATTATAACTGACATATCTAGATACGAGGCATGGGGCTGTCGCTGCATAATTGCCGGGTCCGGAGCCCTTTTTTGCATATGGTCCAGACGGTATCAACATGCAACTGCCACAGCGTACCGGGCAGCAGCAACAACAATAATAATAACAGTTTTTTGTCTCGAATTTGTTAAGGCAATGTGTGATTAGTGGCAACACCATCATGCCGCCGCAACCTCAGACGCATCCCAAAGATACAGATGTGCGCATTTGGTAGCCTAAAGATATGCGACACTTTGGCTTCTCTGATTTTTCTGGTCAAAACTCATTAGCCAAACAGTAGTCCTAAGCTAGGTGCAATATTTGTTACCTAGACACAGGTAATATAATATATATTAATATTTTCTTTTTGGCATTAAAAACGCATTATCGCCAGGCAAATTGTGAGCCGCATACTGATGAACTTGCGCATAGTTTATGACCCTAAATGATAACCCTAGACGGTCTCAGATAGACAACAGTTTCACATTGGATCCCATAGCTCCCAAAATGCGTTTATTATCGTATGTGCAACCATAACTTATGTATTTCTGTTGTGTGTGCTGTGCTCTGGTTTTCTCTATCGAGTTAAATCTTTAAATGCCCTGCCCAGAGCTCCCTGAAATGCTCAGCTGCTGCTGTTAATAATAACGTAAGTTGTTGTTGGAGGTGCTGGTTGCCTCGGAGGTGTGATTTCTCAAGTGTAGGAGTCACGCAGCGCACAGCCGGGCACACTGGGCCCGTCATGGCCTGTGGTGCACCAGAGACATTGGATGCAGCCTGTGAGGGCATTACGCTGTTATAATCTGCTTTTTATATACCCTGTACAATTAAAAGGGAGTAGTGGGCAAGCAAATTTATATTTTAAATCGTATTAGATGGAAGAATATAAAAAACAAGTCTTTAACAAGCATTCCAGATCAGTTATGGCTAAATTATCAATCGGAGTTTAATATCAACTCTATTTGACTCTTAGCTATACATTTGTATATATAAGGGTCCCTAGTAAAGACCTCTTAAAAGAGAATTTAATTCAGTTATATATACAATATCTTACCGATTTCTTAATCGATTTTAGTTTATAAAAATTTTCTATAATCAATATATAGCAATATTTATTAAATTCTATAACAACAACTTAAATTATTTATATATTCCAAAAAAGTCATTAAATATGTTAATGGTTTAGTTTTTAATAATAAAATAATATATATGAATTTCTAAATATTTTTCTCTCATATACAGGGCATCTAAGAAGTCTCATACAACATATCTATTTAAAGTCTTTTTTGTTTTCAGACGCAGCCATTGTGCAGTCTATCTCTTTCGCTGCATGCTATCCCTTTCTGTTGCAGACAGAGAATATAGAAGGGGTACAGATCGGAGTCGTATTCACTTGGATACAAAGTTTAAAGGGGGGCAAAGGGAAAAGGAACTCGACGCAGACGCCTAAAAATGCGAGGCGCGAAATTTTTATTATTTATACTAATAATGCAACGGCAGAGGATTTGCTGGATTTGTAGTACACAATTAGCACCTTTAAGTGAGGAGGTGCAATTGACTCGGATCTGTTTAATTATCATTGAACTGAGTTTTGTTTTGTTTAAATTGAAAGAGCGGCAGCAGAGGAAGCCATAAGAATTTTAAGAAAAAGTAAAAGAAAAAAATAGTGTGTATACAATAGAATTGATTTTCGTGGAAGAATTTGAGCATTTCTATTGAAAAATAAAAGAAAGAAAAAGAAAAAACATATTATACTTGAGTGTCTATCATACAGGCATGTGCAGACAACGTGCCAGACAAACTGGCGGGCCAAGTATCTGTATCTGTATCTGGAACGAATCAACACAATTTAAAACTCACATTAGATACACAATGAAGAACGCTGCAGGTCAATGCAACAGGCTCTGCTTTGGTTCGGCCTGGCCAACAGATGTGCGCAACAGGCATCCAAAAAATCAAATCGAACAAAGGTCCCAAAGGCGATACCAAAAAGGTCTTACCAAAAGGTATGAAATGTCACTTGGAGTGTGGCTGGGCATTAAATCAAAGTCATCCGATGTTAAGAACAAAGCACAAAGTTTCCCATTCTGGTAGCACAGTCGAGGCCAGCATCTGACAGATACCAGACTATATATATTTATATATACATACAAAGATCTGTTGAATTTGTTGCATGGAAATGTTCATTGGTATTGTATAAGAAATTTGTGTCAACGTGGGCGAGTCGCTTTTGTTAGTGTATAAAAATAAGTCCAAAGGCATTTCGTGTTTTTGTCAGCAACATGTGGAAAACAAGTAAAAATTCAATCACAAAACGAGTGCTCGAATGGAAGATACTACGTTCTTGTCAGGTCACAATTCACTGGTTTACCTAAGAACAAAGTATTTTCTGAAACTATTGCAATTGTCAATAAGGGTCCAGAAGGAAATATCTAACATTTAAAATAAACTATCTATCGATAGTATTGTTAACACAATAATGAAGCTTTATAAAGGTAAGAAAACTTTAAAACAAAATAAAAGTTACATATGTTACCTTATCATCGAAAGAATTTAGAATACTCTTATAACCTTTAAATTTTACACAGTTTCAAATCAATTCTAAAACTTTTAACTTCCGACGATTTCACTATAGCCTTTTTAACATGTTGTATTATTATAGGGTATAAGAATGTTCTAAATTCCACACTTTGTGAACGTTTTGCAAGCATCCAAATTGTGAAACATTGCCTGGGCATTAAGTTCCAGGTTTCAGTCAGCAATTTAACTTCAAAGTACACTGATATATGTATCTTAAAACTATGCATCATTAACACTTTAGAAGTGCTGCCCCTATACGAAAATTCATCAAAGTGAAGTGCAATTAAGCATTCATCTCACCTCACCTTTCTTGCACGCCAGAATTCTTGATTCTTTACGCTGCAACAACGTGAGCGTTTTCTGTATATTCAGTTTTTAAGACACTTCAGTGCCCCAAGGTGAGGTGTTAAAGTTTTATGGAATTTCAACAACGATAAATTATAATTACACGCACCGCTGCGCATAAGTCTACACACACATATATATACACCTGTATAATTGGTATATATATATATATATATATATAAATTATAAACTCCTTTGGAGCATTGCGACTTTAAAAGCGTCAAAAATAATTTGTTAATGCATTAAAAAAAAATTCATTAACACCTTTGAGGCTGTATTTTATGCTATAATTAAATAGCAAAGGCATGGCAATGTTAAAATAAAGATATAGATTATATGAATAGATAAAAGACTAATACATACTTAATATGACAGTGAGCTCCTTTGGAAAATATAAATAGCTTATGCGTACAGTTAGAATTAAGATTAAATAAACTCAAACAAACCTCGTAGTTCACATTGGGTTCAAAGCAGACGCGATTCAACATCCTCGATAGTATAGTGGTCAGTATCCCCGCCTGTCACGCGGGAGACCGGGGTTCAATTCCCCGTCGGGGAGAGATGTGAATTTTTTTCTTTTTTCAAATTTTTATCAGAAATAATTCTGAACATATAAAAACACCTTTGAATTGGCGTAATAGATTTTTTGGTAACATCATAGTGTTGTCAACAATTGAAAATTATTTATAAAAAAAAAATAGTAAATAAAAAAAAATTTTAACATTCTCCCCGACGGGGAATTGAACCCCGGTCTCCCGCGTGACAGGCGGGGATACTGACCACTATACTATCGAGGATGTTAATGGCACTGTGTCAAAATATGTATTTCAGCTGAAGCACTCTTACAACTCAAGAATTTTGTAGCTCTTGCTTGCTTGTTCGAAGTTACGTTGTTAAATCTCGCTATTTAATTTTTCTTCATGTAATTCCAAGATTGTGATAAAGTGAATTTTAATTATCAAATGCAACCTTGTGTTTTTTCTGTTTATTTACTACTCACAAATTATAATTAAAGAGACGGGCAGCTATTATTTCATATTAAATGAAACAAATGCAGCTATAAATATTTTAATTAAAAATTCTTTCTTTCAATGATATTAAATGGAACAAGTGTAGCAGTATATAGTATAAGTTGTTGGTTATTTTACTGAATATTATAAAATAAAAGAATTATATTCGATACGTGTGCTTGTAAACAAATATTAACTTGCTGTCTCTTGGTTCACATAACGTATAAATCGAGCGCATTTCAACATCCTCGATAGTATAGTGGTTAGTATCCCCGCCTGTCACGCGGGAGACCGGGGTTCAATTCCCCGTCGGGGAGAGATGTTAATTTTTTTTCTTTTCTCAAATTTACTATTTACTTTTCCAAATATGCATATTGAATACATATTACTATTTAAACAATAACAAGAAATTGTTTATAACTTTTCTACTATTTTATTTCGTCTTGGTAGTCAGTGCTACTGCTAAGTTAAATTGATAGTTATTTATCTATCAAATAAAAATACTTTGAAAATAAAAAATAAATAAAAAATTTAAAAAAAAAAAAAAAAAATTAGAACTAACGTTCTCCCCGACGGGGAATTGAACCCCGGTCTCCCGCGTGACAGGCGGGGATACTAACCACTATACTATCGAGGACGTTGAGCACGTTTCGCCAAAACACAAATTCAAGCGTTCTCTCGTGTTTATAGTTCACTCGATTCTATTGGGTTGCTTTGTTTGTTCGTTCATTCGTTTATTTTCTCACTCACCACTTTCCATAGGTTTCTCGTATGTTGTTGCTGCTCCGTTCAGAATACCAGCAGCAACAGCAGCTTCGACAACTGCGACATCTTCTTGTGTTTCATCGGCTGCTGCTAAAACATAAGCGCTAGACATGCCTGTAAAATATTAAAAAAACAATAATAATTTAATTTATATATTGTTAATTTATGTACATTTAGTAATTATTTAAATTTGACAGAAACAACGTAGCTGAACATCGCTGCAGTAGTGTTGACAACAAATCGATAGGCACTTTCTCTCGATTTATTTATTCTTGTCATTACTGATTAGTATTCTTACTAGAAAATTAAATTGAACAAAAAATCTTAATTTATTTAAGCACTACCCTTAAATTCAGAGAATTAAAATTCTTTCTTAAAGACATATTATTTAAATATATTAGACTTGACTTTGAAATCATAAAAAACCATCAAAAGTATTTTATAATTTTTAAGTTCGATGAATAAAATTGCGGCTGTTACAATCGATACATTAATGCTTCAAAATTAATTTACATCACCAATTTATTTAATTATCGCTTTCGTTTGTAAGCAATGCTCTGCCACTTGACGAGTATTTTGCTCTGTCGACTGCGACTGCGACGTTTATGTCGGCGCCAAACAAATGTCGATTCATAATTTAACAACAACAATTGAAAGCGTGTGGGGGCGGCGCCTGTAATATGAGTCGCAGCAGCAGCAGAAATACAAAAAACTGTCAAAGTCTTCCTGCAGAAACGAACGGAAGAACGTAGGCCGCTTTGGCAGCCATGGAAAAAGTGTGTGGGCATCACTAGACTCAATGCAGCTAAATGTAAACGTGTGTCATAAACTTGGTCAAAAGCCAGTGTGCCATTTGCGACTTCCTTTTCTTGGGCGACTAGAGCTGTTACCAACAAGTTGCAAGAGCTATTTATACTCTTGTAGAAAATATATGGTCGCTAGATATGTATATTATTTAATTTGAACAGATTTTACATGGTATAATAAAACTGATAATCACTGAGTTTAATTAAAATATATATTAATACAACTCAGTTCTCTACCACAGCTATATAATATACAGATTCTATTCAACCAACCAACCGAAATGTGTATAAATAAGCAAATTAATCATTTATGTCAGGTTTCATCAAAATAGTTAATATACCCGCCGCAAGGGTATAAAAGCAAACAGCGACGTCTGCGCACATCTTTAAGATAAAGTTTGACAGCCAATCCAGATTACGTCGCGTTCTGTTTTGGTTGCACGCAACAGACATTGAGGATGACGTTGGCTTGTTGCCTACGCAGTGTGGCAACAGCAGCAAATCCCAAGTCAAGGTGCTAAAGATTCGTTCAGACTAACCCATATTTATGTGCAACATTTTCTGACTTGATTGTATGCCAAAAGTGTCAAAATATGAATTAAAAAAATTGCTTTACTCTTTACTCCGGTACATTATGTATATGACAGCTGTATTTTTAAGTGTTACCAGAGTTAGCAATGTTGTGAAAAAAGAGTTTAAAATTAGGAAGTTTTTAAATTAAATTAAATAACATGTTGCAACTAAAAAAACATTTATCAAGCATTGATAAATCAAGACTAAACTATTAAGAAACCTAAAAATAATTATTATACCAAAAAAAAAATATATATATATAAATCGGGCAATATCCGAAGATTTCTTTCTAATCAAAATAGTCTAAAAAAAATACTTTTTTTTTGTGTTGCAAATAATTTATATGCACTTGGTCTAAACATGCCTTAATGGTTTAACGAACGGAAGTTGTGTAGACTCCTAATGAGAGAAGCTTTTTATGACTGAATTTACACTTTCCGAACTCCCTGGGGGTTTCGGGTTTGCTGATTAAATTGCCAACATTTAATAAACAACCATTAGCCGCATGCATAATTTGATAACAATTGTTTATATGTGGGAACGCTGCTTATCAAATGTTTTTTTTGTTTATAATGCGTTTCATTTGTTAAGCCTCAAAACAAGAGTATAATTGTTTGCAATGTGTCTGTGTAATGTTTGCCAGTCAAGCGGCAATTAAAAGCTTACTTGCCACATGCAACGCCAATAATAAGAAAAAAACGCACAAAGTTTGCGTGATAAATTATGTGAAGCGCAATTATTAATATGACAGTTGGCATAAGAGAGGCATAATACTAAGGAAGCGGCTTAATTCTGGCTTATAATATAAAGTCTTATAAAGGGAATTATATTTATGACACGGAATGTGTTACACAGTTCCGACTTTAAAGCTGGAAAACTATTAATCTAGTATGGAGATGTCAAAATATTAATGTCATTTATGATACTATCGATTGTTTGTCTTATTATTGATAGTTTTTAATTAACTACATTGAAAACACTTTTTTGTAAGTACTTTATATACTCGAATATTTATTATATATAATTAAAATTATATTCTGGCATCATCTAACACTGCTAGAAATACTTATCTGTACTTTTATTTTCTCAAATAATTCTTGTTGGACATTAAAGATAATGTTTAGGAAAATAAATTATTTTATTAAATTACTATCTTTAATGTGCGATAATGTATGAAATATTAACTGTTATTAAATTTACGCATTTATGACAAATTTTTATTTTAAGGATAAGATTTTTATGAATTAATATATAATATTATATAATTTCAAGAACAGAAAGTTTCTTATGCTGTCTTTAATATTTTTGCCCAATTATCAGATACTCTATTCATTAGCTCACTTTTGATTGGATTGAATAAGTTCTCAAACTCTAAAAAAATTAAAATTAAATGATTGGCTTTACGATTAAAGTGCGTAATTCCCGTGGCTTATTTCACACACTCTTAAGTTGGCAATTACAGAAGCTCCATCTATTAAAAGTAACGTGACATAAGGTAGTATAACCATTTGTGGGTGGAAAAAAAAACGATAATACGATAATTTCCGAGAAACAAAAAGCCAAACGAGAAACGTGACAAACGACGCGTCGTTGCACAGTGGGTGCAGCTAAATGCAACTTAACACAACAACATTAAAGAAGTTTCCATTTAAACTCATTTCATATGCAACACAAATGGCAACAACATAACAACTTTAAACATAAAGTACAAAACAACATACTACAAGATACACAAATTGGAGCACCTGCAAATTGACTTCGTGTTGTGGGCAATAACTATTAAAAAATTGCGAGAACGATGACGATGACGATGACAATCAATCAATATGCATATGGCGATGATATAGTTCGCGTCGTTCGCATCGGATCAAAAGATTTGCAATTATGTAGAAATAAAAGCAAATGCCGACTGCATGCCAAATTAAATTGGCAAGCTGCCCCAATTATATATATATATATATACACCTCCCGATCCCAACGTCTTGATGATTGACCCAACGTAGGTTTATAATCGGGTGTGGCCAGTCTCTATAGTGCAAATGAACTTTTCTTATTTGTTATTATATAAAAATGTTGTGCAAACGCATTTAATTGGCAGTTAATATTCTTGATCCATTCATCTAGATAAGCGTGTAGATCTTAGAGACTTTAAATAAGCTATATGAGCGTGTTTTTATTTCCTATTAATTTTAATTCAGAATCTATGTCGCTTTTGTATTTCCGCTTTTCAAAGATATCTGAATTAATTTTTCCCTTTTGAAGTGATATTTGAGTAGTTTGCATTACACTTTTCTCAATTTAGAACAGCAAATAACTTCAATTCCGCATAACTTAATCGGAATCGGAAATGAGAACAGGACCACACTAAAATAATCGTTTTTAATATCTGTAAAAATAACAAATTCATTTTTAAAGATGATGTTTTGAACTTCTATATACATATAACATTTTATATTATCTCCGTATTTTTTAAATTCCGTAAAAGCCCAAGAATTAAAGCTTAAATTCAACGAAGATTTTTAAAATACAAAAAAAAAACAATTCTGATAATATATTGGTCTTTACACTTAAAAAAGCAGACCTTAAAAAACTTGTGTTTTTTAAAAATCTATTATTAGAAACATAAAAAGAGAGTTCAACAATACTATAGAGTCTAAAGTTTAGACTTTGTCTAACTCTTTTCTGACTGCAAATTGCTCGTACAATCAACTGCAAAATTGATCTTTAGCCCCAACATAACCTTCTCAACGTGTCCCAGATACAAACTGGTAGTCAACACAAAAAAATAACTGCAGATATTATTGCGATATGGTAGAGATAAGTTTCGTAAAGGAAAGACACACAAAAAAAAGTTATGAATAATGAATGCCAAAAAAGAAATCTCAAAGATAAACTTGCTTCAAATGATGGAAGATTGATTGATGGCAAGTCTATATACTATATGTAACTCCCTCAACATTTTAGTTATATTTGACAACTGACGCCTTTGCTTAATTGGTTTCACTATGGATAAGAAATGTCACATAACATTTGCTAGCTCATTAAGTACAATGGGGAAACCCACAAGGCAAATACCATAAATATTAACGCAAGTGTCACGATTTTATTTAAAGTGTTTTCTATGGATAAGTGCAATGGAGTTTCCATTAGAAATCAAAAAATCCACTTATATTTCAGTTATTGAAGGCTCTTCAATATAGAGATTGTAAAACGTATCTTAACGTATCTTATTTCAATATTAAGTATGTACAGCTATAGTTCTTATTAAATTTGTCATATTAGAAGTATTAATCCATTTAAATGAAATATTTATATTACTAAAAAGTATATTGGAATCTTCTCGTTTTAGAAACAATATTTTAATGTTTGTTTCTATAAACTCTCTAATCTATCATCCACATATGGAGTTTATTTAAATTTTTAAAACCATAATAAAACCAAGCTATGCATTTCTTCTTGGACAATGTTTCATTTGATAAAATTGCTGGCAATACAGTGTCTCAAAAATTAGGTCGTCAGATATAAAAAGCCTAAAGTTGTATGCACTTTTTAATGCAATTAAAAAATATATTTTTGTTAGCGTAAAAAATGAGAAACAAAATCATTTCTATCTTGGCAGTTTTTGCAATGTATAAAGTTAAAATAGATCAAAGTGCATTTTGTTATTTTTGTTTGATACCCTGTGCTTATAAAAATGGATATGAATAATTTTTTTTATATGACAAATCTTTGTTAATTTAATATTGATGTTTTCGAATAATAGCAACAGGTTTTCCCTCTTTGGAGATTATGTATTAATATATAGCTTGATTTATTTGGCATTAAGACTAAATGTATATAATAGAGCAAGTATTTAAAGTAGAGAAAGGTTTCTCATTAAATAAACATAGCAATTCTAATATATATTCTTGAACTACATAAATTATAGAGTAAGTTTAATATGCAGTTCTTCCACAAGTTTTTCCCTTTTCAATTCTGCATATTCGGTTTTGTCATGGCAGGGTACTTTCTAGTTCAGTATCTTCATAATTCAATTTAAATTATGTTGAAAAATATGCAAAAATTATGTTTTGACTTGAAAGTGAGTCAGCAACGACAACCGCCCAAAAAGATTTTGTTGATGATGAAATATGTTGCAAGTGATGCATGCCCCACAGAGTTCAGGCCTGGCTGGTTGCTGTCTATGCTGACGTGGCGCGTCCCAAATGAGCTGCAGCAGCGTACACCCACGTACAACCCCCCCTCTCTCGCTTTCATCCCCCTCAATATCGTTTTTTAAGTGAAAAATGCGTAAATGAAATCAATTAAAATTCCGCACGGCACACGGAATGTCTAAGAACCCGGGCACCGTTCCCGGGTCCGGCCGTGTTTACAATATTTTGGCCTATGCGGCGCGCATGGCCTAATGAAGGCACGTCTCCCCACATGGACGTAGACGTGAATGTGAACGTGCACGTCATCATCGTCATCTGCAAGTGGTTCGTTCTGAGAGGCAAACCAATCAGCCTATAATACAACAAGCCACGTTTGCCACTTCAAAATTTGTTTACCACAAGTTGGGGCAACACTGATTGCCGCTTGGCCATTTGTAGCTCTTCACAATTTTTCAGCTTAATCATATACATAAATGCAGCACAATGCGGCTTTAATTTTCTTTGGGATCGAGAATGCACGAAATGAAAACTCATCGTATAATAACACAATCAATGCCCGATTCATTTCTCGGGTGAAATAAGAGTCCCGCAGGTGTTGCCAGTTTGTTGCAATTAGAGATCATCTTCAATCTCTACAGACTTGATCATAATATATCAATAAAAATTTTTGCGTGTTTTTTTTTGCTTTTCAGCTAGAATAATAGTTCTCGTTTAAGTTAATTGCGACTAATCCAACAAGCATCCGCTTACAGTTTATTGCAATCATATCCCAGTAATAAGACAAAAAAAAAAATGTGAAAATAACATAATTCTGACAACACATCAGTATTAACATAATTAAATTTAATTTGTTATTGTGGAAGTGATATAAAATAAAGAACCCTATATAATTAACGCGACATTAAAAAAGATTCCAGCTTGAATAATACCAGAAAGTTTTGTTTTATTTTTATATTTTATTATATATTTCTACTTGTCGACTAGCGTTTTTTAATAGAAAAATATTTCATTGCGACAGACATGACTTTAATACTATATTCTACTTAAAATCTTCATAAAATAAAAATAAAGAATTATATCTATTCTTCATTCTTTAAAGCATTTTGTAGCACAAACAAAAATGTATATTTCACTCGATGTTCACGTATATCAATGTATGTATATTTAATCTTTTATTTTTTATATTTTCTTTTCAGAAATTAAACGATTTTAGTCTACTTAAGTAATATGCATAAATTAATTAAAACGTATATTTTATTAAAATAAATTATCTTATTTAAATAAAAGTTCGCTCGCTCAAATTTGTAAGCATTCAAAATTAAAATGAGATAAGTTAACATTTGTTTTCTTTTAATAAAAAATGACTTTTTCCTTCATAATTATAACAAGCATACAATGTATGTGTTTTTCAGTGTAGTTTCATTAAAAAGATTTCGAATTAAATATGGGCATTTTCATTGTGGCGTTACGTGACAGTCGTACACCTACATGTGAAAAAAAAGCTAGAAGTCTATTTTTTTAAAACAAAATTTTATATCTGAGTAGCAATTCAGCTGGACTATATTTTGTAATAGAGATGAAAACATTCGCACTTTTCGTAATATATTAAATTAAAAAAAAGAAGAAACGTCTATTTTACGTTTTTATTAACTGCTCTAAGACCCAATGATTTTATTACAAAATGTTTCTTAATTATTTGTTGTCATTTTTCCCTTGGAATTTTTGTATATTTTTTTAGCCACCCAAGCAATTTAGCCAAGCTTCCCCTTTTGCAACATATATTGATTATTTATGTTATCATAATTCATGTGCACGTTTTGTATTTTATAAATAATTTTTTGTCTAGCTGTAGTATTTGCCAGGCATCAATGTCAAAAGTTTGACTGACGTTTGATTTGTAATTGAAATGGCAGCATTTTCAGTTCTAGCTGTTTATATTTTCCATAGCTCTATACGCAGCAAGTTATGAAAAAAAAAGAAAAGAAAACACATTATGGGTGGTCCGAAAACATCATCATGTTATGTTGCTGCTGGTGGCTGGTGGCTGGGGGCAAATAGAACTTGTTGTGCACAGTTCTCAATTTCAAAGACTAGAGACACTGAGAGACACACATAATTGAAGATTTCCTGTCAGTTCAAAGTGAATTACGCGGCAACGTGTAGAAGACACAACAGAAGATTCAACAGAAAGCACTTAAATTGAATAATGTCACCCAAAAGCGATGTCTCTCTACTACTGTCCACTTGGTTGCTGAGCTGCTGATCCGGCGATTTGATGCAACGGTTCAGAATTGTGATGATTTTGTACTAAGTAAGTATGTCAGCAGCCACGTCGGCAAGTAATTCAATCCGGGGGTAGCATCAACAAAAAAAAACAAAAAAAAAAGTGTGAAGAGATGCATTTGCTCAGGGGCGCGAACAATTTTCGAAAAATTTATATGTGTGTACGAGTATACTATATTAAATTTCATAAAAAATTACAGATAGACAGACAGACAATTTCATCTGTACACTTAAGAGATATACAATGGTGGCGTTGTTGTTGTTGTTGATCCTAAAGTCGACCAAACACTTTAAAGGGTTGACATCTTAAATTTAGAAAGCAAATATGAAATTTTTTTTTTTTTTTGGAATTCTACTTATTATATTTTATAGTCATAATAAAATCTAATTACAATTTATTTTAATAATTGAGTTTTTTATTTTGTTATAACGAAACTGATAAACGCTGTACTCAATAATTTATTGCCTAGCCTTACACCCCTATAAGATCTGGATTTAAATAATTTTTACTGTATTACTCTTCTCAGAATTTCAGTAAATAATAGCTTAAAAAATAATTATATCTTATCTGCTACTAAGATAAGCGTCCATTTCTAAGAAAATAAATAAATTGTTTTTGTACCACAATTGACCTTTCTTAACTATCTCTACTTTTTTTTTAATTATGAATTTTATGATTTATGGGACTCTTAAAATTATTTAAGAGAATATATATAGAAAAATATATATTGAGCTCTTCTATAGCTTATAAAATCTGAGTAATAACATATGTACCTATATATTTAATAATTAATATATATTAATATATTTATAACTTTTAGTTTGCTTTGAGGTGCATATAAAAATCGTGTAGATAAGAGTAAATCGTATAGATAAGATTTTTAACAAGTAACTGTAAATATATTGTTTACCTCTTGAATTTTTCGTAATATAAAATTTCCACTAATATATGATTTGCGAATTTGCCGAGAAATTTCAGCGGCCTCCGTGGCGCAATCGGTTAGCGCGTTCGGCTGTTAACCGAAAGGTTGGTGGTTCGAGTCCACCCGGGGGCGGATCAACTTTTTGTTACTTTTATAAAATATTTTTTTTTTTTTTGTAAATATACAATTATATTTGATAAGAAAAAATTATATTGCATAAGGTAAGTATATTTCTGTCTCCCTATACTTATTTTAAAAGGTATTTCAAGTAAATATAAGTAACTTAAACAAAGACCAATCAGTTTTGTAATAGAAATAAAATTCACGAATTATTTTGTTGATTTGCTTAATTTGCTAAACTTCTTTACAATTTTATTACTGCGTGGACTTTTCAACTTTGCATAATTGACAGTCTAAATGGCAATTCATGCATAAATTTAAAAAATATATATTTTTTTTTTTGCTTTTTTGGCAACATAACTAACAAATGTTATTTTTACCAAATGACAGGCAACTCCCACACAAAAGCAAAGCTTTTTTAATTGTTGTAGCTAGGAAAACAATAGAATCAACTTTTGCCATAATCAAAGGCATCAAGGTATGCGCTGCAGGGTATCCGCAACAAATAGAAAAAAATATAATAATAATAATAAAAATAACATAAAAAAAACGTTGATTGTGCACAAACAAAAGAATCACTTGAAAAAGAAAAAAATAAAACTGGAACAAGATCGATTTGGAGAGACTGTGCTTTGATTCTTTTTGGACTTTACAATGCTAATAATAAAATACTATAGAGAAATATCTAGAAAAAAATGACAAATCAAAAGCAATAAGACTGCTCGAAGAAGAGACACCCAGGGCCAGGTGGAAGATCATATCGAATAAAATATTAATACACATTTATTTTATAAAAATTACTAAAATCTAAATTAATTTTCTTAATTCATTTGTATTTCAGTGATTGCTTAGAAATGTATTTAATATAAAAATAAAATACTATCGATCGCTTTGCAGCATTAATACAGGGTATAAAACAGTGCTACACGCTAAACAGCAAATTGGAGATCATTTGAGGCCAATTTGCATGCTATACGGAAATTTAGAGCTTTGTAGACCCACAAGAATTGCGAGTTGGCAGCTGATTAATGACCAAAACACGGTCCGCAACACGTTGGTAACAAGCTGAAAAACATGGCACGAAACAAATGATGCAGAACAGAACAAAAAAAAAAAAAAACAAAATAAAAAAAAAAAGAAGAAATAACCAAGAAAGGAAACGCGTCTTCAAATGCATTTTCACTTTGGCAATTGAAGACACTCAAGCGAATTAAAGTCAAAGGGCCATAGATTGAACGTAAAAGATGCAGTTGCAGTATTGCCGTCGAAATGCTAATGCCACAATTATTTGCAACTAAAAATATTATGCAGATTGCCGGATAAACACGAAGCTGAAAATGGGTCTAACTTGAAGTTTTGTAGCCAGTCTTCTCTGATGCCCAACGCTTGATAACTGCGCCCGCTGCTTGAGTTTTTCATGGAAACATTTTTTTTTTTGTTTATGGTCTATAAAGTGCGGGCACTATCAATGGTACTATCTTTTATTTTTTCTTTTCTACTTTTTATTTACAATCGATTTTGTAATTTTAACTAATCTGCAATTGTGTATTGCATAAGAAGACTTATATATATACTAAATTCATTTAGCATTATTGAACTTTATTGTATAATAGAATTAATAGAAATATATTTAATATAGATATTTCGTAATGGCATGGCGAAGTAATAATTATAAACCTTATAAAATACACATTACCGGACGTTAAATGCTGCAGTTAAACGCAAACAATCTCAAAATTCTAAAACCCTGCAAAATTAACCCGATCTTCCACTGTCGAAATATGGAACAGGATGAAATTTGTGTTTGGATATACTCACCTGAAAAATAAGAGAAAAGAAAAAAGGTTTAGTATAAAGGCAATAAGGTATTTATTTATTATATTTAAAATAGCAATTTATAACTTTATATATGAACTTAATCAGACTAGACAAGATTATGCAGTAATATAAATTTCAACCGAAATTTAATTTCTAAAGTAAAAAACAAAAAAACAACTTTGAAGCCCAAAAAGTTTTTTTTTTTTTTGAAGCCCAAAAAGTGTTTTTTTTTTTTACTTCAGAAATGAAATTTTGGTTGAAATTTATATGCATTTTATATGAGATTAAATTCAGGTAGAATTTAAATAAATAACGCAATGTTATTATTATAAATCTCGACGGTGATAGAGGGGTGAGGAAGAGTGGGAAATATAGCGCTGAAGACACTGTGTTTTTTGATCAGAAATCATTAACAACACAGACCTTATATTTAGTTTGAGAATTACATTTGCTAAACATTAAAACATTTATAAATTTATTAGAATTTAAATAAGATTTTTATTCTTATTTGAAGAATGCTATTTTTTTTTATTTGTTTTACCTGCATATTATAATTGATTTGAATGTTAATCATATATTAAAATTAGCAGTATAATTCCACAAACATAATTTTTAACATAAGAATATTTTCACTTTTTATTAAGTGCTTGAAGTTTGCAAATAGTTGAAATATTTTTTATGAATCAAATAAAATTATTATATTGTATAGCTCAAATAAACATTAACTAAATAAAAAGTTCTAGGCTGTAAATTTTATGGGCATGCCAAGTTGCAAAGTTGCAGAACGTATGGAACGTGCCTCATAATTGGCCCAAGCAGCCAACAGCCAACGACAATTATTTGGACAATGTAGTAAACGGTTATATTTCTTCTTTCTTTTTATACACATGGTATATATGTATATATAAGAGGATTCCACATAAATGGCCCAAAACGCTAACAAGCAAAAAACTGTAGAACAGAAAAAAGAAAAAAATTTAAAAGGCTCGCAATGCGCGTACAAAGAGTCACCAGAAGGAAACAGAAATGACACATCAGATAAGGCAATATCACCTACCAGACCGAGCCCAAAAACTCAACGGGTCCCAAAAAAAAAAAAATATATATATATATATAAACGAAGCAAACTGCTGGCCAACCAAATGTTGCAAGTTGGTGGCAGTTGGCGACGCGCCGCCGTTTGTCTGCAACATTGCCACAAGATGCAACAATTGATTGCAGGCGAAATACAATGTGCGGGGGCTCGGGGCGCAACTGCTTTGGCTACACAGCAAGAAAATAAGTTTTTAAAAGTGTAGAAATTTTAGAAGTTATAGAATATATGAAATAAATATTGAATCTGGTTTTTTTATTGTAAGCTGACGGAAAATTATTTCACAAATAAAGAAAAATATGTGTACATACTCACGAGTGTATTGAATAATTTTTCTAATTTATAGACTTGAGGTTTAAATTATCAATGAAATTTTTCGCAACAATTTCAAATTATTTTTTATATATTTTTATAAAAAGCGCAAAAATGATGAAAATATTTATATAATAAAAATTTTCTTTCTCAGATCATATTTATCTTAATACAAAAATATAAAACATTCTACACATTGTTTAAAATAATATATTATTTTTCTCAGAGTACACCAATTTTATGTTATGGCAAGAAAATTCCCTGACTATATATTCAATTATTTGGAGAAACTTTTGCAGAATTTAATCTTTTCATTTTTTCTTAGTGTGCTGGCTGTTGCATGATCTCAGGGTCGTTGCACAGCAGCCACAACTCCTCCGCGCATTTGTCTGTTTGCAACATTTGTACTTAGCAATGCAAAAAGACGCGACGTTGTTGTTGTTGTGGTTGTTGTTGTTGTCGCTGGTTACACGAAGTACAACACAAATTGTGGTGTCGAACAACATGTTCCTGGGCTGCCAACAATGGACAGACGTTCATTGCCCACATTTTGGGCGCTTTTTTGAAGGAAAGTCTAATTGACAAACGCGCGTCTGGTTGTGAGGCTTCTGTTGCCAATTGGCTAGACACCGCACGGTACGCAGACATTGTAATGAGGCAGAACAGCCAATGCCAGGAAAAGATGTGGGCACAGTTTCATAGTCAACTCATTCCTAATCCTATTTCCAGTCCCACACAATGGTTACGCATAAAAAGAATCGCCTTTTGCTTCGCCCCCAGAGACTTTTAACTGAATTGCGAATGCAACAGCAGCAGCAACAGCAGCGCCTTGACGCATGAATAAGTGATGCCAATTTTCATTGCTTTGGCATTGGCCAAGACCAAAGTTGTCATTGCCATAAAACTTGTTGGCACAGTGGTTAAAAAGTGTGCAAAACTAAAGTCGAACAAAGCGACAAAGTATTGGTAATTTTTCTAGAAGTCTGAACTCAAAATCAATGACATATTTTTGCAGACACTTAATATAAAATATGTGTGTAGTTGCATGTAATTATATTATATGAATAATAAGGTATGTTTCCTATTTTGTCTATAAAATTCATGGTTATGTAATAAAGGATATGCCAAGTGGAACAACCTCACTAATAGATTTTAGCACTTAAAGGTATACAAAAATATTTTGTTTTATGTTAATTACAACTATAATCTATCGTACATAATACTAAAAAAAGGAGTAATTAAAAAATTAACGTTAATATATGTAGGTTGAAAAATTATATAAATTTTTAAATTTTTTTTTGATGTAGAAATATTTTATCATTACATATATAAAAGGGAAAAATTAGACAAACCAATGTAAGTAATTTAAAATGTATAATGAGCAACAACTAAGATCAAAAGTCACGTATAAATAATTTAGCCAAGGGTGATCGATTGGTAGGTACTCAATTTTCAGGTCAGGAATACCCTAATACACAATTTTCCCATTTCCTTAATACAGAAAATAGATTCCTAAATAATCCTATCGGTATAAAATATTCAAAGATTTAGGATTTTATTAAAAATAATTGTGGCTATAATGCGCAGCCAGGAGGTCAGAATAAGATCGACATTCCTGTAGACACAGATCAGAAACATACTGAACATTACATTGAATAATTTCTACTATTACAAGAAAAATGTGTGTTAGGATTTATTATAAAAAAAGAGTATTTTTAATAAATATACACTTTTTTATAAAATTTAACAATTTTTGCTTTTCATTATATTTACAGGGTACAATATGATTTAAACTCAAAATGACGTTGCACAAAAGTTAACGAATTTTTTCAACAGGCAACAGGAAGAAATAAATTGCGTTTCTTTTGTGTTGGGGATGGATCTTAACTACCTTTCTTGTTGTTGTTGTTGCTGTTGCTATTGTTATTGTTATTTTTGTATACTCTGTTGTTGGTGTTGCTCTTTAGCACTTCACGTGCGAAATGAGGCAAGCATCGAAGGCAACGCGAAAAAAAAAAAGAAATGACTTTGACTTTAAATTAGCTTTGACAAGATAAATGATCGAAACATCGCTGGAAGCTGTGAATTCTTACCGTCTTACTACATGTGGGATGGAAGAGATCTAACTAACTAGACCCTGACTGACCTCCATGCTAGTCTTGTCCATTATGTTGCTGTTCATTCGCTTTAAAGTCGATTTCGACTGCTATTTCAATTTCTGTAGTGTTTATGCACTTGAAATTGCAGCGGAAGAGAACGCTAAGTATATATAATTTGATGGAGTCTGTTGCAATTTGCAATTGGCAATGGCATCGAGGCGTTGAAAGGCTTATTAAAAGAAATTTGCAATTGCAACGTTGAGTTAAGGCTGTATTTTAAAGAAGTAAAAACAAAAAAAAAAAAAAACAAAACTTTTGCGCTCTGAGCTGCAAGATGCACAACGAAAGAAGAAGATGGAAATGGCAAGATTTTGTGGAACGTTCATGTTTGAAGCCATTTATATTATTTGCTGGTGGTGATACTCTTTTTATTAAAGTGGAAAAGAGTATAATTGGTTTTATTTCATGATCGTCTATCTGTTCTTTTTTAAAAGCACTTAAATGAATAAGTAGAGTTAGACTATTTGATATGACAACTTCTGATTAATTTCTTAAAAAATTGGCTTAAGTATATTTTTGTAACGTCTCTTTTTCAATTTGGAGTTATTTTTGAATTATTTTCATTGCATTGTTAATAAAGCTAGATCGCGAAAATCAAAATTTTTCAATCCGCAAATTTAACTACTTTTCGGAAATTGGAACAGCTTACAAACCCAAGCAGGCTTGGCTATAAACATTTAAAGCTATATGTGTTTTTTTTTTTTTTTGATATAATACAATAAATATATATACAAAAAAACAGATAACAATTATAGTTCCGAATGATAGCTTTGAAATCAAAAATGAAAAGAGATTTTTCTATATATCACCTAAAATTGCTATGCTTCTTACAAATTGAATTATAATTGTGGTTTATAACAACTTTTGAGTAAAATATAAAATATCAGCAAATTTTAAATAAAATTTTTAATAACATTTATTGAAAAGAACCAAAGAAAAACAGTTTGAAAACAGAGTATATCACAGTCGCCAGCTATCAATTGCAATTTTGTTGTTTTCTCTGGATTTGTTATTCTGTGTCTGTGCTGGCTTACGAGTAGAAG
This sequence comes from Hirtodrosophila alboralis, assembly GCA_035043045.1. Lineage (NCBI taxonomy): Eukaryota > Metazoa > Arthropoda > Insecta > Diptera > Drosophilidae > Hirtodrosophila > Hirtodrosophila alboralis. Next base: position 596,118 of record JAWNNH010000285.1, on the reverse strand, counting down.
GCCTACCACAATGGGGCTGGCACGAAACTCCACTTTTAGAAGGCACCTTATCTGAGCAACGGCATCATTATTTCACACCAGCAGCAGGCAAAAGGCAACGAAAACCCGCAACCGGCTCTCCAGTTTGCAGTCTGCAGAATTTCGCAGTCCGCATTCAACAGTCCGGTAAGGGCAGACCCGCACAAACGGCATAAATATTATGGCCAAGTTGGCAATGCAATGGGGAAACTAACAGATCTCATATCGAAAACAGTACGTGGCTCAGGCAATGTCATGAAATGCTTACAACATAAATGCAACAACAGAGAAGGCAGCTGCATGCAGCATTCAGGACTTAACTCTAAGCCGGTCCGGGTTTCACTCCTGGTTGCGGCTAGTCGATGTACTCTGCAGATTAGTACGCGACATAGAGCAGCTACGTATGTTTGTATCTGTATCTTGAGACTGTTTCTGTTTTTGCTTTTAGCTTTAGCTTTTGCTTGACCCTGATCATCAGAGCTCGAATTTAAGCTTAAACTTCAGCCTTTTGTTCCTTTTTTGCCTGGCAATAAATTATCGATTAGGCCACAAAAATATGCTGGTTCAACGAACTTGACGGCTATTACACGGCCCAAATTTTCATTAAACCAAAATTATTTTGTTACGCTTAAATGATGCACGCCCACACTTGCCCCCAACAAAACAACAACAAAAAATTTAAAAATCTGGCAACTGTACCCAAAACAAAGGTGTGAAATTTGCAGCCTGTGCATATTCCCTAAAGGGCCACCGAAATGTTTTTTTTTTTATTATTATTTTTATTTTCTTCCTTTTTTTTGAGGACAGCTTTTAAGAATTTAATTTAATGCCAAGGCAATTCGCCAGGCCGCAAAACGTGGCAAGAATTTTAAATGTATTTCAAGTTGCAGCAAGAGCAAAAAAAAGGCGAAGAAATAGGTCGGTTAGCGGATACTCTGTAGCTAGGTGCTAAATTTATTAAATAAACAGAATATTAACAAGATTTATATAATTTTTGAGATTTTCTGCCACAACTAGCATGGTCGGAAAATTTAATTAATGAAAGTTTTGAAAACAAAAGACATTTTTTTAATTAAAACAAATATTTAAAAATAAATCTGCTTTGAATTTTCGATTGAATAATTTGGTTTTTTTAGGCATTTATGCATTTTTTTCTTTGACCAGAATTTACTACATAACAAAACATATTTTTGGGCTATATTTACATACTTTTTGTATTAGTATCAGTCAAAATTTCGATTATATTCTATATTTTTACAGGTCAAGTGTGCATATTAGAATATTTATTATTAAAGTCAGGGTAGAATTTATATAAAAAAAATGCAGCAGATTTCAAAAATAAATATAAATCAAATCATATATTATTTAAGTAGTTGAAGCTGATCAAGTGTATATAGACAAAGTTATATCACTCTTCCACTGATCCAACTTTATTATACCCTTTTAAACATTCGCTTGTGTACAGGGTATAATAAGCGCTGAAAACGGCAAACGTAAAGTGTGATTAACGCGTACCTACGACTCCGAATGGACCTGCGGACCTGAGAAGTTGAGGATCTGAGAATCTGGAACCGGGCCAGGAACGGGTCTGCCTTTTTGACACAACAACATTTTACGTCTGCCGTTTGCTTTTGATGGCGTTGGCGACGTTGACAAAAGCCCACGGAACGTTGCCTCTTATCCCGCCACCGTCCCGCCTCATCCTTCGCATCGTCAAGAACGATCATCATCATCATCATCGTCGAAATGCGCGCAGAAGCTGCACAAAAACTCGACCGAAACCTCAAACTCAAACTCAAGAGCTGTCTGTCCGTCCATCCGTCTGTCTATCTGTCCCATTGTCTGTCTACCTGGTCCTGAGCCAGTTTGGACCTTTTGTGGTTAGCAGCTTAAATGCCCAACTCGTTATGTTTACCACAGCAGCAGCCGCAGCAGCGGCAGCCACAGATAAGCAATGCAGGCAACTTGAAGCTGCCTCCAAGCACTGCCACAACTTTAGACCTCCGCCTCTGCACTTTGCATGCTAGCCCCTTCTCCCATTTACCCCTCAGGTTTTTAGGATCCATTCTATAGCCACCAGGCCTCTTTTGGGTCCCCATTTAATGAGTGGCTGGCTGGCTGGCAGTGTCTGGGGCCGTGTGGCAAAGGTTCGGTGACTGCATCTTTTTAATAATATTGTTTACGTGACATTTGATTTATTATGAACTTTTTCTTTTGACAGATTATGTGGCGGCTTGACTCCATCGCAGTTTGCTACTGTTTTGCCTGCTGCTGCCTCAGTCCGGTTCTCATGTGGCAACTCCATGGCTTTGCCGCATTTACGTGCCACGCACAATTTTTGTTGTTGCCTTTTTGCATTCGCCAGCAAATTATGCGTGTGGAATTAAACGTTTGCAGGCTGCTGCCAAATCAATCAGGCTACCAAAATTTATGTGAGAAAGTGCAATAAAATTATATATATTCCATTGATGGATTAAATTAAATTAAATATAAATTATTTTAATGTTACTATCATTAAAAAATTGCATTTTTAGTTATTTGACTTTTTGTGAATACGGAAATAATTATCTTAATTCCCTTTATTTATGTACAATAATAAAATATTATGAAAACTAAAAAAAAAGGAAATGGCGTGTTAAATTTATAATATATATTTATTTAATATTTAAATATTATAAAAATTTAAAATTATTTAATTAAATTCCACAGCTGACGAACTGAACGCTGTATTAAAAATCTCTGTAGACAAATTCCGAAAGAGTTTGAAATAAATCGAATTGTCTAACAAATAGATCAGTTTCAAGGTCTACAATTGTATTAATCTTTGACAGTTCGTATAGAAATTTGTGTAGGATATATTTCAGAATTTTGTCAATTTTTCTAGTTTCCTTTTTATTATACCCTGTAGCCTTAAAATGGATGGCTCAAAAGTGTATATCTTCAATCATCTAAACTATATTTAGAATTAGCAGTAATAAACGAATCGATCTACAATAATATCTATCTTATTTTACAGAAAAGAAGAGTTAAAAGAACAGAATAAGAGATTATTCTAATTTTTAAATTTAGTGTGATATATAAACACATGTTACTTTTAGGGTATTTTCGACCTGAGTATAGGGTTCTTACATGTTTTTTTTATTTTTGTGTTGTCGTTTGATTCGTTACGATTATTTACACAGAACTCGACGGAGAGTTCGACAATGTCGTTTTAATTAAGAACCAGTTTTATATTTTTTTTTTGTGGTCCCGACATTTACAAATTAAATGTTGATAAGCAAAAGTTTTTTTTTTTAAATCTTAGTTTTTGGCTCTTGGGCATTTGCCTTGTGGGTGCTGCTGTGCGTCTAAAAATTTAATTATGCTGCATGCAACAGACTGTTACAGTTGTTGTTGTTGCTGTTGTAGTTGTTTGCTGCCTTGGTTATCGTTAAGAGTTTAATCTTTATGGGTTATGGCTGCACTCGAGTCGTTAGGCTCAGTTTAATTAGCCAAGCCAGTTGCCTGGCTGCGTTATTTATGTAGCCTGTCAATAATAATAGTCATAATAAACACAATTCAAGCACCATATATGTATATACTCTACTCCTCCCCCTCTGCAACCAAAAAAAAATAAAAAAATACAAGGTGTGAGCCATGCGGCGAGGGAGCGATCATTTTAATATTGACACACCGATAATGTCATAAATGTGACAGCGATAAAAATCGCTACAATTTTTTTGTGATTGCCACAGCGGGGAGTGTGTGGCATGTATATAAATATATATACTGTTATCTGACTGCATTCTGGGTAGTTCTGGGTCTGCAACAAACCATACACAGGTTGCCATACCCCTCTCTGTGGCAATTCAAAAAGTTGTTTACACTTTTACAGAAATGTCAAATGTTTGCATTGTGGCTCAACGGAAACATTGTTTTGCAGGAAGGAAAACTTCTTAAGCTTTTTTTATTCTGCTCATTTTTTGAATCCGTCATTGACTTTGACACCGAACAGCCGCCTGTGTTAACACATTTCCATCCATTTGAAACCAATTCAAGCCACATTTTATGCAAAGTCAGACACGATTTTGCACTAAAGCTGCCAAAGCAGCGGCACGAAAAAATGCAATCAGAAGGGAAAGTTAACATATTTTGAAGCTGCAACGAACTTAAAATGCTCTTTAGTCAATTTAAGTAAACACGAGACGTGTATTATAAATAATTACAGTAATTAGGCAGCATTACGACAAGTTGGCAGAACGAAGCGATAAAATGTTTAAGAATCATCAATGAACATTTAAAAACATTAGGGTACATACAATAGTAGAATTCTACATTCATTTCAGAAATTTGCAATGTAGATTAACTACATGATAACGCCTGTCTGGTAGATTTAGCAAATGCGCAACTGAAAGTATAAACGAAGCTAAAATCGATATTAACGTTAACAAGAACATAATAAAATGTTACATATAAAAAGATGGGTTTTATTTTTAAATATTTTAATTCTTAATAAAGACGATAATTTCAGTTGATATTATTATATATTTATACACTCTAGTCACACTGTTTTCTCTCTATTTTAAGGAAGCTTATAAGAGCTTCTTTGTTTCATGGGAGGGAAAAAATAATAAATTAAATAATTTTTCAGTTAATTTTTCTTATTGATCAGAGAATTTAATGAAATAGTTATTAAAATCGAACCATTATACTGTCTTCTAGTTGTCACAGGAGCAATTAGTTTAAAAATTAAAATTATTGAATGTTTTTAATTGGTTTAAATATAATCTATGGTACGACAAAATACTGTATTATATAGATGTCATAGAAACGATCGATAGAATATTGAGTATTAAAATAAAATGCTTTATTGCTTTATTAATTGTCATGAAAGCTAATTTTATTAGTATTATATATTATTTATTATTATTTATTATTATTTATTATTTTTTATATATATATATATAATATTGATATACTCAACTTAAAAAAAGTCTCTTATTATTTTATTAATTGTCATGAAAACTCATCTTATTAGCAACTCTGCAAGTAAATTGAAAGCCTCGACACCCTGAAGTTAGTTGTTCTCTCTAATTATAATTACAGTTTGCAAAGCTGTTAACTTTATTAAAAAAATTTAAATGCTCTGCAATTTAAAGGAAAATCTCTGACCGGCTTTGCTTTACTCTGGAGGCAAAGAGTAGCTGCCAACATGTGTACTGTCAGTCAGCCCTCAGGTGAGACAGAGAGACAGAGATGCGGAATTCATGTGGTATACCATCGCACACCATATAGAAATACTTGAAAATATATATATATATATATATATATACATACATACAATGCTTACACACATATATTTCTGTGAGCTGAACTGAGCTGAAAAAGATTTCTGCGCATAGATTGAGCATTCAGGCACAAGGAGAAATAAATTGCTTTTTGCATAAAGCTGAGCTCGAGCTGGAGCTGAAGCTGGAGTTGGACTTGGAGCTGGAGGTGAAGCTGAAGCTTCTTTTACCCAGCTGCCAAATCCCAAGGCTCATTCGCTTTGTGTTTCGCTTCCACTTAAGCTTGAAATTCTTCTCGTACGTGCGAAGGAAATGAAAGAAATATTTTTTTTGCGGCGTTGTTATCGCCGCCTTTGAATCGCAGCTTTGCGACGTACAATTAATCATATTGGAATATATATTTCGCCCTATGGTTGGCATAAATCTCTTCAACTTAGGCCACGTTGCCAAACAGTTTCTCTACCACAAAGCCACAAAGCCAGTGGAGGGAGTAGAATACAGCGCATTTTAGAGCTTAACGCGCATGCGCAACAAATCGCTTGATTAGTTTTTACTATCCCTGAGTTGAAAGAGCTGAAGTTGAACATAGAGTAGCTCTCCTCCAGTTGCAGCTGTTTAAAATGTTAAATTCTTGGTAACAGGAAATAAGCTTAACGAATCCTCGTTAATGTTAATCCTCTGGTGAATGTACGGAAGTTATGCTCAGATTAATAACGTCCATATCTAAATATACAGAAATTATATTAAGCTTAAGAGCAAGTATACAGAAAATGTTAAATTCTTGGCAGCCGGAAATAAATTTAAGGAATTCTCATAAATGTTAATTCTTTGTTAAATATACAAAAGCTATGACCAACTTAATTACATGTGTCTCTGAATAAAAGGAGTATAAATATTATCAAGCTTGATCTGAATTGTATCGATAAACGAACAATTTGTGTTATCGATATGTTATGCATCCATTTTAAGACTTTCTTTTGATTTTTTAACATTAGGGTAAAAATAAACTTTACTTTTAATTCACACTTATACAAGTCGCAAAAATTTTTCGATTTTAAGAACGTCATTCCTTGCGATATTAAAAGTAAATAGCAAAAATTATTTTTTAACTGTCACAGCTGATTATAGGCTATAATATAGACATAAATAGTAATTACCCATTTACTCCATCTTCATTACCTGATAAATACAATACAATAAAAAATGTGCCTTTGAAAAATTGTTTTTAATTCAACAGTATTTTTGCTACTGCAACACTTGATGTCCCAGGGCATTTCTAATTGTCACATAGCTCGATCAGTTTATTGATTTGTTGTGTTCCAGAACCACGGTGCATTGGCTAATTAAATAAAAAGGGAATTACCACCAGCTGTCACATTCTTCATGCCGTTGGGGCATAATGAGGTATCGCCAGCGGGACGGGTAATTAACCCCAAAGTAACACAGACTGCCATCATCCTAGACGTACTATACTGTAGAATTTTCTAATTAAATTGCGACTGACTGCAAATTTTCTTTATTATTATTAAAGTGATAAAAGTATATGAGCTCAGAGAGGCAGGCCGTTCTCTGGCAAACTTCCAGCATTCATTTCAACTGTTTGGTATAGGAAAGATAGGATCTTCAGAGGGAGTGCTATTTCAAATTAAAAGTAGGACGCAATTTAAAAATAGAAAAAATATCAAATAACAAAAGAAAAAAAATGTGCGAAGGCGCAATAAAAAAGGCCATAAAAGTATATGAGACAAAACTTAATTTAATACAAAGAAGAACTCAAATATAATTAATTGAAACAATGAAATTGTGAAAAAGAAAGATAAGGAAGCAGAAAAACTATTATTTCTTATTATACAATAGGAATTGCAATTGATAACAAATTTAAGAAACTATTAAATCGAAAATATACCAAATAAATTTAAATTTTATAAATACAGATGAAAATAAAACTTATATAAAAATGATGTACAAAAGAAAATGTATATCTTTATGGTAAAATATAAAATGAGCAAATCAATGAAGTATAACGAAAGAGCTAAATAACAGGAAGTGCATCAGATAAAAAAAATTTAATAAAGCGGAAATTTAAATAAAAACTAATAAGAGAAGAGCAAGCATAAAGTATACTATAAGAAAGGAAATAAACAAAATGTGTAGGAAATTGAAAATTGAATGAATCGAATGAATAATTGAAGATGAAGCCTAATAAAAGGGTTTAAAAAGCTTAAATAAAAAAAAATAATGCAGGAAATATTGGATTATGTTGGTCAGTTTATAAAAAAAAATGGAAACAGAATTATATTCTGTAATACACAAAACTTTAACAATGGTCTTCAGCCAGCCATTGCAAAGTTTACACAATGTTGACTTAACTACAGAAAAACCCTTTCCTTTCAGAAGAGAGAGAGACAGCTCGAAAAGGGAATCACAATTAAGTGCAAATAAATTGAATAATTTTATGAGCGCATTGCTTATAAAGAAGAAACCATGAAGGAACCTCAACCATGTTGAATGCAATGCATAAAGTATCACAATTTATGCGCCAGCCAAAATTAAATGCAATAAGCCGCAAGAATATATATGGCCAATACCAGAGAGGGCTAGTCGACATTTTGTGTAGTTACAGCTTGGTTTACAATGCATAACTATTTACTGGATTAGTTATGATATAAGTTACTAGACACTTGCAGTCAAGGCTAATTTGAGGTGAATGTTAAAGTTAAGCAGTTGGTTTTTATCTTAACCTTTGCATTTAATAACCGCAATGGCCACTAAACTGCCACTGGTCAGTATTCAGTAATCAGAGATCGGTACGGGTGGCCATTAAAGACTTAAAAACAGGTATGGAAATACAGCTCACCTATGCCAAGGTGTGAAGAAAAATGTCGACTGGCGAAAAAAAATGCCCAAACCACAGAAAAAACAACAAATATGCAAACAAAAATGCTTATTCTTAGTTTGCCGAAGTTGTATACCCTTGCTTATTTTTATGATGCTAGCTCTACCGGCGTGCGTTGCTACGCTCTCGCCCTAAATAACAAAAATCATCGGGTATGCTACAACTGAGATGTTTTATAATTTTCTAATGCATTTTCCAAACACTTCCCAATATATTTTTGACCAAACTGTGTGCAATATAATAAAAAATTCCACTTACTAAACTTTCTTGAATTGTTATAAAAAAAAGGAGGTAAAATGTGGATAATTTTTCATTTAGCATCTATAAGAAATAGTATTCAAATTATATAGTAAATTATGACACTTGAGGTTAGTCAGTTTAGTAGAAATGTCTTCAAAAATAAAAAAGTTTTTCATATAAAAACTATATTTGCTGTGAACGCTATAAAATATAGAAATAATATTTTGTTTAAATTTAAATGTGGGAATTTTAAAAAAAAAAACCGTTGGAAAATACATATAGGACCAGATTAATTTAGTTACTGATCAAGAAGACACATACTTTATGAGATCAGATATGCCTTCCTCAAAACGTTATATATTTCATGACAATATTATAATACCCCCCGCAAGGGTATAATTAAAGTCTAAGCTGGTCCAGTACGGCATTGGGGAATCAGGTTGGGAATGAGCTTGACTCTTGAGGTTGATTCTGAGTCTCTGAGACTGAGGCCAAGGCATTTCTCAGAAGTAACGCGCGCGCGTTTTGTGGAAGCAATAAATAAAATAACAAGTTGAAACCACAACAGACGCACAGCGGCGGCTTTGTCCTTTATGCGATGGTGGTGTTGGGGTTTCTTCTGCTGCGGGTGCTACGGGCCGCATACGTAATAAATTTTATTTTTATTTCTACACAAGGATATAAAAATATATATGTATGCACATATGTGTATGTACATGGCCAAAGAAGAGCCGCACTTTCCAACTTTTACTCCTTGTCGCCCTCAATTAGTGTGCAGACAAGTCGGCAAACCCTTTGAAGCCGTAAACCCTCATTCAACACCTTTGAGGCAGGGCCATATATAGATTTGCAGTACATGGGTTTAACCCATATTAGGAAATGCCAATTCTTTTTGGTGTAATAAAGCTTAGAAACACAACTGTTGGCCAAAACATGTTGCTAATTTGCGACTGTCAGCAGTTTGAATTATTTTGCATTTAAATTTTAAATAATTATATAAACCGCCTGCTTAAATTTTGATGATTTGACTTAAAACAGCTGCTCTCAATAATAATAAATTGAAAAATTTGTAATATTAGTTGAAAACTGTGTACACTTATTAAAAAAAATAGTTATTAAACATTCTTAGTCTGACTTTTGAAAAAATAATATGTATATTTTAATGAAAATATGAACTTTTGCGCTCCAGACTCTTGCAAAAAAAAAACATTTTTATTATTAAATATAATTGCTTAAAAATACAGAAAAACCTGTGTATACTTCAATTGATTGTATACAATTTTTATTGATCAATCAATTTATGATATTTTCTCTTGCGTTATCGAAGTAAAATATTCAATTTCTATAAGCAGAGCTTTTGCGGATTGAATTCACCTGAATTTTATATACAATTAAATTCGATTGACATTACCATATCAATGAAAAGCAATTGTTTATTTAAGAAAAATATTATTAAAAGCATAAGCTTCACTTTTGTAACATCTACAGCCAGCTAATAATTATTCTTAATATATATCTAGTATTTTTTCCATTTAAAATCTTTTCTTTGCTTCTTTATTTTTTCAATCTCGTGACATTTTTCTTATATACAAAAAAAAGTATATACTACCTCAAGTATAGAGTATATACATAATAAACAAGTTTCTCGACAAATAGTAATACTATTCAAATTAAAATGGTATTAAAATCGCATAAAAGATCGAATCCCAATGAATTGATTCTGTGGCAAACGAAGTGCTACCATTAAAACTCACCAAATGGGCAGCACATAAACTCGATTGTTTATGATTGTAAGACGGCTTCCCACATGCTATCTTGAAGTCTTTTTTATCTACGAGAGCATCTTCATAATAATATCATACCTGAATCTGTAGCAACAACAAGGCGACAACTCGTTGCAACACTGTGGCGATCGCCAGTCTAATCCTAGACAATTAATTATAGCTTTACACACACAGCCGCCAAACAACTTAATGCAACATAAATAATTGTCAAACTATGCGCGAATTAGTCTTCATTATGTCAATAAATCTTAGCCAAACGTTACAATCCAGGCTTAATAGTCTGACCAACTGACCAGTTGGCATATTAACGCATATGCTAAGCCAAGCCAAGACTTGGGAGTCAGTTTTCTTATCAATTGCAATAGAAAAGTTGTATTGACATTTGCCCACTGCACACTGGCACAAAATATGAAAGTTTTTGGCATAAAATAAATAAGGTTCGTAAGAAATATTTTTGCTTTTTATTTAAAGTATTTTAGTAATAATATAAAGCTAAGGAGAGGGTTTAATTTATAATTCTGGCCATTTATTAAACATATTATGATTATCATAATTCAACTGCATAAATATAAATTATAACCAAATCAAACAATTTAACAAATTGACTCAGTATATATATGATTGCCTTATAGATGAATTGTGCGACAATCTAACCAAATACGTAGTGTACATGCCCACCTTATATAGTTATAAGTTTATGAACAAAGACAACTTCATAATGAACGTGACAGCTTTTGTGGTTAATTGAACTGCAAAACATTCGATAGTTACGCTACACAAAAGTTTCGATAGGTTTTTTTTTAAGAAGGTATAAAAAATTTCGATAGTTTTCCAAGCACAAATTCGTCAAATTAATAATTAATATTTTTAACAAAAATCCAATACATTTATTGTAAATTTAATAACATCTTGTTATAGACAATTAAAATATTAAGTGTACCTAAATTTATTTAGGTTAAAATATTCTAAGTATACTAAAAACTCGACTAATATAAAAAAATAATATATATACTTCCATATATACACTTCCACCAGATTTTGGGTCAGTATAAACCAAATACTAAATTACTGTAATACATAGAAATTTTAACATAACAATTGACTATCGAAACATATAAAACTATCGATATTTTGTCATTGCATCTCTAGTGGTTAACAATTTAATGGGAATCTGAGCTGTGAAGCCGTTCAGCTGATGAGACCCAAATCAAAAGCAGCAGAAAATTTTTGTACACAAAAAAAAAAGACGAAAAAAATGTTTTTAAAATAATATCACAGCAAGGCGATGGCTCTCGTGACACTAACAAGCCACAAAAGGTAGCAAGAGTTGCTGTTGATACGATACAATATTTTAATTAAAAGTTTAGTGAAGCGCGAGACACACGCCAACAACGACAACAAAAATCAACAACAAGAACACCAAATCAACCAAGAAAACAAAAACAACAACATGCAGTAACAACAACATGCAGCAGCAACAACAACAACAGCGGCAACCGCAAAAGGTTGCTGAGGTAGAATGTCGTGCAACAAGTGTCAGGCAAGCAACATGGCTAACAAGCGTCGCCAGCGTTGTTGCTGTTGTTGTCTGTCAGCAACACGCCGGAAACAACAACAACAACAACAGCAACACCACCAAACACAACAGCAACAACAACACGAGCATAGCAAATGAACGAGGTGTTAAAGTAAATATGCAAGCTCTTACAACAAATTTTACATGCTGCGGCAATAATTGAAAAACCATGTTGCCACACGACGCGTCGTCGCTTGCAACGTTGCTGCCCAGCAATATGTTGCTACAAGAGTTTGCGCTTAGAAACGCTGGAGTTGGAGCTTACACTTAAAAGCTTCAATGATGCATATTAATTGTATGCTTTAGCAAAAATCCATTTGGCATTGTATGTATTTTTTTACAATAAGCAATGCAATAAATAAAAAAATAGTATTGATATTCTTATAGCTAACAAGAAATAAGAATTATTTTAGTTATTGAGTATTGCTAAGATGGTAAAAAAAATGTCTCTAATGGTATAAACAACAAAAATATAACTCAAATTTTAACAAAAGCAATTATAAGTTAGTGCTTCGATATTAATCAAATTTAAAGAGATTAAAAGAAGTAGTAAAAATTCTCAATTACTGAGTTTTGGTTTTCTATACAAAAATTCCATATTTTATTTGCTACAAATTGTCCCTAAGCAAACTAAATGATATAGAAGTTGGATCCAATCTATTCTGACTTATATAATGTGTGCAGAAAAATGTATATTAAAACTTTACATCTGTTTATATTTTTATTGAGATAATTTATAAATTGTTTATTTAAATTATGCATAAATTCTTTATAGGATCGGATAGATCTGCTTTTACGGTTTCTGCAACGTTTTAATAAATTTTTTGCAATTTACTTATAATACACATCTTTAATAAGTTTTTTATAGGCACAATTAAATTTGCAAAGGTTAAAAGTGTTGGTATAATCAAGAATTTTAACATATCTTAAAGGTAGCATAATTAGTTTAATATAGGCATCTTGTTACTATACACAAAAGATGGAAGTAGAAGAGAAATTTCATAAAATTTAATTTTGATTAAATTTAAAAAATTAAAATGAAATGAAATGGATATAAATAAATAAGTCGGACCAGAGTTTCTGTTGCTTTCTTATGATTTACTATATAATTATATAATAATATGGGAATAGCCCTACGCTTTGAACAAAAACTAAACTGCAATGCAGTTTGAATTTTATTTTATCCGCCTTCTAGTTGTAAGTACATAGTTGTAGGTAGATCTGCTGGCCATGCAACTCATACAGTAGCGGATGCTGCAGCATCAACATCAACAACATCAACCACAACAACAACAACAATAAAGCCGGTTGCCGGTGTTTTTGTTTTTTTATTTTTTGCTGTGACCACTGCCACTGTTGCTGCTGCAATTGCCACTGATCGCGTCGATTCAATTAGTAATTCTAAAAAGCGGCAACCGACGCCTTTTGCATCTTAATGAGTTGTTGCTGTTGTTGTTGTTGTTGTTACCTGTTGTTGCTGCCGCCGCTGCTGCTTGTTGTTGTTGCTATTGTTGCTGCTGTGGCAACAACATTTGTTCGCAGGCAGCAACAAGAACAACAACAACAACACGTACAATCAATGCTTTCCAGGCCAAGTTTTTCCAATTGTCGGCGCTGCACTTTTCATGCCCAAATGCAGTTGCACTCAACGTTGCAGTTGCAGTTTGCAGTCACATCGGGGCACATTGACTATTTTTGTCATTGACGTCGCAGTTGCAGTTGACGTCGCAGTCGCAGTCGACGTTCACGTCAACGCACTCGTCTGGCAACATGTTTACGCGTTCGTCTCTTTTCTACAGAAAATGTAATTACTGTGATTTTATTTATACCCTGTCCTAAAGTAATGCACTGAAATAGGGTATAATACTATAATTTTGCAATCATATAAGATGCCAAAATTAATTTCTTCTTTCATTTCGTTCTAAAAGTTGCTATTGATTTTCATTTTCCATTTAATATTTTAATATATTTTATTTAATATTATTGTGAGCCTTGCTCTTCACTTTTACTTTGGCATCCTTTTCAATTCTTCTGATTCTTGATCTTCACTATATATAGTTTTTGACTCTAAAATACAGATCTGCAATTATAGAAACTCTTTAATAGCAAATGCAAATCGATAAAATCAAAATGCCTTCAAAATATTAAACTTAAATTTATAATTTTGTATCATTATCTAAGACTTAAAATATTATAACTATTTTATAATAAATCCAAGTTATCTCAACTATTGAACCAAATACAGGGTATATCTCTTCAAGTATTTGAACATTCTTTTTTTTTACTCCGTTTACTTCTATTGCGGTTGCTGCTACAAATGTTGCCATTTCTGTACTCACAGCATTACCAACTTGGCTCAAATTAATTCTTCAAGCCAAATCGCGCACTTGCAACAGTCAGCTAATCAAAGTTTAATCAATGCGGCATTTTGATGCGACATTGCAGCGATTTTTTATACCCTTGCCAAGGGTATTATATATATGCAATGCATTGCAGAAGAGATTTCAAAACAATCGGATTTCTATAAATTAAAGCAAACAGCGAAAGATTCAGCCGAAATTACATTTTTAAATAAAATACTAAAATTGTTTTTAAAGTTAAATTTAACATTAATTACTTTCTGTCTGGCAAATTTCTGCAATTTCTTTATAGATCTAAGTTATGATCACATCATTAAGTTACACTCAAAGCAAGTTGAAAAGAAAATACATTTAAGAGTATTACAACTTCGAGGTTAGACATTTATTGCTGTTCTTTTTTATGGTCAGTTCCATAGACGGAACGCTGGGAAAATATGCGACTGTTGCATGAAAGGAAATACTTTTTAGTTAAGGCCAAGAAATTTTTATTAATTATAATGGACATTGATCGAGTAAACGTCCCACAATGTTTATTGTGCAGCATTTAATAACAACTTTATATCCTATATATATAGAATTTATATAAAAAAATAATTGTTTTATAATAATCTCACGTCAATGTGACAATTTGCTGTTATTGTTGAGCTGTATAATATTATAAACCTTAAGATGTACAAAGGTTCATTAACGCATTCAAACTTTGACTTGTTTTAATTGCGTGATTCATTTTTGTTTATTATTAGATTAAAGTTCATGTTTTTTATACTATAAAAAACAATTATGGGAAAGATATAGTTTAAATTTGTTTTTGCAGTAAAAACACTCGCTGTTTATTATTAGATTAAAGTACATGTTTTTTATACTTTAAAAAATTATTGTGGACTTTTTGAAGAAAGATATAAACTATATCTTTTAATTTAACAATTAACAGCGAGTGTTTATAATGCATTAACAAAAATTTAAGTCGAGAGTGCTGTCACTTAGTTGAATTTTTATTTTTGCATTATAAACACGTCATTTTTGAATACTTTTATATCATAGAATACTTCACACTTCATTGAATGATTTAATTTAGAAACCAACTCAATATTAGATTTGAGAATTTAACTATAAATTTACTACTGAATGTTATAAAAATATTTATTTTGTAAAATATATATTGAGACGTTTTAATTAAAAGCTCTCAACAATTTAATTGAGATTATAAATTATAAAGCTTTAAATATACAAATGCATTTAAAAGTGAAATAACCTTTGACATTTCATAATCGCGTGCTTTATTTTCATTTATCAATAAATTAAACTACAGGTTTTTTATACTATAAAAGCAATTGTGTTTAGTGAGCTGTAAACTGATCAATAAAATAGTGAAGCCCTAAAGAAAATTGTTCAGAAAATTATACTAAAGGAAGTGTATTAATTTTTTTGTAATAAAAAGATCAGAAAACATTAAGAAAAATATGTGAAATTAATTTTTTATATGTAATTTCTTAATACAGATCCTCTACGTAAAATTATTAATAATAATTATTATTATGAGCCTACACAAAATATGTTTTTCATCCACAACTTTGTTGATTAGTGTACATACAGAGTACATTTATTATAATCATAAATGTATTAGTCATACATGTTTCAGACGACTATCAGTATTATCAGCATTCTATAGATTCAAAATAATTTGCCCAGTCGGCCGAATAGGTTGAGCTAATTTCTGTATCGGACGAAACGAAACGGAACTTGTATATAAATATATTTCATATATATTATATAAAAATGTGGATTACACTGTTTGTAAATGCGTTTCTACTGCTGGCAGTATGGATGTTATTGAAATATTTCAATCGAAAATACTTTATCCTGACGCTGGCGAAACGTGTACAGACTCAGGATGGCAGTCCTTTGGAAAGCAAAGTATTTGTCCAGCCAGGCACAACAATATTTGGTAATAATTGTGATGTCCTAAATATGACACCGTGTAAGTGTGAAATTTCATATAAAATTGAAGTAAATTTATTGAAGTTACTTTATTTTAGCATTAATATTTAAATTTGTGCGTAGAGCCCATGAACAGGCCAAAGGTCGCAGTTATTTATTTTATTTTTTATTCGCGCCAATGTATAATGCTGTACGCGCTGAGGATGTTGAAGAAATTCTACAGAATACTAAACTAATAACCAAAAACGTTGTTTACGATTTAATTAAACCATTTCTAGGCGAGGGTTTGCTTACAAGCACAGGTAAGTATTATTACAAGAAATTATATCTACAGATGACTAAATTTAACTTTCAGATCAAAAATGGCACTCCAGACGAAAAATGCTAACGCCCGCTTTTCATTTTAATGTATTGGAAGAATTTCTTTATATATTCAAGTATGTATCAGTTTAATATATGGGTTGCAATCCTAAGTTGATTCTAATGCCATGAAATATTTTTTAAGGGAAGAATGTCACAAATTTATCAAAGTGCTTGAGCAAAATTTGGATGTTGAATTGGAGCTTAAGAACGTGATTCCACAGTTTACATTAAACAATGTTTGTGGTAAGTTTAAATTAGCTATAAATATATTTATAGCTTTGAAATTTCTACCATGAATTGCACAAATCTATACTTAGATTATTTAAATTGCATGCAAATTATTAAATAATTGTTGTTTTGTTTTTAAGAGATTTTATTTGATGATATAACAAGCAGAGAGAATAAATAGAATAAATAGCTTGTTACATATTCTCTCTCTTTAATGTTTTCTAATCATACTTTATTTATTGTTTATTTAAATTTTCAAATCTCACTCTCTCTCTCTTTCAATAATTAAAAGAGATAATGTTGTTTGAGTGAGTTAACAGAGTTTTTTAAAAATAAATAAAAAAAATAATTGTTTACTGGGTTTTGAAACTAGTTCTTTAATCAAAATTGAAAAACAATAATCTTACTTATTTATGATTCGGACTATTCATCAACTAGTTAATAAGACTGAATTAATATGGAAACATTTTTTGGAATAACCTTTATATACATTTATGTACCTTATTTATATCTACAGAAACCGCACTGGGTGTCAAACTTGATGATATGGTTGAAGGAGCACGATATCGTGAAGCTATACACGCCCTAGAATCCGTGATGGTGGAACGAATTTGCAATCCACTGCTCTACCTACGGCCGTACTTTTATTTTTATGGCAGTTATAGAAAACACGTTAACAATTTAAAGATAGCTCATGATTTCTCTAGCCAAATCATTGAACGTAAGCGACAACAGTTTAACCACAATCCATCCGGAGTTAAGGATGATTATGGAAGGAAGAAGCGCTATGCAATGCTGGACACACTGTTGCGAGCTGAACATGAGGGTCATATTGATCATCAGGGTATTTGTGATGAGGTTAATACGTTCATGTTTGAAGGATATGATACTACGTCCACTTGTCTAACCTTCACACTGCTCATGTTGGCCCTACATGATGAGGTGCAGGAACGTTGCATTGCAGAGCTAGAGAGCTTCAACAAAGATGACAATGAACTTAGCGTTTTTGATTTCAATGAGCTAACCTATTTGGAGTGTGTTATCAAAGAGTCCTTACGCCTGTTTCCGCCAGTTCCATTCAATGGCCGGCAATGTACAGAGGAATGTGTGGTTAATGGTTTGATTATGCCAAAGAATACACAAATCAATATACATTCCTTTGATATTATGAGAGATCCAGCTCATTTTTCAAATCCCTCGGAATTTCAGCCGGAACGATTTCTGCCTGAAAACACTTTGGAGCGACATCCTTTTGCGTTTATTCCATTTAGTGCTGGACAACGTAATTGCATTGGACAAAAGTTTGCCATTTTGGAGATAAAAGTACTACTAGTTTCTGTATTAAGAAACTTTAAACTATTGCCTGTGACACGACTCGAAAATGTTATATTTGAATATGGTATTGTTTTGCGTTCACAAAAGGGTGTAAAAATAAGATTGCAAAGGCGTTGAAGATTCTTTGATATGATAATATCGAGAGAGCATTATTATAGTCTTGAAAACTCTATAATTTTGGAGAGTTTTTATAAGAGTTTAAATAAAGCGATCAAGAAAAGCAACAACAGTAATTAAAATGCTAAAATATGGTAATTAATGTATTTGATACATATACATATAGATAACCATTTTTGATCTATTTTTAGATTTACATCCTTTTATTATTTTGATATCGTAATATTTATCTGTGGGAAAATATTATACTACTAGGGCATATGAATAAAAATAACACGATCTGCCTAAAAGTATGCAACACTTTAAATATATTTGATTACTGGTCAAATGAAGAGATGCAACTCAACAAGTTAATTTTACAAATAATATCAGTTATTATTATAATATACATGATTCGTTTATAAGAATATTGCTAAAATCGCTGATAAATGGAAAAGATTCAGAAGTGCAGCTATATAACAACTGAACGCAAGTGGAAACGCAACAAATCTAAGCGCATGGCGACAACCCTACTACACGTAATAAACTTTTGTTGTATATACAATTATAAACAATGCAACTACTTGCATAATATACATATGTACTCAAAAAATGCCCAAGTAACTGGGTGTTTATTTTTTACTGTACCTAATATTCTTATTAGAATATTTATAACATTGTTGCTTGCAGGTTGGTCGCCTTGCGGGCGACGCTAAGGAACAATGGCTGCCACAAAACAAACCAACAAACGCATCGACTTTCAATTGTCTCAATATATTATTCTTATATAGTAAATTGACCAGCGAAACGCATTTGCTACGGTATCAAATGTTAGTGTCAAGCGCGCAAAATGCTTAATTTAATTATTAAATTTCATTTGCGCATCGAATAACAAAACAAACCGCGCACACACACTATGTATGAATGTGTGTGCATACAAACACACCAAAACAAAACATAGTTCCTTCATTTGAGATTGCTGCAATTATTTTTAAGCACTCACCAGTTTGAATTTTCACAAAGCACACGATAAACATACATATTAATGAAACACTTAAGTTGCACATTGTTTTTATTATGTTTATTACAGCAAAACAGAAATTAATTATGTAGTATTTGGAGATAATATTTTCTGTGGTTGACAAACGTAATGTACTAAATTTTACCAGCGTCTTGAGCTCCCGATATATTTCCGATAGAAAATACGCACTGAAAAATACTAGTAGAGTGCTAACAGTGTGACCAAAAAGACTCTATTAGAAAATGGTAAGTAATTTTTAAAAATTCTGTTCTGTTGTGTGCAATATTTAAATTTTTGGTAAGCTTATTAGTATTGGCAATAATAATATTAAGCTCTAATTGTGTTTCACATAAATCAAACCACCCAAAACATTTTTTTTCTGATTTTTTAATATAATATACGCATATAGTTATTGTTTTTTAATAGCTGAGTATTGGTTTTACACTTTCTATTTATTTTCCATCAACATTTTTACTAAAATCCTCCTTATATTCCTTGTTAACTTTAAGTGAATGATTAATTACACTTGAAGCTGGCGGTTGTTGCGATTCAAGACCATTGGCCGGTACTTGCAATCCATATTGTGGCTGTGCAGGAGGCATGTACTGGCCATAAGGCTGCGGTGGATAGGGATACGGATTGGGATACTGTTGGTAAGTTGGCTGATTATAAGGAATCTGATTGTGTGGTTGTTGGTTATAAGGATACGGATTGTAATAGTATGGTGGATTCGTGTAAGGCGATGGAAAACTCGGATATGCTGGATATGTGGTATATGCTGGATTATTGTGCTTGTGCTTGTGCTTATGCTTTCGTTTGCCAGAACTGTGATCCTCTTCGCTCTCATTACCGCTGCCACTTTCACTATTACTGCTACTGTCACTATCTGCAAGGACGCCTCCTAGCTCCCAACAAACCAACAGCAAGCATACCAGCGCTACGTAGTTTTTCATAATACTTAAGAACAGAACACGTTAAATTAAGTCGCTGAACATCCAAAACTCGACTAAATGTACGGCATGAGATTAATGCGAATTTCTGAATAATAAGACGCAATACAATCTATTCATTGATAAGCAGTATAAACATACGTATTTCCATTCAAAAGTAACTTATGGTTGACAAATATAATCATCAAATACATACATACTCTTGCTTATTCTGAACTTAGGTGACGATCTCACCAGAATTTAGAAGACAAATAAAGATTATTTATATACAGATGTTCCACATTGTCTTAACACAAAAATATATTTCTTTTTATTTCAATAAAGCAATTTATTTCGCACGAAATTTTATTTTAAACTTTAGTTCGTTTTTATATCAGTAAATTAGTTGTATATTCTAATGATAAATTAGAATTACTGAAACATATTGTGCATTCGCTTCAATTACTATTTGATTTTAATATAATTTATTGTGGTTAATTTGAAATAAACATTTAATCTGTGTGACATATGCATGTTGTTAATACCATCGGTTTAGTTGAGTTTCTTATCAAAATTCATGAAACGCTTTAGTCGGGCCCCGTTGAATGGCTCTTCGCTGCCGGGGGGAAATTTTCGCATCTAAATATATAAAATGGAAATGAGAATAAGAATAAAAACATATAAGAGTATGATTACGTGATATTCAAAATCCAAAACATATTCAATGATTTTGTCTTTGTTAGCTGCTTATACTTAAGAGTTATATACTTACACTTCTTTAAATAATATCAGATTTTATTAAATAAAATACAACGATTATCCTGATAACCCAAACCACGTTCCCAAGTGGGATACAAAGAAGACATGATTGGAATACTTGATCAAGACTCGAAAACGACAATAAATATAGATAAACTATATAATTTTTGTAAGACCACGTCATCTTTGTATCAATATTCATATTTATATTTACGTGAAGCTAAATAAAAAATTTTATAACAAGCACCAAGCTCATTAAATACTTAAAAACGATCATACTTATAGCTTAGTTCACAAATAAAAATTGTATAAATATACTTTGAATAGTTTCTAATTTCAATTATACATAATTTCTTTGTGAACTGAACTAAAGCACAATTAATTATATCAGTTACTTACAATTTATATTTATATATTTATGTAAATACAAAAAAAAGATCGATATAGTTTTTAGTGTCATTAAATATGGTATATGTGTATATAAGTAATGTATTTATATAAGGATATGTAAGTACGGCAATAATTGCGATATTTAGTTGTGTAATCCAGTTACATAAAGCTGCCAGCGTATGGTGCAATGAAAATGTACATAAGTATACTATATATTGCTTTCTTTCACTAAGGTGTTAAAATTTGTTGTGTTGTTTTGTGTTTATTTTACTAGGGTTCGTCTTTGGCGAAACGTTTCTGTAATTAAATAAAACTCAATATTAGCATGTATTATGGGCCATTACATATTAGTGCATTAAGTGTACAATTAAACGCATATTCAAAAATGTGATATTTAGATAATGGAAATACATTTAAATCTAATGGTGCCCTCAACTTAAATAAAACTGAAATGATAAAATTTATAAATTACGTGGAATAATTAAATTGTTGGTGTATTTATCATTTACTTAAGTGCGAAATATAAAATTACCGATTTATTAAATTGTATATAAAGGTTAAAGGACATTAGAAAGCAGTTTATATATAGGGCAAAAATTTATTCAGTTAAATTTTTTAAATTTTTGGTTTTATTGCTTTCTGCGTGTAGACTCTAGTGATGCCATTTTTATTTAAACAAAATAATTTTATTTACTTTTAAACAAGTTGTATTTACAAAACCAAGTGTCTTTATTGTAAGTGAGGCGACATTGTTAGTAGTATGCTTAGTGGGGTTTCTTATATTTTTATATGTCCAGAATTTAATTTTTATTTATATGGTCATGTTGTCGAAGAGATTTGGTAAAAGAAAGACATTTGAGAAATCGTTTCTAAACTATCCTTTTATATATGAATGTTTGGATTTAATTTCAATGAACTAAGAAAAATTAAAAAATTATTAAGAAATATGCTTATAAAATATTAAGTATATTTTTCCAAGTGAAGAAAGTTTTAGGAAGGGATAAATCTTTTAACACAATTTCTTTTTGATATCTTAGCTATATCCTTTTGTTTTGTTTTTCTCTACCTTCGCAGAAAGTATATATACATTTTAAGAAGTACCAAATAACACATTATATAAAACATTGTCAACCCAATAAAATATACACAAGTCGACGAGCTTATCGGATATAGCAATTCTGATCAGTAGATATTAAGTTCTTTTAATAAATATAAACAAATTTCGTCTTCTGTAATGAATTCGTCTGTATCTCTACGACTTTGTCTGTTTTCGCGAGCACCACAGATTTAAACATGGAAAGTATGTATAAAAACTTACCATAATTCTATATTTCTCCTTGCAGGCATAATCCGATTCATCGATATCCAAATAACAATCTGATTTATATTCAGGTGGCAATGGATTTCCTTCATATTCACACAATTTGTGTAGGGGTCGTGCTCTATGTAAATAAAATAAAATAAATAAATCGAAAAAAATATATATATTATATTAATGGAACCGATTTTAGCTTACGTGACAATGATTTTATTCATCGTAGACGGTTTTTGCATTGGGCAATAAAATACATCTGGTGTCTTTTTGTCGAATACAATTTTTCTCATCATATCCTTTTCCTTAAGTATCGCCTTATCACCGAATGTAGCCCAAGTGCTGCATAATAGTGTTATAAAAACACAGATGCCAAACAATATGTTCTTCATATTTAATTAGAAATAATCTGCAATGATTGAATTTTATTTAAATTTAAATAGTGTATTTATGGTTTAGAATATATCATTTAAGATTTGTATAGTCTGCAATCATTAATATGGGTCATAATGATAGAACTACATACAGCACATATGTATATTAGAGTTCATTTACTAATTTCAAGGTATTTAAATATCTGTGGAAACAGAGGTTGCAAATATAGTCGTTTGAACTGTTTGGTTCTCTACACAGATATTAATAGATTTCGGAATGACATCATGGATGTTAAAACCTGAGTCAGCATTTTTCAAGAGTCGCCCACCAAGCCAAGATTCCACTTTGCAAATAATTCCTTATTAGGTACTTAAAATATGCACATAAATAACGATGATTTGACCGAAGAGTCTGTACTAGCAACTTTAAGTTATTGCAGTTTTTGCTTACAACAAGGTGAATTGTTAGAGAGAAAAAAAAAACATGTAACCTTGAATGGCCACAGGTGTCTCTATGGGATTGTATTTAAGGCACGCTTGAGATGTTCGCTGATAGACACACATACACAAAATATGATATACTTAATATTTGCACTTGCTTTGTTTAAATATAGCGAAAACTAGTCAAAGATTGGCAATATAAATTAAATTAAATGAAAACAAAGAAAACGCACTTTTCTTAACTCACAACTAGCTCAAAGTGTTACTTTTACCAAGTCTTGCAAGTCAAGCTTGACAAAACAATCAAGCATAAAAAAGCTCTTAAGATCTAAAAAACAGTTGTACTAATGTATGTATATGTATGTATGTTATTGTCAAAACCAGTTTCTTCACCATTCAAAAGTAAATGAGCTACCGATAGTAAAATCGATAATAAATGCAGTATTTAGTGTATCGAATGTTGAAATGCAGTATTTTCTTTTGAGTACAAAACAGTCACACTACGTGTAAACAAAAATAATACCAAAACACTTGGAAATAAAAACCAAATTTGTGCTCTGCAGCGTATGTGATATGGAACAAATATGCCGGGTTTGCACAAACAGCTCGGTTGCTCTTGTGAATTTATTTGAAAAGCAACCGCATTCGGATGTGGAGGAACCTAGCCTGGCCGAGATGCTGAACGAATGTGTCGACTGTGAAATAAAACGGGATGATCCACTGCCAAAACAAATATGCTTCACCTGCGTTCTTGCTGCTCAAAACGCCTTTAGATTCAAACGTCAATGCGAGCAGAGCCATCAACACTTTTACCAGCTACTTGGAGCAGTGCATAAGGAAGCGGTAGCCAATTGCGAGGACTGGCCATTCGCAGAATGTGGAATGGAAGTCTTACAAAGCGAAAACATTGAAGAAAATAAAACTTTAAATAGCGTAAGCAGTGAAGGTATTGAAAACGATGAGCCCATAGCAGAGTGTGAGGAAAGATTGATCTCTACGAGTACCATATTCTTAGACGAGGAAACGCCATCTAAGAAGTCTAAATTTAAAAACAAACGAAACTCAAATGCTGATGCCGTACCAGCTTCAAATCTAAAAAGACATCTGTGTGACTCCTGTGGCAAAGTGTTTCCCCGGCGCGCACATCTTAAAATACATATACGAGTGCATTCTGGCGAGCGGCCATATAAATGCACCCATTGCACCGCGGCGTTTGCACAGCGACGAAGCCTCGAGGATCACATTCGTCTGCATAAAGGCGAACATCCATACAAATGTAATCAATGTTCAAGAGCCTTTAATAACCGCTCCAATCTACAGTCACACACACGCGTTCATTCTGGCGAACGTCCTTATAAATGCCCCCATTGCTCAAAGGCTTTTATTCAGAGTGGCGGTCTCCAGACACATTTACGCGTACACACCGGTGAACGGCCATATAAGTGCACCCAGTGTCCGAAAGTCTTCACCAATAATGGTAGCTTGCATAATCACATTCGCACACATTCCGGCGAACGTCCGTACAAATGCCCCCAGTGCCCAAAGGCTTTTCCCCGTAAAGAGACGCTACAGAATCACATAGTTCTGCATTCTGGAGAACGTCCCTTTAAATGCATTCACTGCCCAAAGGACTTTTGCACACGCAGTAGTCTAGTGAGGCATACAATAGTTCATTCTCGGAATATACCGACGACCTGATGAATAATTCAAAATATGAAGGCTTAAACCAATATTTAAATCACTTTTGCATTTTAGAAATGGGAAATTCCAATTCATGTATTTTGAAAGCATAAGCGGCTCCTTCGGAATTGTTTTCAATGTGAGGAAGTAAATAGAAATCATTGCGTGCCAAGACAGGACTGTCTGGCGGAATGTTTTATAAAGCCTTATGGCAGATGATGTTTGAGAGTTTGCATTAGCAGGATTTTCACATATGTAATCTTCGCATATTTATTTGGCTAATAAACGATTAAAATCAATAAAATGCCTTTCTTATTAATCGTTAAACTGTTATTTATATAATTCAATTGAACATTACAATACTTAAATTATTATCATTTGTATTTGTTAAAAACGACTGAGCTCAACATTTTTCAAATCACATTAGCTTGAAACGACAACTCTGCAACTTTATTTTTTTCATATCGATATTAATTTGTATCGATACTTACATATCGAGTCAACCCAATCGCATGCGGTCTTTGCTTATAAGAAAATTATTATTTAATATACTCGCTTTCAAAATGTTGCGAATTTGTAGTCGAATGGGAATTCAAAATGTTAAACTAAATTTTAATCAGTGCACGGTGCGTCACATGGCTGGCCATTCAAAATGGGCGAACATTAAGCATATAAAGGCTCAAAAAGATGGATTACGAGCGGCTCTATTTACAAAGATCGCCAGACAACTTCGTTTGGCCGTGCAGGAGGGCAAATCTGCGGACCCGGCTGTGAATTCTATCCTACGTTCAGAAATTGATAATGCTTTAAAGAAAAATATGCCAATTGGCACAATACAAAATACCATAAAGAAATGTCAGCATAATAAAGCGCTGCTGAAGAAACATCGTCTCGACATAAGGTTTAAAAGAAATGTTTATATGGTTTGCAGCATTTATACGGATAATCTGGCTGGTGTTAAAATGGATGCAACGGCAATGATTAAGAAATCTGGGTAAGTCTATTGTAGCACAACAGAATCGAATTAACAACATTTTAAACGCAACTTAAGTTAATAACTCTTTCAGCGGCGTACTTGTGGACGTGAGTCATATGTTTGAGGATTTTGGTCTAATCGAAACTCGCTTCGACCCTTCAACTTTACCCAAAAGTGCAGAAAACTTGGAAGAGAAAGCTACTGAGGATGCTATACAATTTGGAGCTGAAGAAGTTGAAGTTCTAGACATACAAAGCGGTACAGTCAATGTAAGTAAGAAGAATTTTAAGCCTAGTCTAATTGAAAGATGATATAAGGAACTATTATCAAGTATTAAACTTCACAACTAATTAAATTTTAATTCTCTTTCTTTCAGTTTATATGCACGCCAACACATTTAATTGGCCTAAGCAAGACATTGGCGCAGAATGGTTACTTTATTGAAAATAGCGAACATATGTTTACGCCAAATGTAAGATATTCTTGAAGAGAAAAATAATTAAAAATATTTTTAAATGGTTAATTCTTTTTGTTTCAGAACCTTGTACAATTATCTGCTGAAGAGCAGAAAGCATATGATGTATTTGTGCAAAAACTACGAGATGTTCCGGGAATGGAAGACATCTATGACAATGTGGAGTAAAATTATGTGAAATTATTTAAATATATTAAATTTTATTGTACATACATACTCATAAATATTCTATGAATCAAGTTTTACATGTTTATGCGTTTTTTTGAGTTATGATGTCTGTATAATAATTTTAAAAACTAAGTCAATTACATGGACCTACTGCTAATGGAACAAAATTTATGCTACAAACTCTTTGTCAAATGCTGTTAACAAGGCGATTTATAATATAAATTGGGGCATTTTGTTGCAGTTACTGAAGATAAGATTCTTCAGTCAAGATCCAACACACCTGTAAATGAAATATAAAAAAACTTTAGTTGATCAGAGACTTTAATGAAAAAAAATATAATACTTACAGTTTGTGATGTTCATCCGCAATTAGCCCAGATTGAAGATAAAGAAGTTGCATCTAGGGAACTGGGTGTATTAGCTTATATTTAGTTAAATTAATCATGAATCAATTGATATTAGCAATGTGTTTTTTGAATAAAATCTATGTTAGTGACAATTGGTTCATGCAAGTTGAAATATTTTTGTTTTGTCTAGACTTTAAATTGTTCAACAATACTTGTAAAATTATAAATAGTTGCATATAAGAACATAAATTTTCTTGCACTGGCTTAATTTAAGATTTCTTTATACTAATACGTGATTTTAAAAAAATATATATATGTGTAATTCATTTGGGTCTACTGCAGAAAACCAAGCATTCTAGCGTTTACAATTTGGGATTGTCAAACAGAGGACCACGCGTTACTGTTATATCTGCATAGGGCGCTGGTTGTGTTATATGTAACGCCTTAAACTTTTTCAGGACAAGCAGGGAGTAGAACTTTTGAGCTGCCTGTTTTCGTGTATTTCGTACGGTTAACTGTGAAAGCGTCAAATGATCGTTGTTATTGAAATGAACTCGAACATCAACGAAAAGCTGTGCTGCTCTTTTATTGAGAACTCTCTCCTCAAATTGTTCATCTGTTTCATTTTCCATTTGCTCGTCTGCGGTGGGATTTTGCAGACCCACCGATGGTGGAAAATCGTAATCATTCCAATCCGTTGAAATTTCGCATGTCTTATTGAAATTATTGACATCAGTCATGGGCCTTTGTTCGGTTTCATTAAGTATTGAGCTGACTTGGTCGGGTGGCAAATTTGGCATACAATCAATGTCACCAATGCCGCCATGATGTGGCGTCATTTGTCCATGATCTAGACCGGCAGGTGTTAGATCGCCATGATGGAAATCATCACCCATATCATGATGACCACCATCGCGTGGCGTTAATGGTATGTCATTGAGGTTTGAGAAATTCTCCATGTCATTTAATGATAACAATGCCGGACTGCGCATATTTTCGAAAATGTTTGCATCTGTTTGTTGTACAATACTTTCCTGATCCTTGGCCCCAATATCTAAAGACACAGCCGACATGCCCAATGACTTCTCTTGTTCACGAATCAACTCCGGTGCTGCCAAGCTCTGAGTGAGCGTATTATCAGCTGCTGTCTGATCAACAATTGCATTTGCAGTTGTATCATTATTCTTGCGCTTGCGTCCCTTTTTATTCACAATAATTAGCGAACTCTCGCCGCCTTCTTGTGTATACAGTTCCAATGCCAGCACATCCATCGGCGCAATACTTGAGAAGTCCTCCAGAGGTGTCGAATGCGATAGCAATTGTCGATTGTAGTTGTTTAAAAGGACACGAGCTGGTATTGTACGGGATGGCAGAGCAAATAGCTTTTCCACACCGCCAGTTTCCTTCCAATACATCAAACGCTTTGTTGGCGGTGCCAGATCCAGTGTGGTTAATATATCCGATGTATCGGCTAGTTGTGCTTTCATTTCTTCACCCGATATATTCTTGATTTCATCAATAATAAGCTTACGCTTGCGCTTGGCCTTGGTGGCACCTTTATAGGTGGTTGCATCGATGGGCGCCAGCGCAAATCCCTCGTCATCGTTTTGTACCAAAGTTAAGTCATTTAAGGCTGCATCAGCACCACTGGTATTGTTTGGCTCTTCATTGAAACTGTGCTCTTTTGTTTGAAAGTTATCCTCCTTGTCATCGGCAACTGAATTGGCACACGAGGATGCCGGCGATGGTGCATCATTGTGAAAATTGTCTAGGCCCTCGTCATCTGAATAATCCGGTGGATTGTTAACTTCATTCACCTCTTTGTTTATGCCTACAGTTGGAGGTGGCTCGCCAAACAGATCATCTTCAAATAATGCCGGCTGACCAAATGAATCGCCAAATCCGTCGCCATCTAGACGATCACTAGGCATTTCAGACAGTGTAAGTCTTATATTTGGATCATTTGATTCAACTGCATTAACCAAAACATCATCATCAAAGAGCTGATCATTTATATTGGCTGACAATGGGCCACGCATCATTTCAGGCGTGTCCGCTTCAAAACCAATGTCGCCAAAGCCATCGTCCTGGAGCGATAGTGATAGACTGCCATAATCCTCTCGCATTGTTATCTCATCGGCACGGGATTGATTGACAGAGAACTGTGCCTCAATATCAATATCATTAAGTTCAGGCAACGCGGTGTCAAAATCGTGAAACACTTCGGGTAATGTGATGGCGTTAACGTTGGCTTCTCTGTGACCTTCTGGTAGATCCACCATGCCTGGCCTAAATGCCATTTTGATCTTAACAAACGCCTCATTGCAATCGGCCAAAAGGTATTTGGCTTTTCTAGAATAGATACGCACAACGCCAAGCAATAAATGGCCCGAGGTACGTAGCGCCAATTTCACTTTTGGCTGTAAAATGCCTTCCACGGACTTTTCAATGTTTGTTTCGAATACGTGTGCTTTTGTTATTTTTTTGTCCCAATGTGCTGCAAGCCATATTCTGGCCAACGGGCCTTTTTTGGCCAATATTATGTGTTCGTAAAACATTTTTATTTTTCTTTAATTCACAAACAAAACAGAGATGCACAATTACTTAAACAACATGGCGACATCGATGTTTGTATCAATTTCCGATAAGTATCTATCGATATTTTAAAATTACATCTAATTTTCGTTAAAACATTAAAAGTTATATGAAATATTTAATTTTGGTTATAATATTTGTTATTGACAAACTATAAATTAAAAGTTTAATTAAGAAAAACTGCACCGATTAATTGTTTATATGCCTTAAATTTGGTATATTTTTAGTGCTACTTTCGACATACCATGGTCACACTGTATCTACATATTTCATGTCAAGTTATATAAAATGGTACTGCAATTTGTCTTAAAATTATGTAAATAAATAATATACCATATTTGCAAAAAACATTCTATAAGTAAGGAATTTTATTTAAAAATCGACTGAAAATATTTAATATTTTTTAGTGTTGGTATATACTTAGTGCTTATCTTTGGTCACACTGTGTTTACATATGTTATGTTAGAGAAGAATTAAATTATTCTTAAAAATATATAAATAAATCAAAACAAAGCTAATCAAAATGGCCCTTAATGGGTTCTTAGACTTTTTTCAAAAGGGAAAGGTATGTAAATATATTAATGCTAACAATGTCTTCAAATTCAGCCTTTTTGGTGTATTTAAAATCGTCGATTGATATTTATCAGTGAATAAAATTTATGCTTTGATGCACATGTTCATGAATTTATTAATTTATTTGCAGACTTTCCGGCCCAAAAAGAGATTTACAGCGGGCACTATACGGTACTCGCTTCATAAGCAAGCTCAGGCCAGTTTGCAATCTGGCATTAATTTGCGTCAAGTGGTGCGATTACCGGATGGCGAGAATATGAACGACTGGTTAGCGGTGCACGGTGGGTATATGTGAAATATATAAATAATATATACTTATTCATAATTATATATACATACAGTTGTGGACTTTTTCAACCGCATCAATCTTATTTATGGCACTGTATCTGAGTACTGTAATGAAACTACTTGCCCCACAATGTCAGGTGGTTCTCGATATGAATATTTGTGGGCAGATGGAGATTTGTAAGTACTTATTTCCTTATTGTATTTCAAATTATTACTATAATTATTGTATTATCATATTTTAGGTATAAAAAGCCCACTGCATTGCCTGCACAGAAATACATTGAGCTATTAATGGACTGGATTGAGACTCAAATCAATAATGAAACTGTATTTCCTGTTTCTACTGGTAGGGAATTTTTATATATATAAATATAATATCCATATATTGTAATATAGTTTTGTTTAAGTAGTTTACAGTACTGAACTCAAAAAAAAAAAAAAACAGAGATTAAGGTCATGTAATATATAATCTATAGACAAAAAGAAGACGGTGCCGTACGACTGCTATTTACCTATAAATCCTTTCTTAAAGATAAGTAGATAGAGTAGTCTTTGTGCCATTTAAACTTCAGAGTAAAAAATACAAGTTGTTATACCTTTTTATTATACACACTAATTTTTATTCTAATTTTATGTGCTTTTAGATGTTCCTTTTCCCAAAACGTTTGTGTCACTCTGTCGAAAAATCTTAACACGATTGTTTCGTGTCTTCGTACACGTCTATATTCATCACTTCGACAGAATAGTAACTATTGGCGCAGTAAGTATTTTTATTATTAAGATTTTAATAAATAACATTAATTTGTTTTTTTTTTTATTGCAGGAAGCGCACGTGAATGCTTGCTATAAACATTTTTATTATTTTGTGCAAGAATTTGAACTAATATCTGGCAAAGAATTAGAACCACTTCACGAAATGACGTCCAGAATTTGTAAGGATAAAGATTGAATTACTTTTTTAACAAAAGCTGGCATGCACACATACATGCTTCAAGCTTTTATAACTACGAGTCTCAAAAGTCATAGTTATAGGTTGCTTTTAATAAACATAAATAAAATATGTATGAATGTATTGTATATTAGTTATAAGCCTGTGATGTCAAAACATGCACCATTAAAAAGAATCACCAAATGCTCGATATGTGTCAACTAAAATTCAAATAATTGTAATTAAGCGATCCTTTTGAGTATGAGATTATCAAAATATGTTGAATATTACCTGATAAGAACGGCAAATTGTTTTATCTCAATCGTGAGATAGGTGACTGCAAACTTTCCTATTAAGTTACCAATTTCTGTCTTGTTGGAATACAGTTTGTGTTGGGCAGTTTAATTACCGGTTGTTACAATACACACTATGATATTGCATCAATATTTATAACAGATTAATATCAAGCTTAGTGTGCTCTGCATTGTGGATATAATTGCGACCTGCAAACAGAAGAGAGCTTGTAGTCTAGACTATAGAACTTTTACTGATATCATACATAACTTCACGAATTTTGCAGATTTATATCCGCTTTTTTATGTTCAAATGCAAAAAACACGTCCAAATCAAAGAAAAGTTCCCAATTGTGCGCTGTTCTTGTGTTTAACGCCAAATTTACTTGTGCTGGAAAAAGAAACTAGATAATAATAACAAGTAAGTAAATAGATTATGTAATTAACTATAAATAAAACCTACTGTTCTGCAAACAATTACACTATAGGATATCCGCACTCCTATTGTAGCTGTTCTTATTGGTAACTATGATTTTTCATTATTTAATAAGTGTTTCGGTTAATAACTACGCTTCTCTTTAAAACTTAAAGAATCAGTGGGATTGATAGGGTATATCATCGACAAGTATTTCGTGCGTAATAATTGTACATACTTAATTATTATCAATTAAAAAGTTATTTAAACTGTTTAATAATCGACTTGTATTATTGCACCCTCTCTAGTTAAGCTCATGTACATTAAATTCAATTATAAGCACGCCCAGGGAAATAATAAATATTTTCCGAAATTTAAAAGTCATTTCTAGTTATTTAACCAAGAGTAAGAACGCTGCCAAATGCCATATATGAAACTCCACCCACATAGCCGATTTCAGAGAAAATTATTAGGTGTTTTATACACGTTTAATGTGTATACAGCATAAAGCGGCTATAACCAATAACAGTAAAGTAGGGTTGAGCCAACAACCTACAACCACTTTACAAGAACAACACCGCCTGTAAAGACCAATGAGAATAAATTGAAAACCCGTAGGCAGGGCGACACCTTATTCTACGAACTGTGACTACTGATTTCAGGGGTTGTTTTGGATGGTCGAAAAAAAGAGCGAGCCCCAAGGAGCGAGCAATTTATTCAATGGCATTAGGACCAGCTTATACTTTATACAATAAAAATGGAATTACAGATATTTACATTTAATTGATTAAAAATAAAATTTTCCTCCGTAAACCAAAGAATAATGAATTTATAAAATTTTAAAAATAAATATACTACATACATATTTTTATAACGAACTGTGTGTTAAATTAATATATTTATACAAAATATTTGTAATTGTCTGTTAAGATATCTCTGTTCGCATCACGCTTGTTGATTTAAGAATGTATCTTTTGCTCCACCGTTGATGTATCTTTCTCATAATAAAAGCAATCCGATTGCATATGTAGCTATATGCCATGCGCAGCAGTCAAGAGCGAAATAGAGTTTTACTCGAATGAGTACAGGATTCATCTTTGTTCAGCTTGGAAAAGGACCTGTAATGCTATTGGCGTTTCTTGTCAAGTAGTCGACCGTTAAATTTCGTAAGAGAAACTATGCATCGGAGTAAAAGTGCTGTGAAGATTTCATCATTAAATAAACCATAATAATACTGATGGTCAAATAATAAGTGTTTGCTTTCAAAGATGGAGCAATTAGCACAGTTTGTAAATAAATCGTTTGAATTTAATTTAACCAATAATCGGGTCAATCATTTGTTTACCTCAATGACAAGTGCTCGTATTCATAAACTAACCGAAGCAACAAATTCAGTATTAGTTAATACAAACCGTTTGGATAGAAACTCCGTCGATAATTGTGCAAATGATGATGAAGAATCACTTGATATAGATATTACGGATATCTCGGTTGCGGAAGATAGCAGTTATGAAGATGATGCGGTTGTGTCCAAGCCGTTATCGTTGGTCAAAATTCGTACCCTAGAACAGAAATCAAATATTAGTGTTTCCAATGGTGAAAATGTATGTAAGACTGATGCGCCTAAGCCGAAAAATTGGTTAATATCTGATCTTTTGGTGT
The DNA here is from genome assembly GCA_035043045.1 of Hirtodrosophila alboralis. NCBI lineage: Eukaryota > Metazoa > Arthropoda > Insecta > Diptera > Drosophilidae > Hirtodrosophila > Hirtodrosophila alboralis. Next base: position 562,391 of record JAWNNH010000285.1, on the reverse strand, counting down.
CGGACGTACATTCAGATGGTAAATCTTAATTGAAATAAATATATTAACAATTAAAAACTATAAAAAGAAAAAAATACACAAGTCAAGAGTGGTCGATTAGGATATATTGCGTAATTGGGCTCAAAGTGCCGTTTCATTTCTATATACACATATAATCGGATATCTATAAGTTAATCTTCTAATATATTCCAAATTATTTCTATAATTTTTTCTAAGTTTATTCTTATTTTAGTTAAAAATTACATACCATAGTTAACTTAAAAAACTCACATAAAAGCCTATTTTCCCAATTTCTTTTCAGTGTTAGTCAAAAATATATTATGATTTCATACACTTTACCTATTAAAAATGACTTAAAATTAAATAATACCATCATCGAAATTATCGAGATTTATGTATGTTTGTTCATATATACAGATAGAGATATTCAAATCTCGACATATGTAAATTTATGTCAATCGCATTTTTTATTGTCCACAACTTGGAAATTTTATCGGTATTTTGTGTTACTTTAAACTTGCATATACACTGAGATAAATAATTATTCCAAATCATGACTATTTGTTGTCAACAGTCATTTATGTAATATTTTATTAAATGACTTAAAATAAGGCTCATCTGTTATTAAAAATGTTTTTGTTCTCATTTGTTATTTATTTTAGATCTTTTATATGATTTTATCAACGATTTGATCTTACTTCAAGACAATTTTATCTATTAAAAACATATCGTCAATTTTTGTTAAAAATATTTATAAAAAATTTTAATTGAGAGATTGATCACACCTTATATAGTGGCTGCTAATATCAATTAAGAATTAAGCAAAAATAGCTTCTATAAATACGCAACAATTAACGTAAATTAATTGTACAAAATTAATTTAAAATCGCTTATAACAGTAGTAAGATTGGTTGATTTAGTATATTAATTTTTTTTTAAATCAATTAAAGTCATCACGCAAATGTTTTCTATTAAATGCCCTTACATTTGGTACAAATAAAATTAACCTAAAATTAGGGAAAATAATCCTGAATTAAGATCAAATCGTTCATAATTTTATATAAAATATTGTGAAATTAAAATCAAATAAAGACCATAATGTTGCAGTATTGATGAATCCATTAATAGAATACGACCAACGTAAAGACTATTGCCAACAATTTATCATGATTTCGGTACTTTTAAAATGATTACCTTTCTCAGTGTTGGGTATTCATAGACGAGCATTCGACTAAGGCATTCTATTTTTTCTTTATATTTATATTGTATTTTCATCATTACAATTTCAGATGATGAATGTGAAAAACCCATTTCCCGTTTAAATGATCCAAAGACTAGTACTTCAAACACAGCTAAAAGCCCCGAAAACAATGGCGATGTGGATTGCCCAGAGCCAAATTGTAAAATTAGCAGCAAGTTTATAAAGGATATCCATCTCTATGATACTGAACCATCACAAAGTAAATATGAATTTGTTAAAAATTATGTTCTTAATTTATAATAATCTTAAAATATAGTCAAAATGACACAAATTATCAATAATGCTAAGATTTTAATATTTATATACGTATCGTACACTAAGAAAAAAAAAATTTTTTTAAGTATAGAAACACTTTCGATAAAAAAAATGAAATAAAATTCTACAAACAGAGTATAAATCTCTACAAAGAAGTGAAAATTTCCACAGTACGAATATATTTTCTATGATATGAATAAACGAAAAAAATTATGGGTTTATAATTGGAAGTATGGATTTTCTACAATATGAAATCCAGGTGTTCTATGAAATGAATATAAAATTCATTAAACTGCAGAAAATTTTCTATGCTCAATATAAATTTTTACAAAATATGTTGACTTATTTCTTTAACCAAAGTAAAGTAATTTTTTTATTCAAATTTAAAAAAATAACGGATTTTTTTTATTATGGACATAAAATTATAGATTTTTCCATGTTTTGTAGAAAAAGTTTCCTCGAGTTATCGAAATAATTAAATAAAATAAATAAAACAGAAAATTTTATCTGCCAGAGTTACAACATTTTCTTCACTTTGTGGTAATTAAATCTACAGGGCATAAAAAAATTTCTATGGCGCTATTTCTATCCTGTTTTTCCAACCACTGACGTCAGTTTTCCACAATTGAATGTACACTTTTTTTTGAGTGTATATACAAGTGGTGGAATCTGTAGGCTATTTATGAAGTTAAAGGTTTATAAATTATAGTAAAATACAGTTGGCTTTAATATTATACTATCTAATAAATTTCAAAGTTATCATAAAATATTTATAGGAAAAATTATATTCATATTATATCAAGAGAGATCACTTATCTTTGGGTGTCGAAGACCCCCCTTCTCTTACAGAGAAGCTGATAATATTACGTTTATTAAGGCTTAATAAAAATACAAATCGACTGATCGTTCTTATAACACCTAAATGATACAGGAATCTTATGTTGATCACATTTGAGCAATTAATACAAAGATTAATCTATCTTTGGCTAGCCAGATTATATAGATCATAATGAAACTTATATCTTGTGAATCTTGAAAAACAATATTTTTCTTACAAGAACTTATGTATTTTTCGCTCGATCGTTTCCATGGTCGCTATTTAATATAGTAGATCGATCCTGCTTATTCTAGCATATATTTTGCGATGTCTGTCTTATATAACATTGGAAAATATACTTTCAGAAATGAAAACGTCTGCAACATTTACCATAAACATAAACGAATGTTCGGATGACAGTAATTCTCCAGATTTATCATCGGATAAGGTGATTACTTCTGAGAAATCTATATCTCCGGAGCCACAAGCAACCATTGGAGAGAATTTTGCAAGAATAGAAACTTCAGGATTAAGCAGTAAACAAAGACGTTCAAGGACAAACTTTACGCTCGAACAACTTAATGAGTTGGAACGACTTTTCGAGGAGACCCACTATCCGGATGCCTTTATGCGAGAGGAATTGAGTCAGCGATTGGGTCTCAGTGAAGCCCGAGTGCAGGTAATTAAGTACTTACATATCTGAAAGTGTCATAAATTTGAATCAAACAACTGGACTGGTAAGTGGATGAAGACAAATGTCCAGCAGTCAAGTGTACAAATTGAAATTCAATTGATATTCATTATACTTGTAGTTAGGACAACAGCAACAACAACATGATATCGTTTCTACAGATTCTGTAATGAATTTGACTTTTCAACCACCAGTACACCAAGAGATATGGGGTGTTAAGTGGTTTACGCCGCCCTTCGCTACAAAAATGCCCAAAGTAAGAAAATTGTAGAAACAACGGGGGGCCGATTACAACTTAAATGCTCAATCAGGGCGGTTCTTAATGGACCGCTATGTGGTATTATATGAACAACATACTGGTTGTTACAAGTGCAATAAATTACACATCCCGTCTACTTGCCATTAAAGCATTCTAACTAATGGAAATGACCAATAGTTATACTTAGTTCTTCAAATTTGTTGACCATTTCCCCAAACAAAAAAAAAAAAGAACTAACAAGAATCCTATTGTCGTGAGGGCTCTACAAGAAGATACCTTGCATATTGGTTCATAATTTACGAAGAACTTATAAATTTTAGAGTAAGCGTGGGAATATACTCAATATATTCAAAATTGTTAAGCAGATCACCTCTTCTTCTAGTTGCCTTAAATTTTTAAATTTACTTGATATATATGTATCTTAATAAAAAAAATATTTTTTTTTATACATTATTACTTCCAACCGTCTAAAACTAGGAGATATATAGTTTATATATCAATTCAGATATAAATGCTGATTAGCCATGGATCCTTCATTATACATTTCGTAACAATATTATTATTATACTTTCTGCAATGTTAAAGAAATTATCATACAAATTTATCTACAGGTCTTAGGTATATACGATCTTACAAAAGATCATGGCAAAACTAATTTTCTTAATTTAATTGATGTTGAAATATGTTAACTTAACTGATTGAATAAAGATAAAGCAGGAAATTCCATCCATGACTTTATTCTTGTATAAATAATAATAAGTAACAAGAAAGAAAAGTCTGTCTTCGGCATGCCGAAGCTATATACCCTTGCAATGGTCTTCTAAGATAAGATTTTGAAGACTCGACCGATTGTTTCTATGGCAGTCAACTTATATAGCGGTTTGATTTTGATCAAACTTTCTCAGATTGTACAAATCTTAATTCCACATTGATCTGATTCGATATTTTGAAAAACAAAAAACTTTTTCATACAAACACTTTTCGACCGATTGTTCCTATGGGAGCTATATGAAACTTGTACAAAACATTATTCTACATTGATCAGCCAAGATTGTTTTTTGGCTACATCGACTCACCTCGTCGTCCTGACCAAGAATATATATACTTTAAGGGGTCGGAGAAGTCTCCTTCTATGCGTTACACATTTTGTGAGAAAATTATAATACCCTTTTCCAAGGGATTAAAAAAAATATATAAATATTCTGCCAACATCAGCTTTTGATGGATTCCGTACTTTCATTGAATATATTAGTTATTGTTGTCCTTTTCTGCGTTCTACTAAATAACTTTTCGGATGCAAATCATTTCCGCCGGTAGTCCAAATATGATATAGCATATCACAATTTCTTTTATTCACAATAAATGCTATTAAAAAGATAGCATTTTACTTAAAACTGGTATATTGTTTATAATTTCTTATACATATATTTTTAGGTTTGGTTTCAAAATAGAAGAGCTAAATGTCGAAAACATGAAAATCAAATGCATAAAGGTAAGTAAAACAAACAGTCGTCTATATATGCATCTTAAATATTTATATTCAAGGCTCACAAAGTTTTTAATAATTTTTGAAATATTGACCTATTATGATAATTGGCTGCTGTTAGCAATTAAAACAACTTTTTTAAGCAGCGAAATAAATTGCTGAAATATCTTAAAGTTTTGTCTACTCCCCACATAGCTTGAGGACTAGATACATACTCTTCACATTTTAATGTGGATTATTATGTTTGAATGTTGTTCAGGAAAACCTTCCTAGGTCTTTTCTTTTAAAACGATTTGCATATGGGCTGAATCAAATTATTCAAAAAGGTGTTAAATGAAGTAGCAAAATATTTGCTACAAAAACAAATAAATGTTCTTAGTATATGCAGGAAAAGTTAAATAACACGCAGTCAGTTTGTTTGATATTAAAATTAAAATTATCGCTCAATTTTGAAATTCACATCTGCTGTGATTTTTTCATCGACTCGACTGCAAGAGAATCCCCCTTTGGATAAATGCTCTACGGTGGCAGGGACACAAATCATTGCCAACTTAATCAAATTAAATATTCCAGCCGTAAAAGTGGAAAATAAAAATGTTATCGGCTGAGCCGGGGCGTTGATGAATGGGATGTAGAACATCAGAGTTGAGAGGGTGGGTGGGTATACCCAGTGCGGTAGAGAGTGTGATATATTAATGATGATACATTTGAATATACATATACTGTGAAACCATGACATATTGTGTCAACCAGTTGATAAAATTAGGAAGCTACAAGCATTAAAACACAAATGCGGCATTTCCGTTAAGCCGTAAACTTTCAACATTTACTTAACTAATTGCACTGTTCTTTTTAGATTTGCATAATTAAAATAAACTCAATGTTCTGTATAAAGACAGGACGATTGTGGCTTAGGATGGTATTAGCGAGGATGCTAGATAAAGTATAAATGAGAAAAAGACAGCCACGGCGGATATAAAAGTTAAAAAGAAACTTGGAAAGCCAGTTTTCAATTTGCGAGAAAGGGTTTTTTAATTCAACCCCACTCACAATATAACTACTTGAGAGTTTATTAAAAATAGGCAATGAAGTCTATTAATATTTTTTTTTTATAGATCTTTACCAAATCTTGTGAATGAAACTAGCTTGTCGCGTTATTTAATAGTAGAGTGCTAATGTTATTTAATTATAAATTTTCTTGACTTCCCTATTTAATTTTTATAATAATATGAAATTATGGTTGAGTTTTGAATTCAGAAAAAACAAGTTAAAGCTTATACATATTAATATTATTTTTGCTAGATTTTTAAAGTGATCGCCGAATGTCTCAAATTTACTTTTAAAAATCGAAACTCGCAGAAACCTTTAGAATTGGTAGGCAACTGCTGTAATCCGAATTAGAACGACTTTGCTTTTCAAATATTGGTTCCTTGATATTGGGAATAACTTGGGTATATAATATGATTTGCAGTTAAAGCGATAATAATTAAGGCTGTTCCGAATATCACTGTGAAATGAATTTCACATTAAACAATTTTTCACAATTTATGCAGCAGAATTAATTTAAAAACTATGAAAATTAAACAAATGTGTATATGTATGTTTCTTTGAAAATTATTTTTTTCAAAATTCCTATATACAAAATTAATTTATATTCAGAACAATTATTTTATATTTTTTTTAAATTGTGGTATACTTGTGGGAACTATATATTTTTTATTTTATTTGTTTCAGCATCTACTCTTTAAATGGTTTTTAATATACTAGATAAGCACGTTAAAATGGCCTTTGGGGCTATTAAAAAAGTTTAAAAGTTAGTTTAAGATGTTGTAATTTTCAAACCAGATTCAAACGAGTTTTTATGTTGACTTTTTGAAAATATATCTATCATTCAATTGATTATAATCGCATACATCTTGAATACTCACAACCAAGTTTTCAGTTAAAAGAAAATATTTAAAAAAAAGTCTAAAGCTCAAGTTGTAAAGGCAAAAAATGCGAAATTTTATTTGTTTTAAAAGTTTGTCTTAAAAGTTCGAGTTAGATATGTTTGACTGTAGTTAATACCCAGCTGTTTTTTGTAGCTTCCCTTACTCGACTTTATTTAGTGATATAATATCCTTGAGCTTGCCGCACCACAGGACATCAGACGTGGGTTGTTGGTCAATGGCAAAGCCGCAGTAGACTCTTTGCTTCTTTATAACCATTAGACTAGACTTTGCAGAGACTGTTTAATTTCTGATATCCTATTTGAAAGTCAAGGGTGTAAATAAGCATAAAGAGCCTGTTTACTCCTGAAATATATATAAAATTGTTGCAGCTAGATAACTCATATTCCAGCACTTAGATACAAGATACATTTATGTCTTTTATAACGTATTTTAAGTTATATATATTTTTGTACCAAATATTCAATTTGTTAAGTAGACAGCGTTATAGTATTAATCTTGAGGTTAGCACAAATAAATAAAATGTTGCATAAAATGTGTTTAGTGGGCACGAGCGTTAAGGTCTGTGCAGTATAAACCAGAGAAAAAGTAATCAAATTAAAATTCGCATAAAAAAAGCAGAAAAAAAGCATCTTCATATGGCGTGAGGTATCATTTTATGGACTTATATCAATTCTCAGACTTTTTATCGCCACGTAAGAGAAATAGCCCTAAAAGCAAAACACAGCATAAAAGACGAAGCTAACCTGGTCCTGGCCTTGTGGTCCCTGGAGTGTCATTTTGATATGTGTCCGTCTGGCCTTGCTTAGGAGTTGGGGGGATGGGCAATGGAGTATGCAACAGCAGCAGCAGATTGAGAAGGTTAAACCAAGTCGAGAGTCGAGACCCCCTTAACTCGAGGGTGTTTTCATGGCAATAAATTAGAAAATGAATTCAATTACTTGTCACGAATTTTTGTACCGATTTGCCAAATTGGGATGTTCATTTGTGTTTATGTACTTGTATTAAGGTATATGTATGTGCTTATGTAAATTATTTGCACATAGACACAAACTCAAGCGTCACTCTAAACATTTATTAAATGGAGGGGTTGCTTGCCTGTACAAGACGGCTTAAATAAACATAATACAAAAACAAATTTTAGTCAAATGTGATTGACTAAGCGAGAGCTTAGCTATTTGAGCAAACATACGTACTTAAATATACAAATCTATATATTAAGAGACAACCGCTAATCAGTTGAGTACCATTTGAACTGCTTTAAATACAACATATTTGATTGATTGATCAATTAAAAAAATGACTAAAAGGGATAATTACTTTAGCAGTTATAAGGAGGCATCTTCGATCATATATATATATAGTGTATATATTCTTTGCTTGTGACTATAAGAACTAGTGACACCAAATTTGATATGTACATCAATTATTGTTTAGCAGTTCAAGTTCATTTCGGATCTTCCCTCTACACATTCTTTAAATGATAAACTCGTACATATACAGTCATCATAAAAGGCATAAAGGTTATTTTTACAATAATTTTATTTATAAAAAAGATCAATTTTGTTTTCTTAAATCAAGTGCAAATAATATTTTTTATCGAAAGTTATTCTTACATTAAACACAAAATTTTTATAAAAAACAAGTTTTTTTTTTTTTTAAATGAGACAAAATAATCTTGAATTAGGTGATCTTGATTTCATATTAAATATTTTAATACAAAAATCAAATGATAACCAAAGCGTTCTTATTAACAGAACTGAAGAATATGCCCAAAGTTATTTGTGAAAAAAATTTTATAAAAAACTTAAATTTCTTTTAATGGCATAATCTTGAATTAAATGATATTAATTATTCATTATTTCATTTTAAATATTTTGATACAAAAATCAAATGATGACCAAAGCGTTCATATTAACAGAAAGAAGGTCTTAATAATAATAAATAGAATATGCCCAAAATCATTTGTGATCAAATGTGTACAAATGTACTTTCTTCTGTGTTCTTTATATCAAGATATATATTTTTCTTGTTTGATGGCTTACATACTTTATGACAAAGATAAAATACATTTTTTGCAAGTGAATAATAATTTCAATATTTTTGCAGTCGTTTTTTAATTCCTTTGCAATTTGAATTATTTATGAGTCAAATATGCAATGAACGCTATGTGAACGTGTATGTTTGATAGATTAATGCAACTTAAATAGTATTATAACAATTTTCAAATATTTTAGGTATTTTATTAAGCAGTCGAAGTCCGCCGGTGGCAACGCCCCTTGAACCATGTCGTGTGGCGCCCTATGTTAGCCTGGCTACAATCCGGAATAATAGCGCCTCCATAATGACAACAGCTAATGCTTTAAGCTCTGTCCAACAACAATCTGGCAAGAGTAATGCCAGTAGCATTGTTGGAAGTCGTGCCCCATCTCCGACGGCAGTTGCCACAGCTGCAGCTGAACATTTTTCTGGAAGTGTTGCAGCAGCGGCGGCTTTTTCGGCATTTGATCCAGCAATCTTATCTGCTGCAGCTCACCAGGTAATTTCAGTAGCATTGAAATTGTAAAATAAATAAAAACATTACTAATAATTCTTTTATGGTTTCAGTATGCGGCGGCAATTAGTAACAGAAGTAGACCCGCCGGACTTTTCCCGTTGCCACAGTATCCGCTGCATTTGGCCGCATTTGCCGCTGCCCACAAAAATTCCAGCATAGCGGATCTGCGTATGAAAGCTAAGAAGCACTCCGAATCTTTAGGCCTTGAAGCAGATATGGTTATTTAGTACATACTTTGCGAAACAATTTAGAGTTAGGCTAGTCTAGAGTTGTCCATTTTATGACAATTTCCTATCACAATAATTACACTTACTATATATGTATTAATTGATAGATATGTATATGTATATGTTTCCGTAAATAAATGCTTAGTTATCTTGTTTTTTAAATTTGGCTGTATTTTCGGTTGCTACAAAAAACCTAAAATAATGTTTTGTAAAACGAAAACCTTCCTACATAAATAGATATAATATACACAAATACGTTCAATTATGGCACGGATTATAGAGATATGTGTTATTTTGAAAAGAAGAATATAAGTAGACTATTCTAGTCGAGTATGGCGGACATAGAGACATCGAATTGGCAATTAATTAAAAGCAAAAATATGACCGTAGTTATCAGAGAAGCACATTATCTATTCAAAATTTTAAATAAAGATAATCTGCGTCGGTGTTGTAAAAAAAATGTATGGTATTGAAAAATTTTGTTAAGTTTTCGTATAATCTTTTATTCAAGCACTACCACTACATTTTAAGAATCACCCAAAAAGGAACTTTTATATGCAAAAGTTTTATTTGGTTAGCGAAAAGATGACCGCCCGTCTTTAAATTTTCATCCCTGTCACCAATCAAGCCGTATTCACCACTTCACTTGCAACCATATATCGGAACTAGGTCCGATTCTTCGCTATTCAAAAATTACGATATTTAATTTTTATGTTTAAATTAACATTGCCGCCTACGAAAAATTTTGGAGCCACCTGCATTATTACGCCACCATTTCTGACAAGAAACTCACTGTTTCATGCTACTATAAAAATACTTCTTGCAAAATTAAATGTTTGTTATTGACAATGTTGTATGCTTATCAATTCAGCTGTTTTTGTTGCTATCGACTGCAAATAAGTTGGCAGCACTTGTATTTTTTGGTATTTTTCAGCTCTAGTATTTAGGTAGCCAATGTCTTGCCGATGTTTCAGTATTTTAGTTTCGAAAGATATGGTCGCACTTAAACTTTCGCAGTGAAAAATTTTTTATTTTTATTTAGTATTTATAATTTTATTGCTTTAAAAATACATAACTTATTAATTATTTATAATTAAATAAAAAATTAATATAATGCCAGAATGCTAAAATTCGCAAACAGCAAAGAAAATAAAGTGCTAAAATTCGGGTTTACAAATTTGCTTGTCGGCGCTGAAGATCCGATCTCCACATAAAGTAAATGAAATGAAAGTCGAGTGAAAAATAAAGTGACGTTTACAAGTCTTGAAAAGTTTTTTTCGTATGCTTGATTTGTAAGTTATTTGCCGTGATAATACTCCCAAAACAGATGTTATTGATGTGCGAGGTGTATATAGAAAATGCAATTATATATTTGTTCTTACGCTTTGGAGTTTGACCTTTCATACTCTACGTATATCCGGACTGCTTGCTTGCTGTTATTCTTGTACCATTAAAACGGTAATAGTCGTACTCGCCTGTTGCGCATCTGCATCTATAACGTTGAAAGAGTCAGACGGAGGGGCTGAAATTGGGGTGTTGTCGTTGTTGCTGCTTGCTCATTTTTCATTCAGTTGTTGCGTATGCGTCTGTATGTGTGTGTGTGTACTCCCACATATTCGTTTATAAATCTATGTATGTATGTATGTACTATGTGTATGTTTATGCATATGTTTTGTTCCATTACGTTTACTCCAATTGGTGTTGTTTCCCTCTCTCTCTATCTCTATTTCGCTCTATTCATCTTTCTCTTTTAAGGTATAACGTTATATTGTGCTCTCTGATTGCGATTGCAAGTATTGCGTTAAATTACCGCTTTCTGCTTGGCTGACTCAATTAATTCTTTTAGTTTAGTTACTGTGTCCGCTCTTTTACTTTTTTGCTTAATTACAGCACACACATGCATGTGTATATTTTTCGCAACAACAACAGGCGTTAGTTTGAATGAAGTCAATGGTGTAATTATGTTTGGTGGTGTCATGTAAATCAGCATTCAACTATGCGAGTTACCAAACAATCACACTATCTCTTTCGCTCTTGCACGTTCCTTTCAACTAGTAACTGTTTACTCGCATGACACCACCTTATATTATTACAGCATGAATAGAGTCATTAGCCCGCTGAAAGCTCAACAAGATTCATGCCAAGTTTTAAGCTCTGCTCTCTCTCTCTTTCTCGGTTAACGTCTCCCACTCTCTCAAATGCCTCTTCTATTTTGTTTTTGTTGTTGTTTTTCTGTTGTATTTAAATTGTATTTGTTCAATTGTGAAAATGGCGATTTCACAAACAATTTGTGAAAGTTTCATTTTCCATAGTCATCACAAGTTGTGCAGCTAACAATTCAGTATTGTTAATAAAAAACAATAAAGCTGTTTAGTGAACTTATATATAAATATATTCACCTGACTTAATTAGTGGTTTTAATTATTCGAAATCGCATTTGGTAGCTGTTTTAAATTCCGTACATTGACTGTGTGAATTAAAAATCTGTTTGAAATTTTCTTGACATTTACATTTGTCTGCAAAATAGTTTTTCTACACATCTGTAATTTATTAGGAATAGTAATGAAAAAGTTTAATAAGTAAAATATGATTTTAAGCACGATAATAAAACATCTAAGTGAATTTAAACTTATCCTAATTTCGTTTTGTAATGCTTAAAACAAATCTTTATGAGATCTGGCAAAACAAAGAAAAAAATTAAAATTTTGTACGTTTTTTATACATTTTTAAAATAAGCATAATTTATACCAATTTAAAAACTGTCATAATTTATGCCTTTTTAAAATAGGCATAATTTGAACATTTTGAAAATTGGCATAATTTATAACCTAAAAATATGTATAATTTATACCTTTTTAACAATAGGCATAATGTATACCTTTTTAGAAGAATGGATATGCAACAGGCAGATAGAGGCATATCCGATTATATAAAGTATATTTTCTTGAAAAACTTTTTTTTCGAGATATGTATCTCAGTCAAACTTACAAATTCCAAGTTGATTCCAAATGCTATTTTCGGTGTCCGTTACATTAGTTATTCAATAAATTGTAAATTTTATTGTATTATGACTTACATTTAATATTTTAAATCTTCTTCTTTTATTACAGCTTAACTCAACTTATATTTTACTATATGCTGAATAATAAATTATAAAAATATGCTGTGATGGCGAAAATGGCATCTGGTGACCTTTCGTTGACCAGCACAAGCAGTCAAGAGGGTGAGTGTAAATGTTGAATTAATTAACTAATTTGATTATTTGCAATTTAATAATATTTGTTATATTTGTAGAGGAAAGTTCAGAGTATGTTGGATACGATAGCACATTGCGACCGCCTTCTAATTCAAGTGGCAGCACAACGGCCGCCAATATGGCCAACAATAATGGGCCCACAAAGGTGGTAAGCAGCGTTGGCGGTGGTGGCAACGTTGGAGGTGTCGGAAGTGGTGCTGGCAATAACAAGAAATATGAATTGTTGCAATCGCAGTACGAATCAGCGATGCTCGAGTTGAGCACGTTGCGACATCAGCATTCAAACTCGGAGCGACGCTGTGATGAGCTGGCCACACAATTAAACCTCTATCAGGAACACTATATGGCCGATCGGAATAAGTTCACCGATATTGTGGCGGAAAGTGCACGTCTAAAGCATAAATTAATGCTGCTGGAGAATCAAAATCAAAACAATGGCAATCCATCATCGGCGCCACAATCGTCAACGGGCGGCAATAATGCATTTTATTATAATAAATTGCAAACGCCATGCGATGGCAATTGTAGCAGCAGCGAGAAACTGGCCGAAATGAAAAAAGAACGCAATCTAATTGCTATGGAGCGTGAGAAATATAAGAAATCCTATATTGAATTAGAGAAGGAACGAAATTTCTATCGGGAACGCGGCGATGAGAATCAAACATTAAAAATGCTGCTATCCAAGGAGACAAAGCATGTTGTTTCACTCACCGAGGAGCTAAATCAGTTGCTCTCGGAGAAGGATAATGTGCTGCAGGAGCATCAAAAGATGTCCGATGATCTGGTGCTTGCCAATAAAGAAATCGAACGTCTCAAAAAGGATGAGCTTATGTATAAAACCGAATTGAAATCGCTGCAATTGGCAAATGCGGAGCATAAGAAACGCGATTTGCTTAAATCACGTGAGAGCAGCTGGTCCAAGGAGTTTAACAATGAGAGCAAAGAGGAGCTAGAGAAGCTGCGCAAGAGCCTCGACAAGGCGCAGAGTGAGGTGGAGCGCGCCCTGCAGGATGCCGAAGAGGCAAAGCGTGTCCGGGACTGGGCAATATCACAGCGTGAGAAAATTGTACAGGAGCGCGATTCGGTTAAGACTCTATGTGATAATTTGCGCAAGGAGCGCGATAAGGCCATTTCTGATCTATTGATGGCCATACGAGACAGCGAAAAGATTAAAAAGCAAAAGGATGAAGCGCAAAAGAAAATCGATGCGCTCAAGGAGCAGCTCGAACAGCAGAGTCAAGCGGCAGTGGCAACGACAGTAGCAACAGCAACATCAGCTGCAACTGCCACATCGGCAGACAATGCCTCACGTCGCAGCTTTCGTTTGAGCAGCTATGAAAGCGGCGAGGATCTACTCGAGATTGAATTATGCAACTATCATGATTTAGAACTGGGCATTATACTCGATGATAGCAATAAGCGTCAGCTTGTCTGTGGCGTTACCAACAATTCACCAGCCTTTGGCAAACTTAAAATCAATGATATCATTTGCAAGGTGAATAATTTGGATTGTTTGGGCCTCTCCAAGCGTATGGTTTTGGATGAAATACGCGCCTGTGCGCCACGTTGCCTGCTGCTCGTCTCTCGTACGCGCCACAGCAAGCGGCATTCATACGCTGTCCAATTGAAGACAAATAGCCGTGATGCCATCGGCTTGCAGCTGGATATGGGCGTATTTATAGCTAAGATTGAGCCCAATACATTGGCCTTCTATGAGCCCGAACTGGATGTGGGCGATCGTGTGTTGAGCATTAATAATAAATCCATGGATTCGCTGCAATCCATTGATGAGGTGATGCAGCTGCTTAACAGCGATACTGTCAATATATTTGCATTGAAATATGTGCCGGAGCAGCAGACGGATACGCATTGTCGCATGACTAGCTCATCGGCGCAAACGGATAGCTCCATTGATTCCATGCAACAGCAATTGAACAACAACAACAGCGGTAGCGGCACCGCCAACAATACAAGTGGCAGCGCTGCCAAGCATCCGTCCAAATTTGCCGATTTTTTGCGTAAATTGAAATTCAGCAAACCGGGCACACCCGATGATAATAGCTTCGAACAGGAGCATGATGTGGCAATTGCTGCCTTGGATTCGGTGCTTAGCGAAAATAGCTCAGAGAAGAGCAAAGAGAATCTCTTCAGGCGTCACAAACGTGGCGGCAAAAAGGGTGAAAAGGAGGCGGCCAAGAGTATGGGCACCTGGCCACGCACAAATATCTCCCATGATAATCCAACGGGCACAATTGTTCAGCGTGGCGGTGAAAAGAAACGCGCTTTAATGTCACTCTTCACTGCCGGGCCAATCAATGTGGACAAGGATGATGATGTTATTGAGCCGGTGGAGACAAAGCCGCAGCTTCAGGAGCTGCCACCGCCGTTGCCCCCGCAATTGTCCAAGCCGCGTAATCTAAATGGTAGCGCAATTAAAACGCATCCCAATCGCAATTCAAATCCGGTTGGCAATGTTGTTGCCGCCTCCACACTCTTTCAGCCTGGCAATGTGGGCGTCAATTATCCACGTCACTCGCTCTACGGCGGAGGTATTTCCACGCCCCTAGAGGACAAACTGCTGCAGCGACCGGCGCCGCTGATGGGCGCCAATGCACGCGTCAAATTGCATGCACAGGAGCGTTCTGGTCGTGGCCACAATCCGCATCGCTTCTCGTTGAATATACCGCCCAGCGGTGGGGATTTCTATCAGCCCAAAACTAGTGGACAACAGGCGCAGCAACAGGTGGTGCCAGCAGCTGGAACGGTGGCAGCTGGTGAATTTCCCACACGGAAACAGCAAATGTTTGACATGTTTATGCAGCAGCAGGCAGAACGGCCACCGCCGTTGCCGCAGCCCAAAATGAATGCCATGTTTATGCCCTTGCATCCGCCGCCGCGTGGCAACTCTGGTTCGGCTAGCTCCAATTCTGGCAATCCGGCAGATGTTATATCGCTCAAATCACAAAACTCCATCGAGTCCATGCTGTCGGCAAAGAGTCCGCCGATTGGCGATTGTAATATCTATCCAAAACGCACAGTACCGCCCATGCCGCCCAAGCATGTGCCCAAATATCCAAGCGATAGCGAAAGCATTGGCTCTGGCATATTGCTAACAGCTGGTCACAATTATTTGCCCTCACATTTGGCAACAGCAGGCAATCGGCATACGCAATTGTTTCCCAGCTTTCCGCCCAACAGTCATGGGCCACGTTATATGCGTCGATCTAGTCCGCTAACATTGCCCTCACCACCGCCGCCGCCGCCCTCAATGATGATGACGACACAGGCGCTGCCAGCACCGGAAAGTAATAGCAATAGCAGTAATATTGGTATACCAACAGATTTGGATTTTGTGCCCGGCCAGCAGCAGCAACAGCATACCCATGTCCATCCGCATGCCCATGGCCATGCCCATCCCCATCCACATCCTCATATGCAACACCCGCCCTATATCGATTATAGCCAACAGCAGACACAACATTATCCATACAGTTTGGCTGGCAATGGTGTCATCTATGAGGGCGGCACATTTCCGCGCAAGAAAGACAATCAACGTTTACGCATTCCGTCCAATCCGAGCGTGGCCAGCAGCAATCGACAGAACAGCAGCAGCCTGGTCAAGAATAGTTCCGGTTCCATTGATCATCATCATCATTATGCCACCAACAATAGCAGCAATTCCAGCCACACGAATACGCTAATGAGCCACGCGCTCCACAACAACAGCAGCTATGCGGCAACTATGAGCAGCATCAATGGCAGTGCCGGTGGTGGTGGCGGTGGCAGCGGCAGAGGCTCACCGATGCCGCAAGTGCATGTTGAGGTACTTAGCCATGGCGGACCAAGTGGCAGTGGCAAACGTAGCTCAAATGTGGCCACGGATTTTTTATGCCCTGGAGACCTTAGAAGAGTCACGATTGATAAGCGCGACAAGTCGCTCGGCATTACCATACAGTGCAACAATAATGGCGGCGGTATTTTTGTGTCCACAGTTGCCGACAAGAGTACCGCAATGCGTGCCGGTCTCCAGGTGGGCGATCAACTCTTGGAAGTCTGTGGCATCAACATGCGTGCCGCAACAAATGAAATAGCGGCAAATGTGCTACGCCAGTGCGGTGATTCATTTACAATGCTGGTGCAGTACAATCCAGAGAGTAAGTATTTAATAAATATTCAAATATTTATTTATTTAACTCTTTGAATTTACAGAATTTCACTCAACGGAATACGAGGGCATACATAATCTGGAACCAGAATCTCCCCTAAATCATTCGGGCTCGCCAACGCCCCGGAATTCACCCCGACCGCCGGCACGCAGTGTGCAAACGACGTTGCAACCGATGCAACAACTGTCTTTGCTTCCATCTGCAGCAACTGTTACACGTGCACCGCTGTCGCATCAATCGATTAAGGATCACAGCTTTACGGACAGCTTGGAAAATCAGTCGGACATAAGCAGCAGCCAGGATATGCCCTCGTCGGCGGCAACAACGACTACAACAACCGCCTCGGCCACCTCCACTGTCTATGACGAGGATACCAAGCCCACGTTGCCGCCAGCGCCAGCAGCGGTGACTGCAGAATGTACGTCGTGAGCAATATTTACTATACTTATTTTTGATTATTTATAATTCGATTTTTATTTTTATTTTTTATTATATTAATTTCTGAATCATTTTTACAGCACTTCGTTTTGTCACACTTCACATGGACAAGTCAAAGAATTTGGGCATTAAACTATTTGGTGGCAATAAGGTGGGCATTTATGTGCATGATGTGGCGCCGGGCTCACCATCAGATCACGCCGGCATACGCAAGGGTGATCTTATATTGGAGTACAATGGTGTCGATTTGAGTGGTGTAACCGCCGAACAGGCAGCCAATGAGATCTCCAAGCTAACCGATGCTGTCACAATGCTGGTGCAAAACAAGTTGCAAAGTGAGTATTAATAATATAAAATTAAAAATGAATTTAATTTAATTTATTGCTATTTCCTTTCACTATTTCAGCGCTCAAGCAAATTAAAGATAAGCCAGGTGATTCGTTTTATGTACGCGTAGGGTTTGATCGTATTGGTGAATTGAACGAGGATGATTTGCGTTTTGTCAAGGATGAGGTGCTCTATGTGGATAATACAGTGTTTAATGGCACATTTGGCTTGTGGCGCGCTTGGAAATTGGATTCAATGGGGCATCGCAAGGAGTGCGGCATTATACCAAGTCAAATGAAGTAAGTTTATTAAAAATTGTAGGATGCTATCCTGTGGGAAAAGTGTTAATTAACTTTATAAAATTAACCTCAAGTTAAAAATCATAATTTAAATTAAATTACTTTTTCCTTTGCAGGGTGGAAGAGGAGCTGCGTTCTGGCGAGGTAGTCGACTGTGATACTGGCACTGCGCGACGTGGCAGCACCTCGGCGCGTCGTTCATTCTTTCGCCGAAAGAAGAATCAGCGCAGCTCATCGCGCGACTCTACGGAAATAGCGAGTTTTAGCAATACGCAGCTGAGCTTCTTTCCCGATTCGGGCAGTCTAAATGACGATGGCGGCGTTTTAAGCTATCAACGTGTGGAGTTACTAGACTGTAATTTATTTCTGTTGTCATAAATGTTTGTACGCATATTTAATTGCTATTTTCTTGCACAGCGCCCATACGTCGTCCTGTGCTGATTATTGGACCATTATCTGAGTGCTTAATGGATCGCTTAAAGATTGATTTTTCCAATTTATTCAAACTGTGTGAGGTTACGACCATGGATTGTTCACAGGAGGCCATGGAGGAGGGCCTCAAGGAGAATATATTTGTGGATTATCGTCGACGTGGCAATAAATTCGAATGCACAACCGTTGAGGCAATTAGCAATGCGTGCAAGAATGTAAGTATACAGGGAAATAACATTCCGAAATATGACTAACACATCTTATACAGGATCGTCGCCACTGTATCTTGGATGTGTCGATCTCAGCGGTGGAACGACTGCAACGTTTGCAAATCTATCCAATTGTGCTGCTTTTGCGCTTTAAGTCGGCGAAACAAATTCGCGATATTCGCGACTTTGGCACCGACAAAATATCCGCCAAAGCGGCCAAGGAGATGTATGAGCGTGCACTGAAGCTTGAGTTTGACTATAAGCAATACATATCAGGTGAGTGAATAATCCCGAATTAAATCTTTATCATTTAATAATGTATTTCATGTATTTTCTAGCCGTTATACCTGGCGTTAGCATCAAGCACATGTGCACACAGATTAAAGACGCCGTCGATAAGGAGCAGGACAAGCTGCTTTGGGTGCCCGTTACAAATGGCTAGCACAAACAGCCTACGAGATGCGAGATATTTTCTTAGTTATTATAGATTAGTTATGATTACGATGCTTGCAGGTATATCAGCGCAACTGCGCTTAGTATTTGAATGCGTATCAATATTATACAAATTATGTATTCGTTTCATGCTCAACGCAGAGTATTTATTTGTCGTCTATGTTAAACACAATTTGCACTTATTTTGTTTGCATTTAAGGCGCTGTATTTCTTTGTAATTGTCTTTTCTGTCCCTTAGTTTATGTGAATTTAAATATACATATATATATTGTGTCTGTCTGTCTGTGTGAGAATTTTAGAAATTCTCTTTAAAAATTATATCTAATTTGTAGTGTCAATCGACTCATTATTTACAATTCAAAATATACAAATATGCATATTTATGTATCTTTATATTATTTATTATTTAACACATTTCTACATATTGTGTGGCAATAGAAATTTTGGCTTTAAACGATTCAAATTGTTACTAATTATATCAAATATTGAATGTGGCAATATTTAAATTTTTTCATACAACAATGTTCGTTACAAATTGGAAACAAAGTTTATACAACATAAGTGCCTTTCAATAAAAAAACAAATCACAGACAATTTAAAATTATTTGTAGATATGCAACATAAAAATCTTTATTCGATGAACAAAATGGGTATTTCAAAAAATGCTATTACTAATAATATTAGTGGCCTTATACTACACTTAAATCTAAATAAAATAACAGAAAACTGAAAATAATTATTTTCAGAAAATGCCTTCAGCTTAATTGATTATCAAGTGCTACATAAATCAAATTTACCTAAAATGCAAGTTAAGCTATAAACGTATTAAATACACATTAAAAATCTATTTTATACATATGTAAGAATTTTATATAATATATATAAATACATATACTTACGCGTATATTATATATATATTTTTTGCAATAAATATTTTTTCCAAATTGTTACACTTTACATTTACTTTATTTACAATTTTAAAATTAAAAAATTATATATAAATGTTGAAATTTTATGGCCACAGTTTAGTTATGCAAAATTATTATCCAATAGAAATCATAAAAGCTAATATATATTTTATTAAACGCAGCTGCAATGAGTTTGTTTAATAAATATATTTCAAGGTACATTCGCTCTATAAAATTCTTCGCTGGGTAAAGACATTATGTTCAACTATATATACAATAACACAATGTCTGCCTTAAAATAAAGTTAAAAGTTAATGTTAAAACTGAAAGTTTTTGAGCTCAAGGTTTTGTTATGGAATGATAAAAGTGTTCCCAAATTAAATTGTATTAGAATTAAGCATAACTCTTATAAAGTTGGGAAACTTGAATCGAAATCAAATCACGAAATATTCAGTTAACTATTGGAAAAGTTAGAATTAATCAAAAGATGACAGTACTTCTGTCGTTTAAACTAGTTCAGTATTTTGTAATATTCGGGATAACTTATATCTATAGAAACTAAATTTACTGTACATTCAAAGGACTAGGTTGAGGAGCGCACTCTATGTCCAAAGCCTCATTCTGATGAGCTATTTCGGGATGCTCACGAATTTGGGAAAACTAACCCTCGAAGAAATCGAGCTCATCGCGTGGTCGATACCATTGATCGGTGGCATGTTCGTAGATTGCACGTTGCACCACCGCCTCGGCTGCCTCAATGGGATCTGGATTTGGCTGCGGCAACTGTGGTGATTGTTGTGGTGGCGCATCAAAGCTGCTCTCAGAGCGCGGACTGCGCGATGTGGCACGAAAATCCATTGGTATATTATAACATTTGCATATACAGCTGGAGGGGAAGCGAAACCAGTCGGAAAAGATGCCGCGGCACTCGTTGTGTGGGTCATAGGCCAGCAATCTATGGAGCCGGTACTGCTGCTCACAGCGACAGCCATCGCGACAAAACATTTGCTTGAACTCCTGGGTACATTTCTCCCAGTGCACATACTGCTCAAAGGGATACAGATTGAGCAGGGCCAGCACCTCGCCGCGTGTATTATTTGCCCAAAAAGGCGCCACAACCTCATCTTTGACGGGACATGCATTGCTGTAAAAGAAAATAAATTGGTATTGAGCACACTTGGAAAATAAAAACAGAAAAAATAATCGTAAGTAAGTAAAACAATTTCATTAATTTTTTATTAAAATGTTGAGGCTATTTTAGTGTGCCTAATGTGAGAATAATGTTAAAAATAATTTATTATTTGCACTTCAATTTAAAACACAAAAAAAATAAAAATAAATTGTAAAGTAGAAAAACCTTTGTGCCTTATATACTGTTAGCCAGACTCGGTTAAAAATTATAGGTGCACTGTTGTTCATTGCGCCTACACGTATGCAACACTTTTATTTATTATTTTATTTTCTTGAGAATTCGTGTATTTAAATATTACTGAAAATCATTCTGCTATCTTATTATTACAAAAAAGAGAGTATTTGTGTTTGTGAAGCACGGACAGGGTACAGGGTGACCCGCAGTCGGGTACTCTCGACTATAGCCACCTTTCCTGTTTTAGAATCCAATTTCCTTACTGCAACATATAACCGGGAATTTAAAAATTTTATTTTAACTATTTTTAAAAATTTAAACTGAAGATTTTAAAATTAAATATAATTAAATTTTTCTAAAAATTAAAATTTAGTTTTAAAGTTAAAAGGAGTTTATGGACACTTACACGCCCCGCATATTGCTGCTAACCGCCACCGGCTCCTGTTTCATGGCATCCTGAAACAGCTGTCCTCCCTCCCGCAATTGTCCCGCCTTGGTGGTGCTAATGGGCGGTGCGGTGCTGCTGGTCGTCAGCGGTTTGCGCTGTTTATCCGCGCTTAAGGCCGTGTAGGTGGACGAGAAGAGTGAGGCAAAGCTGAGGGGTGCAGTGGTGCCCAATGTGGGTCTGGTCATATTTCTACGTGGTAACAAGGCGCCATTGGTGCTAGTTGCGACGCTGCTCGAGCTGCTGCTGTTGCTGTTGATCGGTGTTGCTGCTGTTGTTGTTGTTGCGGCTGGCTTAGAGGCTGTAGTTGTGGGCGTGGCACTCTCGCTGGGCTTCTGCTTGCGTGCGGGCATCATTGTGGTGCGTTGTTTAGCTGCAACATTTGTGGTTTTCACCACTGTTGCAAGAGTTGGCATCGCGGCAGCTGCAATGCTCAAATTGCGCAGACCCTGAACGCCTCCAAGCTGTGGAGATTCAATTATTTGAATGTTGTCCCCAGTGCCAGCTCTGACCGTTGGCTGTGGGCGTACGGTGGTGCTGCTACTGCTGCTGCTGGTGGTGCTGCTGCTGGTGCCAGCTGTGGTGCTGGGCAGCTCGTAAACGCTGTTCGACTCCAGGCTGAGTTCGGGCTGTGCAACTGCCACAGCTGGTGGTGCAATTGAGCTTGTCGAGCTGGTGGAGCTTGGTGTGGGCGGAGCTGTTGATGTTGGCGTTGTGTTGGTGGTTGTCGTTGTTGTTGTGGGCGTGGTTGTAGTGCCCATTGTGGACACTGGGCGAAAATGTGGCTCCATCAGTACATCGTTGCCCTTGTAGCTGCCAAAATCATCGCGATCACCCTCACGGCCATGCAACATATATTTGGCGCCACGTGGCATTTTCGAATACCTCTCGGCCGCATCCTCCATGTCATCCGCATCGACCACCTCATTATTCTGGATCTCATCGCGCAATATAGATATATGTCTAACGTCTCCATACATACGCTTCATCAGTCCCTGATTCTCGTGCACAAATCGTCGCACCGCATGCCACGGATAAATCGATCCGGGCAGATGGCAAAAAGGCTGCTTGGCCAGATCACAGGGTATGGCCGCAAGCATCTGGGCACGCCCACGCCTGGACATCTTACCATTCGGGCTGCATGAGTTGGACGAATCAAAGCCAAAGCTGGCGCTGCTCTCGGGCAATGCCACAGTGGTCACAAACAGCAGCAAAACGAGAGCATCAGTCTGGAATTTAAGAGGTTATAAAAATTTAATTAATATTATTGTAAATCAGAAAAAAATGTCAGAGATTTGGTTTACGCTTGCAAGAGATATTCTATATCTAGGTTTGGTTCGTAAACCTTGTTTCGAATATAGTTAAAGCCAGTTTTCTTAATTTTTGTCAGATTTTAGAAAAACCTAACAAAGCTATTAACATTTTAGTACATAATGCTCTTTAAAATCACTCTATATAAAAGTATTTAATTTTTTAAAAATTATTATTTGATAGCTTAAATAGTTACAATATTTTTTTGTCATTAATTTGATTATGTTGGGTGCACTATAATTGGAAGAGAAGTGCAATTAATTTTCTTACATTGTCTATATTTATTTAGTTTAATTTATATAAAACTTTGTCATAAACTTAATTGTTGGGAAAACTATAATAGCAAGGGAAGTGCAACTAATTTTCTTATATTGCCTTTTTTTTATTTAGTTAAATTGGCTTTTCTTGCGCTATTATAATTATCAAAAAAAAAAAAAAATTTAGTTTTTATTACGTCCCATCAGCTTTCATTTGAAAATAGTATTCCATACTTTGAATTAAAATTTTAATTGCATTTTGAAATCACTCAAAGTTAATAGAGGTTACTCTACACTTCACTTGATGGGCAAATATCGTGAGGTGCAGCTGAAGCGATGGCTAATGGGCAAATGCGAATGGAAATGACTTTGGGGATTGGGAATGTCTGCCGCCGGGCTCTCACTCGGGCAAACAATTTGTCGCCAGCGTGACGAGGTTGAAAACACAAAAAAAGCGGTACGGCCGAAACAAACCTCCGACTTATGCATATATCTCTCCTACTCCACCTCTTCCTATGTCTCTCATTTGTCTTTCTCTCCTGGACCAGCTGAAAATTAAATTTTACTTTCACGCAGTGGCAACTGAACAATCACAAGTCATGAAAATGATCGATGTGCATTTGCATGTGGATGCAACGCGTGGGGCAGACAGAATGACCGCAATTACCTTGCTGTGTATAGTGCAACTGGTGCTGAGCACTTTTGAATTTTAAAATAGCTAGTTTTAGCGGGAAAAGGCTATTATTTATAAAAATAAAATAAAAATAATGATCACTTGAACTTTTACTTTTTATAAATTGAATCTATAATATTTGAATAAAATTCAATGCACTTACTAAATGCTTAATATTTTTATTTTTTTAATAACTTTATTTTTTTGTATTTACCAAATACTTGCAAAAGTTCTTTTTTAAATAAATACTAAATTTTCAACTGTTTGATCTTTTGGTAGTTATGTTAAAAAGTGATTAGATTTTAATAAAATTAGAACCCAAAATAAATGCATAGTTTAATTAATTGAAATTTGCAAAACATGATTTCATTTTTGAGACAAATGTCTCTGATAAAATTTAAAATTTATTGTGATCATATGAAAAATAGCATAAAGAATTAAATATTGACAATCTTTTTGTTTTTTTATTAAACTTAAAATGAACTTCTCAAAATTCATATAACTCTGTATGACCACAACCATTAAATAGCCATTAAAATTTTGAAAAAATATGTATTATTTTCTATGAATTCACTTACTTCAATAGTGAAACAAATCTTATGACAAAATTCTAACCAATGTTATAGTAAAAAAGTATTTAAAACACACGTAAGCCTCTATCTGTTTATCACCATAAAAATGTTATAAAAAAGCCAGATTTGATGGATAAGAAAAAAAAGCGTAAATGGCAACACTGAATGGGAGTTGAGCTCTCTGTAAGAGTAAGTGGCCATCGGCGAACCGTCGCAAAGTGAAATGCAGAGTGCAATTAAAAGCGAAATGGGTTACGCCAAGTAAAAGTAAATTGCGGCACATACTACACTACAACAATATATAAAAGCGCCTTAGTCTACCAATTGGAGAAGCCCTTTCAACTTTCCTTTTCTGTTGCACAATCGTTGGCCGGCACCAAGGAGCACATGCTATATATACTATATATATATACAATATATATGTATATATGCAGCTGAAACCTGTACATAAAATAATAATTCCACAACTCAAACCTTTCTCAGCCCAAAACGTGTCTCTCTCCTTTCTCTCTCTCTCTCTCTCTCTCTCTTTTTGTGTGTCTCTCTCTCTTTTTGAACTGGTTTGCTTTATTTTTTGTATCCCAAATTTAATATCAATGTAGTTATCACTTCAACTTATATGTGGCTTTTATAGTTTTGAATGATTCACGAGCGGGAGTATTGAAAAGAAAGTGTTAAACTTCCATAAATGCGTTGGGTTCACATTAAACTAAGTCGCATTGGGTTAGGTAATACCGTCTGGTCTATAATAGATTTTTGTTTATTTGTAAACTTTGTGAAAATTTTGGCTTTTTCATTAGCATATACATATAATATATAATCTATTATATTTTGTTGTTCAGGCAAAATAAAGTTTTTTGGCTTGTAAACAAAAATATGCAAAAATAAACGTTTTATTTTTTAGTGAAGATTTGCAAAAATATTTTCGAAAAATTTATTTTAATTATAACAAAGCTGTTATAGTCATTTTTAGTTATCTTGGAAAATCCTAATGATAAAAAACCTAATTCTAGCGACGAGGAAAATCGAGAAACTTTCCATTAATAAAGCACAGATTTTAATTAAAAATTAAATTGAATGCTCTTTTTTTCCTAAATTTTGATATTTATAATCTGTTTTATGCGATAGTTTAAAATCACAGAGTAAACGTCACTCAGACTATGGTTCGGCGTCTAAAATAAATAAATATGATAAAAAATCATTTGGAATCAAAATTGTTAGTTCTTTTTAACTCTACATACATATATATATTTCTGATTATTATGTCAAGTACTTATCTAAATACATTTCTCATTCATAGCTGAACAAATTGAAGTTTCATATTCAGCAAACATTTTTTAAGCAAATTTGATATGCTTTCAATTTGATAAATCTCAAAAGTTAAGGATTATAATGAATTCATTAAGATAAACCTCAAGTGCTGAGCTGATAGACAATTAAGCATGATTAGTGGCACCTGGTAAAAGTGTGGGATGAGACCACAGAATGAACGACTTAGGCAACGAACTTGCTTTCAAACTAATTTTGTGTTTTTGTAGTACAAAAATCAAATCAGGTCAAACCACAAACAGAAACAACCTGAAATGGAAAGCAAAATTACTTTCGCTTTGTTTGGCGCCAAATCAACGCGATCTATATCTACATATATATATACATATATGTAGATAAATATATACATATATCTGTTGTGAATATCTTTTTTTTTTGTGTGGACTGTGCAGCAAGAGACAATTAAATTGAATCTCATGCAGCAGCGCCGCTGGCGTTTGATTCCAACAGTGTCATATTTCTTGGTAAGTCTAGAAAACGCCAAAAGGAAATTGGAGCAACAATCAACAGGCGGCTGTCAGCAGCTACAACAACAACAAATCAATATGTCCAAATGGGCATTAAGTCAACTTGCATCGAAGAAGACATTTGTCACTCTATTGCAACACTTTAATGTGTCACCGAGTGCGACTTTCTATGAACAGACGCGCCGCACCATCACCCTACTCTGCCACCTGCCACCTGCTCCTTCTCCCAGACCACCTGTTCCACAGCTGACCAGCAGCAGCAGCAGCAGCAGCTTAAAGATGCTTTTGCTGTCTATGTCTTCATTTCCTAAATACTCGCACAATGTTGTTGCCTGCTCCATGTCCATGTCCCGCTGCATCTGCCGCCAGCCTGCTGCTGCCTAGAATGAATTATTTATCAATTCAATTGGCAACTCTGCAAATGAAGTTGATGTTACATTTAACCAAATTTGGTTTTGTTTTCTGCCGTTTCTGTGCTTGCTAATTGCCATTGCCAGGCAGCATGGGTTGTAGCATCAACATCAACAAAGCAACTGGTGAAACTAACGCATTGGAAAATTTAAAAAATAAAAAAAAGTTTAGAAGTAAGAACCTTAGGAGTCGGAAGCAGCCAGTCTGTATCTTAGGGGGCGACTTTTAAATCATCTAATCCTTTAAGTATTTCATCAATAATATCCATATTTATTAATATAAATAAATAAATATAAATTTGGTAACTTTAACTTTTTTTTGTGGGCTTCCTACCGCAATTGGGTATAGCAACAAGGAGGTGATCAGTAAAAAAAAAAATTAAAAAAAAAATTCTTGACCTTAGATACAATAATCTGAGACATATTGGATATTGACTATATTGCGGATTGTAAGATGCTTGGAATAAAAATCGAAATACGTGTTTCGATGAATAAATTAGTATCTGTAACCAATTTGATTGATTTAACATTAATAGAGTTGACAAAATTGCAATTATATAAACAGTTACATAGACTGAAGTTGCTGAAATCAAAAAAATTCTATAAAAGTAATAATCTTTAGCGTATTAAAGCTTGAATTCCCAACTAGTATTAGAAATTTATTATTTAAATATAATAAATATATAATTATTAGAATTAAAATTTTGTATTTGATGAGTTTAGTGCCAAAAACTAAAAATTCATCTAGAAGAAACAGTTCACCCGTGGAATGCAAAAGAGTAAATACTAGGTATTTAATTAAGTTAAAAAAAAAAAATTAATTATACACCCATAGATTTGACCCTAAGCTATTTGCTATTTTAATTTAAATGAACAAAAATTGTAAATAAATTTTTCATAGAAACAGACAGATGAACAAATCTTATATAATTATATTGATTCGTCTCACTAATCTGATCAAGAAATTATATACTTTATGTAGTTAAAAATGCAATTTCTAATATGAAGCGCATTTTTCCTCTAAAACTTTAATAACCATTTTGCGAGAGTATATAAATGAAAAAGACTTAGGCGACAAACTTGACAAATATTCAAAAACTTTCAATATAATTATATTGATTCGTCTCACTAATCTGATCAAGAAATTATATACTTTATGTAGTTAAAAATGCAATTTCTAATATGAAGCGCATTTTTCCTCTAAAACTTTAATAACCCTTTTGCGAGAGTATATAAATGTAAAAGACTTAGGCGACAAACTTGACAAGAAACTCTATGCAAATATGCAAAACTTTCAAGTACAAAATGTTAAACAAAAATGCATATTCATTGGATTGTCTTGGCCAAACTGTTGCCAATTGTTAGTCTCAAATTTCACTTGTTGAACTCACCGGAAAAGGCGTCCAAAATCGAAAAAACATTTTTTTCCAATTTGGTAACTAAGCATACGATTTGTATTTTTTTTTTGTTTTTTTTTACTAATTAAATTTGAATGCCGGCCTTAAAGTCGAAAAACTGCCAAGCTAAAAAAAAAAACCGTTCCAAGCCGGCAGCGTTCGAAGAAAGTGAAATTTTTTTATTCAGTTTCGTATCTTTTAAGCGGTAACAAAACAACAAAGAAATCATTTATTTTCTTTGCTTTGCTTTTTTCATATTATAGTCATGCGTTCAAATATTTAGTATATTTGTATATACTTATACATTGTTTATATGTATGAATGTACATAACATGTTGTTAATATGCATAAAACGCTGATCGTGTATCGATTTCAACACAATGTTGAATAAAGTTGGAAGCGAACTGAATTTAATGAAAATATCGGTCGAAAATTTCAATTTCATTTTCATTTTGTTAAATTTTTGGGACATGATAAATACTATGATTAGTCATTACACTAAAAATATAATTCTCTGTAATTTGCTTAAAAAATGTAACAAAATAATTTGTTCATTAATTTTATTTGAAAGTTTCAAATAGTTTATTTTTGTAGACTATTAGTTTATTAATAGTCGAATTAATTACCAAAACTATTATTACTTTCCCAGATTCATCCCAAAAGTTGTTTTTAATCATGTGGGAAAAATAAGATCCATTATTGATAATAATACCAAGTATTATATAATATTAGTTGATATAATATGATGTTTTTCAATATGTTAGAGTAAAGAAAGTACTGGCATTAACTGATTTTCTTTAAATTGAAAGAAAAATACAGCTTTTGTTAACTAATTGGACTAATTAACAAATTATTCTGATTTTATCATTTCTATATATTTTGCGTAGATTATTTCAAATT
Organism: Hirtodrosophila alboralis; assembly: GCA_035043045.1. Classification (NCBI taxonomy): domain Eukaryota; kingdom Metazoa; phylum Arthropoda; class Insecta; order Diptera; family Drosophilidae; genus Hirtodrosophila; species Hirtodrosophila alboralis. The sequence continues at coordinate 533,274 of JAWNNH010000285.1, read as the reverse complement.
CAAATAAAATTAAAATTTCCATTTAAGCGATCAGCTGATTAGCTTTAACGGATCTAAGCAACTTTATACAAATATTGACTGTGTGTCAAGAGCTTATTATTATGTGACGATTGGTCAGTTAACACTCTCATTGGCATTTACCGTTATTAGTTTTGTCATTTGCAATCGCCTATCCATTTTCGTAAGCTCCATTGTTTACTTTCACTCTATTTGACACTCGCACACACAATCAATGCCAAAAGCAGCAAAAATAGAAATTTCTTCAAAGGATTTCGCAATGTTTCACTTGGTTTTTTTTTCTTTTATTTTTTGGGGCCCCGACCCCGTAACGCCCTTTTCTTCAATTGGCCAGAAGTTAGGGGTTATTTTGGCAGGGCGAATTACAGGTTATTAGCACACGTATTTGGATACGAATTTGAATTTGAAGTTTTATTGGCATTCACATATCTGCAACACGTTGTAATATTCATATTTTCATTTGTAAAAACACTCTTTATTGTTCTATACTGCACTTTTTCAGCAAACTTTTTAGCTGTCTGTCCCGCTGGGTTAACAGGCGAACATAAAACAACAAGAAAGCGAACCCAAAGCTCAAGCCGAAAATCCAAATCACGTTTACACGCTTCGCACTCACGTTTGCAACTGCGGCGAGAGCTGCTGCAAAAGAGCTACACATCAAGCAGCGTCAGCAATAGGCGACGCCGGCGTCGACAGCACCAGCACCAGCCCCGGCTTCAGTCCCCCCACTATCCGTTTCTCATCAACGAAGCCCGGCTCACGACAGAGACAGAGAGACGGCCGAATGGCTCAACGGCGGCGCAAGCGAAAACACTTTTTATACTCAGTACCCATTTAAATGTATATAACGGGTATACACATATGCCAGAAAATTAATTAAAAGTTTTTGTATGTTGGTTAGTTTGTCCTTAAGATACTGTTTCATTTTGCAGTACTTCTTATATCTTCCTCACCTTCATATGGATGAACTGTATATATATATATATTATACTATCTATCAAATATGAATCACTAGTATTTTAAGTACTATTATATCAAGCGTCTATTATCAGTAATACAAAGCGATAAAGTAATACAGGGAATGTCCAAGTCGAGTATCCCTGTTTGGGAGCACTGTTACTTGTTATTTTTACGGCTTTGCCTGGTTGTTTTGCGTTTGCAGGAAAACTTTTTCTTATTTATTATTCGAAGCGTCAGCGTCGGGCAGGCGCAGCAAAATACAAACATTGAAAAACGAGCAGGCGCAGCAGCAGCAACAGCAGAGCCATCAGCGCAAAAAATATACATAAGTATATGTATGTGTGTAGAAACAACAACAAACCACAAAGACAAAAAGCGCCACACGCAGCTCCAACAAAAACAAAACGCCAAGAGAGCAAAGCACAAGCCACGAAGATGAAGATGATGCCCGAGACAAAAACGAAGGCACGACTTCGCTGCTGTTGCTGCTGCTGCTGCTGCTGCCGCTATCATTGTTGTTGTTTTTATTTCTGATTGTCGTTGCCGGTGGGAAGTGGGAGCTTTGGCAAGCAGCGAAGACGATGACGCCTGCTTAGTAGGTCAGTAGTGGCCTTTAACTTTGTAGTTGTTGCTACGTTTTGTTGCGTTGCATGTTTGTTGCCTCCTATACGTAAACAGTGAAAACTTTATTGTGGCAGTGCGTTTTTATTAAGCGTAGTTTGCCGATCTTACAGCTTTTTTTGAAGAAACTAAATTAACTGCTTTTAAGCTTTTTTATACTCCTTTAACCTTTAACTGTTTGAGAATTTTAAGAAAACGTAATTTACGAATTCCATATAGTCTAAATTTACTGTGATTGATTACAAAATGGTATATTTGTATAAATATTGTTGAAAAAAATGATAAGTCTAGCATATCATATCTTGATTATAATTCTTGAATTTTTTCGTGTTGTATTTGAGAAAATTATATTTTTATTATATATTATTATATTTTGGTGTATATATTTTAGGCAATGTTCACTGTTGTAAAAAACTGTCATCTATTTTAAACTAGGCATAACTGTTACAACTTAGGAAATATATTATTTTAATTGCCTTTCGACTTTCCGCGCGATGACAAGCAAAATGATTTGTTTTTTTTATTAACCCATAGCAACCCGTCCATTGAGTAAATCACTCATCGCATGTCAATGACTTCCTCAGAACTCTACAAGAGAGCAACAACAGCGAACCAAATGATGTTTTTTGGGAAGTTGCAAAGTCAAAGTTGAACCACACCAAAATCATGTAAAACTGAACTTCATGATGAAGGGAAAGATGCAGAGTCAATGTTTGGGTGGGTGGTCTCTTCGACTGTCTCTCTTTTCTCTCTCTCTCTCTCTCTGCATCTGTCTTGCCCCCACTACTTTTTCCCATTTCAATTTAGCGTTTTCTTTCTTCACTTCTTTTCCATTTAGTTGCCGAATTTTTTGTTGTGCGTCTTTTTTCTGGAACCGCAAACTGGTTGTTACTTTCTTGTTTTTATTTTGTCTGTAAGATGATTGCGAAATAAATACAAATGTGCACTTTGGAGCATGTTATACCACGTAAATGGTGGTTTTACAGCGGGTACATTGGTTTGTATACCAAAGAAAGACTGTTTTAGTTGTTATTCAAATTATTTTGTAATATAATTTATTAATTAATAAAATTTTTATGTACTTAAAAATGTTCACTTAGTATTGACTATTTAACTAACAAGCCATTTGCTGTATTATTCTCGAATTTATTCAAACTTAATAACTATTAAAAATATTTTTTACTGAAATTATTAAATTATTTAAAATGATTCAATTAATAGGTAATACAGTAAATGTTAAATTTTGACACTAAAAGCCTGTAACAATATTAAATTATTATTAATGTAGTAAAGGGTATCCCATTGTCGTATTTCAAGATTTCTTTAGATATCGTTGGGTTTTAGAGGGCGCTTAACGCCAAGCATATTGATTTCGCATAAATTTTACACACCTTTAGTAGTGTATGTGTGTGTGGGCTCACACTCCATCAATATTTGGGGTAAAGTAAGTGAAAGTGCGGAAATGATAATATGGATTCGCGTTGACTGCAGTGTAAAGGGGGTGACAGGTGGCTTATAAAGCTTTGCAGATTTTGTGAGCTTTTAAACTGTGCTTTTATTAACGTTCCATTCCAGCTGTCGCTTAAATTACGGCATCGTTACAGTATTCACTGTAAGGGAATGTAGAACGTAAAATACTGGAACGTTTTTAAGGCAATTATTATAATTTTAACTTTCTTTTTTCAACAGTTAATCATCAATTAATTTTGGTGTACATTTTAAGCTCAAATTTTAAAAGCATTTTCTGCTTAAAATATTTAATGGGTATAACAAATTTCTTCATCGGTTTTTTAATATATTTCATGTTAATACACCTAAAGTCACAATTGAATGCATTTTTCACAACTAACAGTTAATTAATATATAAAAATGCAAAAAGTTAAACATTCAATAATACGAGTAACAATCCCATTTGGGGCCATAACCCGTTTACAGTGGATGCGGTTTTAACTCACGATTACAGCGACAACATCAATGTCTCGATGTCGACGCCGAAATGTCTGAGCCAAGCTGATGCTGATGTTGATGCCTCTAGGCGAGATGAAAGTGCGCCACTGGTTGGCTTGTTTCCCATGCAACTGCAACTCAAGTTCATTAGCGTCATCATTGCGTGGTGCGTTCGGTTGGGGCGGGGTGATGGCAAATGCGTAGCTTACAAGAAGATATGTAAACCGACGGGCAGACAGATAATATGTTTTAAATTTTAGCAAATAGACAAATAAATGTTCTACTTTCACCAGTGCAGTGCAACAGGTGACGCAGCAAATTCAAACAGAGAGAATCTTTGAGGCATGGGAGCTGTGGGAACTGGCTGAGCGGTGCCATATGATACAACAAATGGTAGCAGTTTTAAATATATAATTTATAAATAATAGTTGAATATGTTGCGTTACAATTTATTTTATGAATTTGAATTTGAAAACTAACGGAAGTGTATTGAAAGGCTGACAGCAGACTGCCTGCTATGACAATGAGCTTTTGTGTTTATGCAATGGCATCTGTACGATACCAATTACTATCGATAGCTAACTAATAATATCGAAAAAGAATATTATAAAATTTAATTTTATGTAAGCCATGAAATGGCTTGTTGTATTTGTGACTCAATATTAATATTTTGTTTGCCAATTGAATTCAGCTTAATCTTTTTCTGAACAAAATGAAATTCAAAAACTCCTAACGCGGACCTACCCTTATTTAATAAATATAAATATATCGATATGCCATAAAATATCGATAAGGTTTATTAAACAAACTGCATCAAAACAATTTATAATTTCTAATGGAATTTCCTGACAAAATGGATATTGAAAACGAACGTGTGCTGAAATTAATATTCCCAGATGGTGTTCCAGGTACTTATTAACAACTGAGTAGTAAATGTTATTTGCAAGAGCTGCTGTTGTAACTTTTATATTTATTTGAAACTTGCTAGACAATCTGCGTGGCAATCCGGAGTTGGACAACTATTTGGCCAAATTGGGCACCTGCAAGGTGGAGCAATTGAAGAAGGAGCAAACTAGATTAGCAGATGAAACCAAACGAATATTAGAGCAAACACAGGAGCTAGCCATTTCCAATTACAAAACGTTTATCACAACGGCGGAGAATTCACGCTCAATATTCCACGAATTTCAGAAGGCCGAGGAGCAAGTAGATACGCTGATCGAGAAACTGCCCACATTCAGTGAAAAATGTGAACAATTTCTCAAAGATTCGGCGGAGCTGACAGAACAGCGTCGACTGAATAGCACAACGCTGCAAAAGAATGCTCAGCTTTTGGAGATACTTGAGCTGCCGCAGCTGATGGAACGCTGCATACGCGAAGGACGCTACGAGGAGGCACTTGAGCTGGCCAGCTATGTACAGCGACTGGGTCAGCATCAGGGGCATCTTATACCCGTAGTAAATGTGAGTTGCAATATTTCTGACCCACATTCATATCCTTCAAACGAACATTTTTAATTACAGAGCATTGTGCGCTCTGTGGAAGCGTTGTGGCACACCATGCTCGTGCAGCTGGTTGCACAGCTACGCATGGACCTGCAGCTGCCCAAGTGCCTGCAAATTGTTGGCTATTTACGACGCATGCAAGCCTTTGGCGACAATGAGCTCAAGCTGAAGTTTCTGCAAGCACGCGACGCTTGGTTAACATCGTGTCTGGAGGCGATCCCCACAAAAGATGGTAAGTTAATTCAGCATTTAAGAACTTGATACACTACATTGCTTACTTTACAGCTCAGCAGCATCTGACCAAGACGATCGAAATTACGAGAATAAATCTATTTAACATTATAACACAGTATCGAGCCATATTTCCCGAGTCGGAAAGTGTTGCCAAGTCTTCGGCCTTAAAGCCACTTCAGGGCGTCAGCTGCAATGGAGATCGTCTGTTTCAAGCTTGGCTGCATAACAAGGTATTACTTGGTTTTACTTATACTGTAACAGATTGTTAAACATTTCATAAAACTTGCAGATCAATATCTTTTTGTTGACGCTCGAGAAAGATCTTCAGCGCGGTGTCAGCTCAATTGAAACTGTACTGGGACAATGCATGTATTTTGGATTATCCTTCAGTCGCGTCGGTGCCGACTTTCGTGCCCTGATTGCGCCCATATTTGTGCGCGTAGTCTGCAACAAATTCGAGTCTAGCATTGCTCAAGTGAATGAGCAGTTTGAGCAGGAGCTAGACAAGTTTACGCTGATTAACAAGGTGACGCTGCATACACGGAAACAACTCGATACGGCAGCATTGTCGGCCAACGAACCGGAGAGCGAGTCCCTTGCACCGCCCGAGACACTGCTGGATTTTTATCCGCTTGCCGTGTTGTGCAATGGATATCTGAATGCATTAAATGAGCTGCGACTTTGTGCGCCGTTTGCTGTGGCCACTGATGTAACACGCTGCTTGCAACAATCTATGCAGTTGGTTGCACAGCGTATTCTCGCCTTTTATCGCCAGGAGCAGCAGGCATTTACGGGCACTGAACGCGAGACATTCGTTAAATTGTGCTGTTGCTTTGCATATGATCTAGTCTCCTATGTGCAACGCTGCATTCATGGCGTATTCCCGCCTCAGTCAATCACAGTGCATCTTGGCATCAGTCTTCTGCAACTGGAGCAACAGCAACTCACCTACTTGCAACAGACACAGATATTGGAGCCCCTGAAGCATCTGCTGCCGACAAAAGTGTTAATACAGCCGTCGCCAGTGCCAACATTGGAACCAAATAGTGTTCCTATTTCAGCTGAGGGTTAAATATATCCGTTGTGCCTATTCCAAAGTGATAGTTCTAGACATATATATATATATAATATATACATATATCTAGTATTTATAATAAAATATCTGTTCAACTTCAATAAGTATAATATTAATATTTGGGAATGCAATATGACAATTTTTTAACGGAAAAAAACAGTTCGAGTCTATACTCTTATTATGTATAAAGTAATTAAACAATTATAATAATAATGTAATACATATGTGAGTACTAAAATGTGCCTTGGGATTTCAGATCTGATTTTGTGTTTGTCGATTATACTGGACTAAAAAACTCATACATATTTGAAAATGTAAAATAAGAAAATCATGAATTGCACAGCATAAATAGAAATAGAAATACGTTCTGTACTTCTATTTAAATGTCGATATTTGGTGGGTTTACAAGCGACTAAACTCGCGATTGGGCACAAAGGACACAGCCACTGGAATTGGAGGGCATTTTGAAGCATTGGAGTTTTTATTGGGGCCGCGGGAGTGCAATAATATTTTTACGCCAGGGCAGGGAACGATCAAAAAGCGGTTCTCTGCGGTTGTCGAACCGCCAAAGCTAAAATGGGGTTTGTTTTGGCGCAGTGAGGGCACAGATAGTTTGGGTGGTCTAGTGTCCAGTAGCCAACGCGTCGACATGGCAGGTCAGATTGAGTGCGGTTAGAGTGGGGCGATTGGGAGAATGCACCCGGCAACGTTTATAAGCAATTTCGCGAACAATGACTAAATTTCGAGAAAGCCGTGCGAGTATTTTTCTTTGTTGTTGCTTTCGGCCGAATCCCAATGCAATGCACTACGTTGAAAATTGGAAAACATGGCAACTGAATGGACAAGGACATGGACATGGACATATGGATGTGAATGTGAATGTGAATGCGACGGCTTATCGTTCAACGTCAGAGGCCCGGGTCTGGCCCGGTCGCATTGGCGACCACGGCCTTTGTGGGTGCGGACGTTTCTGTATTTTTAAGTCCACCACTAAATACAAACGAAAGCACTCAAGCACAAGTTGGTCACGATTGGGAGCTAACCGCTGGCCCAAACAACGGGTTCGTAGTGCCAGCCAGCCACCTTTTGGGCCCAAAAGCAAAAGCGGCCTATTGCCGTCATATAGCCCCAAAATGGAAGTTGGGATTTTGATTGCGCATCGAAATAGATTTTGTGGTATTTGGAAAGCAGTGCGAAATGGCCAAAAGACTGACTATGTGTGTGTGTGTGTATCTGTGTGTGTGTTCATTTGTTACTTTGGCACAGCATGAACAACATTGCGTATACGCGTTTTGTTCGTTTGTTGATTGATTGAGCTTGTTGGATAGGCCAGGCACAGTATGGTAAATTGGAGGGTATAATAGGGGAGAGAGGGGATTTTTACACGCTTGCTGGTTTCGTTTTGAAAACAGTTCGTTTATTTTGCAATTTGCATTGCCGCATCTCTTGCCCCCTTAGTTTTTGTGTCCCAATGTGCATTTGTTTATTTTTGTTCTTTTTTTTTTGGATTTTTGAAATACCTTTTCAATTCGTTACCTAGTTGATTTTTTAACCTGAAAAAGCGATTTTCGCCAACAGCAAATTGCAACGAAGGGTTGAAGAATTTTTTATTAATTCTATTTTTGAATATGAACAAAAAAAAAAATATGTAAAGGTTTTGTATTTAATGTGGTTGATTTTATCAGTCTTTTAGATTGAGGAATAAAATATAAAAATATGTTGTCTATTTAAAAATCTGTTGGTATAAAGTGTTATGGTTAACAAATTAATCAACCAAATAAAATAAAATAAACAAGAATATATTTTTGTTCAGCATCCAGAGAAATATATTCTATATATTTTCTGGAACTATATAATTATATTTATTTATTCTGACGATTAATTAAGTTCTATTTTTTTTAAGTTTAATTTTTTGTTAATGCCAATTTTGGAATTATTTGTTTTATATATTTATTTATCTTTATACATATTTATTTATTTTAAATTCAAAATAATAAAAAATGGGGATGTTTTTTTGTAATACCGTAGATAGACGAAATGTTTTAACATAAAGGATATATACATTCTTCTTTTGAAATGTATGTATTTATACTTTTATATACTTGTATTAATCGCATTGACCACAAACATTTAACGCTCTATATAATAATAAATGTCTGTATATGTTTTATACGCATCGTTTTCTACCCTTCGATAGGAAATGTCCTGGTGGCTGAACAATGTATTCTATGTTCACTTAGTGAACTGGCTGTTGGGTTCATTGTATGCCTGCTAATTTATCGGGATAATTGCCAAATGAGCAAATGGGGAGTTTTATTACACCAGGCGCAGAAATGATGACCCAAGCAGAAAACTGCCCCAGCAACTGGCTCTGGCAACTGGCCACTTTCTACTGTCCACTACAACTCCTCCCTATTCAATTCAGGCCAAGGGCGAGCCACCCTCATGTGAGCAACTTGTGCCACCAATTTACAGTGGACAAAAATGTTAAATTTAATCATTCGAATGTAACCATAGTTAAAAATGATTATTTAGAAACTTACTTTTATAAATGAATACACAGAAGCCGATAGCTTTTATATAATATTTATTGGTTAATTCAGGAAAATTAAATTTGTAAATTTAATATTTATTGAAAATTAGAAATTCTTGTAGTAATTTTCGTAATTTATCTTTACCTAAATTATCTAGAAGTAAATATAGTTCAAGGACATAAATATGCTTTATGATATCTTCCCTCCTTCACATCGATTTTCACAGTTTTATTCCACTTTTTAAGCCATTTTTAATAGTTAATTGGGAATAAAATTTTAATAAAATCAAGTTAATATTAAACTCGTTTTTGTCCACTGTGCAGACAGAGAATAATGTGACACGTTGGCTAATTCAGCTGCTGCTGCTGCTTTTCCTGCTCATTTTGCTTGTTTTTTAATTGTAATTTATAAATTGCATTATCTACTGAGGGGTTAATGATGCTATCATTTTCGACGATATCTGAAACAATCAATATATTGCTTAAAAATGGCGTCTCATAAATGTTTATTTTGAAGTATAAAGTAGGGCTGTTTAAATGTCGATATACACGCATTTTAAAATAGTTAAATGAAATTAGTTTTTAATATTGGCATGTCAGACAATAATCCTTGCTAAAATCTCACAAGTTGGCGTTTAAAAAATCGTAAAATTCTTGTGATTTAAATTTGGATAACCGCATTGAAAAGTAGGTTGTTATATTCTTATCAACTGTGTATTTAATCTTTATTGGAATGTTTTTATTTAATTTTTACAAGCAAATAGTATCTTTCTTATTTTTAATGTTAATTTTTTTCATTTATTTATATTGATTATTTTTATTGAAATTAAGATAACCTATTCAAATGTAACTAAATTTTGTAGATTTTATAAAACTTGTATAGCTTTTCAATATGTTAAATATCAATTGTATCTATACCGACATTGATATATTTTCAACTCTAGTACAAAGTGTTAAAGAAAATTGAATTTGCCACTTGGTGGCCTTAAGTGCGATTTTGGAAAATGTGTGTGTTTTGTGTTCCATAGCGATGGATACATTTCAATGCTGCCAAAATTCAATTTGGATACATTTACTTATAAGTAGGTTATGCAAAATTATTGCCTTCGACGTACTACTGAAGCCAGGACGGCGATGATGGCTTTTGTGGGAGCTGCTCAACGAGTTGGAAAATACCCAGGGATTTGGATTTCAAAATAGGGTGTGGATGACTTTGGCTAGAACCTCCCTGTAAAGACTCGCATATATTCGCATACAAATCACTTGCGCGCTCGCCAAATGCCCTTTGGGGAATCCTTTAGTTATCCTTTAGCGATTTTTCAAATAAACACGCAACATATACAATTTTTTTTTTTTTTTGCATATTTGCCTGCGGCAAAATAAAAAGTTTGACGCGCATCTTGTCAGGGAAAATACTCAAGTATTTGATTTCCTCAAACTCGTTCGGTTTTATCCCAACTGTCTGGGGAAATTGATAAAGAAACATTTTTTCCCTTTGCTTTTGTGTCACTGATTTGGGTTTATTGTCGGTGTCGTATCGCGTTGATGATATAACGACAATGCCAATGTGCGCCTTCAGGCCATTTCCATGTGACATGTGCGAGCCTCAACTGCCTGTTTTTTGTTATGGCCTGGCTAATGTGCTCCAGTTCCTAAGCTGCGGGCTAAATGCGCGTGACTTGGACAGATTTTGTCAAAAATGTTTGACAGATTTGTCTGATTAGCTTTTAAGGCATTTACAAAATTTTAAAAGAAACTTGTAACACCTCTGTAAGAGGTAAACTGAATTAAAGTAACAAAATCATAAAATCTTGACATTATTTTTTTTATAAATAAAAACTTTTTCTTTATACCAAGAATGTCGGTTAAATTTATTTAAATTAATTTGGTGATGAACGATTTTTTCTATATGTTTTTAACTTGTTTGAAAATTTTATGCCAAATTTTTGATTTGTCTTAATTTAAATTTAATTAAATTGTTTATTGAGCCCACTGTTTGGTTAAGAACGATTTTTTTTGTGTGTTTTCAACATGTTAGAAAATTGTATTCCTAATTTTTTAATTTGGCTTAATTAAAAGTTATTGTTTTATTTAGGAACAATTTACTGATTTTATTTAAACCTTTTTTTTTTATTTATTTTATGAACGATTTTTACTTAATTTAAGTAAATTCCGTTTCTCACAGTATTTTGTTTATGAAAAAAAAAATATCCAAGATTTTAAAAATTGTTTTTAATTAATTTAAACTCAATATCATTGAACTGTTGAATAGAGCTATAATTCTTAATAATATAAAATAAATTTAATCCTGTTTTGAAATCCTGTACAAAATACATTTGGAAATTGAATTTTATTCTCAAATTTCATATCAAATTGATTGGGATGCAATTAGAAAACTAGGAGTACCCACAATTTAATGGGAATGGTTAAAAATGTATTGTAAGCCCAAAATTAGGACCCAATGGATATTTCGAGCATTATGTTATCTTTTAAGCCTTATTAGCCGAACTAATTTATTTCTTTTAATTATATAATTATTTTGCTTATATTAAAACAAAGCAAAGTCTTTTAATAAAAATTTGTGTCCTACTCATTATTCAAACTTCAATTTCATTTGTTTCTTAGCTTTATTGTCGTCAGGTTTATTCACATCTCTGGACTTTGCTGTTCAGCGTTCCATGACTTAATTAGCGAATTTCGTGTCAGAGCTGCTTTCAATCCTTCAACCAAAGTGGAGACACAAAAGAAGCTGCAATCAATATCCAAGTGCAACGCCCAGGAATGCGCGTCATTATGACAATGTCAGCCACCTTGCTGCCCGTCTCTCTGCCTCTCAACCTTTCCCTCTCTCACATTTTCCCCTGAGCACCCAATATACCATTTTCATTCCATCCAATCTACCAAAGTGTACGGAGCATAGAGAGAGAGAAAACGCAGCAAAAATGTCGCGTTGCAACAAAGTTGAGAAAAATCAGCTCTCCTCCTATTTACACACACACACACACACACGTACACCCAAGTGACCTCCAAGCCTTCCCGTTCCCCTCTTTGTTGCAATTCGAGGCATTCATTCCACTTCAGGCAGTTCAATTTTTTGCACGTTCACTTGGCATTTTCCTATTCTTCCTTTTCTATACCCTGTAGCCATAATGGGTTGAGCTCTGTCGACTAGAGCATTTTTACTTATTTTTTTTATATTTAGAAAGTCTAAATTTTGAATTCGAACTGCTTAAATATTAATTAGATTGATTGATTTAAATTAGATCGATGTGTCTTATAATAGTTAATTATGTAATTAATGTAATTTGTTGTAGGCTTATTCAATTGTTTCACTTAACTTAAGAAAATTATTATAATGTTTTCATTTATGGGACAGCACTATTCGTCAACCAAATTAGTAATAAATAAATAAAGTAAATATTTATCCAAAAGGATATTTCATTCAATTCTGCTTTTTTATTTCTTCGAAAATTTAAATTATGTCTTCTAGAGAAAAGATATTATTATTTTTAAAATATTATTCATTTTATTTTTAATTTAACAAAATAAATATATATGTATATATAACTTAGATAAACGTTGACCAAATTTGTTTGAATTAAAGGAATAAATAAAAGGGAATGTGGATCATGGATGCGAAGTTTGCTGGGATGTCGTCTCTTTAGATCTCTAAGGTTATTATAAAATTCAAATTTAAATTTGGCAAATTACAAAGACTTAATTTTTTAATATTAATTGTGAAATATGCATATATTCGCTACAGTTTTTTAAAAATTTATATTTTTTTTTATACAAATGTATGATCAAGTATACGTACCTTAAATTAAAAAACCTAGATTCCTTATGGATCTAAGTAGAATTTTATAATTTTAAACCTCTCGATAATGGCAAAATTTCAGCTAAAGCTACATTTACAGATACAAAAGTGCTTTTCAATATACATAAATATAGGTAATTAATTTTATTATTTTTTAATTTTATTATTGTTATTTTTTTTATTTGTAATTTTATTTTAACTTAATTTTAGTAACCATTGAGATGCATATTTTTAACCAAAGAATCGAGTATCTTTAAGTCGAACGTGTGCAACTAGACCTTGCTGACAATGCACCTTTTATTTTTTTTGTTGGTTTCTCTTCTGATATTTTTTATTTCACAATTTTTATATCATACATAAGTGTGTGCCAATGTGTGTGTGTGTGAGTGTATCTGTATGTATATTATATTATTGCAACGCGAACCAATAACCATCGAGCGGGCAGCGCGCTTTAGCTTGCCATTGGCTTGTCCTCGTCCTCCTCCTCTTTCTGTGGCATCAACTCAAACCCAGACTTTAAGCTCCATCTCAGCCGCAGCCTCTTCATCTTGCTCCTTTGCTGTGGCTGTGTATGTGAGTGTAGTGTGTGTGTATATATGCATGTGTGTGTGGTAACACAATGGCTGACCGTTTGTTACAGCTGCCTTCGCTGACCCGATTCACCTGTCCGCCATGTTATCCTGCGGATTTTTTCCTTGCAGCTTGCCACATCATCTCCAGCTCCAGCTTCAGCTTCTGCACCTTTAACTTTATTTTTTGTATTGTGGTTATGATACGAGCTGAGCAAAGGTGCCAGCAAGTCGAGCCACAACTTGAAAGAAGCCCAACCTAGCCAAAAAAAAAAAGCCAAAAACCCCCAAAACCCCCTCGCAAGCATTTTTATACGATTCGCTTGGGCTTGGTTCTGGCCAAGCAATATAATTTATTGAAGTTCTGGCATTTTTCAAAATGAAATTCTTTTTAACGATGATTGAACTACGTACGTGTGTTATAGCTGGGTGTATCTGTGTATAGCAATAGCCATAGCTATGTATCTGTATCTGAAAGCTACTGTAGTTGTATCTGTATCTGTATGCGTCGTGCTGGCCATTGTTACGAGTCCGGGTTGCGCACGTTTGGCCTGTCCATTGAACGCCATATTATTGGTCGATTGAAAAGTAAAACATTTTTTATTATCCGCACGTGTGCAGCCTCCCAGAACCCAGGACCCGGGAACCCGGAACCCGGCCCCCCAACTAACACAATGTGCCATTTTATGACTACAAAAAGAATATGTATATATATTTATATATATGTGTATATATATATTTACTATAGATATGTTTGTAGAATATATAGGAGTGGGTGACTTGGTTTCGCTTGACCCACCCACCTGTCGTTGGCCATAAAACTTTGGTCTTGACTACCCTTAGGTGCGGCACCTGCCTTGTGCTAGGTGAGCTCATGGCTTTTATGATGCCCGCACCGTGGAGCGACCCACTTTGTGCGCTCCTTCATATTTGATAAGCAAGTTTTTCTTTTCTATTTTTTTTTTACTTTTATTTGTTTTCCTTTTCTGCTTTTACTGTTGCACGCCATCAATATCCTTCAGCTGGCTTTCTCTCTTTCTCTTGCTTTCTTTCTTGGTTATAAAAATATTTCATTCAATTTTTTATTCGTGTCGGGCGCACGTTGCCTCTCGCTCTGTTGCACGTGAGTTCTTTGGGGAGCTGGGTTAGGATTGTGGGGCTTCCTTCCTTATTTTCTTTATTTTTTTTTTGACTGGAGCTGCTGTTTCGCTTGCGCTCGGTTTTTATGTCCAGCGATTTATTTGCCCAGCTAGCGGACCACACGGTTTCTCATTTTTTTCCAAGCGGCCACAGGTCGGCGTCGCCATCGTCGTCATCGTCCTCGTCATCGTTTTCTTCGTTTTCATCCTCGTCGAATCGTCGACTTTAGCTTCATAATTTTCTCGCCCTGTTCGCTGTTGCTCTCTCGCTTTCCGGTTTAGGGTCTGGGTTCCTCTTTGAATGTGTCTGCGGCATCTGCTGCCTCCATCTCTATGCCTGGCCTCGTTGGCTGAGCATTGGTCAAGTCCGACCGAAGTTAGTTTTTGTTACTCTTCGCTCTTCGTCCTTTTGGACGTGTGTTTGTTTGCACTTTTATAACAATGTTAGCGGATTGGGTGGCAACCGAGCAGGCACAACGACCCACTGGACATACACCCACCCCGCTCCGCCATCACTTGGTCCTGTTTCCTGCTGCGTCTATTTCTGGTGGGGTGTCGACTCTGTGGTTGCGTCTAAAATATGATGTCATGCTTCTTTTATGGTTCTTTTGCATTGCTTGGGAATATGGTCATAAGACCATTTATTAACTTCATGTATTTATACTTAAATATAGCGCATTTATACATATACATTAGTTCAAGAATTTGCCGCAAACTTATTTATTTAGGTATTATTTAATTTTCATGTTGCATACTTTTAGGTGCAGTCTAATATTTATAAATCATATACAAATATAAATGTATAGAAGAATGTTGAATCATTCATGTAGACAACAGGGAAACTGATTTTCCCATTTAAGACAGATATAGATAGTAAACATTAAAATTTATTAATCAAAAATTATTTATATTTATAATAATTCTGTGCATTTAATTCATAAGTTAAATTTATAAAGTGAACATTCAATGTAATTATTTTTTTTGTTGATCTATTTTTCTAATATTTTCAACTTAGCGGTAGGTTGCTAAATGTATTTTGACTTGTATATATAGAAAATTATTTTTATTATTATATTTGGGAATTTTTTTGATATTTTTCAAACCAGAAAAGAATAAAAGAAAACTTCAAAATTATTGAATTTTTGAATTTTTTATCGTTTGCAAAGTATTTATCCACTTATGTATTATAATAAATACAATTATAATTTTGTAAGAAACATGACAATATCTTCATTACGACTCATTACAACTTCTTGTATTTCAAATATAAATTTACAATTTAATTACATACATTAAAATCAGCTCAATTTCTAAAATTAGCAATTTCGCAAAATTGTACACCTATCTAATAAGATCAAAACTTTTACTTTGCCAGGCTTTTAATGATTGTAAATCTTTATATGTGTGTTTGGTGTTCTAGAAATAAATTTGGCAATTTTACTCTTGGCTAGTTTTGGCCAATTTATTTGTGCCATTAAAATTGTATGATAAACCGAGGCCCATTAATTGTGTTGCTTAATTTTCGTTTTAACGCATTTTATCCACAAGAAGGCAAACTCTAACGACTATGTGAACTGAGAACTAAGGATTACCTTGGGGTTCCCCTTAGACTTGTGTATAGTAAGTAAGGGAGCATACCAAGTTGCTTTGCAGCCCTTCTTAATAGTGGATAAGGTTCAGTTTGTTCTAATGTGTTTTTATTTGTAGCAAATGCGCCAAAAAATCGATGGATAGACATGGGAACTGGACATTGTCCATATATATTGCGCATTATTCTTTGTTGTAATTGCGATGGCCTAAATGCCACACACACACTCACATATACACCGAGTGGCAGTTGATCAGTATTAATTATTGTGATAGCTGTGTATTTTTAAATATATGCGGAAGGTATTATTTTTACTTAAATGTATTAATAATATTGTTATTTTTTGTTGTGGTAATATATTATTTATTTACATAATAACACAATTAAAACTGCATCTTGAAACGACTAACAGTTATTTTTACTCAATGAATTTTAATAACTTTTATATCATGTAATTCCAACAGTTAAGCTATACTAATTTTCAGTTAATATATTTTTTAAAAATATTTCCTTCTGAATAATTACCTTTGATTTATTTTTTATTAAAGCAATTAAAAATAACCATTTTATAAGCTGTACAAATTTATTTGATTAAACGAATACAAATTTATATTGGGAATTATGTAAAAGTGTAATAAATTTTATTAAAAATATTATGTATATTTTTTTGGAATTACTTTTTGGAAATTTTCATTACTTACTGAAAAAATATGCGATAATTCTTTAATTCTCTTGCAGACTTAAGAAATCAAAATCTTCAATATTAAACGCAATTCTTAAGAATATCTTAAGAATTGAGAGAGACATAAAATATTTGGGATTATTTTTTGGATTTATAATTTTAAAATTTTTTTTTATATAAATAATTAAGTTTCTATGTGGCTGGGAATTGGCTCAAAAATCAGAAAAAAATATGATAAATTTATATAATTCTCAATATACCCAATACACACTAAAAAGACAAAAAAAAATAGTTTTCTTATCACTTTTTACAAACTACCTGATAAAGGTACAAAATGTAGCGAAGAGGACAATTTTTAATAAATAATAAAGAATTTTTAAAATTACTTACCCAATTTCAAATATATAAACAAAAACAACATTAAAAGGGCCCACAAATATAAACACATAAAATTTATATTTTTGTAACTTTTCTGTTCACCCTCGCACATAATAGGGTATAAGGCAGAGTGGACACAGCTATCTAACATAAATTGAATTTCATAAAGGATACTTTTCTGACCATTATGTATTTATACACACACACACAGACACACATGCAGATATAATGTGGCATTTTGCCATTGAAGGGAGGGAGGTAACGTCCAGCATATAAGCAAGAAATCCAATGACAGGGGGGTTGGGGTGGTATATATATATATATGTGTGTATATTCCTTTGGGGCGCTCATATCTTAACATTCTGCGTTTACGTTCATATATGTTAAGTATATAGCAAAAAAAAAGGAAATATATATATATATATTTATACTTATATACATACAGATATATGTGCACGTGCGTTAAGTATTAGTTGGGGGGGATGAGGGGATCTGTGGGTGTTGTGGGTATTAAAGTTGGTTGAAGAGGAGCATGAGTATGTATGATTTTTATTGTTATTGTTTTGTCCCTTTTTATATGTACACGCGTATACTATGTATACATATATTTATTTAAGAAAAATCGAAGGAAGAAAAAAATACGAAAAAAATGAAACAATAACAATACGACGACCGCATCAGACTGACAGACAGACAGAGCGACCAGAGGGACAACAAGAGCCAGGGAATACGTAGTCGAAGTGGAAATCGTTTCTCAAATGAGCCCTCAGCCCAACACCTTCCCCCTCTCTCACCACCCACCCACACACACACACACACACACACACAGGCAAGTGTATATGTATATACGGTTATAATTGGGTGGCAAGGGTGCTGCTAAGGGTGGCACACGGCAGCGCTGTGCGCCACAGCGTCGAATTTCACCCCCCAAAACGCGCGTCTCATTTTTCCTTGCCCTTCTTTTGTTGATTTAAGCGCTCCCCCCCTACACACACACACATACAGACACACACACATGTATGTATGTGTTAGTTTTTAAGGGCTGCTCTTGTTTGCTGGCGAATTTCTCCCTGCCATAACTCCCCTTTTTTTTTTGGCTACAAGCTGACTGCCTTTTCCTTGTGTTTGTGGTTGTAATTTGAAGCCAGCAACAAGAACGAGGTGTATGGTGTTGTTGTTGTTTTAGCCCTGACTATATATATATATATGCAACTTTATGGATTATGATATACATAACTTTATGTAATAAGTGACCACCATTTCCGTTTTGCTTGCTTTTGTATGGTAGAGGCGTGTTGCATGTTGCCTTTCTTGCCGCACTGGCATTGGCCCAAATTCTGACGCAGACGCGTCCCCAGTCAATTTAATAATTTTCTTTTTTGTGGTTACTTTCATAATTTTATATATGATAGGCCAGGCGAGCAAAATGGCTGACAGCAATGCGTATGCGCAATATTTTTTTTAGAAGCTTCTATAAGAAGTTTTGCTGGGGGCACATAATTTATTTAATACACATTTTAATAATAATTATATAAGTAGTGTATAAAAAACATATCGAAAGCAACAAAGTAAGTCTGCAATTTAATTTTTATTGTGTCTGGCGGTTTTGAGCTATTTGTAAAGCAGCAAAACACTGAATTAATTACAGTATAATGATTTTTCTATATCTCTGCAAAGGGTATTATAATTTTGATATTGATTGTGTAACGATATGAAGGAAGCATCTCAAATCGTTTTTATTTTTCCATAATATATTAATCAAACTCAACAAATATAAATTTGATCGCTTTAATTTGACCAAAATCTAATAAAAATAGAAAATAAAATATTACTTAAAATTTTTATTCTTATTAATAAATATCTAGGCTTGCCATATTTACTAAAATACATACTTTTAAAATATGGTTAAATTTGATAGGTTTTAAATAGCTGCCATAAAAACGATCCATAAAAAAACGATTTTTTTCCAAGGGTATATAATTCGTTGCTAATTCAAAAATATCTATTTTTTTTCAAGTTTTTATATATCGCTTGTTATAATGTGAATTTTCTCAACTCTCCAATCGGCTTCTGTGCTTTGTTAGCATTGTTCTTGCTTTTGTGCTTCACTTTTATTCGCTTTTGAACTGGACATTGGACAATGCTTTGGGGTATGAGAGCGAGAGTGTGCTTACTTTACTTTTTTTTTGCTTTTTTCAATGAAATATCCGGTAGTTTTTCAGCATTTTCTACAAAAAAGTAGATTTATTATACGCGACACACTCACACACACTTCAAGGCAGCTTAAAAGACTTAGAAAGAGACAGAAAGTGAGCAGGAGACAGAGACAGAGACAGGTAGGAGCAGAGCGTTTGTATGTGTGCTTAAAAGTTTTCTACATTCAGATACAGATACAAAAGTATAAAATGAAATGGAATATATTTATAGGTAAGTTTATGTGTACATATTCTGAAGTATAGGTAACTTAGTCTAAGCAATCACTCTATTTAATAAGAAGCATCCAGTATCATCAGATTCGCAGAGCTTATTAAACGATAAAGATTTTTACCAAAGCGTTTTCCAAAGATATATCGATACAGTAAACCTTCCAAATTTCACTTTAGAAGTATATTTTTGGGTGTATATGGAAGATGGAAATTAAAATCATATATTTCGGTTAATATAATATGAGAGCAACATACAATAAAAGTTTTATTAATAATTAGAAAATGTTTTGCCTCTATTTTAACTAACCTGTAAACTTAAGAAGTAATAATGTCAATATCAAAACTTAAATCTAACTCAAAAAAGAAGCAAAACTAACGGATGTACTTTGAATAAAATTCTTCTAAAATTTTTAAATTCAATTTAAACCTAATTTTACGTAAACAATAATTTGAACTATCGATATTTTAAGCCATTTATATTTTAATTGTACAACTGCATGTCATGCATGTTGGAAGATGTGAACCCCCTGTTAGGACAACTCTATTTTCATACAACTAATAGGTAAGCTGTATATTTTTATACCATTTTCATTTCTTTGCAATTTCTTGCTTTTTTTTTACTTTATTTTATTTTTATTGCAAATTTTTTTTTCTTTTACAATTTTTCACATTTTTATTTGCAATGGAAGAAGAAGAAGGCGAGTGTAACAAAAACAAATTCGCCACAAACTAAATGTGTTTGTGGTGTTTAATAGAGTCAGTGAGAAGGTGAGAATGGGAAACGCGACGGAATAAATGTAGAAGTAAATGGTAAAAAAAAAGAAAAAAATTAATTTTATCCTTTCCATTTCCTGCCCAGTGTGCCTGTCTGTATGGTTTTCCTCTGAGTGTGAATGTGTTAGAGAGTTTCTTTTTTTCCATCCTATCATACTTCTATTTGGCTATTTTGGTTGCTTCTTTCTATCTGACACTACTTTTGTCCCATTCTTGTACTTTTCCCATATACTTTTTCTACTTTTTTTGTTGCCATGAATCTTGAGGTTGAGCATAGGATGGAGCAATATTTTTTATTTTTCACCTCCAGACGGGTCCGATTCGTGTGTCCACGAAGTCGCTCGCTTATTTTTCAATACTTTCAGTTCTCTGGTCAGCCAAAGTCGCTGGGGAGTCCACATCAGGCTCAGCTCAGATTGCAAAAAGGCGTCTGGGTTTGGGGTTTCGGTTTGGGTATATAAGTTTCAGGTTGGCATATAGGTTTTATCTGTGAAATAATTTATAGAAATGGACAGTGCCTAAAAAGGGTTTATTTTATTGTCGTGCTGTTTTTCATTTTAGATATTAAACATTTGAGTTGAAAGGTTTGGTCGAAGTTATATTTGGGCATGAAAAGAGCTGTTTGTAATATTACCCTTAATTTGTTATTTTTTTTATAGAATTATATAATATGAATTGACATTAATTATGCGTTTCTTGAATTTATATATTGTTCCGCTAATATTTTATGGTTTTTATTAACTACCATATATTAGAATTATATATTGAACTCAATAAAACATGAAATTAATATTTTAGATACTTGTTTTAAATAAATTAAACTATATAAAAAATTTGGCTGTAAATAAATCTGAAATCATACGAAAACGTAATTATAGAATGATATGGTTTTAGATTTTTGTTTTTTTTTTTGTAATTTTCTTTCATTTTTAATTGAATTTATTTATACAAAATAGATTTACGTTTAATTCATTTTAGCTATAAAACATTCTCAAAATTATGCCAAAACAAGTAAAAGGGTTTGAATATACCCGACTACGGTACACCCTGTATCTATCGCTCAATTACTTGTTGTAATTTCCATAAAATTGGCAATTGTAACAAATACGCTAATATTTAAAATGATGCCAACACATTAATAAAATGTTAAGATTTGATATAATAAAACATGAAATATTTAAATATTTATGGCTAACTCATGTATACACAAAATTAAACTAATTTTTTTTACTTAGATTTATTTAGATTTTTTTTCACAAATGATAAGGTTGATATAAGACTCTGACTTGACATTTATTAAATTAAATATTCTAGCTACAATCCAAAAACAGTTTATGAATTTAAATATGGATTGCTAAGAATTGTTTCTTGTATTTGCTAGAAAAATAGCATTGTCAAGTCAGTCAACATTTTCAGATTTTCTGCGACAAACATGTAAATTGTCTTCAACTTTATCAACTGTAAAAGTTTCTTTGTCTCGTATCTTCATTTATTTAACTGTCAGTTTGCAACGTCCCAGTCATTAATTCGTCCTGTGAAATGGAAAGTTTTCATTTCTCTGTCTTTCCATATTTATATATAAAAGGTATAAAATTATGTGCACAATGTTAAAATTTTAATTTCAAATTTGAGTCGTCTATTTCACAGCATAATCAGTATTTTGCTCATTTTCACGCTAAGCGTGTCTTATTCGGAAACCGCTTTTCTTTCGCCTCGTCGCCATTTGACGCCTACCACTTGAAGCCCCTTTGGATGAATAAACCCCGAAAAGTCCGGAAAACCCTTTCCGTACAACTTGGCAGCAGCCTTATCGCGACTAAGACATCTAGAGAGCTTCAGGCAGGCAGGAGGCATTTTTTGGCAAATGCCAAAATTACATCAAAAAGTGCTGAAGGAATGCGGGGATGAACCGGGACAGACAGGTTGAATGAATAAAAGAGTGAAGAGAAGCTAACGGTTGGATGGATGAGCAACGATGGGTATAGGAAAATGAATATGGAAATGAAAATGAAAATGAAAATGAAAATGCTTGGGCGTCTCTATCGTCTACAACTTGTGTGCATAAATGTCTAGATTCCAGTATAATTGCCGGGATATCTTGGATTTTGAAAGCGGAGACGGAGGCGGAGCGGTTGCTATCTTCATAATGACTTTCAAGTGTCAAACAATTTTCGAAAATTATCAGCAAAGGTGAAATTAAAATTTGACTTGCCCTTTGAGTGTAAGAAAAGATTATGGGGGATTGGGCATAATTTATAATTTAATTGAAATAAAATTGCTTGGCAGATTAAGAGCAAGAAAACTGTCCGGAAAAGAGCATTTTTCCTGACTCCCCCTTTGGATTTTCTAAAGTTAGCAGAGTTTCATGTTCTGCACACAGCCTGCTGTTGGCTATGAAAAACGTTCAATAAGTAAAGTCAATAAAAAACACATTTTTGTCTACTTCAAGAGCACAAACTATGCGATAGTATACAGAGTTACTCAAACTCACCAAGAAGTTCTCAGAACTGAACAAATGGGCAACATGAAGATGCACAAAACAAAAAATAGATAGATATATATATATATTTTGAGGGTTGCCATAAACCTAACTATGAAAAGGCAATATGTGCTTAAACTAAGAAAAAAAAAATAAAAATAAAAGAGGGAAGAACTTTTGCCATGTCCGAGCAAAATCAATTTAATTTTTACTCATGGTGTGGTAAAAACACGAGCCCCTTCAGCCAGGCTACTTGCCCCAAGCTAAAAATTTCACTTAAGTCACTTTGAACTTTTGCAAAAGATACGAAGAAAGTTAACTCCAGAGACACTGGCTAGTTTCTGGCTCTATGGGCCATATACTCCCGAGGGAGTGGCCATTAGAGGGCCATATTTACATTTTCTCCTTTTTTGTGTGTGATGTGGCGACATTCGACCAACGGTTCCAGGCCCACGTATTCACTTAAATTGAAGACAAAACCCAACCTAACACTTGTCTTAGTCATTGTACTTGTTACTGTGTTGCCTAAAAGTTGTTATAAATTTTTAATAGGTTTTCAGGTTTACATTTAATTTGTGCCTATGATGGCTATAGACTTCTATATTTAAGAATGTGTTTTATTTTTGGAAATGGGAAAAAATCAGAAAATGGAAAAAAAAAACTAAATAATAATAACCCATTCACAGCCAAATAAAACTGTCGATGGCGTTAACAATTTTTAAAAATATAAAAAATGCAAAAATATAAATATAATCATGTTAAATGTATGTGAAAAATCACTATGTACTTAAATATATATTTGAAAGCGATATTTATTTTCGTATTTATTTATTAAATTAAGATTTCATTAGACTGTATTTAAAAGTATCGATAGAAAGGCTGCACAAAATATATATAATTTGTGCTTGCAATTGAATATAATTAAAATGTCTATATAATATAAAGAACAAATATATATAAACCATAAATAGTTTTACTTAAATTAAAAGAGTTTGTAACATGGAATAAGCACTTAATTAGTATAGAATTGGAAGCTTTATAAACCAATATTTTCTGACTTTTGGAAGTTAAAAACAACAAAGTTCTTAAACAAATATTAAGATTGAAACGATTCTACTAATTTTGATGTCCCTAATTTAACACTAAGCATGAATTTATAATATAGAAATTTTCATTGACAACTATAAATACCATTTTCAGCACTAATATTTACTTGTATTTAAATGATGGCAACTTTAAAATTCAAATTTTATACATTCTAATAAATGTAATTAATTAATGAATGCAATGTAAAAATTCTGACACAATAAATTATATTGTCTACTGTTTATTGAAATATGTATAAGATAAATTGTTAACTTTCTAGGTAATTACCCTTCAACTTTATTTTTAATATAAATATTGCAGTATGTCAACTTTCTAGCCAATTTTCTTAACATATTTTTTATTTTTCCAATAGCTGCTTTTGTTGATGCGTGTCCAGAGTTGCCAACACTCCATTTCCACTTCAAAACTGAACCTTTGCTATTGAACCATTTCGCATAAACATAATAGACAAACAAAATGGGACACTTGTAGTGTATGGAACATACGAGCGAAATTGGAAAAGCCAGAACAATGCTATTTGTTGGTGCCTGTCCTGACGGGAGCCTGGTAGGATATGGGGGATATGTGGTGGTCACTTACATGACATGACAATAACTTTGACTTGACCATTCGACCGTTGCTCATATCTAACCATCCTGGCCAAAGTCCTGGCAGAACATTGCCTTCCTCTCTGACTGTCTGTCTGTCTGGTTGCTTGTTTTGTGCCGGAGCCATGTCATTTTTGGATGGAATGGTGCTAAGAGTATACCCTATGCAGGTACATTCAGAAGACATATTTACAACCTCTTTTTAAGCTCTTACAGGGGACTAAACAAAGAGAAATATTTATGTGTTGACCAGTACCATCATACTACATGCCTGCGGGACTCTCTACATTGCTTGAAAGCCAAAAATTCCAAATTCAAATCCAATTCGAAATCAAAGCCAAGCAGCCCACCACTTTATGATGAAAAATGTCCAAGATTCCAGCTTTGGTCACTATCCAATCGGCATTGGTGGAGTGTCTATATATACCTATATACATATATATATATATAGATATATATCTTATACAAGTGTGTGTGCATGTACACACATGTTGACCTTTTTTGGACTAACATCGAAAGGGTCAGTCCGAGACAGGTCGACTTGAGTTTCTGCATTAATATTTAATAATACGAATTGCTGATTGAAGCATTTACAATTTTCTATGGCTAACAGCAACAACTACAACAACAACAATTTGTTCATTTTACTGCTGTTTGTTCATGTCTTCATGTCCCCACATATCCCGTACCCCGTAGCCCCGGTCATGTTCATGTCCCAATTCACCAGTTACATAGAGCTCTGATTTTATTTGTTTATTGTAAATTGTATTGGGAATAATTTAGTAGTCAACTTCTATCGGCATATGAAAAAGAACTTTCAAGAAAATTTTCAAATTAATTTATGTATCAAACTTTATACTACATAGTATATGTATTTAACTTCTGGATTGTATAAATGTTTAAATATTGTGAGTTGAGCTCAAGTCTTACATTAAAAAATGATCTCGGGATAGAGTGCTTGACCAGGAGAGGGGGTAGACAGGAGCAATCAGTTATAAAGTTATTATTCATCTATGTATACATACAATTATCAGGAAGAGTTCAAAAAAATCAAATTAGCTATATAATAATTCAAAATGCAGTATCCTGATTAACACGATTCACTTTTATTTTAATAATGTAGTATAAAAATAAATTTAAATCGTATTTTTCAATCAAGAAATTAAATTATGAAAAAATAATTGAATTTCTACTTTTATTTAAAACTCTTATTTTTCAACTTTTAAAGTAAATATTGATAATAAGAAATTATTTGGCCACGTTTATTTTAAAGATTAAAATTAAAAGAAATTTTTAATATTTCATTTTAAGACTTAATTGATAATATATAATCTAGATCTGTTAATTTAAATTTGGTAGCTCCTAATTAACACAATCGTCTCTAATATGCTTTTCAGGCCATTATTTTGAAATAATTCAAAAGAGCAAAGGATTTGCTTTGTAGTACTATAGTTGCCCAATTTATATTGAATTCTGGCCTTGTATTTAAATCGATAGATGATATTCGGTTACATGGATTTTGCGTGCTGCATTTATTGCGCTTTATATGCAAATGATTCACGGGAAATATGGCCGCGTAATTATCGCCAGCTAATTCAAATGGAAAGGACCCTGACCACAAATTTGGATTAGATGCGCGCCATCAGTTCGCCAAAATGTTGAACAAAGGAGCACAAATGTTGTGCCATGTTTATGGAAATGCAAATTGGGAAATGGCAAATGGTAAATACGAAAATAGAAAATAGAAAATGGGCACAGCAGGTGTTGCACCAATGAGTTGCAAGTTGCAATTTTGTTTTTGGTGGGAGTTAAATCGTATTTGGGCTGCGGTTGGAATGGTTGCTGGTTGCGCTTTATCAGCGATAACTAAAACGATTTACAGTAGCAACAACAATAAGCAATTTCTGGCTGCAACAGCAACAAAAATTCTTAAAATAACGCGAATACTTTATTATAAGGATATTGCCACGATAAAGCGCATGTGGGGTTTTTGTGAGTTGGCAATACACAATATAAAAATAAAATGATACGGTGTTGTTAAAGTTCTGGCACATTTTAGAACGTAATATAAATTAATGGGTATTTATTATTTCATATTTAATTCGTTTCTCTAGTGTGTGCTTACATTTTAAGAACTAATATACACATAACATTTTAGTTTGTTTTCAATTTTATGGCGCTTCAAAAAACATGTTTTTTTATATGGCAAATTCGTAATTGAGCTACTATATATATTACAATCTCAACAGGAAAAATCAGAAGAAGAGAATCAGAGTATTTGTTAAAAAAACCTTGATAAAATTTCAAAAGTTTAAAGCTGTTTTTTTTATTTTTTTAAAATTAGTTGAAAATAATGTGCTACAGGAATATTGGAACTTTTAAATATTGTAATTCGTTTAATTTAACGTGCCATATTATATATAAATAAATTTGTGAAAATTAACCAACATTCCGATACCTTTTTTTAGAATATTTACTTATATGTCTTTTCTACACACTCCTTCAAATATATAATCTAATTTCTAAGACTAATTTCTGGATTTTGATTACGTATACACCATAAGGTCAAAGAAAATGAAAATCGACTGACATCGGCATTCTCGTGATGAACGCCTAATGTACATCGATTATATTCATTTGAATTTGACAGGGGAAGGACCTTTCAGACCCTGAGATGCTGCCATAATTGGCCCTACGTGAGCTCATAAGGACAATATGAAGCGGAAGCGGGACAGAGACAAATACAGAGAGAGAGAGAGAGAGCGAGAAAGCGTGTGGCCAGGAGCCGAAACAGGCAACGTGCGTTATTTTTTCATTTGTTAACTTCCGGCTGTCGCCTGGGCATATAATTCCAGGACCCGGGCGCTGCCTGACGTTATTTTAATAACGTGCATGCTGCGCATTTAGGATAACATCTGAATTTATGTAACGGCGCACAAACAAAGATGGCAGGCACGTTGCAGAACGGGACGTGGACGTGGACGTGGATATGGATATGGAGAGGAGAATACAAGGACGAGCGCACACAGGCTGGCACACAGGCGACAATGTCGATGTCCTGGGGTTGCTGACAGGGCAAATGTACCGCGCTCCGGCGCCCCTTGCTCCAAGCGCTAAGATTCAAATGAAAACTGATGCGGATTAGTATTTAAAATAATGTCCTGCAGGGATATAATTTTTTTTTCCTCGAGCACATTTCTGTCGCAGTCACTTGGCTTTATTTTTGTTTTTTGTATTGTTTTTTTTTTTTTTTGTTTTGTTTTT
The DNA here is from genome assembly GCA_035043045.1 of Hirtodrosophila alboralis. Classification (NCBI taxonomy): domain Eukaryota; kingdom Metazoa; phylum Arthropoda; class Insecta; order Diptera; family Drosophilidae; genus Hirtodrosophila; species Hirtodrosophila alboralis. The sequence goes on along the minus strand of JAWNNH010000285.1, from coordinate 505,570 downwards.
CTTCTCACTTTATTTATTTATTTTGCATTTTTTTCATTGTCGCGTTGTTTTAATTCCTACGCTCTTCTGGGGAATGTTTCATAAAATTTATATTTGCAGATACTCGCAGCAGCAGCCCGAAGGGGGCCAGGACATTTTTATTACAAGACAATTTACATATTTTTCTTGTAAAAATTCCAAGCCCAAGGCGCCCAAATGTCATATGAATGTTTTTCCCACTCCCTCCTCCCACAAATTTTCGTTTCGAAATTAATGTTAATTTTTATTACACTAACATTGTCTCAATCACCATCCGGGCCCAATAATTGAACTCATTTAAATTCAAGTTTGTTTGCTCGTCTCTGGAAAAAGAAAGCCAAATGTCAATGGAAATGGTGGAAAATGTTAATAATAGAACAACAAAAATTTAAATGAATGCACTGCCAATCGAAAAATAATAAAAATAGAAAACCTAATGTCCACGCACCTGTATATACTGTGAAGGGTCCTCGTCCTCATTATGTATTCCTTGAGCAAATTCCATTAATTATCGTTATGTCCTTTTGATGGGTGATTGGACTTGTATTCCCGCTGTTTGCTAAGCGCTGAAATGTAGAAACTTTGCTATTAATACAATTTGCATGGGATTTTTAATTTTCCACAAAGTTAATTGAGTTTGTTATAAGAATCAATGGAAGACATGAAGTTCAATTCCGAAAGTAATTGAAAATAAATTTGTATTTATGTTAAGAGGAGATTTTCTACAAGAAGCTTTTATGTATATTTAAAAAATAAATAACTGACGCATCAATATAATTTGAAGAGAAATTTTAAACCGTAAAGTGACAATTTAACCATGTAATAAATACTGAGCTGGTTAAGCATACACTGATAGAAAAATTTCCATTTAAAGAAGACACTTCTCTTAAACCCCTCGAAATACTAAAAATTCTACTATAAAAAGAAATTATATTATTTTTTATAAAATGTGGTAATATTTTGGTTTTCTATTTTTAACAGAATATTGTCATATATAAACTAAATAAAACCGTTTTTTTTTATGTAAAGATTCCTTGTAGAAAATATTATAAATATGGTAGAAAAACTTGGTTGATAGCTAAAAATGAAATTTTAAAAATTAGAGAATGTATTCAGTATATCTATACACATTTTACTGTCTTTGTGGATACTAACATCCCTATTTTGTATAGCAATATTAAAACTATATATTAACCACATTACTTTATAAATTAAACATTTAAGTACACTTTTTCGTTGAGTGTCTGCAGCTATGAGCAAAATATTCCAATATAATTCAGTGCTAGGTGGGAAAACTCAACCTATAATGAAAATTTTAACATATCCTGTCGGAAGGCAGGCAAATTTATTTTCTGCACAATTTTCAAATTCCGAAATTAAAATCCTTCAACAAAAGTTATTACAATTCATTTAACACTCGTTGCACAACTTAGGCACATCATAATTAATCCCCTTCCATGTTAACTTTATTTTCAGAGTGTGTGTATTAGTATATATATATATATAAATATATATATATATATATATATGTGTGTGGTTGTGTGTCGTCTGCTATTGTCATATAAATTCCATAATACGACGTAATTAAATTTGTCCCCAAACTAACGTCATGAACGAATTAAACGTAACGACGTAAAGCTCTCCATAATTGAGAGACGCATATGAGGAACAGACCCAAGTGTAAGCTTTTTTTGGGGGTTGTTAAGGAGTATTCTACAATATTTAGAATGGTATATGAAGTCATAAACTAAGTGCGTAATTAAGCTGAGTACGCTGGATATACAATATAGAACAGAATTACGTTTGTGGAACTCTTTCTCAAGTCAGTTTCAATTTTAAAATGTAATTTATCACGGTTTCTTTTTTAAGAGCTTTTTAAAATTTTATTGGTTATAATTTCCAACGTGGCACGCGGAAATGCTCCTCATGTCAGCGACGGAATTGGAGTTGGAGTTGGACAACCTTTTTTTTTGCCTTTGGGACTGACCAGTGGCGTCACGGGTCTTGTCTGGGCAGATCTCATTACAAAATGTTCCAGGCACCGTCGGGCTGTCAGTTACACATGAAAATTGCACAACTTTTGTCTTATTATAGAAAATTTACAGCAGAATTCTTAGGACAGCCGTAAGCCTGGCTGAAGTTGCCTTGTATACATTCTTTTTTTTTTCCATTGCCCATTTCATTTTAATTTTGTACTCTGCTTTCGTCTTTCTCTTTATTCTAATTAAATTTTTTTTATTTTTGTTTTTGGTGTGAAAGGCCGCTCAAATACAGTTGGGAACTCGTGGGGACATGGTCTGGGGGGCACCAACGGAAACAAGGCAAATTTATTCTTTTGTAAAAACAAGAAAAATTACGCAAAATAAATAAATTTACATAAGCTGACTGTGGAGCAAAAAACAAAAAATGCTACATAACAATAAATAAAATTGCATTTTCATTTACTTTTTGCTTTCTTTGGGTCCATCATGTAAACATTTCGCTTTATTTTTGGCCCTTTTTACCAAACAAAACCAAGCAAAATACAAAAAAAAAATAAAAAAAGGTTCTAAAATAAGATCGCTTGGTATTTGCTTGTTATTTGAAAGTAATTAAAAAAAAGTAAGTCCTTTAAGCCTTTGGGCAGATGTAATACTTACAGTATGTATGCTCTACATAGCCAAGTTAATTTGAAGGCAGGCTTATAAATATATTTATTTAAAGTAAGAAGCATTTAAGATTCCCAATATATTTTAACATTTTTTACAATTTTTTCATAAACGACAATATTTTATATTTACTTTTATTAGAATTTTTATTCTTATATATTTTATATCTAATAATTTCTAATATTTTGGAGCTTGCTATGATTGCGAAAATTCAAACTTCTTGGTGTTAGTATTTATATTTTTAACAGACAAAAAATATATTTTTTCTTGGAATTTTAGTTTATAGCAAAAATAAGTCAAATCAGCAATGAAATCTGTTTTTGTCACTTTATAAAATGATAGATCACATAGCACAGAAAAATTGCTTTTAAATTAAGTTATATTTATTAGTAAATTTAGGAATATTAAAAATGTGAAGCCAATACAAATTCTTGTAGTTTAACTATCATTTAAACTTTCAACTGTCATCCAAATGTTTTTTTGGATAAAAATTAAATAAATCCCACTTTTTCCAAAGATTATATTAATCTATAGATGTGCAATAAATTTGTGTGCTTCATTTAAAAAATAAATTTCAATTGGTGGGCCATTCAATTCAAATGGATCTCGAACTGAGGCCAAAGCACATGCCGAATAATTGCTTTTTTGCTAATTAATTTGTTATTTTGACTTAGACTTCATCTGGCCGAGAATTGTCTACGAAGCTGATTTCTTTTATTTGGCCCGAGCACGGACTTATTTCGCTATTAAGGACGAGTTTTTCGCCATTCGTAGGCACAAAATGGATAATTAAATAAAGCAGGCAAAAAGAGAAAAAAGTGCAGAATTGGAAATGTGGTGGTTGGGGCACTAAAAGGAAAACAAAATCTAGCAATTGTTTTATTTTTTCTCTGCTTGTTTTTAATGAGAATTGCATTTTAATTTCATAAGCGACATTTATAGAGAAGGCAGCTGTCCAAACTAATTGCCAGCTCGAAGTTTGTGGCCAAGTCCTGGCTCATTATGTTCCAACCGCAAAACCATAGAGCCACAGTGAACCTTCATAATTCCTAGCAAAATGACCAATGCAGCTTAAAATAATTGCCAACTTGGCTTAAAATGTGAGCATTTTAACGTCACATAGTTAGACTCTACCCAGGCTGGGCACAAAATCCTGCAGCAGGATGAGAAACAGGAGCGGGAGCGGGAGCTGGAGTAACCGAGAAAAAAATGGCCACTCGGAAGTGTCCGTTTTTTTGGTTAGCTGTCGCTCACGTAGGCAGCGTCCATGTAATTAAATTAAAATGGAAAATTTACTCGTACTGTGGATTAAATTAATTTTCATTTGCATTTGCATAAGTTTTGCCCCATTCCATTCAACACGGCTGTCCGCTCGTCCGTTCATTAATTCCTTCATTATGCCATTTATTGTTGAATTTACTAGAAATGTGCCTTCATTTTTATCTCTTCTCACAATGATTTCACGTAAAGTACAAGTTTAGCATGAACAATGAACTAGAGCAGCTTAAAATAGTAGAACATATAATTAAATTTGAGATGTAATGCAAAGTAATACTAGTTTTTTTTTTTGCCTCTTCTGTTGGCTATATAGCTATGGCAGGCCTATACATTTATGAATCTTATTCTTTTTGATATTAAGTAATATTGGAAAAAAAAATTGCAGACTTTTAGGAGTCGCTTGTAAGTCAGCGCAATGTGTAGACTATGAGAGATATATATGAAAATATTGATAATTCTATACAAAAAGAACTATTATTCTTTTTTTTTTAAATTTTTTAAGGCCTTGAAAAAGAAGTTACCGATTTATATTTCATGATCAGAATAAATTATCAAGTCAACCATTAATTTCATTTTTTTTTTTTTGGTTTTTTAAAGGAATTTGGTTAACTTTTCGAAATCATAATGGATTCCGACAAATGTCTCTTTAAAATAAGTCTTCTCATGAGTTTTCTTATTTCAGAAACCAAACTATTAATTTTAAAATTAAAGTTTGATTTAAAGCTTAAAAGTTATTAGAATTTGAAATTTTGAAAGAATTTATATATTGTCTCTTGTATTGGTTCTCTTTTTAAATTTCCAGCTGTCATAACTTTTTAAATACAGAATCGATTTTTAAGTTAAATGACCAGATTTTAAGAAGAAATTATAAATTGATTTATTTAAATTAATAATATAATATATTGGGAAAAAAATTAAATAGAAACCATCCACACATATTTCCGTTTAACTTAAATGTATTGGAAAACCATTTTGTCTAATGTTTAGGAGTTCCTTAAAAAATTTAAATAGTTTATATCAAAACGCTCAACTTGTCCAATTCAAAAATTTGTCAAAGCAAAATCGAAGGAATCAGTAGATTCAAGACATTAAATAAAATAAATTAAAAATTTTACTGGCAAAATAAAAAAGTTTTTGAAATTTCAAATTCAAAACAATTGTGCATATATCTAATTTAAATTTTTAATAATTAAAAACCTTTTACATGCATATCCAAACAAGCATATGTACTTAAAATATAATAAATGTTACATAAATGTTTATATAGAAAAGGTAAGCTAATCCCAATATTTAAATTAATTTAATTTTACCATGAGTTCTATGCGTATATATGTGTATATATATTAGGTGGACAATGGAACTCCATAATGCCCTCACGTTTAGGTTTTTGCAACCCTTTTCGCTATCTAAAAAATGTGAATTTTCTTCATTCCTTGTTTTTTTTTTTTTTGCCCATCCAAATGGAGGATGAGTGTGGATGGATGGTCACACCAATTGCAAAGTGCCAACGGCAACATTATGTAAGAAAAATGCTAAATAAGCGCTTAATGCATAATCTGTTCGGAGGTACTACACCATAAAATGTGGGGTTGCGGGGGGGGTGGCCACAACCCTTATAAACTGCCACCAGGTTTCTCGCCCCACCTTGCCAAAGTGGACAACGGCCAGTGGACGGTGGACAAAGGACAACGGCTGGACGGGCAGATATGGACATAATGTATGACTGCCATTTTATATGCTCCTTTTGAAAAATGTGCTGACACTTCGAGGCCGGAGCATAAGCAGAAGCTTGAGCCAGGACCTGGTGCAGAATGATGGCGTTCGTGCGAAAGGGTTGACCCCAAACGCAATTGACCACGTGTGCGTGTCCATTTAAAGGGGGGCGGGCGAGCGGGGACGTTGAAATCCTTTTATCATTTAAATGGCATATGGCAAAAGGCAGGTTTTTTTTTTTGTATTTTTATAAGCCCCACCAATGCAAAACCCCTCATGTGACTGGCAAAGACGCCACGGAAATTGTGGATACAAGAATTCAACGAAACAAATCACACGAAATTTGTAAATGTCCATTGTCAAGCGGTTTCCTTTACCGTTTTCCCAGCCTGTTTCAGTTCTATTTATTAATTTGCCTACAACAATTCTTGCAAATCCTGCAGTCCTCCCCAGTGACAATGCAATGTCATGTACTGTCCAAATACCGTAATCGTAATCCCCATACCGCTTCTACTGGTCACTGGATTTTCAGTTTTTCAACTAGACAATGGAGGGGGAGAGAGAGTATACAATTTGCCGCACAGCAGGTGGGAAATGGAGGAGTATAGAGACTGCAGGGGAATAGGACATCCTGTGGCGGTGATTTTGTGTCACTTTCTGTCGTAATTTTAGCCTACGCATTGATTGGCGGCCATTAAAAATTTTTGTGCGCATCCTGCCGGTCATGTGATTGATGGTGCGTACGTGATCCTTTTGCAATATTTGACTAAAGTATACAACATTAGATTTTAATAAAACAAAATTCGTCAAGTCAACTCAACGGGGTTGAATTCTATTTCAAATTGAATTTTAATTTGGTGCCTTTGCGTAAATCCTGCTAAGCAAGCTTATTCCTAAATTAAAAGTAAATTTGATACTGGCTGTCATTTAACTATTAAACTATTAAATCTTTTATGAATTTATTGTTTTGAATTTCACTTTTGAATCAATTTTACAGATATAGTATAATTTATATTAGCTAACAATATAAAAATTTAATAAAAATACAAAACTAGGTCTTTTAATATGACGAGGGCTTAAGCAAAATATGTTTAACTTTTTTGTTAGTTTTGATAAAGATATGTAATTCAGAAAAGATCTAAATTAGTTTGTGTATTTAAGTATAACTTATATTTTTGTTATTTTATAACGATAAACAGTTTTATATTAATAATTCCCTGAATTAAAGTATGACTATTATTGTTTTTATTTAATAAATTGTGCTGATTTTGATGACTTATGTTTCAAAGATAGTACAATAGTCAGTTATACCACATTATTATAATAATAAATTTGATCATTTGTATGTCCCAATACATTTATTTATAAATTTATATTAATAATAATCAAAATTGCAATATCTAATGTATAATGGTATGTTTTTATTTATATGCATATTACACTAGTTTACAAATTATTTTTTGATCGAGGGAGCTGGGCTCTCATATACTTTTTTTGATGTATTTTTGGTCACTGATTTCAAAATAGCAAACCATTTATTTTTTCAAAGAATGGTTTTCGAGAAAACCGCGAATAGCTAGTTTTTTGGCAGTCTTTCGACTTATTTGTTCATATCTACATGAGATCTTATTTGATCTTAAATATTATTAAACAATTCAATAGATAATTGTATTTCCTTTCTAACGGTATGCCGTTTATGCGAATCGAATAAGAAACAAAGCCATTATAAGCCCTCAAAGTTGAAAAATGTGAACTTTTTTTGCATTTTTAAAAAATTGCTAAATTTCAATTGGTCTTTTAAAAATTTAAAAAATTCGTTTAAATACTTTTTAAGATTTATAATGTTAGACAATTCTTTTACGAATATTTTAAGTATACATTTATTCAAATCGGTCAGTAAATGTGAGAGTTATTCAGCAATTAGTAAAAACACCCAAGACAAAATTCACCTTGTTCATCACTTTTCTAGCCATATTTGAAGATGAGAAGTTCCAACTGACTAGAAATTTTAGCTATTGCGGTGATTTGAATGGATTTTTTGCTTTATTTAGAGAGAATAATGTTCCTGTAGATTGGTGTATCTTTATCGAATATTTCCGCTTTAATTTTTCCGTAGACAATATGATACATTTTTTCTGTTAATATACCAACGCATCACAGTTTTCTCTCTTAAATTGTAAATTTTCGACAAATATGACTAGAAAAGTGATGAACAAGGTGAATTTTGTCTTGGGTGTTTTTACTAATTGCTGAATAACTACCACATTTACTGACCGATTTGGACAAATGTATACTTAAAATATTCGTAAAAGAATTATCCAACATAATAAATCTTAAAAAGTATTTAAACGAATTTTTTAAATTTTTAAATGAGCAAATGAATTTTAGCAATTTTTTAAAAATGCAAAAAAAGTTCACATTTTTCAACTTTGAGGGCTTGCAACGGCTTGAATTTTTATTTGATCCGTATAAATGGCATACCGTTAGAAAGGGGATACAATTATCTAATGGATTGTGTAACATTATTTAAGGTCAAATAAGATCTGATGTAGATATGAACAAATATGTCGAAAGACTGCCAAAAAACTAGCTATTTGCGGTTTTCTCGAAAACCATTCTTTGAAAAAATAAATGGTTTGCATTTTTGAAATCAGCGCCCAAAAATACATCAAAAAATGTATATGAGAGCCCAGCTCCTTTTTGGCTGTAAACTAGTGTTATTTAGGATATTGAGAAATATTTCAATTATTATGGTAGGACCTATATAATATATTTTTAAACTTACTAGAGTTAAGAATATTTTAATGTTCAGCTCACTAAGATTTCTGTCAAGATATTATATTAATATCTAATGAATAATTTACTTAAAAATTCCAATTAAGTAAAGTGATTTATAACACTCAAAAGACGAAACAAAATTTAACGAAATTGAAATTGAAAGTAAATTATAGAACATTTGTTTTGCTAATAGAAAATGGCAATAATAGTTTGAAAACAATGTAAGGTGTTTAGTATTGGGATAAAAATCTTGCCTTGTTTTAGAATAATTTCCTATATACAAGGATATCTTTGCTAAACAACTCTTTTGTTATCGATAAGTGTAATGCTAATGTGAGTTGTGCAACATTCGCTTTGCTAATCATAAATCAAAATCTTTTTCATTTGACGCCCACTTTTAGTTAGCCAAACAGACGCAAAACATTGTCAATTGTCTGTGTCATGTTGCAAACCCTTCCACAGCCTCCTCTCTGCCGATTTCTACTGTCATTCCTCCCATTCCAGCTGAGTGCCACAATGTTACCCCACCAGAATGTGAGAAGGCCAACAACAAGCAAAAATATCAAAACAGATGCGGCAATAGCTGACATTGCACCTTGCCACAGAGCCAATGCCTTGACTAATGATGTGCCAACAAATTTAACGCAACCGGTTAGAATTAAACCCTCCGCTCTACCAGTTGACTTTTTTTTTGTGCCCAGCAACTCAATAAAATGACAGAGCGCCTAATTCACTTAACAAATTTGACAATGAAAATCATATGTCATCATTATTAACAGTGAAATGATTTTTCCAGCACAATGGCCGCACATATGGCCCGCTTCCACTCCGTGAAACTAAGCGGATAATTTCGATATAATATCATAATCATAAGCATAGCATCTCTGTTTATTCAACCCTCCAAAAGGGTGGTTACCACCCACCCATCACCTAACCCCCCCCTGGCGCTGTCTGACTGAAAGTCAACCTGCTGACTGCGTTTGAAATTGCGCACTTGCCACGCATTTCTGCCACCTTGTGGACTATGGACAACCCTCGGGGCTGGCTTTAAAATCTCCACAATGAAAATGGAAATTATGGTAAGTGAAGAAATGAAAATGAAAATATGTCAAAATGTCTGTTAACCCTCGTGATGTTTCCCCTTTTTGCATATTAAATTAAAATAATGCAATTTTGAAACGCTTTTGAGTAGTCTTCTGGCAATGTTGTTGTTTACATTGTACGGTCATAAAAGAGCGTAGAACACCCCCAAAAAAATGAAGTCTCAAATAAAACAAAGCAATTGGAAAATTATGCACTTGTTCGCCCTGAAGTATGCTTTTAATAATCAGCAAAGTGTTGAGCCGTATTTTTGTTAAGGGTGCAGAAGGGCGTGGTCGCCATGCTCTTAGGGGTAGAGATTTACATAAAAAATAAATGTAGCTAGAATGAAATTGTGGAATATGCTTATTTTTGGGAAAATTTTAGAAAGATTAGCATACAATTGAAAAAGTTGAAATGGTTTTTATAATAAGAATCTAAGCTTTATAATTAAACTAAAATTATTTTTATTTTAAGGACTATTTCTAGAAATATGCCTAATGTATTTACAAAGTTTTCTTACCTCTTGTTTATATATATCTCATGAATAATTTTCACATTATACCATTATTTTAAAATATTATCTTTTGGAACAGTAAATTATAGGTATTTGATTAATGCCATCTGTGATAAGTTTTGCCTTAAGTATGAATAGAATTGTCAAATTTATTCGAACCCCAGTAACGTATATCGTTTTATTTGATTAACTTAAAGCCCAAATTATTCCATTAGGGCTAGCCCTGCGGCCAAAACATCAGCATGATATTGGTCCAGAATTTACAATCCGCCCCCCCAGATAATGAGAAAATTTTCAAACTGCACTTGTCGAAATTCCCAAATGTCTACTTTTCAACACGCTTACAATTTTTAAGCTGCTTTTAATAAATTCGACACAAAATTGAATTTTCATAACGGTTTGTCCTAGCACTTGTCCTTTTGACACCACCATTCCGAGCAGCATTCACAGGATCCGGGAACGGGCAACGTATGCGACACTCACTTAAAAAGTGATTCATGGATAAAGTCACCCCCGGTAAACGGCGCCCGAGCATGGACCCTGGGCGAGAATCTAAGTAGATCCGGCTGCTGTTTCAGTTATTCAGCTGTTTGTTTATTTTCCTACCATGTGTGGCAACAAGGGATGGGCTGGCAAATTGTAGATCTATAGTAAATAGGAAATTTAAAAACATCCAAAATATTGTTTTCCAAAAAAATAAACTATTTTTAGTTCTAAGTTGTAATGAATTAGGCTCCATAACAACTAAATTATTTAAAAAAATATTATTAAAATTATTAAGATTTTGAAAAATAACTATGCATTTATTACTTATTATAAAAAGAAATTAATATTGCTTGATATTTCAAAAGAAATCGTAAATATACTTATAAGCTAAGAAGTCATTTGCTAGCTTTTTATAATTTCGGAAAATATGAAATATATCAATGGATCAAGTTAAATTAAATACAAGTTGTAATGAATTAATTTCCAGAATAAATAAATTATAGTTTATTGTATTTAAAAAAAACTATTGAAATTATAAATATTTTAAAAATAATTATGCATTTATTACTTAATTTAAAAAATGTATATTATCTATAGCTAGCAAGCCAGTCTGAAAATTTAGAATTATTTCTATTTGAATTTCTTGCTACTGTTCTTGAAAAAACATTTGAATCTTCGAATTTGTTAAAGCATCCAATTAATTTTTAAAACATAACTTACAAAAAAAACGCATGTTCATGAAATACATATTATACATTTAATGTAATAATAAATCTTGTATTACAAGTTCAAAGTGGCAAGATTTTGAAAAATATTGTGCATCCAAAGTTATGAAAATCAATTAATGGTAATATCTGAGCTTTATTTTTATTTTAAATATTTAAATTATTTTTTTTTTTGTGTGTGTTTTTATTTAGTTGATTCGTATATGCTTATTATTATTTGCCTATTTATCATAATTTCCCAAATGCAAATACTATAATTAAATTAACTATTAACTATTCACTTTTAATTTCTATTTAGAATATTTGAATGAAATTCCTAATGCACAAATATTTTCTATAAATTCTAAACTTTAGCAAGTTCATAAATTGTTTCACAAAATATGGATACATTTATCTATTATAAATATCACCTTGTGGCTGTTGGGTGTGGGTTCACTCCACAACAAATATATTCATGTGAGTGGTGTATGTGGTGCTTGTAGTGGTGTGTGTATTAAGTATTAACCTTTCACGCGCACATCCGTTTCCGTAACGGTGTTTAATTCAGCCCCACGGCCACATTTGAGAAGGAAAGCAACCCTTAAGGGTTGTAGCAGGTTGCAAACAATTCAAAAAGCCGCGAATTTTAGGGTTAAATTCGATAATGACTGCCTGGTAAGTCGCTCAATTCGATTAAATTGAATGATTGCTATGTCTTTGAACTGAGCAGTTGACTGTTATATAAAATATATGGTATGAGTTACAAGTATAATTAAATAACGAAGCTCACAGAATCGTATACTTTAAAAATATTTAAGTTTTTACTACTTTTTTAAACTGAAATGCTGTTTTTAAAATCTCTTTTTTATCGTAGAATGACTTTAACCACATTATATAGCAAACTTATCAACACATTCATCAAAACTCTTACAATATTTAAATTGTGCATATCATCAAACATCAAATACAAACATTGAATACCATCAATTCTAAAGATTGAACCTTTTTAAAACATACATCTTATGGATTGCTACCACCTCTAAGGATAAAGCACAAAAAATTAATGGCTATGAGTAACTGTAACGCTTATAATGATTTCGACCCCAATTTATCAAGTGATTTTCCAACAAAATTTCGCTCTGCGAAAGTGAAAAGTCGCTTCCGAAAAGCCGCCCCTCGGAAGAAAAAGGAAAATGAAAATAAAGTTTGGAATATATAAAGCACGAGTAATCAAACAATGATGATGCGCAAGAATTCACATTTTTAAAATGGATGGATGGATGGGCAAATGAATGAATTATATGGAAATATGCGCCGAATATTCCCAAGTTTTAGAACACTCTGTGGGCGGGACGAAAGCCTGAAAGGAGCAAAAGGAGATGGCAGCGAAACGCGGCATGTCAAAAAGTTTCTGACTTCAGGACTTGAGGCATGTTTGTTATCATTATCATTAGCCCGGCGAGGCAGCACATTTTTCACAGTCTCCGTAAGGGGATGGGATGGAGGCAGTTGGGGGCGTTGCCAAAAGGGGAGGATTATACTTTGCATAGCTGTTTGAAGGCGGCCTACCAGACGGCCATGAATTATGGCTGTCAGTTTTTCTTAAGGTGGTGTTACCAACCCGGCAAGAGGCACTTTCATTAGCTTTAATTTTCTGGAAATATTTTGCAGCCGCCCCACACTCTAACGGGACATGGAGCTCACTTTTCCTACCATTTTTTTTTTTTTTTTTGGGTCGTCCTTTTGCTTTTGGGGTTTTTTCTTTTGAACGCGCCTTAAGTTCCGTTTTTTTTTTTAATTTGGTTTACAGATTATTAGCTGCTCATCGCTTAATGCAAATTCGATTAAGGATGCGCTGAGGTGTTTGAGCAGCATTCCAATTATGGTTTAATGTTTTATACTCTGTTTTCTAAAGCGGTAAATTAGTATATTGAGCCGAAATGATTTTAGACTCCATTTGAGCTGGGGTAAACTTGGTGTGGATATTGTTATTATTTTTATTAACAAATATTAATATAGAGCTTAAAAATTTATTTGTTATCATTTAATTCTCTGAATTTTGATCTGTTATGCGCTACTAAATGGCTAAGATTTATTTAATAAATAAAGTTAACTATTACTTTAAAAAATGAAAATATGTTTGACTCTCTTACTATAATTTTTATTTATTTTTAACACTAGCAATATAAATCGAATATTATTTATTAATGTTGAATATCGAAACTTATTTAACGCCTTTTAATAAATGTCAATAATAAATAAACAATTCATGTCAATATTTATAGCTTAAATATTTATAGTTTAAAAAATTTATTTGTAGAATTGTGACTGAAATGCTGTTAATCTTAAGCTCATAAAAAAGTAAAAGCAAATATATTCTATATTTAAATACAAACTATTATATAAATACTAAAGTAAACTTGAAATTTTTTTTCCTATTAGCTTAAATATTCCTTTAGTATTTATATTTGTACACTCACCTTTTCTTTTATTATTTATTAATACTTATTTATTTGTACTTAACTTTAACCTTAATCTCGACTTTTTTAAGTATTTACTGTAAGTAGTTCAAGTCCTCAAAAGCCAAAGCAATTTTTACACTAGATTTTAAGTTTCTGTTAAAGCCTTGCATATTTTAATAATAATAATACTTGGACTTACTTGCAGCTTTTTTTCAATTATTTATTTTACTAAAGTTAAATTGCCATAGTTTAGATATAAAAAACCAACTCTATTCCGCCCACATATTGTTGCCTAGGTTTTTGTTTTTTTTTCCCCCTAAATTTATGTAATTTCATTTTAATTTCAAGACGTCAATGTCATTTTAATTTTGTGCCCTAGCTCACCTACGTGTGATTTAGAAGGTGCGATAGGTGATCACAGCTCATATAAAAGATCTGCACGTCATATTCCTATGACAAGCCGAACCCGAATCTGAAAACCCAGTTCAGAGCAAGTCGCGCGCGTGCTGGGCTGTGATTCTTGGAACAACAAGTCCAACTGCTATGTCATGGAACGTGTTCAGGTTGTATAGGCTTGAAGAACTTGGAACTGGGAGCTTGATACAGAGTCGCACTTATGACAAGTTACTTGAACATTTAGCTCGCTCCACATACGACAATACACATGTCCAAATAGGGAGGTAAGAGTGTGCGGGGCATGCGGAGAGTGGGGGCATTTGCACACGCACAAAGTCGTTAAAAATTTTCATAATTTTATCGGTTTTCTTGTAAATGTCACTAGGGGTTTTTATTTATATTTTGCTTTATATAGCGCACGTTCTTTGTTTTGTAGGGTTCCGTCACTCGTCTGGGAAATTATTATGAGAAATACCCATAAAAATTGTAACCTTATCTATTCGCTGGATTTGTTTTTATGACTTGAATGCATAAATTTGTTGACATGGTAGGAGTACGAGTATTTAACCCGAGTACTCGACCGTGTTGATAAGTCCGCAAGGTGAAACTACGAATAGGCAAAACTTTTGATATTCCTCGTAACATTTTTTTTAATGGTATATGTAAGCATATAATTAGTTCGAGCCAAGTACTTATTGTACTTGTAGGCAAGCTCCAATAATTCATTGAAATTTGCTTATCAAACATATAAAGCAAAACTTACTTGTCTCAGGGTATAACCCATATTATTCAGTAAATATCAGAAGAAGCATGCATAGTAAATAGTACATGAAATTTGCATTGTTAATTATACGCATTGTGATTATTTTTATTTAATTTAGACTTTTACAACATATATGCTAATATTGCTATCTAAGCTCCAAGTTATTATATGAATATTTTTTGCAAAAAATTTCTGTGAATTTTTTTTTTTTCTTTCATTTTGATATTAACATTTTTATTTGAATATTAATATTACATTGTATGGAATGGAATATAGATTTTAAAATAATTTCACTCAACAATAGCATTTTTTATTACAAACATCTGAAGCTCAAATTATTGTTAAATCGATCGGTGATACTGAAAAAATTATTTTTTTAAATCTCACTAAATTATGTTTGGAGTTAGATTTATTTATATATTTTTTTGATAAATCGAAAGGGTAGCTTTTTAAAGTGATTCATTAAAATTATTTAATATATATGTAAATAAGCGACCGATTTGGCATATGATTTTACTCTCAGAAGTTCGAGATTTACTAATTTTTCTACATAGTATTATATTATTTAACATGAAAGTATTCTTTAAGAATTCGGATTTTGTTGTACAATTACAATGCTCAATAAAATATCAAAATAATAATAATAAAATTGGTTAATATAAAACAACTGACTGTCTTAAAACTGTTAATGCCACGAGATGTAAACTTAATGAACTTAAACGACAGTTGATCAGTAATTCCTTTGAAGGACTACATGAGCATACATCGAACTACACAAAGCAAATTGCGAGGCTTGATGCCTAATTGAAGCGAGTCTAAAAAAGAATTTGACTTTGAGAACAGATATGAGGCCTATCGGAGGGGGGTAGAGGACTATACTGCCAAATTTCTGCTGCTGCTAAGGGGTTTGCTCTGTGGCACAGCAAATTCTAGACTAGACAAAAGGGATTTGAAGTTGCAACCGCGGCAATCAGCAGAGTTTGCAGTTGTTGCTGTTGCTGTTGGTGTAGCTGTTGCTGCTGCAATTGTTGCCGTTGCTGCTGTTACTATTAATATTGTTGCTGCTGCAATTGTTGCTATTGCTTCTGTTTTGCTGTGTTTGGTATTGTTGCCTCTGCTGCTATTTTTATTGATACTTCTGCTGCTGCTGTTGCCGTTGTGACTGTTGTTGCTCCCTTTTAGTGTTGCTGCTGTTGTTGCTATTGATTTTGTTACAGTTGAAGTTGATGTTGATATTGCTGCAACTACAGCTGTTGCTGCTGTTGCTGATCATGCTGCTTTTGCTGCTATTGTTACTGCTCTAGCTCTATTGATGTTGGTGGCGCTATTGTGCCTGCTGCAGTTACTGTAGCTGCTGCTGCTACAATTGCTAATGTTACTGTATATGCTGCAATTGCTGCTGTGGTTATTTTTGTGTGCAGTGTTGCTGCTGTTGTGTCTCCCATTGCTGCTGCTGGTGATGTCAACCCAAGGACCACACACGGCTATAAAAGTGACAGGCAAAGTGACGCAATGCTCGCTGCGGCCTTTAGTAATACTTTTTCCTCTGGGGGCTTGGCCGCGCTATCCAAATTATATCTCAACCTGGTCGGCAATCAGTCGCTTACCACGCGTAGAATGAGGCATCGTTTGATTAGCCAATTTATGGCACGCTCCTCTCGGTACGGTATGGACCAAGATGTGGCTTGGTCTGGCCAGAAGCAGCAGCAGCAACAACAGCAGCAGCTGGCCGCCAAGAATTTGGAGCGAGTCGACGCAGCGCATGACCATAAAGTGCAACTGCAACTGGCGGCAAATTGCGGCAAGAATGCCGGCGCAGGCCAAAAGCAGCGACGCAACAGCGTCAGCAGAGCCAGAAAAAATATTTCATACGCGTTGCAACTGCAACACCCCAACAACTACCGCCTCCTCTCACCCCTAACAAGCCTGGCCGCCTGTGCCCGGCGCATGTCAACATGAGTTTCATAAATGGCAGCGGCGGGGCAGCGTTTTGTCAGCGCGTTATGTTCTCTTGTTGTTGTTTTTTGTTGATATCTATACACTCGGAGAAAAAATGTCAACGGATTTTAGAAACTAACAATAAAAATTAAAAATAAAATAAATAATTAATTCTTAAGGAAAATAATGGAGAAAAAAGTTGAGATTTTATATTTTATAAAAAAAATATATTTATATATCTTTGAAGAAGGTGTGCAAATTTTAAATTAAAATGAAATGTATATGATAAATATTTTTTTTCCGAAATAAAACATTTTTTCTATTTATTTCAATAATTTCTATATATTTCTATTATGTACAAAATATTAAATAATTTTTATATTGACCTTAAAATTTTCCGTTTAATAGAAAAAGTTTGCATTTCAGGGAATAATTTAATATTTAAATATAAATGATCTTTTTTTTTTAAAAACAAAAATTTTTAATTAATTTTTTGAAGTGTGTAAATATATATGACTATAAATAATTTTTACTTTTTTTGTTGTTGTCGCTGCTGTTGCTTATGTCGCTTATGCCTTTTTGTGTCGCTTCGGTATTCAGTTCAATTTTTTTGCTCAATTTTATTTATTTAATTTCTGTTTTTATTTTAGTTTCTGTATTTTTGTTTTTTTTTTTTTTTATTTCACCGCTTTTGGCAACTGGTTATGAAGTCTCATTTTTGTATTTTTCTTAATTAAAAACTGCACTAATTTTTAATTAGACGCATTTATATAATGAATAGCCGTTTGGCCTGCACTGCCATCATAAAATCAAATTGCCTGACTGTCAATCGGCATTTACCATTATGACTATTCATTATGCGTAATAACTTACCAGCTTGTTCATATTTTTATTCAACCGGTCTGACAACAGTTCGCAACACGATTCCACAGATGGATATGACATACATATTAAAAACTGCAATTTTATAATGCATGTCTACTTAATGGGCTTGCAATAAAATCATTAAAATTGTGAATTGATAAAATATACCAATTATAAATTCAGCTTAAAAATAATTATATTGATACAAAAAAAATTTTTTTATAAAGTTTTGATAAAAGTATGTGTTTATCGGCCAGTAAAGGGAATTTTGGTATAGTATATTCTTGAGTTACATTAATAGACGTCGTATTTTATTAATCTTCAATTAAATCACAAAATTTTGAGAATCACCGAGAAGGAGCCTTTAAGTAAAAAACCCACCAAATTTTGAAAATCGCCGAGAAAGGCACACCTCAAACAATTTTCATAAATGCTTTTAATGCTCTGCCTATTAAAAATAAATATAGCTTTGAATTAAATTTAAAGTTGCTAAATTAAAATTAAATTTATAAAGCATATTTGCATATTTCTTAATTAAAAATCTATATACTCTGTATTTTAGGCACACATATATTTTTTTTTATTATATTTTTATTTATAGAGAATAACATTAAGACTATTCAATATTTTATGCATACATTTTGGTTGATTCGCTGAGCTTTTGTCAAAGAAATTCCTACCACACAAATACATCAAAATTAATCACATCAAATCAAATGGAATTCAACTGTTGAAGCTTAAAATTGAAACATTAAAAAACAAAAAACCTAATCGTTTTAGTGTATGGAACACCAAAATTTTATATCGCTCATAAAATTGAACAATAACAAGCAAATGGCAATGCAAATGGCCAAAGAAGGCGATTTGAATGACAAAAAAACAAGCAGCAGCAAAAGGCAAAAGACACATTCATTCGATAGACTATAATAATATTCACAAATCAACTGAGAGACTGAGAAATATAGTTTATTTTATTTGGACGATTAGTCGCTGCCAAATGTTGTTAAGCCATAACCAAGTCAACTTCCGTTGCAAGTTGTGGGCGGTTATTTTATGATAAAATAAGGAATGTCAGGGGAGTAAAAAGATCTTTAAATTGAATAAAATATGTTGCTTTTATAGAGTAGAATGATTGTCATATTATTTGCGAGGGGTGTGATAGATTGATATATAATAATATTATTATATGCCCAAAATAAATTTGGTAATATATTTATTTAAGCTTTTCTATGCCATTTCGTATATAGATTGTCATATTCGTTTTAATAGGTGATCATTTACATTATATTTATACATTTAATTTACTTGCAGCGCGTGCTATACGCAATTTAACCAAATTTGTCGCAACGCTGCGTATGCGCAATGCCGATCGGGCGACGATATAAATCATGTTTCCATAAATACCGAAAACTGCAATGCGATTTCCCTAATAATAGTCAAATGTGCTCAATAAAATGATCACGTACGAGGCGATCGATCGATCGATCGTTTTGCTGTTGTCGCCAATTTAAAACATTCACATAAGTATACAGATCGATTGCCGATCGGAGGTGACACAAATTTTGAACTTGTTTTTGATTTATTGCCAAGCTGCCGCGGCCAATTCGGGCCCGTTTGCCGGTCGCCTAATTTAATAATGTCAAAAACTTTGCATCATTTGCAGCTACAGTTACAAAGATACTAAATTCGAGATATTACACTGGGAAAAAATGAAAAATATATAATAAAAAATATAAATATTGTTTTACAATCTGTATTGCAAAAAAGTGAAGATTCAAACAATCAAAAAAAAAATTTTCTTATGAATGAGATTATGGGTTTAAATCAAAATAATTATTTTACGCAATAATTTAAAAAAATAATCTCCTATTATTTATATAAGAAACTCCTTATTTTAATAAGAAACTTTAATCACAGTTAAATATAAATTAAATTCCTCGTTCTAAAATTTTCTAATATTTGTAGAAAATTATTTCTATAAATAAATAGATAGTTTAACATATTTATATAAATTTTCTTTTCTTTTTCACGTTGAAGATATAATTTTATTTAGGTGTAGATACAATTCCATCTAACTTTAGACAGTTGTAGCTCTTAGTAATCCCAACTATGCATCCATGTCAGTATTGTCACGCTGGCCGCACCCCGAGTTGTTGTCGAAATCATAGTCAGTTGTTGTTGTTGTTGTCGTTGTTATTATTATTGTTTTTGTTGTTGTTGATGCTGTGGCAGTTGCAGTTGCATTCGCCGTGGCATTTCCATTTCGGAGCGACAGCCGTCAATCAATTTGTAAGCCCCGTCATCAGAAAGCGCGTTGTAGACTGTCATTAAACAAATGACGGCTGATTTCCTAATTTGTTTAAGTAATTTTGCTTAATTTGTAATATTTCGTGTTTAAAGTGCGACAAGTGCCATGAAATCATTGATAGAAAAAATATACATTAAATAGTTTTTTTATTGATGCTACTACACAAAAAAAATATTGATTTTTAATAGTTTTAAACATTATGATGATCAAGTATTATTAGGTGCGGAAATCTAAAGTTACTCAACGAAAGTAATTATTTATTTTCAAAGTAGTTCAGTATTTAATTAACAAATATTTTACCTACATTTTAATTGACTTAACATTTAAAAGATTATATTTAATCCAAAAGTATCAGTTATTCAAAAAGTCGATACAGTGTGCAATCAGCTGTTTATATTCTTCTGCTGAGTGTGGCCATATATTTTTTCTTTTATAAAAATTATCGGAAGACCTAAAGTGTGAGTGAGTGTGGCCATATATTTTTTTTTTATAAAAATTATCAAAAGACCGAAATAAAACGAGTATTTTCGCTCTAGTTGGCAACGCCGAGTTGGCAGCGAAATTTCACACAAAACAATCAAATAATTTAGAGTCTATAATTTTCTTTAATTTTTTAATATTTAAGAAACTTTATATAATTCCAAATTCTGTCAAATTTGGGGAAATAGTAAATGAAAGGTTTTCTGATGTCTGATACTAGAATGATTACTATTCTGTTTTAATAGTGAAACATAGATACAAAATCTAAATAATTCAGAATTATGTTTATGCTCCCATAGGCGCAAGTACTCCAATTAATGAAAGTTTGTTTACAACAATTTAGAAATGTATTTTACTCATAGAAAATGGAAAATCTTTGCTGCAGATTAAAACGATTATTTTTAAAACTAAAATACTCTTCATATTTATTATTAAGTTTAGTACAAATTTGGACTTCAACCAAGATTTAAATTACAGTCCGAAATGCTTTTCCCTTCCAACATTTTATTAAAAGAAATTTCTTTTGTACATTTTGCACATGCATTTTTTATTGTAAAACGTTTTTAAGGAATTTCAAGTAAGATGATCACTTGAGTTTCCCTCACCTGCTTTTATATTGACAACAAAATAAATCAGTTGAGCTGGTAACAATGTCTTTTCCTTTGGCCAGACAATGGCGTCTGCAACGGAAAATTTAATTTTAATTGCAAGAGGTGCGTGAACAGAGCAATAATTGCCAAAGGACAAGCTAAGGACTGTCCCAGGACAATTGCTGCAGACAAAGAAAGATGACACTTGAGACGGCGCACATAATTTACAAGTGCAGAACTTTGTTAAATAATTTAAAAAGTTTTCTGCATTCGCTGCAAGGCGGCCATAATTGAATTAGGTTGCAGTATCTAGGATGCAGGATAATGCTGGATGGTGGGTTGCATCAAAACAAGTGTCAAAGCGGAAACGGAAGCGGTGCGAAGCGAAGCGCTGACAGGCAAAAGATTTCTATAAGAATTTGATTTGGCTAAACCCAGGCCACAGTAAAGCAAGTGGAAAGGAGGGGGCAGAAACCAGCAGCAGCGATGCTAGAAAAATCTAAACGTAAGCAAAGTCAATCGGAAAAGTTGTCGACGCCAACAACAGCAGCGGCAGTGGCAGCAGCAGCAGCAGCAGCGGCAGCGGCAGATTCTTTGATGAAGACCAGGAGGTAGAGGGTGTTAGGGTGGGGGCATACCAAAGGATGCCGCATCCGCAAAGACGTCTTTGCAGCTGCTCGTCCTTAGCAGACATTTTTCTGCTTTGGCAAAAGTTTTTGTTGGATCAACCACTTGACGCTCGGTTACCTAACTCCCCAACCCCCCTCCCAAGTCCTACCCCCACATATATATATCCAAAGCGTCCTTTCACCCTCGACAAATATGTACAGAAAAATATTGCACGCATTTGCCAGCCACGCAACTTGTGTAGGAGGCGCTGCGGCTTCGGCTTTGGCTTCTGCGGTAAATCAATTTCTGCAAATGAGATTTTTCAATTATAAATCAATTTTCGATTAAAATTACTTTTACGCATTTCTCCCTTTTATATAGGCGACGAGCACTGATCTGGCGGCTTCTTTGTGTGTGGCAAAAAAGTTTTTGCAGAATTTGAGGCTAACAGCAAAGTCCAAAGAGTTTTTTATTTATTATATTTTTGAATTTTAACTAGACATTATAAAGATAATTTGCTATAATATAAAGTTATTTCAATCTATTGTCAATTATCTCCAAAAACTTAGAGAAAACTATAGTTTCAGGGAGAAACAGGTAGAAAAACCAGAATTGTAAAGCATTTTTAAATGAAAAAAAATATAAATCTTTTGAAAACAATCAAAAAGCCGAGAAATGAATTATAATTATAATTAAATTAGAATTTGCACTATATAAATAAGTTTACCTTATAGTTTTTTTTATATAATTTTTAGCCTATTTTAAATAAATAATACAAACAGCTTTGAAAACATTGCATGAATTGAATAAATGTTAAACACATGGATAAAACATATTAAAAATAAAAAGTGATTTTTATTCTAACAAAAAATAATCAAAATATTCAATTTATACACGACCAGTATAATTGGTTAGAATTTAAACAATTTAAGACCAATTTCATACAATTTTCTAGCATTTAAGTGCAATTCGTGAATCTCCCTAAATATTTAATTAGCATTTGCATCTACTATCATAATATTAAGAATGCAACAGCACTTTTTTTTGATTTTTAAGACATTGATGTAACTCTTAAGTATGACTATTAAAAATTTCATCGAAAATGTAACTACGGAGAATGACCCCAAAACGTTATTTGATACATCGATGATTTCGATACGTTGCCTGAAACACGGCGATAAACTGATGCCAAGAAGAGACAAAAAAAAAAAGTATGCACTTTGCTTTATTTGCGACTCTTAATTAAATTGTGAATTATGGCCTTCGATTTGCCAAACGCCATAAAGGCCACAAAAATATGAGTCTCTGGCAAAGAGAGTGGAAACTGCATCTCTGGCGGCCCATAAAGCTGAAAACGAGGCGAGCATAAAGTTTTACGATTGTCCAGTGTCCCAATGCATCGTCGCCTGCTCCGAAACACATCTCATCCAAGCATTCAACCAACCAAGCAGTCATCCATCCATCCATCCATCCATCCATCCATCAGAGTGGAGCGATACCGACACCGGCCGTTATTAAATTATAAATGAATGAATGCAGTAAATGACACAGCACAGTTGGAGTTATGGAGCTGAAAAGTTGAAGAACTCTGAATCTGAAGACTGGTTGTCGTCAAAGAGTATGACCAACAATGCTCTACATCTGAAAGTATGTGAACAGGTAGAGATCTGAAGTCTTTAATCGATTTGGCGTGTGATTGCAAACTCTCAGCTATCTTTACGCTGAGTTATGAGTATGCCGCAAAATATAATGCGATACGATTGTCATTGCAAACACAAGAAAAGAAACAGCACACACTGGGAAAAAAAAGTATTAGAGAAATACACACTTTTCTTGTGAAGAAGAATTAATAAAAATTTTTGCAGAAAAAGTAAAAATTTCTATAGATAATAAATAAAATAAGAAACATAAAATACAAAAATGTAATAATTAAAAAATAAATATAGTAAAAAAATAAATTAAAATAGCAAGAATAATATAATAATATAAATTTGTCAAATTCAAAAAACTCTTATTACTTAGTATATAAAACTATTTATTCAATAACAAATAAAACATTACTTCTATTTAGTATGAAAAATTTATATAAATTTAAAAATAGTTTCAATTTAACTAAAAAATAATTCAACAAATTGGAGGACAATTTTCCTATATGTAGAAACACAAAATTAATAGAAATAATAACAAAGAAATAAAAAAAGCAAATTTAAATAATAATATAAATATGTCCAATTCAAAAACATTTTTTAATTCACTATTTAAAGCTACTTTTTATTTATATGTGTTCTATATTTCCATAAATTTAAAAATCGATATAATTTAAATAAAAACCAATTTAACAATTTAAAGAACATTTTTCCAATATTTAGAAAATAAAAAAAACCAATTGATTTACCGTTTTTTTTTTTTAATTTTCTTACCTATTTTTTTTCGAGTGCATAAATCAATTGGAGAGGGGAATGAAATACGCGGCATGTGGCAGTGGAGGACGTTCGTCATATGCGTCATAAAGCGGCCCCAGAGTATTTATGATACGTGGCAATTAATAAATTCGTGGCTAGTTGAAAATAAATCGCAAAAAGAACGTCCAATCAAATGGTTTATGGCCAAGGTCTTATAGTTAAAGTTAAGGCTAGTTTTATGGTAAGAGCAATCAGCAAAACGCTTTAAAATTGGCAAACAAGAATTCGCGCTTGTGTTCTAGACAATAAGCGTTGAGCAATGATTGATTCCCCTCAATAAACCGCAAACCCCTAAAATATAAAAAAAGGGTTCAAATTGGAGGACATTTAAGGTGCACGTGGCCGTGGATCGATCCAGGGCAAAGGTCAACAGAGCTCTGTGCTCATACATATTTTTGTTATCCACTGAGTCTCAAATATATGTGCACGCACACTTGCCCGCCGATCAATCACAATTCGAGTTTTTTTAAAGTTTCATTTCTTCTGCTTTCTATATTTCCTTTCTTTTCTTTTTGATAAATGTCACACGCCGCGTGTCAAATGTTTTTCCAGCTTCCCCCCCTCGCAAAAGTGAAAACTGTCGCATTTTCTTGGAATTTTATGTTGAATGCGGCAACAGCAGCAGCGGCAGCAGTGGCTGCTACAGTCTCCCAAGGATATGCCGTTACACTTACAGCAAAGTGTCCTGTCTGCTTTTTTGGGGCCTGTCATTGTCCCACAGCGATTTTTTGTTATATATATTTTTATTTTTTTATTTTTTTTTTTATGTTCTTCCCCATTTCTGTCTCACGTGTCGCTCCATTTTGGAGCTCGTGAGTGGAGAAACTCAGAGAAAAGCAGCAGCTTGAGAGTCAAGCCTTTAATTTATGCAGCCCCTGGGAGATTTTGATTTTTTTTTACGATTTGTTAAGCGGAAAATGCTAAACAATTGCCTGTAATTAGGTAAAAGTATTTCGAATAGGTCGTAATGTAGTAGTGTAATTGAGATCGGTGAGAGTTGAATTTGGTTTAAGTGGTTGCGGCAGTTGAAAAAATAGCTAAAGTTTTATAAAAAATAAAAAAACAATTTCTATTGACTTTCTTTGATTTAAAATACTAAAATTTGTACTATTTCATTTATTTAATAATTTATTTAATAATTTATAGAATTTTATTCCCAATGCCACAACTTAAATGGTTCAGAAAACTCAGAAATTGTGAAATTTTGTTCTCTCTCTGTAGGTTTATGATTAGAATATAAGTTATATGTTTATGATATTCTAATTTATTCTGCTTCTAAACTATTATAATATGAACACCAATTCAGTTAGTCCCCTTGCTTAATATTCATATATATTTTAAAAATATTTTTATGCTTACATTCTCGAACTATGTAGATATAAAATCTGTCCACAAATATATACACATACTGCCATATGTATATATATATTCAAAGCATTCGTCACGGGCTGTCACATTAACACATCATTCATAAGGACATGTGCCAATGGATTTGGAAATACATATTTGCAGGAGCACAGGAACCGGAACGGCAAATGTGAATGTGAATTGGATTGAGAACGGGAACAGGGAACGAGATCGTCGACCTCCCCAGCGATTTGGCGTCCTCCTGTCGCTATTTTTCTGATTTGGATTTGCGTTTGCCAAAATGTCAATAAACACGGACGGACGACTATGCTATTGACATTTATTTTATTTTTTTTGCATTTTTTTTTTACTTTTCTTTTTGCACACACAACACAAAACTTTCTTATTTTATTTTTATATATTTATTTTATTTATTTTATTTTTTTTTTGTATGCTGAATTTGCTTTTATTTCATGTTGTCACATGCCGCTGACAAAATTTTATGCGAATTGGTTTCGCATTTTGAAATAGTTTCATAAAAAGCAAATGCCAGTCTCAGCCACACGTCCCGACACCCCGCATCTTGGCCTAGTAGTAGGGTTGGGGTTGGGGAGGGGTGCCAATGCGAGTGATTTCCATTTGACATTGATGATGTTTATTTATTTTCGGTGAAAATGGAAAATATACAAAATATTTATATATACAAGTAGTATATGTATAGATGTATGTGGGTGAGTGTGTTGTAGTATGTGTGTGTGTATAATTATACCCTGTAAAACATAAAATTAATTAAAAGGGGTATAGATTAGGCAGAAAATCGGAATTTCTATGTATATATAGTTTTTTAAACTGTATTATAGTCATGTAGTTACAGACAAAGGAAGTCGAAATTGTGGAATATATATATATATATCCTATTACTGTTCTATATTCTCAATCTATATCTAAAAAAAAAAAATTAAGGGGGAGTCTCAACAAATGAATTTTGGCGGAGTGTGGCGGCACAAGTATTCTATCTATTATGTCTCATATATATATATTTTTAAATAAATAAAAATACAATATAATTTATAAAAATTATCATTCATTCTTTTCCTAAAAAAAATTCGATAAAAATAATATTTTGTTAGAAAACTAAAATTATTGTTTTGAGCTCACATAACTAGCCTGTTAGCTCAATATTTTCTTAACAAAATTAAATCGAAAAAAACAATAAATACTTCCGCTTGTATGCTCTGTTTAGAGGGTATCTTTAAGTCGAACACCCTCAATTAGAAATATTTAACTTGTTGTTCTTTGCCGTGCTCAATTTTCTGGCCATTGTTGTTTTTTGTTGTCTTTTATTTTATTTTGTTTTATTTTTATTATTTTTCTTTGACAACATTCTATTTTGAAGTCAGAAGACATTGATGGGAGTTTATCCTGGCTGGTTGGTTGGTTTGCTTTTGGTGCCTCATCTTTTATCATCTGGATTCGAATGCCGTTTTGGATTTCATTTTTTTCTTTTTTTTTCTGTTTTTTTTTTGCGCTTTTGGACAGACGACAAGTTTGACTTATATGAAAAAGAGATTGATTACCCATAGAGACCGTCGAGCTGTGAGTGGTTTTGCATGTTAAAATGAAATATTTTTTAGGTGTTGTATGTATGTAGTATTTGTGTTCGGTGCTGCGAAAAACCAACAAAATTGCAAATTCGTAGGCGCCTTTGTGGCCTTGTGAAAATATTTAAATTCGAAATTGCAACCAATCAAACAATTTTCCAATCAAAAGCTTCTATTTTGCCAATTTTGAGTCGACTTGTGCAACTTTTAAGTTGCATAATTCAACAAAGAACGTCAAACACACACGAAAAACTACCCAAACCCGCCGACAATGGACTCTTTTACAGTACAGTATTACCTGTGTACGTACTAACAGCCAGGCGAGTCATAGGCCTCGTCCGCATCTACTATACCCCACTCAACCCCTGCTCATCCTTGGGCTCATCATCCATTCATTGGCATGGAGGCGCACCGGCTACGCAATTACCATGAACAACAACGTCCGGCGCTGGACTTTGTAGGAGGCTATCCTGGCTGGGTCTCCGTCAGAAAAGTCGTAAATATTCCAAATGTCATTTTGAAATCCTAATTTACGCTTCGTCGATCTAAAATGCACATTTGCCCAGCGTCCAAACATCCCAAAGACCCAAACGCACACTGCACGCACTGCAATTTGCAAAAGTTTCCCTTTAACCCCCATACCCTTGGCCAATCTTCAACGGAGAGCTGGACGTTCTCATCGTCAACGGGATTGGCATGCCTCATCATCATCATCATCAGCAGCAACATTCGCTTTGCAGCGCCATTTTGTATCGAAACATGCAATCAAAATTTTCAAATTTTCTCTGTGTGCAGCAACGAATCTATTGGGTATGGGTGGATAAGAGAGGGTATAAAGTGGAATAGTGAGGAAGGGGGGACTGGGGGCTACTATGTGCACTCTTCAAACAGACTCACGCACCGAATGAATTACAATCAGCACACAATTCAACGAAAAATGCCGTCCAATTTCTAAATTGTGTGCCGGCTCAGGCTGTACCCAAATGTCCCTGCTCGGGCGCCAACCTCGTAAAAACCAACCCAATGTCCGTCCCATGGGGCGCGTTAGGAAAATTAGTGCATTTTGGGCCCAAAAACAATATGTTTTCGAAACGGCATTTCCATTTATGTTGCATGTTGTGCACACATTTCCGCAAATGCATCTCCCAAAATGCCTATACCCTAAAAGCAACGCCTACACCGACCATTTGCACATATTTGCACTTGTGCTGGGTTTTTTGGTATTACGAGTAGGTACATATTGGGTATGCACTGGGATTTGGGTGAAGTAACACACACACACACCTCCACCCATTCTGATGGCCTATTCCGTTTTTGTTTGGGCCCAGATTGCCACATTTCGTGTCTTGATGGCTGCCCCAAACCGTAGAACTGATCGAGTCGGAAGCTTATCGGCATTTGTCGGTCTTTTCTGCACAGTGATTTATGCAATTAAATTTTGGTATAATAGAACAGAGTTTTAGAAGGCCAGTTGCAGATTAAGACACTCATAAATTAGCTGCCCTTTTAGTATTTTAGAAAGTAACCAGGTGAAAAGTAGTTATCAAGATCTTATTTATAATTAGTTAGTCATTGAAAGTAATATTTGCTCACAGCTAAAATCTCAAGTTTAATTAATTATGTTTCACCACATTTTATATGTATTTTGTATAGTTTTAAATTGAAATAAAAACCCAACGCTTAACTGCTTAGTTAGGCCCTGTAATTTCCTATCTTGTATCAAATAAAGCCCATTAAAATTAAAGTTTCACAGGTTTCTTAGATGTGTCAAATAGAAACAAAAATAAATTCCAGCTCATCAAAAAAGCTTCTTGACTCTCTTTCAAAAACTATTTCGTTTGAAAGGCATTCCGTCTAAAAATTCCTTCAAATCGCTGGATACGATACGAGATTATCTAACACCATTTTCGGTTAATAATCATCAAGGCTATAAAATTAAAAATACATTTACCAAATATTGAATTTCAATGTAAATAAATTTAAATTAAACAAAACCTGAAAAGCAACAAACCCAAACAAAAATTCGCTTGAAATCATAAAATAAAAAAATAAAAAAAATAAAAATTTGATTGCTTCGTTTACAGACGGTGAACGACTGTTGAAAAGTTCGAAGAGGTAAAGTCAAAAATTAAAGAAAAACTCGAATAATGATGAATTAATTGAGTATAAAATGTTGAAAGCAAGGCAAGACTAATAAAAAATAAAATACAAAAAACTAAACAATCACTCGCACAATATCATAAAAATTATACAGTAAGCGATTGAGATACTCCGTCTCAAGATACACGGCTTTCACAAACCGTAAGCTGTAAATGTTGTATAGAGAACTGAGAGAGAGAGAGAGAAAAGTGTTGATGGCCGCGCTGATTCTCAGAATACTCATAAGAACTTTTATGCTAATGAACCAAGGGCAAATGGACGGAGGGGGTTACCGCACTAAATCATGCTAATGGCCAGCCCACGTCGATCGGTAATACCCTTTTCTCCCGCCCTGATCTCTTTTGCTCGTTTCTTTAATTTCAAAGATTAAATTGATTAATTCAATGTTTGGCGGGTCGTGAGCATATTTCGCTTAATTTCATTTCCGCATCAGAGCACCTCTACCCCCTGCCTGCCTCAGCACTTGTTTGTTCCGCTCGCCCTCGAGTGTCGCAATTTTTTACGCCGTTTCCAATTCATTTTGCCGAAAGGGTTGCAAAAATAATAATAATAAAAAAATACAAAAAACTTTTACGCATTATTTCGCTTTTTGCTTGAACTGTCACCAATTGCACTTGGGGGGTTGTACGCATTTCGAAATAAAAAAGAAAAAAGAAACTGAATTTTTGGACCAGACCAAGTTATTGATCTGAATGATGCGTTGTCAATCTTGTTTGATGCATCACCGTGCAAAACACACACACATGAGATTAATATTACTCCATATTATGTTTCGCCAAAGAGTTTTTCCTAAAGGGGTTTTAAGCATTTTAGACATACTTACCTCCTCCGTAAAAATGTTGGAAATGTTCTCATCGCGTGCAAAAAGCGAATTTTCATGTCAACTGTCAAAGGATTTGATGCGCTTTTTACGTTTCTAACAAGCAGAATTTCAGTACTCAATGCCACGGGCTCTTTTGCTTTTTTTTTATAGGAATATTATTAAATTTATGCAGCTGCTCTAGAGGAAATCAGATATCTTTAATAAAATTTATGCATACATATTTAGGAAGGTATATGTTACTGAGGATTATTACTAGTTAGAATTGGATGAAGAAACGGGTAAATATACTAAAACATATTCTAGACAAACCTTGTTCTTTAATACTCATACTAATATGTTTATTTAATAAAATATCATCCAAATTCATTGTCCAAATAATAAATTATTTATTCATTTTTTTTGCACATAACTAAACTATCTGGAATTCCAAGAATTTTTCTCCTAAATCAACTCTTTAAATTCTTAGAAGAGAACGTCGTGTTTATTTACATTTTACTAATAAAATTCTTATAGAAATTAAATAAATTATATTTGAAATTGCTGCTAAATTTAAATAAATTTTGCAATTCTTTGATTAGTGATTTTTTTTGGATAAATGAAAAAACTAAAAAAGAAATATATAAAAGTAAAATTTTAAAAGTAATTTATAATATAAATATTAATTGAATCTGAATATTTTGCTTTTAATGCAATTCTTTCAATAAAAATTGTAACATTGATCAGCTTGGAGTATACCAAAGTATTTATTCCATATAATTAAATATATTTTAACAAAAGTTAATTGTGATTACAACCTTTTAATCTTCAGAGTAGAAAATATCTTTGTTATTTTGCATTCAGGCGGATTTGTTCATATTTTCTGGAATTAAATTTTCTATAATTAAATTTCTATAAACTATAGAAATTACAATTTTATTGACTGCATATGAAAATGTAAAGAAAAATAATATTTCTATTTTTAAAACTGCCTGTAATATTTATTTGAATTTAAATTTGATTTTAATTTCTTTTACTTCACTTATGAAACAGACAATTAAAGAAATCGGGTGTGTTTAATAAATATATATATTTAGTTCTCAATTGGGGTTTGTTGCCATAGGTTCTGTTATAACTTATGTACACTGTCATATGTATTTGTGTATTCAAGTGATTTAGCTTGAAGTTCAATTGACTGGATATGGGATATGGGATGGGCCTTCCTACGTCTTTCATAAAATGCATAAATTGTTGGCAGCCACTTGAGGCAGACCTGCGTGGCAGCTTCTCTCATTTGTTTCCAGTTGTTTAGACTCAACACATTTGTAACAATATTTGGGAACTAATTTTAGAAACGGAGTCAACAAGCTGTAGAGAAGATGCACTACGGCGACGATGTCGAAGCAAATTGACAGCTCAAATATTTCAGGACAGATTTTTGACGTGTGCCCGTGATTTGTCATTGACATCGTTATGTTATGGACAGACAGATGGATGGAGGGAGGAGGCGGCAACTGGCTAGGGGTGCTTTGGAGGCTGTGGTAGGCCTTCCCTCAAATGTTGCAGACAATCAGGCTGCAACACTTCAACGCAGGGAGCCACGAGGCAGAGCACTTCATTTGTGCCGCTTGGATAAACAACGTGGCAACAGAAGGAGCATTGCTCTTGAGGATGAAAAAATCAAAATTCGGATGAGTCTGAGCCAGTGGCTGTGTTTGCCCCATCATGCGGCATGCGTCGCCACATTTTCTAATTGATTTTAAAATGTTTCAGTTTGTATAAATAATTGCGTTTTTGACATTCTCATAGCGTCGTATATTCCATATTTTTTGGCCTTGCCATCAGAATAGAAAGAAACTCGTCTAAGTTCTGGGGGGGAAATCCCCACATATGATATGATGTGGAGAGTGGAACGATTCTCTTTAGGGACTGAAGATACGAGATTTAAGTTAATTGTGCACCAGACGACGACGACATTTTGGTTAAATTTGGTCGGCACATTTTGAATCTTATACAAAATTCAATATTACAATAATTTAATTTATGCTTGCCATTTATTATTTTCTAAATTGTTTTGGAACGTGCCGCTGCCAGTATGGTACCCCCAACCCCTCTCCCAACTCCCCACAACATCTCGCATCTCGCGACTCTAATAAATTTCAGCAACTAATGATGATTGCTATTTTTGGAGCTCACTTTTAAAATAGTATCTCTCAGATGCATCCACATTTTGCCGCATTGTAATCCGTGTTAATGTTCCTTGGTTGCCCAAGAACTTGAAAACTAATCCTTTGCCACAATTTTAAATGAGTAGTTTACGTGATAAACTCATAATGTTAGCTAATTAATTAAACTACAGCTGGGATTGTATGGCACTATATTGGTTTATTATGAGCTCTATAAATGATAATGCGAGCTGTGATTAATTCCTGGCTTGAGATATAGTAATGACTAATGGTTAACAGATGAATAAGGCGAAAAAATGGCATTTAAATAAAACAAAAATAATTAGAATTTAAAATAGCGTTTAAGGGTTCTGTTGGTAAACAAAAGCTGAGTTTATATATAGACTAGTTTCTTTTTTAATTTACTTAAAACTAAATACTTCGTATAAGATAATGATAATATTTAATATGAATTGCTGTTCAAACAGATAAAATGTCCAGGAACCTGTGGCAACCTTATTATTTATAAAAACAAACTGTATTCAATGAATCTTTTATAGATTTAGATTTTATAATAAATACAAAAATAGCGATAACCGATAAAATTTAAAAGTTTTATAGAAAATTTTTTCTAAGTTTCAGATTTTGTTTGAATATTTCAGCAATCAAGATAATTACAAATTTCCAGTGGAGCTTATAAAAATTAATAAGATTTATTTATTTTATTATTTGAAAAAATATATTTGAATGAAAAATTTATGAATTTTCATTTTATAAAATTTTTATAAATATATAAAAAAAATTGGCGATAGTCGATTAAAACTTTTTAATAGAATACTATGTAGAATCAATTTTTTAAGTTTCGAATTATTTCAGTAATCACAATAATTAGAAATTTCCACAGGGGCTTGTAAAAATAAGTAAATTGTAAAATAAATAAATTTAGCTAAATTAAAAATAGATTTATGCATTCTTTGGAATTGCTGCTTTGGAATTGTTGAATTTAATTACCAAAAATTTTAAAAATATTGGAAAAAGATTAAAATATATGAATTATATAAAATATTAATTTAAAAATCGAGTTGTTTGAATTTTCCCGTAAGCGAGCCAGATTAGAAAAACAATTTCTAGTTCATGACAGTTATAAACTTAAATTCATTTAATTTTTAATAAATTATTCTATAGTCATACATTTTATTGTAAAATTAATAATTGAGCAGCTTTAACTTCTTCATATCTCTATATAGAATTTATCCAGTCCAACTGAACATATTGAAATCTTTCAATTGCATATCTCTCATCTCACAATCTCTATCTCTTAAATACAATCGATGCATTTGGCAATTCATCTGATAGATATCCTTAACACACACCTCTCAACACACACACATACACACACTCACACTCACAAGGACACACTAACTGATGTTCATATTTAAACATTTGCTGGTTGCCCATGAGGCAAGTAGAAACATAGGAAAACATAGGAAAATGTAGAAATCAACGACTTGGACTTTGTTTTAGGGGATGAAACAACTAAGATTAGGGAGTGGGGAAAGTAGTTGTAGAAGTGTGGGG
The DNA here is from genome assembly GCA_035043045.1 of Hirtodrosophila alboralis. Lineage (NCBI taxonomy): Eukaryota > Metazoa > Arthropoda > Insecta > Diptera > Drosophilidae > Hirtodrosophila > Hirtodrosophila alboralis. Next base: position 471,826 of record JAWNNH010000285.1, on the reverse strand, counting down.
CCCAGTTTGTTGACCCAGCTCCAACTCCAACTCCAATTCCAATTCCAATACCAGCTCGAATGAAGGCATTTCACAAGGTTCAATTGGCACCAGCGACATTTTACACCACGCTTCCTTGTTTACATGCCACCAGCTAGAGCAGAGTGAGGGTGGGAAGAGCCAAGGGGGAGGATGGAGTCAGCTGGCAGAGGAGCTGAGATGTTGGGAAGCGGGGCAGCGAAGAAGCTGGGCGCAGAGTCCAGAGCTGGGATGCAGTCAAAAGTGAGAGTGAAAGCACTTGAATGAAATGAATTTGAAATGAAAATGAAACGCCAACAGATGCGTTTGCTGCTGGCTGCCACATTAGAAGAAGATACTTGCCACCAATTTGAGGGGAGACGAGAGAGTCGCATTTCACTTACGCCTGCCTCCATTCCGAATTTTGGGGCACATTCTTTAGAGCCTTGGACAACAATTGCACTCAATTGTTTGATTTGTTGCCGGCGTGTGGCAGGCAGGCAGCATTTTGGTGGCATAGATTTTTTATTGCTTCCGCTTTGCGTCCATAAATCCTGTCCATTTCATAATTGTGCATTAATGCGAGCGAATCCTTTCCAGCAGCAAAGCCAATATTTACATTAGCCACGAAATCATTTTATTAAATCTGAGTACGCCCTGTGGCAGGGGCAAGTGCTGCGTGTGTAAACATAACGCCTTCCTGCCACGTGCCGACGGCGACAGCAACGTCTGCTAGTTGCCAACCTCCCGCCCCTTGTCCTTTATCCTTTTTGCTTACATTACGTAACATATTAATAATGAAATCGCTCATAAAATTATAGCAACACCAAAGCGTCAGACTGAGGGCGCTAACCCAAACCGTTTGCGTGTTGCAAGTTGTTCATGCCACACACACATTGCCGTCTGTTCGCACATTTGTACCAAAAGCAGGGAAGGGTGGCAGGCAGCTCGACTCTCTTGCCCCGCGCCCCAGCCACGAGTTATGAAATTATTTTCCATAATGAGCGTGTGTCGGCTTTCAGCCCTCGTCCTGTTAACAAGAAGTCAACATTTTGTTTGAGTCGCGCTGCAATTTCGATTACGATTCCAATTTCGATTGTGTTGCAAGTTTCATATTCATACTGTTATGTCTGCTTCATGTTGCCGGAAAATGTGCGCCGCGTGCCGCTATTTAGCGTCTATTATCCTGCGTACATATTTCTCACGTCCTTTCCTATCTGTCGGGGGCATGCCCCTTGCATCCTGTTTGGGCCTGTTATCCTGTCATCGCCAAACTGCTGACGTAAAGATGATTTTGTTTTCCGTATCGCTGTCATGAGTTGGCATGAGTTTACAAATATTATGCCCCAAGAAACTTACCCATAAACGGAAACGGATTGATAGCTAATACTTGGATGTATCTACATATATAAGAAGAAGTATAAAGGATATATTTAACATAATATGTTTCAACTGCCTACGAATTTGCTTCAATAAATCTATTATGCAGCGTCATAAAATGTGAAAGAAAAATATATACATTTGTATTTATTATATTCATTTCGATTTAGATAATTATATGCAGAAGAACATCTTATAAGATTGTCTATATTTAAGTTAAAAATATTTTTTATAATATGTACTTTAACTCACAACGAATTTACGGCTTTCTTTTTTAATATATGTAGTTAACAGAACATTTCATTTTGTTAAACAAATATTATCAGAAGAAAATTATTTAATACTTTAATTTTTTTTTAAATTTTATTTACTTGAAAAAACGTTTGAAAATATTTCATATCACAATTAATGCTTCTATTTCTTTGATCGTTAACAAATAAGAAAATTGTTTTCATAAACTATTTGAAATCTTAAAATTATGAACGATTCAAGACTATTCTCTCATTAAAGAAAAATTTTTGTAAATTTTTATTATAAATCTGGCCATTTCATTTGTGAGAGATTTGTGCACCTACTTGACTTTAGAATACATAATTATGCTCTTACAAAGGTATTTTAAAATAAATTTTAATGTAAAGAAACCTTATATACTGTCAGTTAAATAGGTTGAGAATTACGGGTACTCAAGTGTGCGACAAACAGCCCCTAAAAGTATGAAACTCCTTGGTATTTTTCTTTCGTACTTTTACCATAATTTTTAAATTATTATTAATATTATAATTTTTTTATGATAAAATTGGAAAGGTATTTATTAAATTAAAAAATTGAAAAACATCGTTCAACAAAAATTAAATGCGAACAAAATATAATAAAAATAAGATCGTTTGTTCTTCATTTTGTTATCGTTTAATAAAACAGAAAAACAAAATATACAAAATATTTTAAAAACACTGCAACACATTTTTTGATAATATTTTTTTTTATAATTTTTACGGTAATTTAATAAATGTTTTACTTGTACAATTTTGCATTATGGTAAAAGTGGAATTTGTTTTTTTTTAATAATAAAATAGAGAACAACGATTAATAACAAAAAAAATGTAATAAAAAAATATTTTTAAGCTTCCCATGAAGTGTGGTTTATGTCATGTTATAGCCCAGCTTCTTGACAATAAAATATTTATACAAAAAAAAAAAAAAATCGATTATTCTTCGTTTTGTTATCGATTGATAAAAACAAGAAAAAAATAAAAAAAATATTTTGAAAACACGGCAAGAAAATTTGTTATGCCCTTACGGATGCCGTCAAATAAATTCCCAAAAAAAACCTTGAATATTTTCCCATTATAATAAATAGTTGTGCGTTTTGTCCTTGAACCGAATTTCTCCACTCCTTTGCTTAACCAATTTACAGTTTTAGTTTCACACTCAAATATTGAAAAATGATGTCTGTCAATATTTGCATATCATTTCCAGACTGAAGCAAATTGCCGACTGAAGCGTAAAGACATTGATATTTCTGAATTATCTTACAGTTCCGGGAAATTCTCAAGAAAATTGTCTGGCAGGACAAACGCAACGCCCACTGGCAAATCCTTTGGCAACAAAAGGGTAATGGCTGCAAATCCGATACGCTATCCATAACGCTATATGCAAATTCATAGAGAGTTTTGTGCCGGGAGCGGCTTAAGCCGTACTTAATTAGTACGCAAAATATTTGCCTTAATTGTCGCACAAACAAGCCCGTGGCACAAAGGCGGAAGGGAAGGATCGCTTTCGGCAGGAATTATAATCCCTTCGATCGGATTTTCCGGTCAGCGAGCGGTCAAACTACCTGCAACTGGAACACAGAGTCCTTTAAAAATTTGCACTAATTTTCGCGTATGATCCTGTGGATTGTAGCATACTTGCTGATTGATCCTGTTTGCGGGATATTTGCCAAGATGCGGTGAGGCGGCTCTAAAGCCAACAAAGACCACCGCCCGCATTGTCTTCGTCCTTTCAAACCCGGTTAGATCCAGCTGTGTGCCTAGTCCTAGGGATTAGACGGAGTATAGTATCCTTGTAGGCGTTGCTATTGAGACAGTTTACAGTGCATTTAGAGCGGCTTTAGTTGGCTCTTGTCTACCTCGTCAGCACGATGCGAGATTGATTTGTCAAAAGCCTCACTAAATGTTAAAGTATTCCATTGACCACCTACCTGCCTGAACTACCGCAGTGTCCGGGAGATGGACAAACTGCTGACTGACAACAATTCTCCACAAAAATAAATCAATCAATTAAATTTTTATAAAGCTCCTGCAGTCAAATGCCGCATGGAAAATATTCGAATTTTTTACAAAAAAATACAAACGTCCAGTCGGTAATTAAAATTTCAGCTAATATATCTTCAGGCAGCCTCGTCCTTTTATTGTTTTTTTTTTTTTGTTTTTTTGTGGCCACTTAGTCAGCGTGCGACAAGCATATGACAGTTTGACAAACGGACGCTGACAAGTTGCCCTCAAAACCAGATTCAACAGAAACTGCATTAAACGATGCGTTTTGGAATTTGGAGTATGCCCGTTGCCTGGGGACAAAAATCATATTAAGACGGGCACATTATAAAACGACATCGAGCATAAAGTTGGTGGCAGGCGAAAGGGGAGAGGGGCAACAGAATTGCACTGTGGCCTGCAGGGCGCATAACTTATTAAAAATCAACAACAACAACAACAACAAAAAAACGCCAAAAATTGGGCCTGAGAAATGCCCGAAATGGTCTGCATCAGGCAGACCGTCTAAGCGCCACTTAAACAACGGGTTTGTAGAATGCCAATGTGACCAGGTAGGGGGCAAAGGGAGGGGCTTGTGGACGGCGCCATTCATTGTCAATGTTGAGGTCCACATTCTGGCCAAAAGTTGTCATTGAACTTTTGACAAAAATTCTTTTGAAAGTTGATCAGTTATATGCGAGCCCAAAGTTATTTTTTCTATACTTCAGATGATCTTTAATAGCATGAAATAAGAGCAGATCAATATAAAAAGAGTTAACTACAGGATGCTGCATATTTGTATAAATAGTTGGTAATTATTATAAATGAGCTCTGGTTTTTTATACTAAATAAAATTACCAATTTATGCCTGCTCCAAACTTACTACTCTACCAAAAAGTAAAATATATTCTCGTTAATTTCTGTAATTAGATTAAATTTCTCATTCAGCAGGTGTTGCTCAAACTTAAAAGCTGTTTTAATAATACTTTCTTTCATTAAAGTAAAGAATATTACAATATTCGTCCCGGCTCGGGCGCCTACTTAAAATGATTATAGGAAATTTAAAAAAATAGTAAAAGTAATAATAAAAATTGTAATTTTAAGTAATTATATTATTAATTCGTTCCTGCTCGGTTGCCCTTTGAATTGTATCTAATTAAACTTCTATGTCTCTTAATATAGATTTTTCAATAATTATAAAAAATTCAAAATTATTTATGCCTATACTAGTTGCAGTATACGCTTATAATATAAATTCCAACAACTAATTTAAATTATTTAAATGTTTTTCTTTCAATAAAAATTAAATAAAATTTTCTTAAAGAAATGTTTGTTTAATTGAAAGATAAAATGTACATTTTTAATACCATACCTCAGAACTATAATATCCATCTAGCCCCTAGTTCTCCCAATCCATAATCCACACAAATGCCATAAATATTGCGGCCGATCGGGTAAGATGATGATGACAGGGATGTGCAACATTCTGTGGAGCCACAGGCGCTGGTAATAAAAATTTTCAAAAATATCATAATTTTTAATTCCAATGAAAAGCAGGCCACGTTTGGGCCATTAAAGGGTTCAAATGAAGCCGTAAAATGTATCAATAAATTATGCTAAAACTAACATCAATTACAGATCGTAAAGCGCGTTTAAACTTGCCACAGATGGAGCCCAGGAGCAAATGCAACTGCAACTGCAACTATAATACTAAAATGCATCTGCATCAATATTTTAGTTTGGGGAATCGAAATGGTATAATGTACCACAAATGTTTCATAATAAAAACCAAAAAATGCTCGATGATGATCAAGAAGACTCGTTAATATCGAACTCACACAGAGATCGAACACCCCTTATCCCCCGCCCCTCCGTCATCATCATCATCACTGTCATTGTTTCAATAGAAAACGCATAAAAATTGAGAAAATTGAAACAAATTTAACAGAAGAATAACAAAAATGGAAAATCTTGATGAAAAGCGTACGCATTTTTATAGATATTTGTTTTTCGCTGGTAATAATGCCACCAGTTGTTCTATATGGTTGTCGTCATCGTGTAGGGTTGCATTTTTATGGCTTTTCAAATGTTTTCCGCAACTCTAGAAAATGCTGCTGCATGATAATAAAATTTTGATATTTTCCACCGAGAGCAGCGAGCTCATCCTTGGCCTTGGTTGGGCATGTTTACCCAATAATAGAAGATAAATTGTCTGGTTTACATTTAGAGCAGACATTACAATGCATGATCTGCCGATCAGAGCCGGTCGAGGTCGTAAACATTCGGTTTATTGCCCACATTTGGACCTTTATCCTTTCGTCGAATGTGCCAGGATAGAAAGTATATGTTATATATATAGTATAGATTGGCGTTACCTGGTTGCGCCCATCAAGTGTCTATTTGTTTTTACTTTCTTCACACATCTCTCCTTTGGCACCGCCCTGACACGCGCTCGTTAAACTTTTTTAATTGCGATCTATGGATGCTATGCGACCTTATCGATAGCACACACAATTAAAACTAATTATGGCTTAAAAACCCTTTCTTCCAGCTATACACATTTCTTGTATTTGTTATCTAACATAGAGCTATATAAAACTATTTTCTAATTGCAACTAATTGCGTTGATCTAATTTTTGAAATTTAATTACTTTCAAAAGGGCATTAAACCTCATTTTTTTAAAACATTTTTAAGCTACTGTTGCGACTAAAGCGCATATCAATAAAATAAATGATTTTAGATTATATGAGAATTGTAATTTGTTTTATATTGTAGAAGTTTTCTTGGAATTATGATAGAGCTGCTTGAATGCTCAGCTCAGCCTTTTATTTGTATAATTCTACGAATGAAAATTATAGAAAGAATACTTAATTGTAAATTAATTAAATTAAAAAATAATCATCAATTATCAGATAAATAAAATCAAATATAGAAATCTATAGAAAAAGACCATCCATTTTTCATTAATTCAAATTTTAATTATGTATTTAAATATTTAAAAATTTTGTAACATTTCATACTTAAGATAAATTTTATATAAAATAAAATATAATTCAATAAATTGTTTCTATTTAATAATAAATAAATAATTGAATTAGCAGATAAATAAAATCAAATATAGAAAGCTGTAAAAAAATGTAATACATTTTTTATTAATTTAAATTTTAATTATGTATTAAAATATTTAAAAATTTTGTAACATTTCATACTTAAGATAAATTTTATATTAAATAAAATAAAATTCAAAATAATTGTTTTTATTTAATAATAAACAAAAATATTTGAATTAGCAGATAAATAAAATCAAATATAGAAAGCTGTGAAAAAATGTAATACATTCTTTAATAATTCAAATTTTACTAAATATAAATTTTATATAAAATAAAATAAAATTCAAAATAATTGTTTCTATTTAATAATAAATAAATAATTGAATTAGCAGATAAATAAAATCAAATATAGAAAGCTGTGAAAAAATGTAATACATTCTTTAATAATTCAAATTTTACTAAATATAAATTTTATATAAAATAAAATATAATTGAAAATAATTGTTTCTATTTAATAATAATGCTGATATACATGTGTATATATACAATTCCATCACACACGTTGAACTTCTAACTTTCTAAGCTAAATTATTTTTTTTAATAAAACAAAAATAAATTTGATTTTGTATTGTATTGCATTTATATTATATTTTACAATTATATTAAATATAAGGCCGTTATGTTTCATTTTTAATAAATGCGTAAATTTGTATGAATTTAATTATTAATATTAAAGATTCGAATCTATTTTTAAGCTTAACGAATTAAAATATATTAATGAAATAAGGATTAAATTGATTTAGAGACTTTGATTTGAATTGATTTGAATAAATAACATTTGAATATAATATAAATTTATTAGCATTAAATTCATTTGTATTCTATCTTTAAATGTTCATAAATTTTTGTGATATTTTAATGTGTTTCTCTGCAATTTCCAAAAAATTTTATATTCTTTTTCACTATTAATTCTTGGCTCATTATTTAATTATTAATTACAGAAAAATATAAAATTTGTCAAAAATGAATAGTAAACTCAGACAATACTACAGAGAACAATGGCAATAATTATATTTCATAGAAAAAAAATATACAGAGAGTGTGAACAAATTTTTCTCTTTATTAATTTAATCATAATTGCATAAACGGAATTACATTCGATTTATCAATATTTTCCCCCAATCAAATACATTTTTTCTTCTAATACATAATTGTATTTGCTTAATAAAAAGCTCTTGAATTTTGTAATAAGTTAATTTTCAAAATAAATTATATTTTTTTAAGAGCACAAAAATAATTCGCATTCAATGGGCCTAAGGGCTGATATAGGATGTACCCTCATTCCCTCCTTACACCGCCCCGGTCCCCTCTCTGCCGAGTGCCTGTCAACATTATATTAAAGTGATTTTTGCGGCTGGCCGCAGATGAAGGAATCAGAATCAGAATTTGAATCAGAATCGGAATCGCAATCAAAACGAACAACACTCGAGTTGTTGCCTGTTGAAAATTGTGCAAATATAATTTTCACAGCAATTTTCAGCAAATAAATAAATGCAACAAATGAATTGGGGAGGGTACTACTATGTTTGGGGGGTGGTAGGGGGATAAAATCGCGTTAAGTAAGTGCAATTGACAAAGGAAGCCAACAATGAGATGCTGTGATGAGAGTTGAGTCGAGTGTTGAGTTGAGTTGATGATTTCAGTTGAAGAACACTTCACAAATTATGCGTGCATGACATGAAATTGAGGGAGCGGGTATAGAGTTAGGGGTAGCGGGGCATGGTGGCGTGTGGCAAGATTGCCAATGGCAACTTTGTGGCATTAAACAAAAGATGCGGTCGCAGGCACTTGAAACAAATATTTGATTTAGCAAATGATTTGATTCGATTTGAAATCAATTTGAGCGCACAGGACAAAGACAGACAGGACATCCGCAGGACTCTAAGCAAAGGCGCCAAGAATTGTAACCCAAACAGTTATGAATTTTCGCCCAATTGTCCTTATCGCTACACTACAGAGAGAGTTATGAGCCAAGCGGCGCCTCACGATTGTCCATGAATGTCCTTTACGAGTCCTTGCTTGTACCTGCACTTGCATTGCACAATCTAATAGATATTATACCTAAAAATACACCTTCATAATTTTTGTCAAGTTGTCGCCAATTGTCTGGTTTTCATTCAGGCACGAAATCAGAGCAGGTAAATAAGGTTTTTTTTTTAAGAGATTTCACTTCTTTGTGTTTTTTTTTGTCTTTTTGTTTTGTTTTTATAATTATTATTGCCCGGCGTTTATGTTTTGGAAAATGGTCAAAAGGAAATCCTTTTATTTAATATCATTTAAACTGCAATGGCAGCTGTGGGTTTCTCAAATTTATGGCCCCAGCCTCAAAAAGTTGTTGACATTTTTGTTATCTACTTTTGTAATTTCAACTTTACGCCGTATCCTACGGTTCTATCAATGAAATATTGATCGACTCAACTCGACTCTCTCTCTGTCTGTCTCTATGAAGATATCATTATGCATTTTCAGCTCTTGTACCCTCAACACAAACTGATTTATGCGTAATTATTTGGTTTCAGTTTCGTTTACCTGCCACATTGCCACATTCCCCCGAACAGAGTATTTAAATCTTGCTCTATAAAAATGTTTATGTCTCTCGGTTTTAAACATTTCCATCTACTTCAGTTTTAATTTTGATTTTGATTTTAGCTTTAGTTTCTGTTTCAGTTTATTAAAGGACACTCTTAAGGTCCATAAATGCATTTTACGTTTTTATTATACACTTCTTTCAACTGATTGAAAGATTTATGTTAAAGGGTTTTTTTCAAACGAAATTTATTTTGGCTACTGATGAGGTTCACTGATTAATTAACATGATGGAAAACGACATTTTATTAACTTCCAATTGATTGTTCATAAAAAAAAAAAAAAAATTAAAAATCATGTGAGCAAGATTTTCAAATATTGTAAAAGTTTTCATTTATTCTGAACTTGTTGAAAGGCAAATATATAGTAAATATTTAATTCCAATTGTCTGAATAATTGTCAGATAATTTCGGAATGTTTATAATTTAATTTTTGATTAAATATTGCAAATTTATTTTATTTTCTGTGGAATTTACAAAACATTGTGATTGTATATACTAGTTTAATGAGAACTATGAATAAAATTGCAAAATATATAGAAAATTTATTTTTGCAAAGTTTTATAGAGTTCGAAATCCAGAATACATAATTTATATTAATAAGCTTGGTTTTTTAGTTAAATAACATTAATATTAACAAATAGAAGAAACTTATCAACGTAAATAATATATATTTTTGAACAAACTTGTGATTTTATTATATTTATTTTATTTTATATATTTTTTTGTTAATTTGTATTACAGTGCGCCAAGTAAAACTTATATGTAATTCACTACAACAGAAATATTTTTTTAATTTAACATAATTTCAGAATTATTCTTACATATTTATTTATATTTTTTTTATTACAAACTTAGTTTTTTTTTGTTTACTTTTATACATTTTTTTGTTGCTTAAAATTTTTTAAAATTAAATCAGAATTATTATAACATATTTATTTATTTATTTATTTACTACAGACTTTATTTTTCTTGATTTAATTTTATCATTTTAAATTGTTTTTTTATTACTTAATATTTTTTTAAATAAAATCAGAATTATTATAACATATTTATTTATTTATTTATTTATTTACTACAAATTTAATATTTCTTGATTTAATTTTATTCATTTTTTTAATTGTTTTTTTTTATTACTAAAAATATTTTTTAAATAAAATCAGAATTATTTTTAACAAAGTTATTCACATATTTATTTACTACAAACTTAATTTTTTTTAAATTTATATTAAATAAAATTTATATTAAATTGCATGCATTTATATTTATTTTTTTTTTTTTTTTTAATACTTAACTTGATTTTTTTAATTAAATCAAAAGTATTTTAACATATTTATTTATTTACTTCAAGCTACATTTTTTTTGGAGTTATTTTTATACATTTTTTAAATTGTTTTTTTATTATCATATTATAAATGTTTTAAAATTTAATTGATATAAAAAATAAAATTTTAAAAAAATATTTTAAATATTCCTACGTTCAAAATTGTTAGTTAATTTTAACTTTTATGGTATTAAAATTATGAAAATCATAAAATTAAAAATCATAAATAATCTATTGTAGATTATATTATATTATATATTATAATAGTTTTTTTATATACTCTACACTTTATTATCCTGTTAGGGCACAACTAACATTTCCTTAACTCTCTCTATACCTCTTTAAAATTCTAAACTCCATTTTTATTTTTATTTTTATTTTTTTTAAATATTTCCCAAAAAAAAAAATAAAAATCAATATGCAATCTGGCAGTCCGATTTTGTCACCCTATTTCTAATACCCTTTTGTTTTTGTTGGGCAACATTTTCTTATCGCAGTTGAAATATCTATACGAAAAAAAAACCGAATTTTAATGATCTTGCGGTCTCTTTGTTGCCCTAATTAAAAATCGAAAATTATTTACAAAATGCAAACGAAAGTAAAGTAAAAACTGGAAAAAAATAAAGAAAAATAAAAAAAAAAACGGAATCTCGCTTCCGCTTGCTCAAGACAAATTTATACGGCGGTCCTGTTTCAAAGTGCCCCAGGGATTTTAAAATAAATACAGAAAAAAAAAATAGGTAAATAAATAAATAAAACTTATGGTACATTATAGGAATGCGCATGCGTCGGGCATTTTAATTTCAATTCCCATTTCGATTAAATGTGATCCTAAGTAAATGCCGATCCTCGCCAAAGGATTCTACATTTAAATTCGTTTGTTCTATCCGCGTTTTTCACACTTGTTTTGCCTCATAAAAATTATGCCAAATTCTACAAGTAATTTTTTTCTTTTTTTCATTTATTTATTTATTTAGTTATATGTGAAAAAGGCGGCGCATGCGTGCCTCAATTTTTAAGACGTGCCACACGGCTGAGTTTTGAAAACATTTACAGGGGTTTATGGGTCTAAAACTCAGTTGAAATCTATTCAAAATAACATTGTTTTATGGCCACGTCTCTGGTTTTTTGGTTGTGCTGCCATCGTTTTTAGAATTTTAACAATTTAACAAATTTAATTTGATTTTAATGTTGAACATTTTTGCCGCCTTCTGCTGGGTTATGGGCCATACCGAGCCCGTATCTAAGTCTCATTTTTTAAGTTCCCAAAAACTATTAGAATTCCAAACTCGAACTCATTTAAAGCGCTGATGTTTTGCTTTATGAGCTGAATTTGTACTTCATTTCATCAAGTTCTATAAACGGAATTATTAAAGAGCAGTTTGGTTCCATTTATGCCCCAAAAGTGTACGTTCTGCATTTCAATGCAATACACTATCAAAGATCAAAAGATATTTATCGGCATTTATATATATAACAATTAAAACTTGAGTTGTTTTTATGAGCTTAAAATAATGAATATTGTTATAAATATTACAGATTTTATATTAAAAAAACTAAATATAAACTCAGTCGAGAATTCTGTTTTAATCAGTTTAAATATTTATTTGTTTCGTTCGTTTTAATGAGAAAAAGAAAAGAATTAATTTTTCCTTAAAAAATATAAATTTAAATATTAAATATATTGTTAAATATTCTAGTATTTTAATAAAATATACTTAATTGTTTTTAACAATTGCTTAAAATTTTTTTTCTTTTTTTTAAATCTAAAAATGGAGAAAAATATTTTTTCTCTTTTTTAAAATTCTTTTATTGTATTTTTTAAATTATTAAAATGATTGCAAAAATATTGATTAAATTGAAAGCAAAGCCTACAATAAATTTCGATTAAAAAATGTTGTATTTTTAATTGATAAATCATTGTATAGCATTTTTAAAAAAATTTAAGTTTTATTTATGCATGTGTATTTGTTTATAAAATTAAATTTTACAATAAAACCTGAAGGTTTTTAAGTGACCAAATTTATTGTTATTATTTAAGTAATTTTATTATATTGAAACTACGATTTCAAGTTCTAGATTAAGATATTTTTTTTATAATTAAATCCCATAGAAAATTAAACCTAAATTCGTTAAATGATTTTAAATTAGATTTTAAATGTCAATTTATTATTTTAATAATTTTGAGATTTTATATTTTAAAAATAAATTTTGCAGAAAAATCTGTTTTTTTTTTTTGTATATTAGATTTAACAGCGCAAAAAATTTTATCCTAACTAATAAAAAATAAACAAAAAAACTTAAACAATTTGTTTGGGTAGAAAAAATTAAGAAAACTTTACTATGAATTTAGTTACTTTTTAAAATGATGAATTAGAAAAATCTCAAATTTCGCGAAAATTTCTACATAAAGCATATTAAATTTAAGTTAATTAAATAAATGAAAAACCAAAATATTAAAAAAAGAATGTAGAAAATTCATAACATGTAAAAGAAATAATAATCTGAAATTTAACTAAATAAAAAAATTAAATTTATATCTATTTATTTTTTTATAGTAATATTAAGACTGTAAATTAAAAAATTAAATTTATTTTAGTTCAATATGTTATTGTTAAAATATCAAATATTTTAATTTTTATGTTTCCATTGATTTATTTTTTTCATTAAGATATCTCATAGAAAAATTGTTAAAATTTTTAGCTAATTTAAAATTTTTTATTGCCGCCATTTTTGGAGGTTGAAGACGAATAAAAAAATCACTTTTGTGGTTTAAGGTTACAAAAAAATTAAAAAAAAAAAAAAAGAAGATAAATATGGCCATGCAAAAATAAAAAACAAATAAAAATTTTTATTTTATTGTTGAATTATTATACAAAATAAATACAAGCAGCAGCACACAGATACTCACACACACACATACACACACACACACACACGAACCACTTAACATTCTTATGCTAGCTTAACATTTGGCGGGGCAACTGTTAACAGCGCTGCAACATTTTCGAAAATGCACAGCTTAACAGCGTATAAGACTGAGTGCTCTAACAGCGCGCATGACAACAAGAGCGCGACAGTGACAGAAATAGCAGGCAGCAGAAAATGAGCGCGGCGACGGCAGTCGCTGCGCTGCTGCTGTTGCGCTACAGCGAACGAGAGAGAGCTTCAGTGGCAGACAGAGAGGGAGAGCGTGAGTTAAAAAGAGAGAGGCAAGCAACCTGTAGCAGAATTCAATGAGCGCGCGCTGTTATTGTTGTTGTTGTTTACATTTTGTTGCTGTTGTTTTCGTTATGATTATGAGAGTCTATCAAAAACTTGCGCGCTGTTGTGTGTGTGTGTGTGTGTGTGAGTATTGGCGCATTGGTGTGCATATGATGGCAGATATGAAAAGGGCAGCTACAGCGACGCGACGCAGCGGTTGGCTGTTGAGCGAATATGAGCGTTATGAATTATGTATTTGACTGGTACATAAACAAACCCTCACACACACACACGCACGCTGCTGGGAGGCGTATTGTACATACATATATAATTTGTTGCTGTTGTTGTTGCTTTATGAGTGCGCCGTTTTATGTTTTGTGCTTTTTTTTCTGTTTTCTGTTTTCTTACTGGTGCGCAAGGTGGCGATTGGCTTTGCCGTTGCCGTTGTTGTTGCCTTTGGCTGCGAGTTCGCGAGTTTCTTTTTTCCTGCTTCTTCTTATTTTGCTTCCTTTGCTCGCATTGTTTTCTTTCATTCTTGCGTTATTCTTTTTTTTTCCTGTTCCTACAGTTTGTGCATTTTATTGGGCGCTCTTCTCGTGCTCGTACTCTCTTTGTTTTGCACCTCCCCCCACCCTCCCGCGTAACAACAACATCCCCACGACAGGCAAATTTATGACAGTCGCTCGGCTAAGCGTACCCCGCCTGCGCCCCGCCTTCAGACGAATTTGACTTTACAGCAGCGTCGTCATCGTCGACAGAAGCAGCGCGCAGCGACAGCGACAGCGGGTGCTTTATGAATGCTTTTTTTTCTGCATGTGTGTGTTTGTTTTTTTTTTGCGTTTGTTTGCAAAACTATCGATAATAGCATAAATCGAGAATTTTAATATTTATTTACATCGATTTGTTCGATAACTTAAATATAATCAATAAGTTTTGATTGCTGAGCTTCGATATCGCCATATCAATATATCTATTGATATTGAAAAGCGATAAATACTTAAAAAGTAAGATAACTATCGATAGCAACAGTTTTGCAGCCTAAGCAAGCTCTTCTTATATCGCAATATTGTCCATTTAAAATCTATTTTATATCAAGAGTATTTAATTTTAATATTCTCATTATATTTTAAATAACCTTATAACGATCACTAAGAAAAAAATATTAATATTGTCCTTTATGATTTTTTTTAGTTTTTTCTCTCTAATAGATTGCAATAAGATAAAAACCTTGATTTTAGAAATTTTTTTTTTTTAATTTTTTTTAAATATTTAATTTAGAAAAAGTAGCAACAAAAATAATTCTTTTGCTTAAATAATTTTAGTTGCTTAAAAGAAAAGCCGTAAGATAAAATGCTTAAAAAAAAATCAAAAAATTACTTTAAAGTGAAATTAATTTATTATTAAAATATTTTTTAATCCCAATCAGACTTCCATTTAAGATAGAAAATACTTTGTTGAAATTTTAAATTCAAGAACAGATTTTTTTCACTTATTGTTTATTTAAACTTAAAAGAAAACTTTATATAATTTGGCAATGCTTAGAAAAAATGTTGATTCATTTTTAAAAGTTGTAAATAATTGTTACAATCAGCAAACAAAAGTTTTGCAGTAATTGATAATTACACGATATTTTTATTTTAATTAAAAAAAAACAAATTAAAAAAGTTTATCACATAATTTTATCAACAGCTGTTAAAAAATTGAATCATTCTTTGAAATATACAATAAATTTTCATTGCGATCTAGAAAAAGAATTAGCTTTAAAGCTTAAAACTCTATGCAGAGCTTTAACTTGCGGTTACCGCTAGTTTTAAGCTTTAAAGCTTTTGAACCCAATTTTGTAGTAGAGTAAATCGATAAAACCGCAAAAAACAAAGCAAATTGTGAAATAACAATAAAATGCTACAAAGCAATGAAATAAACAAAATAATAAAAAAATAATCAAAGAAGTGGGAGTTGCCAAAAGTCAGAGGAATACAAAAAGAATACAATAACAAAGAGAGAGAAACAACAACAACAACAACAACAACAAAAAACTAAACATTTTGATGAATGGCTCATAATATTCAACACACACACACACGCACACACACACACGCACACACACACATGGAATTGACGAATAAGCGAAGCACCCAAAGCAGACAATAGGTGGTAGGGGTTGGCGGCGGGGGGGAGACGAAAAATAGCAAAGAACCGAAAATCTTATAAAACCGAAATTAAAAAAGCAACAACAACAACAAACGGCGCTCATAACTGCGTGAAAGAGAGAGAGCGCGCTCAAGAGATGGGAAGAGCGAGCGCAACACATGGCCAGGGCGCGCAGGCGTGCGTGCAAGCGAGATGGCAGCTATAAAAGGGCCGTACATTTATAAGCATTTGGATGTGCGGAGAGGTTGGCTGTGTGGGGGCACACAACCAGTTGCCGGCGCATATGAATTATGATAAATTATTAATCACGCGAGCGCAAGTGCAAGCGAGAGGGCAAGCTGAGCAGACAGCGCGCAGCCGAGAGAGAGGGAGAGCGCAGCCGAAAGTAGCTGTTAAAAAATGCCCAAGAACACGTTGTAACAACAACAACAATGGCGCAAAAAGGTGAGCGAGCTACGATAAGCCACAAAGGCGGAAGGAAGTAGCAGCCACAACAGCAACGTCAGCAGCAGCAGCAGTGGCAGCGGCAGCAACAGAAGCAGCGACAGCGCAGCCAAGGCGAACGCCGACACGAAGTTCGTTGCTTTTTTTGTGCTTTTTTTTTTTGGTGAGCAGCAGCCGCGACCTGTCTGTGTGTATGTAAGTGTCTCATAATTTTTCGAATAAGTTTCATAAATGTCCGTGCAGCAAACAGGTAAGCAGCAGCAACAGCAGTTACTGAGCAGCCAGCATGCATGCGCTACAGCTAGAGAGAAAGAGAGAGTGACACAAAGAGAAAGAGAGAGAGAGAGCGAGAGCGTAGTCAACAAGCTGCGCGCAGCGGTGAGAGGTCGATGGCAACAGTAACAGTAACAGCAGACACAACAGCGCATAGGTGCAAGCAAGACAGCAAGGGGGACGATTGTCGGGCAAAATTTAATAAAAATTATGATGAGAGGGAAAATGCGATAGTGTGCGTGCGTGTGGGAGCGAGAGCGTTTTATATATGAAAAATTATATGAAATGTGAGCGAGCAAGCGTCTGTACGTGTGTGTGTGTGCGTGTGTGTGTGAGCATAAGGTGGGTTGGTTGACTGAATGTCAGGATATGATGTTGTTGTTACTGTTGTTAGCAGTAATAATAAAAATGCGGCACATACATACATACATATTTATGGTATATGTTTATATATATTGGTAGTAAACCGGTCGCGTCGTCGTCGCTGCCCCGAAGCAGCAGCAACAGAAACGACGACGACGTCGCTGCGTTCGTGTGCACACACATGTGTATGTGTGTGTGGCTGAAAGTATCTCAAAGATATTGTTTGTGTTTTGTGTCAGTGTTATTTTGACGCGCGTGCTGAACGTTCGTGCCGCAGAGAGAGCAGCGTTTTGTCAGCCACAGTGTTGAATACCGATTCGATTCGAATCGCTTCGCTTCGTTTCGTTTCGATTACGCTACCCGTTTACCGTTCAATACAAAAACAAAAAAAGAAAAAAAAATTCCAATCAGATAGTGTTCATAACAACAATATATACATACATGCAACAACCATATATATATACATATATATCCATCAATCTATCAATGTGTCGAAGTTGAAAGTCAAATTTATAACGTTAAACGCTGCAAAAAGCCGACGGCAAAACAAACGCGCGTGAATTTAACAAAAAAAATAAACAAAAATTGAAAAATTAATAAATATTACTGTTAACAATTATTAAGCTTTGTTAAGCTCGAATTGTGTGACAAGGACAGTGAATATGGAGCGAGTCCTGCGCGCATGACAAATGTTGCATTTTCTATGGCCAAGTGGCGCCAAAAATCAGCAGAAAACACACACACAAATACAACAGCATTCCTCAAACACACACATACACACCAACACACACCAATACACGCAACGCACACCCACACTCACACACACATAAACAATGTTGAAATTGTGCTAAAATAACAGTTAAAATAAATCTAAAAAAAACAACAACAAATTCTAAAAATTTTCAACATTCTTGATGAAAAATCACTTGTCAAACGTTTTGTGTGCGATGCGTAGTGACTTCAAGGATAATCACCAGGAGACCATCAATAAAATGATACAATTTGGTACCGTTAAATATGGCATTGTCAAACAGCTGAAGGATCGCGCCAGAAGCGCCGACAAAGGTAAGCTTTCAAAAGCTTTCTTCAAGCAAAAGCTTTATGTCAAAGTTTATAATTAAAATTAAAGAGTATTTAAAACAGAATTTCAGAAAGTGTATTAAGGAAATTAAATTTGAATTTAGTTGGTTTTCAGATTTGTAGAGCATTTTACAATATTTTAAATTTAATTAAAGTTAGCTTAAGTTAGATTTTCTTCAAATTAATCCCATTTTTTTTACAATAATAAATTTAATATATTTTAAAATAAATTTTGGTTAGTTAATTCAGACAGAAAAAATAAATGTCTAATATACATATTTATATCTAGTTTAAAAAATAAATATGAATTTATGTTTTTTAAATTAGTTTCAGTAAGTTATTTCTCAATTTATAAGACCAAAAGTTAAACATTAATTAATCTCAGAATATTCAGAATTTTAGCCAACCGTATAAAAATATTTAAAGCTAAATTTAACTAGAATTTATGCTATATAATATTTATAGGAAAATATAATTTAGAATTAAAATGAAGAATAATATGATGAATTTATTTTATGTTTTTCATTAATTAAAATGAAGAATAAAATGATGAATTTATTTTATGTTTTTCATTAATTAAAATGAAGAATAAAATGATGAATTTATTTTAAATGTTAGGTTAGTTATTACTTATTTTGTTCAGATAAAGAAAATATAAAAATGATATGCAAATTTTTAAAAATAAACATAATTTAGTTTAAATATATTTAAAGTTAGTTATTGCTTATTATTTTTGACCTAAATTTTATCTACAATAAAAATCGAGAAAACATTATTAAGTATTTAGTATTTAGCATGTAAAGTAAGAGTATTCAAAGCTTAATTTAGTTAGGAATTAGACAACAAATTTGTCAACATAATGACGCTTGTATAACTTTAATACAAAAATATAAAATGTGGATAATTTAATTTTAAAAAATTAACTGAATTTTGTTGTCCAGAACTCTATTTAGAAGCAAATTAAAATATCTGAAATTTAAGAAAATCAGAATTAATTAGTCATTTCACATTTGCCTTTATATACACCAAAAAAAAAAAACCTAAACTAACTCAAAAAATTATGGGAAAATATTGAAAAAAGTATTAAAAAAATATGTCATATAATTGATGACATTTTTTTATAACAATTTTATAACTTCCCGTCAAATTTTCCATGTCATCATTTTGAATGCTCAAAAAAGTATATATAAACAAATATAATAAAAAATTTAACAATTTTATTATAGTGTTAAATTGGAACTAAAAGATACAGGCCAAACCGCATTGTTTCAAATGCGTTTTGATTGGATTCATTTTGTGGCTGGCTTATATGCAAATGCCCAAAGCTTTCAAAACCAATTAAAGAAACGCGCCACAAACTTTAAAAGGCCTCCAAAAAACGCTCTAAAATATAAATATATGTATATATATATATAAATATGTACACACTTAAATCATATCGAGAAGCGACTCTAAAGCGTCGCATTTTAATCAAAATCGTTATTTGATTTGTCATAAAATAAAGTTGAGCTGAGAGGGCTGGAAAATCAGACGAGTTGTTAATAATGCATATTGAATAATCAATAATATTCATAAATAAATTAAACAAAATAGAGAAAGAGAACGACAGATACAGAGCGAGTTAGAGCAACACTTAAAACATTTTTTTTTTATTATCGTTATCAAAAACTGGAAATGCAAAATCAAAAATTAAAAAACTTAAAAAATAAAAAACTGTAGCCAACAAAAATATAATTTATATTTTATTATAAAACTGGTGCAGACGCATACATTTAAACATACATTTAAACATATTAGTATAACGAAATCCCAAATAATTATTTATGTCAAACACATTTTCTAAATGGCCGGCACTTTTTGATTTTCCACTTTATCGCAGAGGAAAAAAAATAAAAATAGAAAAAACAGTTAACAATTTACAAAAGGCCCAAATCAAAGTTACAGCTTTAATATTTAACATAAATATTTTAAGTGTGCTTTGGTTTTTGATTAAGCAAAAATGACTAATTTGTTAATTAACTAAAACTGGTTCAGTTATGCTTGTAGTTTTAGTTTGTTTATCTATCTAAAAATAAATAAAACACAGACATTCGGAAAAACTCTTTGAAATTCTTCTATAAAGACTTTCTAATTTTATATAAAATCAAACCATTTAAACAGACATAAATCAATGTTATTTATTTATGATTTAAATATAATCAAGTAAATGTAAAAAATAAAAATATTATAATTAAATTTCATATATAATTTAAATGTTTGCTTAAAATATAGTTTAAAAATTTTGAAATATGTATGTATTTATTTTTATAGCCTTGCAGACAGTATTGTCAATATTTTAAATAAAAAAAGAAATATATATGTATACATGTTCTTGATCAGCAGCAATGATATAGTCTTTTTGTCTGTTTCTAATCTCTTAGCTTTAAATATATATATATATCTATTGCCAATATCATATAAATCTCATATGATTAATCAGTTAAATATTCAGTTCTTGTATGTACAAATTTATTATGATTATTTTTCTGATGACAGCAATTTTATTGGCAGCTCTATAGGTTGTTTAACTTAAACCCAAAAAAAATACCTTAAATATTTCAGTTTAAATGTTTCATAATTATTTATAACATTTCTCATAAATTACGCTTACATTTAGCTATCAATTAAATTTAAATAAACTTTATTGTTGCTTATAAAAAAAAATACTTAAAAAATAGTTTCATAAATTGCAAAACAATTTTTATGAGAAAAAATTCAAAAAATGAAAGTACAAATGTGCATACATAAATAATTCATACATTCAATTTTTATTATTATTAAGCATTACAAATTCTGTGCAGAGTTTATACACACACATTCACATTTATATACTTATACATTTTAAATATATGTTTATAGTTATATGAATACTTTATATACATGCTCATCTTATGGTTTCGAATGAGCTGGCATATAAATAATTTAATTTTTGAAAATTGTTGCCCATAAGCTTTTAAAAGGCGATAAACATGATTCTTATTTGTTATTTTTGTTGTTGGTTTTTTTTTTTATCAATTTGTTTTAATTTTTTATATACACAAAAGCTCATATGTGTGTGTGTGTGTGTGTCTATATAGTGTTTAACTAAAGCATTTACTGTGGAGCATTAATAAATGTTCATTCATTAGTGCGGCACAATAAATAAAATAAATATCAAAAAATTGGCAGCAGCAAAAAAAAATAATATATATAAAAAAAGAAACAAAATTTCCATATGATTTATATGGATTAAGTAGTATATATATATAGTTCAAATTAGTAGCCATGTGAATATGAAATTAGTCAATTTTGTATTGTTGTTTTGATTCTTTTTTTAATCTATATTTTTTTTTTAATTTGTTTTTTTTTTGCTTATATTTCTGTTGAACCTCAGCGCAGAAATCGATGCGCATAACTTAATGACATTAATTATTTAATTATTTTTATTTATGCGTTTTTGTTTTGGATTCTTTTCATTTTCCAGTTCCATTTGCTATGAACAATTTTAATGCATTAAATTTCTGTGCTGTTGACTTGTTTTTCTTATATACATAAATACATATATATATTTGTTGTTGTTGTTTATGTATGTATGCTTTTGAAATTCATGTACATGAAATTCAATTTTGAACTGGGTGTCAATTTATGCCAAGCTATTGAAGTCTGTATCAAAATCGAAATCCAAATTGGAATCCAAATCGACAATGGACTTGTATATTATTAAATTATGCGACATGCTATTGCCAGTCTGTTCCTTGTACCCAAGTCTGACATTACTTTGTTATTTTGCATTTTCCAATTCGATGCACATTTTTTTTTTTATTTTTTTTTAAATATATTCACCCGCCATTAAACGGGAAATACAAAACTTTGACTTGTTGGTACGTTGTTCTTGTCCGTTGATTTGCATATTGAATATGATGATGGAATAATTGAAAATGCTCGTTGCTCTCGCAAAAAAAGCGGATAAAAAGTATAACAACATTTCCAGAGTCAAATATATTCATTCAGCATATACAAAAGACACAAGAAACCTGAAGACTGTGATGAAATCCAAAGAGTTCAAGTTATGCATTAGACTCTAATGATAAGAGTATCTTCTATTTTGCATGAGCTAACAAACTATCTTATATATAAACATTCAAATGTTAATTGCATAAAAAAATATAGTTTGAATTAGTGAGTTTATTTTTATATATAATTGGGAATTAAATAATGAAAGTAATCAATTATTATTATATAATAAATTATTAATGATAATGAAATAATCAAATATTATAGATAACTGCAAAAATAATAAGCTAGACATAAAGTTATAATATGTCAAATATAATCACATAAGTAATTATGAAAATGTTGAAAAATTGTAAATGACATTTATGGATTTTTGACACCATTATATAATCCCTTTATAGTATATGAAACCATAATATTTATTACACAACTGGGCGGTATTATAATTATATATAAATTACAATTTTAATACCATTTAATAAAAGTTTCTCAGTAGCAAAATTTATGTTTAAAAATTTCATACAAAATTTCTTTCAAATAAAATTTAAACATAAAATAAAACTAAAAAAAATATACGCTAAAAGGAAAATATAATTAAAATTGTGTTAAGTTAAATTATAATTATAAATAGAGTAAATATCTATCAAAAATTAGTTATATGCCTTAAATGTTTATATTTATGTCTATTTTATATAAATTGGCATAGCTTACATAACTTTTAAATTTATATTTATCAAGTTTAAGTTGCCACATTTTTATGCATATTTTGTGTCCACTGTGCCTACTTGATTTAATTATTTCATTAATTTTCAACTAATTGATTTGGTATAAACCAAATTCACACTGGTCACTTTTCGATGAGTTTTTGTTTTTTTTTTTTGGTCCTCGGCGATAAAAAATTGATTTGCTGAAAGCTAAACGACCTAAATGGTTGAAGCAAATAAAATTTACTAGCCAAAACATCCGACAGATAACAAAAATTAAAAAATTAAACAGAAACCAAAAGCAAAAACAAAAACAAAAAGCAGACAAAGGCCAGAAATTGTTGTTGTTGTAGTACGCTTTAAATATTTTGATGTGTGTGCGGTTGAAGTGACAATTTAAATGCTAAAAAGTTTTATAAATTGTTGCAAACATAATTTGACAATGGCAAATGGGCAAAAATGAAGCTTCAAAAATGTTCATGTTTTGGGATAATCTTTAATTCCTCAATTTGTGTGTGAATTTATAGACTTAGTTACGTATGCGCGCCAAAAGAACTTTCATATAGGAAAATACATAAAAATATATATATATATATAAAAGTATATACGTATATATAAATATTTCATTTGAATTTACTGCTTGGGGCACAAATGAATTTATGGCTTGACTTAATCCACCTTTAAACTTGTACAATTCAATTTATATCATGTGTGTATATACACAGCTAATTTCTCTATCTATCTATCTATCCATCTATCTTATTTTCCGTTTTCTTTTATTTTGTTTATTTGGAATATAATTTCCTGTCCACAATTTCATATTTATTTATCTGCCAGTACAGCATAACAATATACAATACAAGAAATAAATCTTCAAATGCCGCACAGAAATACAGGTGAAGATACAGATACATTGATAGATGCGCACATGTTGAGATACATTTTGGCACAAACGATTTAAGGTTATATTTTGTTTGGGCGCCCACGCGCAACAAAACTAAAATACAATCTATATAAAAGATAAAACAAGAACTAGAAAACTAAAACTAAATAACTAAAAAATGACCAGAGGGAAAAAGTATCTACAGTTGACGAAGATTGAATACTCTTGCTTGCATGACAACAGGGAAAAATCTTTACTTTGGCAGATAAATGAAAATATTTATTTATTATATATAAAGTATAATACGACTTGAAAATGCAGAGTTTACACGAGAAATTAAATCATATAAATAAAATAAATTTAAAAAAAAATTGTCAGATTTTAAAAAATTAATTTAACATATTTGAAGCATTGTATCATCTCAGCATTTATTTTGATCAAGACACCAGCTGCAAATCTTATTTAACAGAATAAAATGAAGAGATAAAAATATATAAAAATAATCCTTCATTTTTCCATTACACATGACAGAACAAAATATAATAATACCCAATGCAAGTAGTATAAAGTTTACAGAAATATTTTTAATTGAATTGAGAATTGTTTTTAAGAGTTGAGTTAGATTTTTAGCATAATTTAGCAAACGTTTTGTTGTCTTGTTGGCTTCAAGACAATAAACAAATTGCATTTATTGTTATTGTAAATTTAACAAATTTATTACCAATTGCAAAATGACTTAACAATGTTCGATTGCTTGACAATTTTATGGGCATCATAATTCGATGTTTTGCTGTCTGTGTGTATTTTTTTATGGTCGCTTGTCGCGTCCAACAAAGCGACCGCCAGCGATTTAAAGTCGCACATTATACTTAATTTTAATTAATTAAAATAACATTCACTTATCAATTATAATTATTATAGCGCTGTTCAGAATTTTCATTGAACTCGCGACTAAATTAAAATTGAAATTCAACAAGTTAACGACAATCGAAAGGCGGCGATTTAAATGGAAATATTTGTTGTATATATGTATAAAAAAAATAAAATAAAATAAAATACAAAATTCGCAAATGAGGAACAACGCTGAGATTTCAGCGTGTCATATTCTCATTTAATAATAATAATAATATTAATGCGATCGATATGCAAATGGCGCTGATAACTGGCCAGCCAGCCCCAAATGTGGCTGCTAAAAGTATCTACAGCCTCTGTTGCCAGTATCTGTAGCTGCGTATCTGCGTCACTGCATTTGTATCTGTTGTGCACAAAAACTTGCTCAACTCGTTTTGATTTGTGCAGAAATATGCTTTATTATACTTACGACTATATCTCTCAACTCGCAGTAAGAAGGGGAGACTACAGCTGGAGATTTATCGTGTTTTATCATAAATTATGTTTTATGGCCGCTGCGCATGCGAACCAATTTGGTTGCCTTTTTTTTAATGTACAAAAAATATATTTGTTTTTTTATTTTGGACACAAATGTCAGCTGTTTTTTTCTTTTTTGACTTTTAAAAATTTTGATTTTCTTTACCGCTGGCAACAGGTGAGAATCAGCTGTAGAACAACAATTGCTAATTGCAGACCAGACCAAAACAATTGCTGGAACAAGGAGGATGAGGTGGAAGTTTTTTTTTTAACTGGTTCGTAGCTGCCACAAGCAATGTAATTGCATTCGGTTAGTTGCAACAACAGCAGCAACAGCAACAGCAACAACTTTGCCGCATTGCAATGAACAATTGCCAGCGATTAAGTCATATAAGCGACAAGCCAAATGGTCAGCAGCATCTGAAGCAGAAGATCAAAAGGAAAACACAGCCAGTGTAGGGAAGGGATATTGGAAATGGAAGTGTGGTTAGGGGGAGATATATCTAGGGATATGGTAGCTAGCGGGTTGAGGGAGTTTTGCCGGTAAACCAAGCAGCTACGAGGCAACAGCAACTTGGCCAAGAGTCACGTTGTCTATTTTGGTGTTCACTGCCAGGCACAACAAGTTGTTGTTGTCATTGTCAAGACTGCACAGTGGGACATAAGTGTATAAAAATTACAAATTTACAATAATGAAAAGTTGTCTTAATCTAAATAATAAATTTGCAATAAAATATAATAAAATAAATTTAAAAATAATAATTTACAAATGCCAGCAAGCAAATATAATTATTCTCTTGACATTTTAAAATATTGCTACATATTTTAAATTTTTAAAAATTATTTTAATATAACTAATATACTGTATTAATGTACAATATTTATAGTCAGGCAAGACTCATATTAAATATAAAAATGCATCAGAAATTATTTAATTTAATCCATTTAATATATACACAAAAGTTGATTATTATTAGTTAACTCAACTGTCTACATTTAATATATACTATATACTTTTAATAAAAGTTCTCCGTATTTCATATTGCAATCTTGCATAAGCAAAAACATTTATAAACTATTAAATAAGTAGAAATAATAATTATTCAATTAGACATTAACTATTGTGTATTGTAAAAGCTTAAGCTAAGTGTTCACAAGTAAACAATAAGCACTCAAAAATATAATTTTAAGTAAATCTAAAATGTACAGAATGCTAATGACGAATTGATTTTTAAAGTTCTTAATTGTTTTTTTTTAAAGCAGTTGCATTAAGAGGTTTTTCTTTTGTTTAGTTTTTTCAAATGCGACTTCTTTTGTCAAAAAAAAACAATTGTTTTTGATTCTATAAAGATTACTTGAAAACAGCTTAAAGCATTTATAGGCATTAAATAGTATTTCAATTAAATTCACAATTTATGACTAGTCTAAGTACTTTTGACTAATAAATAAAAAGAACTGAATTAAAAGAATAATTGAAAAATTTAACACAATTCAAACAATTGATTAAAGTCTAATTGGTTTTTACTATGACTAAAATATACTATATTTGTAGATGATTCAAGAAAGTCTTTGCACTTGAAATTGATTGCTAAAAATAAATAATTAAGTTGGCTTTTTACTAGATCAAGCTATGTACAGTTGATCATAACAAGCAACAATATTTTAGTATTATTATTATTAATTGAATTTATAGTTTTAGCAGTGTTAAGTGGTGTGTATCAATGTATGTATTAATAATAAGGTTTAACTATTTTTTTTTATGACATACGTTTAATATGGCTTAGCTGAACAGAAAGATATACACTATAATATTTTTAGAGCTTAGTAATAATAATAATTCAGTTCAGTGTAATTAAAAAACAATTGTGCTTAACTAATATACTAAACTGCTAAAATATACAGTCTCTATTTTCTTTAGGTAACTGTGGTTGTAAATAATTTAGTTAGAATGTTCGTTAAGTATTAGGAAGATAGTATTTCTTTTACAAATAAACAGTATTACGAATTGGTATAATTCTGAGCTTGTTATAATTTTCTGTTATTTTTTTATCCAATTTGAAACCTATGTAAACCCTAATTTTTTTCCCATTTTGTGTGTCATCTTTGCAGACATAGCAAGTGATCAGGAGGATAATGGTGCCTGCTCACCTCTAACAACTGCAACGGCCAGCGCCAGTGCAGGCAATAGTCCTAGCCCAAGTGGCAGTCCTTTGAGGCACAGCGAGGACGAAACAGATAGAGAGTCCGTAAAGGTATCAGATAAGGAACTGGAGCTGGTAGCGAATGCTCAGTCCAGTGCAGGAGCTGTGAGTAAAGAGCAGCAATTAGTTAATAGTGCCGATGAGGCAAACGAGGATCACATTCATATACACAATAACAATAATAATAATAATAACAACAAAGTGGTCATGACAAAGCCACCAACACCTGTGGAAGCAGAGCTCGAGCATAACGCGAATTCAAATGTTTCCATGCCAAATTCACCCACCGCTGCAACATCCTCCACCGAGCAGGCGACTGCAACGTCTGCAACCGCTGAGAAGGAGTTGGATGTGGATGTAGAAATGCAGGAGGAAACAGGGCAGAACTCTGTCACGCCGCCAGTTAGTAGTGCAGCAAACGCTGACTCAGCTGCAACCACAGCGGCAGCAGCAGCAGCAGCAGCGGCGGCAGCCGCACAACAATTTGGCGCCGCACCAGTCACCCTGGAGGCGATACAAAATATGCAGATGGCCATAGCACAGTTTGCGGCAAAGACAATTGCAAATGGCGCCACTGGAGCGGATAATGAGGCAGCCATGAAGCAGCTGGCATTTCTGCAGCAGACGCTGTTCAATCTGCAGCAGCAGCAGCTCTTCCAGATACAACTGATCCAGCAGTTGCAGTCACAGCTGGCGCTCAATCAGGCCAAACAGAATGAGGATGATGTCGATGAGGAGCTGGATCCGGAGCTGGAGGAGCGCGAAGATGGCGAAACGGATACCTATGAGGAGGAGGAGCGCATTGCCGACATGGAACTGCGTCAGAAGGCCGAGGCACGCATGGCCGAGGCTAAGGCGCGTCAACATCTCATCAATGCTGGTGTACCCCTTCGCGAACGCTCCCGATCCGCCTCTCCAGCCGCTTCCACGCTCTCCGGTGAGTCCTTAAAGCGCAAACGGGAGGATGATACCAGCGTCAAGCCGCCCAGCAGTAGCTTAAAGCTTAGCATTGAGCGGGAGAGCGCACAGGATGCGCTGTCTAGGCTCAAGGAGATGGAAAATATGCCGCTGCCTTTTGGCTCTGATCTAGCGTCTAGCATAATAACCAATCACGATGATCTGCCCGAGCCCAACTCTTTGGATCTGCTGCAGAAACGCGCCCAGGAGGTGCTCGATTCAGCCTCGCAGGGCATACTGGCCAACAACATGACCGATGACTTTGCCTTTGGCGACAAATCCGGCGAGGGCAAGGGTCGCAATGAGCCGTTCTTCAAGCATCGCTGCAGATTCTGCGGTAAGGTCTTTGGCTCTGATTCTGCGCTTCAGATACACATACGCTCCCATACGGGAGAGCGACCTTTTAAGTGTAATATCTGCGGTAGTCGCTTTACCACCAAGGGCAATCTCAAGGTCCATTTCCAGCGGCATGCACAAAAGTTTCCGCATGTGCAGATGAATGCAACGCCCATACCGGAGCATATGGACAAGTTTCATCCGCCGCTGCTGGATCAAATGTCGCCGGATAGTTCCCCAATGCATTCGCCCGCACCACCGGCCTGTTTACCGCCTCCTACAACAACAGCCGCCTTGACCCAGGCACAGCCCACAATGTCGTTTTCCTCGAGTGCCGCGTTTCCAGGCTTACACGGTCTTTATCGCCCGCCCATGGAGCTGCTAAAGTCGCTAGGCGCTGCTGCTGGCAGTACCGCCGGCCTACCGCATCCCTTCTTCCCCCAGATGCCTGGATTGGGTGCAGCCCTGAAGCACAGCCAACAGCAAAGCCAGGACATGCCCACGGACTTGCGTAAGTCTTCGGGTCCCAGTTCGCCACACGATGAAGAGGAAGATTTGAGTGCTGCTGGCAGGTTACCAGTAAAAGCGGAACTGTTGGAAGAGGAAAAGGCGGAGGGTGAGATGGATACGACAACAGCTGCAACCACCGAACAGGAGCAGGAACAGGAGCCGGAACCAGAGCCACTGCCGCTTGAGGTGCGCATTAAAGAGGAGTGCATCGATGAGGATCAGGAACAAGAAAAGCAGCCGGAACCACAGCCGGAGGTGCTGGCCAGACGTACGCCTACGCCCCCTCCTCCGCCCACAAGGGTGCCACATACACCACCGCTAATGCATCGCCACCATCTTCATGGTCACTCTCTAGCCCACCATCCCGGTGCTATGCCCGGTTACCCGCCGGTGGTGCAGCCCATTCAACCACCCGCCATCATGCATGCGCAATGCTCGCCCGGCTCACATTCGCACCTGGATCAGCCACCGACGCCCGGACAGCTGCCCCCAACGATGTCCCATCGGGAGGATTTCTTCGCGGATCGTTTTCCACTAAATTTCACCACCAAAACGCTGTCTCCGGAACACCACTCGCCCATACGCTCACCCGGTGGCCCACATGCCCACGCCCACATTCCGCGTTCGCCCTTCTTCAATCCGATCAAGCATGAAATGGCCGCCCTCCTGCCGCGTCCACACAGCAATGACAACTCCTGGGAGAACTTCATAGAGGTGTCAAACACCTCCGAGACCATGAAGCTCAAAGAGCTCATGAAGAACAAGAAGATCAGCGATCCCAATCAATGTGTTGTCTGCGATCGCGTACTCTCCTGCAAGAGCGCCCTGCAGATGCACTACCGCACCCATACGGGGGAACGACCCTTCAAGTGTCGCATCTGTGGGCGGGCCTTTACCACCAAGGGCAATCTGAAAACCCACATGGCGGTGCACAAGATACGACCACCGATGCGTAACTTCCATCAGTGCCCCGTCTGCCACAAGAAGTACTCCAATGCGCTGGTGTTGCAGCAGCATATACGCCTGCACACGGGGGAACCCACCGATCTGACGCCGGAGCAGATACAGGCCGCCGAGATACGTGATCCGCCGCCATCAATGATGCCCGGACATTTTATGAATCCGTTTGCCGCGGCTGCATTTCATTTTGGTGCCATGCCGGGTGGTGGCCCGAGCGGTCCGCATGGAGTTGCCGGCTTGCCCGGTGGTCCACACAATGGGGCCTTGGGTTCGGAGTCATCGCAGGGTGATCTGGACGATAACATGGACTGTGGCGATGGCGATGACTTTGATGATGTTTCCTCGGAGCATTTGTCGAATGATCCAGCGGGAGATGAGCGTCCCCGTTCCGGGGATGACTTCAAGTCGCTGCTCTTTGAGCAGAAGCTACGCATTGATCCCACCGGTGTGGTCAACATCAATAGCCATCATCGTCCACGCTCCACCGCCAGCAATGCCAATTCGATTGGCTCCGCTTCCGCTTCAGCCTCGCCCTCCGCTCCCACCAGTCCCAGCTCGCAGCCCAAGCCCAGCTGCTCGCCGGCGCGTTCCGTATCGGAGGCATCACAGGGTGCTCTGGATCTGACACCACGTGCCGCTCCCCCGCCGCCGACCTCCTCCAGCTCACGCTCACCGCTGCCGCTGCCTCTGCCGTTGGCCGCTGAGCGTAAGGAGAAGACCATCAGTCCGCTTAGCCAGCAGCCGCCGGCACGTAGCCCCAATGGTCCCGCCGCGCTGCTGTCTTCGCCGCTGCCACCTTCCGTTGGTATGGACTGTCTACCACCTGGACTGCAGCATCATCTGCAGCAACAGCATCAGCATCTCATGCAGCAACAGGCGGCTGTAGCAGCCGCAGCTGCCGCCCAGCATCACCATCATCAGATGCAGCAACATGCCGCGGCTCTGCATCAGCATCAGGAGCAATTGCGTCGCGAGGCGCAAGAGGTGCAGCAGAAAGCGGCTGCAGCAGCAGCTGCAGCCCAGCGTCAAAGCTCGCCACAGCCCTCAACCCGAGTCCCTGAACCACCGGCGGGTCCACCCGCTCCGCCTAATCCGCTGATTGCGGCGCGACCCCCCTTTGGCATGTTTCCCAATCTGCCGATCTTCCCGCCATCCACCACGCAGAATATGTGCAATGCGATGAACCAAATTGCACAATCCGTGATGCCAGCGGCGCCATTCAATCCACTGGCACTCAGTGGGGTGCGGGGCAGCACCACGTGCGGCATCTGCTACAAGACATTCCCCTGCCACTCGGCGCTTGAGATTCACTACAGAAGCCACACCAAGGAGCGGCCCTTCAAGTGCAACATCTGTGATCGCGGATTCACAACTAAGGTGTGTATGAGCCAGAGTTTATACGATATTACTAAGTAGAACCGATAGATTCCATGTGTATGGCAAATAGACGAGCTAACGCCTTTCTTTCTGCTCTCTTCCTTCGTTTATTTGCAGGGCAACCTCAAGCAGCATATGCTGACACACAAAATCCGCGACATGGAGCAGGAGACCTTCAGAAATCGTGCTGTAAAGTATGTAAGTCTTCCAATCGACACAATACCAAAACATGCATCAGTTTTTAGAAAAGCCTTAAGTTCACTATTAGGGTATATTTACAATTAGATGATTAGAAAGTAACTAATGAGTATCATTTTTTTTTAAACCAAATTTTTGAGTAAAAGAAATTAATCCCAAAAATAATAAAATTAAAATAAGAACTCCTACACTTTTTTTGTAGCTAAGAAATTAAAAATAAAATATGATAAAATTGAATATGTTTATTTAAAAAATATTGTAAAATTTATTTTTCTCCTGCGAACTATAATATTTATGCTCAAGTGTGTTGTAAATGAGACAGCGAATTATTCATAATAAGTAAAGATTTTAAAACTTAGCTTAGAGTAATTTTAGCTGTTTCTACAAAAGAACTTTTCCTCTCTCTGCCCAGATAGTGAACTTAAGGCAAAAAGTATATACACAAAGATATACACAATTTTAGCCTATTCAATTATTTCGCTTTTGCTAATCAAACATATTCCCTTTATTTTATTATTCTACTTGCAGATGAATGAGTGGAGCGATGAACGCGAATAAGTAAATTAGTTATCGATAATTCGATTAACAGCAATCCAAATAACAGCCATTGGCCGTGACAATAGACTCTCGCAACAATATGATCTCATGCAGTGTTGTAAAGCGCGAGTTGAAGCAAATAGCAAAGAGAGGCGGCGTCTGCAAAAAGAGAGTTAACTGCTGCAGGCGAAGCAGAGCAAAGAGAGGCAACAGCTAGATGGGAGAGCAAAAAAAAAAAAAGAAATGAAAAATCGAATAGAAAAAACCGCGCTGCGCACACGCATATACAAAACTTTATATTTTTAAATTGTTGCCCACAAAAATATTAATTGATTGTTGTTTTAAAAGTTGCTAATAACAAATCCAGGGCAGGCAGACCCCAAAAGCAATTTGCTCGCCTATAATTTCTTTTCAAGATTTCTTTCATAAACAATTTTTTATGAGCATAGAGCTGAAGAAATTATGGAAAACAGCAACAACACAAGACAAACACACACACACACACACAAAAAACTGGCATGAAACGTATCCAAAGATGCATCAAAAGCAATTTTCCAGCTGAGCAGCAAAACTGGAAAAGCTGCTGAATTGCTTTGAAATGAGACTGATAGCGTTTCAGGCCAACTACCTAATATATAGAATACAATACTTGCAACAGAATCAGCAACATATAAAGTTAAAGTAAATATTAAAGTTAAAGAAACGAAATCCAAATCGAAATCAGCTGAAATTGAAGGCGTAGTAAAATCAAAATTCGAATTTAATGCAAACTTAAGGTATATGATAATCTAAATCTAAATAATAAATATACATCATATATATAGTATATATAGTATCTAAAAATATGTATAATGTTTATGTGTGTATGATAAATATGCCCACACATGTTAAAATATATATTTCAAATGTGCAATAATAATATGACACGCTATAAATTTAGTCTGGCTTTTGTTTCCTATATTCGTAATTTACGTTTTTATTATTTTTAATCTCTTGTACATACTTTGCAATAAATTCAGACGTACACAATACAAAATCAATTTGCTTTGCTTCGATAAATAATTAAAAGAGAAACAAGAAAATAAAAAAAAAATAAAAAAGAGAAATTGTGATATTAAATGTAAAAAAAAAATTTGTTGGCCGCGGCAGCTGGAGAAGTTGCCAAAACCAAGTTAATGCAAAATGCAAAATGCTTTCCATATCACTTATAAAAACTGGCAAACAATTGTCAATAATTAACAAATAAAAAAAAAAATAAAATTAAATAAGAATAATAAAAATATAAATTTAAAACCGTACACTAAAGATATTTAACATTCATAGTTAATTTAGTTGGTAGAGCGTCGCAAGGAGATTGTCAAACAAATAAACACATAATATATATGGTATAATTATTTCTCAAAACCATTTAATTAATTAACTTAGTACATTGGTTAAGTTGATGACAGGCATATATTAACTACGATATACACATAAATCACACACAGATACAAATGTATCTCAATCTCTGTTTGTAAGCATAGTCTCATAATTTATTACGCAAGAACGAAAATAAAAAACAAAAAAAAAAAAACAAACAAAACAAAAAACCATAAGCAAACGAAATGCAAATAAAATGTATACAAAAATAAAAGAAATATATATATGTATTTAAGTTATGAAAAATTAATAAACAAACTTGTGTTTTCATTTTTAACCAGTTGGACAATATTCGATACCCGGCGCTTATCGAGATCGGGCCGTAGGTTCTGGGAAAAAAAGAAGCGTTGAAATTTCGTGGTAAAAGGCCAATGGACCCCTTAGTTTCAATATTCATTCAGTCCAAGAATGGGCCATGCATGTTGAGATATTGTAATAAAAATGATTAGTCAAGTTTATTATCGTCATAATCTTTTAATTTGAAATCGAAACGGCATATCGACAGTCAGCAACAGCTAAAAAGATCTCTCAGCTCTCTTGACTGGAGTTTCAGTCAGATCCAAAGCAGCAGTGAAATATTTTTATTGCCTTTTAAATTGATATTTTACCTTCAACAAATTTTTGCTGCCTGGTTAATTTTTTATATTTTTTTTTTTTATATTCCGTTCGCTTTTGGTCACAAACTCGTAGCTTATATTTATTTTTTCTGTCTTTTATTTTTATAATTTTGTTCTTATTTGTTTCTTTTTTATTTTTGATCTTGGTGCCAGTCACTTAAATTTGGCTCGCTGGCATTTTAGTCGTTAATCAAAAAATTTCTTGTTGACAACGCTATGTCATCTTTTTAACGACGAACACCCGCTGTGTGTGTTGTGTGTGAGTGTGTAGTGTGTATTTGTTGTGTGACTACCATAACAATCTGTATAGTCAATTTTGTAATGAATTTTTGAACTGGTTTTCAAATGTCACATAAAATGATTTAATTGAGTTTGTTTAGTTTCAATGATAACAATACAAAAGCTCTTCATTTTGGAGTTTAATAATGTTAATTTGCTTTCTAATAGTTAAAAAGGAATGGAGTAGGGAAATGTGTCAGCCCTGAAATTTCATTTTAACAATTAAAGCAGTGCATTAGATGCATTTCAAGAAGTTTATTGGCCGTGAAAACAAGCAGGGCACTTGGAATGATAGTTGCGCTTTTTATACCAATTAAATGAACGTTATTAAATATTGTTAGAAAATGAAAATTGACATGAGAATCCAGCAAGATAAAAATAAAGAGTATATAAATTTTTACTGGTTATTTTAGTGATTAAAGCTTTTTTGAATTGGCGGAGATGTAGGAGGATTTTAAAGAGCGTTAAATAAACTTTATCAGAGTATGACGAAATCGATTAAAGGGTTTACATAAACAAAAGACTAAATATGCCAGATTAGCTCAGTTATTGATGCTAATCACAATTATATTAATACTTTAAATGATGGGAAATGCCCCATTCTGTTTTTTATATACTTTTATAACTTTATTAACATATTTTACTCAAACTTAATTGGTATAGGTTAAAAAATAAGTATAATAAATATTTATGTTATTGTGTAGATTTAATAAGCAATCAAATATAATTTATTACCCGTTGATTTCTCTTTAAATATTAGTCATGTGATTTTTTAAATTATCTGTTATGTGTGCTTATATGACTAGTGTGCTAGTCCAAACAGATATATTAAGTACAATAACACCAAAAAGCAATAAAAGTATCTATATTTATTGAACAGCAGAGTTTCTAAAGTGAAATATCAAAATTTTGTTGGCCAATAATTACATCCTAAGTATTGGATCTGTGTAAACGGTTAAAATTAAATTATATAACAATTACCTTACTCAATACATGTTCTATTTATTGTATAGTGTTTAAAAAAATATAAATCTGTTTTTTTTTTTTTTTTTAGGAGTCCAACATATTTTTCAAGTAAATTTATTGCTCTTTACTTCGGCAGCTGAGAGCATCCCTATTTATCTGCCAGAATATATATTGTATATTAAATTTACATATCATGTCTGTCTATTTATATAGTTGTATTTGTTTTATAGTTCACTTTATTATCCTGGCCTGTTCCTTGACAAATGCATTCGAGCTATTTATGAATTATACTGATGACAACTAATTATTTCGCTTAATGTCAAGATATTTCTTGACTGTCCACAAGTTGTCATCGTAACGACTAATATGCATGAAGGCAACATTCCAGGGCCTCTGGAATCTGTCAACGATCGTTTCCTGATCCTGATCCTGTCCTATAGCAGATCCTGTTGCGCCCTTATCTGTCAGCGACAACTGCAGGCGATTATGAGTGCGACAACCCTTTTGAGTTTGGGGTTGCCTACACTCATGTCTGAGGGTTGTCAGAGCTCGACTTGAGTTATTATTGTCTGTTGTCTGACGTGGCAATGTTCATGTTAATTTGCTGCGTGTAATTGCCGAATACATTTCTGCAGTTGTTTATTTATAAGTTCCCAACAGTTTTGTCACATTTCGTGTACTTTTTAGTTTTATTAAGACTTGCCGCTACGCTCTTTAATGGATTTACGACACGATGACTGGGGTAAATGTCTCATTTATGTTGCTTATAAAATGGCATAAAATTTTACTGGCAAATAAAGTTGGCAGCGACTGGCTTAGCATGCACTAACATGCACAGTGAGAAATAGCAGCAGCAACAATAACCTAACAAAAACAAAGGCAACAACAACAATAGCAGCAACAACAATAATAAACATACACAACAGGAATCGCCTGATAACTATTAAGATAACTACTTGCAGCCATATTCGGTTTGGGGCTCCGGCAAATCCTTGAAAGCGTTTGCAATAAATGCAAAAATCCTTACAAATAATATGAGAATGGTTATGGTCGCTGTTTGAGCTTATCGCAGGCATAAAAATACAAACACACATAAACACACACACACACACACACACCCACACACATTTAAACACGCACAGACACACACACACACACCCATACACAAACACCAACTCACAGTTGGCACCAAAACAATCTAAACAAGAAAAATTGCACAAATTGCCGGGCTTCGGTTTCGCTTCTAAACAGCGGCAGTAAACGGCCACTCGATCCAACAGATACTCGGTATGGGCCCAACGTCATCATTGCCGCCGCACAGTGGTCAAAAGGCAATTTGCAAGTGTCTAAATTCAATACTTTACTAATGCAAGAAATGAAAAATATTATTTGATCATAGTTTCCACAAACGATTTATTAATATAAATTATTAATAATACACATTGTTTACTGTCGATAATTCTATTTGTTACTATTTTAAATGTGCTTAATGTGTTTATATTGCTTACAGAAATTTATGGCACTATAAAACAAATTTATTTTATTAAAGGGGAACTTAAAAGAATTATTGTTGGATTATGCCTTATATACTGGTAACTAAATCCGGTTAAGAATTACAGGCGCATAGGCTCGTTCACAAGCATGCAATACTTTTTTTTTTAAATTCGCATATTTATTTTTTGCTTATACTAATTATAAAATTATTCCACGTTTTTGAAGCTAGAGATTTGCGACTTATATATTATAAATATTACATTATTAATGTTTATAGGGAAATAACTTAAATTCAATACTCGATTTTATATTTACATGTATATCAATTTTATACTATTTATTATGTTATGCTATATATAATGTGGTATCGAGTAAGTCTTCTTTTTCTGGCCCTAGAATGAAGTGCCGGTGTGACAAAATAATTACAAAAATTTAATAAAATAAATGTTTTATAAGACACAACTTTTTATGATAAATGGGCAATTTAGTTTATATTTTGTTAACAAAATAGTAATTGTTTTAACTTGAATCATGTTGTAATTTTATGTACTAAGTTCCAAGTCCCTTGTTCCACTGTGCAGCTAGACAACACGCCTAACAACAATAGCAACAACAATAAGAACAACAGAAATAACAACAACTAACATAGAAAACACTTCAATACGAAAATCTAACGATTTGTTTGCATTTTTATTATTTCCTGCTGCTAAAATTGTCACAAAATAAAAATAACACAAAAACAACATCAACAAAAATCAACACACAGGAATATGGGCTGCATTTAGCTTCCCCCCTCCGGCCCAATGTCAGCCTTAGCTTAATGGTGTTTGGGTATCCGTATCTATGTATCTGCAAGTGTCACTTTGGCACATCATTTGGCCGACACACAATGGCAGCGGCTGCCTCCGTTTGAGCCGCCGCCAGTTGCGGCACTTGCATTTTGACGGCGGCAGATTCGGAGGCACAGATGGATATGGATATGGACACTTTATCGGAGCTGACTGTACGTCGTAAGTTTGCCAGTTGCCATACGATCCCCGCTAGGGCAACAACTTCGCTTGGCGTTTGACATGCGCTCGCATTTAGGCAACATTATGCACAGGATTAGTTGACAGTGCCCCAGCGTCGTGTTTGACCATGTCTAGGCCTTAAACCCTGTCCCAGTCTCAGTTCCAGTCCCAGTCCCAGTCCCAGACACAGTCGCACTCCCAGTTTCAAAGACAGTCTCAAAGTCTCAAGTTCAAAGCCTCAGTCTTCTCTTCTTGGACACGTGCAGGCTGCGTGCTGGGTGGGCGTGTCTTTAGCTTCTGTTTGTGTTTGGCTAATCGACACCATCATAATATCGTATATTGCCCAAGCCAGCTCAGACCAGTAAGATTAATTTTGATTGGGCTTTGTTTGCAGTCATTTGTGGCATATTTGATTTAGTTTCGCTAGGGGTCTCATTCCATATATTTATGTATTATTTTTGGGAAATAAATATACATAACTTATAAGGGAAAGTAAAGTATATTTATACCATTTTGCATGGAGCATTATAATTTTTGTCACTCTGTGTGTAACGAACTCCATTAAGTATATGTATACATTTATTTACATTTTCTGTCTCTGTTTTTATGCATAGTTTTTCAGGTTAAAGCTGAAAAGTGTAATTTAATGCATGCAAAAGTTCATCATACATATATATCATAAATAATAATAAATCTTATAGTGGCAACCAATTGAAAGTTGACATTAAATATATAGTTTATGCCTATTTATTCAGTAATGCATTATTTCATCTACTTTATTTATTTTTTACGGGCTGACAAGATTACTGATAATATCAGATTTCTAAGTAGTAAGCTTATTTTTGTTTTGAATTTCCATGTATTCATTTTTCTTTGTGCTTTTAATAGCAATATCTCTAAAATTAATTTAGTTTGGTTCAGGCAAGAATCTCTTTTTTTTAAATTAAAATAAAAAATCAAATTTTTAGATTATAAGGAAATTATTGGACTTTTAGTTGATAGCCATATCGCACATAAATTCTAAATAAAATTTATTTGTGCTACTTTTTTTATATAATTTGTAAATTTTTTAGAATTTTTAGCAATTGTTAAATTTTTAGCAATTTATAAAGCTGTTACCCATATACATAAGTAAATGTTGTCGTGTCAAGAAAGAGTAAAACAATTGATTGTTAAAGATTTACTAAAAACATTTTATAAAATAATTTAACCAATTTCAGTAACAAAATTAAAAAGTTGGTGATTGGAAATACGTTTTTACATAGGATAAGAATTTAGTAAATAATTGTACGGAATAAAATAATTAAAATAAAAAAATTATGTAAATATGACAAGAATCGTAATGGTCAAAATTCAAGCTAAAAATTAATTAAATATTGAGGATTCTCAATCTAATCTATTTCAAGTCGTTGTTAAAAAAGACACTGTGAGTTTCATAAATTAAAAAAACTTTTGGAACATGACGAGGTTGCATCAATTAGTCAAATGCGATTTGAGAGGGCGGCGGGGATCTACATATCATTTCGATAGACAATCGAAGCGATTGCATGACTAGACTGGACTTTACTTGGCTGGGCGCTGAATACCAGGATAATTTGTGCTGTTGTTGCAAATGATAAGGCATTAATCGGAACGCTTGGGCCCTGCCCCGTGGGCGTTGACCAATCGTACGAATGTGTGGTAACAGATTACAGTTAGTTCTTGAGCAGGCTAAGAGGACATGGGATACCGCTCGGGACCAACTGGTAACTGGCAACTGGAAATGGAATTGAAGTTGGAACTGTGTGGCAGTCAACGCGATTTGCTGCTTGGTTGCACCGCCTTGCCGCCCACCGACTTCTAAATGGAGGCTAACAAAAAAAAAAAAAAAAACTACTTTCAAGCAATTTTTGCCAGGCTGAAGAACTGAACAGAGCAGAGTAGAGCAGAAAATTACAACACTTTATGCTTGTATGGCATGAGATACAAAGCACAGTTCAGTTCTGTACAGTTCAGCATCAGCTAGAGTACAGTTTCCAGCTTCAATAATACCCGCAATCCCAGCAGCAATTTTCAAAATTTCAATCCCATGTCTGCCCCACCATACTCCGTTGCCTTCCCAATTACATTCCCAGTGATTTGTTTGCTGCACTCCGCCAGTTGTTGCTGCTATACTCTGTTTCCAAATGATAAGCGAGTCAATCTGATTTAGGAATTAACCCTCAATTAATAGTATGTAGCTATGAAATGAACATTAAAATTTGATAAAAATATTTGTTGATGTTTAGGAATCGAAAACTTAGCAAATTGTTATAGATTCATTTTAAGTTAAAAAATCATAAATAAAAATATTACTTTTTATATAATTGAAATGCTTATTAATGATATTACTTAATTTTCTGGTATTACAGCTAAAAACAATATACTTTTAAATATATAATAAAATCCCAAATATTCTCAAAAATATTTGATCTATATCTTCTAAAAATTTGCAGTTATTTAATTCTTTTTTGTCTCAGATAATTGCTCCAAAATATCCGTAAATAAAGTATAAATTAGTCGGTATACTTTTGATAACAATATTCCTACTTATTGTTGCTGCTTTTGTTGGCTCCAACTGCTGCAATGCTGATGATGAGTTCGCTGTTGAGTCGATCTAATTTCTCATGTTGGAATCATCGATTCATCGTTTTGTGTTGCCCTGTAAATCAACTGCAGTGGAGACTAACTGCAAAAACCCGGATACGAGTATCAGTCGCTGTTTTGGAGCCAGTTGGAGCCCCTGGACTGCCAGCCAGTTGTTGACGTGTCTACCAGCAGCAAAGTCCCTCAGCCCAGCAGCCCAATCAATCCAATTGCAAACCATTTTGCCCCACCAAACCACCCAACCAGCTATTCACCACCCACTGGTCGTGTTTTAATGCCAAATCTAAGCGGTTCAAATATATTTTCCCCCCGATTTGGGAGCAGAAACGCGGCATAATTGCCGTTTTGTTCGTTTCGAGTGGGGTTAGAGTGAATGAGATAGCTGGGCTGCTAGACAGGGACAAAGAGTATTCAAAAAGGGGCAGCAATGGACCAGAAATTGCACAATTTAAAGAGCCAATATATGTATATGATAGTATGTGTGTGTGTGTGGTTGTGTTTGTGTGTGTGTTGCTGTTATTTTTTTTAAGAC
This sequence comes from Hirtodrosophila alboralis, assembly GCA_035043045.1. Lineage (NCBI taxonomy): Eukaryota > Metazoa > Arthropoda > Insecta > Diptera > Drosophilidae > Hirtodrosophila > Hirtodrosophila alboralis. Next base: position 430,657 of record JAWNNH010000285.1, on the reverse strand, counting down.
GAGTGTTTGGGTCAAATCAAAAAATCACAACAAAATTACTTGCCTGTCATGAAATTTGCCTCGAATTTATTTCTTTATATACCCTATAAACATTAAATAGTAAATATAGTGTAGACTAAGATTTAATATACAACGCCAGAAGGTGAAAAATATTTTGAAGGATTGAATTATTGAATATTATGACGCCAGAATTAAATTATCGTTAAAAGACTCTAAGTTATAGCTAAAAATAGTCTATAACAACTATTGTTGTATTATTTTACCAGACACAGCTTTAGTTTTCCGGCCAATCGAAAAATGGAATAACAAACCCACTTGCAATGTTTTAGGCTATTTAAAACTTTTTACTAGGTATCCCCTAGTCGAGCACTCTCATCTGGATCTAACTTGCTGTACTGCTGCTGCGGATGCAAAACGTTTTGCTATTTTCCTTCTATTTTCCCTTCGTCTCTCTACAGTCTCAACGAGCAGAGTGCAAAGTGTTCATGTGCTTTGGTATTTCTTTTTTTCTTATTATATATATTTTTTTTTACTTTTTTCTAACTTTTTTTTGTTTAGTATGTAAGTATAATTTGAATTTACAGTCGATGGGACGCCTTCCCCTACATGAAATTATTGAAGCACAGTGAATTGAAATGTGTAGTAAATTAATGCAATTGATTGCAAATAAATTTTTTTTTAATTTTATTTTTTATTAATTTATATGTAGAAATTTTAAAAGTAAAAACAATAAGACTAATTTTTATTTTTAATTTATATTATTCAATTTATAAATTAATTTATTAAAAGAGCATGAATTCTTATTGCAAACTTAGTTTACAGAATAGACAACTTGCTTATCATTAATTTTATTGAAATAGATTATATTTTCTCAAGCTTAACTCAATCTTCATGTACCAATAGTTTGGGCAAAATACAAAAAATTACTAATTACTAATTTAATTAATTCATTCATTAATTCATTTATTAGCATAATATATTATATTTAGCAAAATTTCTAGCTTCTACAAAAATGTATAATATAATTTTGTGTTAACTAAATAATAATGCATTTTATTTTCCCATTGGCAATGTACCACTGTGCGCTGCTTTCAATCAACGTGACGTATGAGTGTTTGGTTGTTTGTCAGCTTTGAGTTTTCTGTGTGTCCAACTTGAACTGGGTTCGAATTTGATTTTGAGTCTGAGTCCGAGTTCGAGTCTGTGTTTGTGTCTGTCTCTCTTGGTTTGGGTTTGGGTCTGGGTCTGGGTGAGTGTGGCCCCAAAACGAGCCCGGGTGGAATATGCAATTATGTATTTTTAAGTTCATGTTTTTACATTTGCAAACTTTTTTTTTGGTTTTTTTTTGCTTTTTTCTGTGTTTTGTGTTTGTTGCTTTTCACTGTGACTGGCCCGTTGCGGTTGTTTGTGTGTGTTTGTTGTTGTTGCTCGCATTTGCGCTCAATTGCTGTAAATGTAAAATTGCAGCAATTTTCTATGACTTGGCTCGATTGGAGTCGACGACGCGAACAACATTGCCTGCCTCAGCCTCAGCCACAGTCTCTGCCTATGTCTCTGTCGCTCCCTGCCTGCCTGAGTGCCAGTCTGGAGCTCTGTGGAGTTGGAATTGGACAGATACTTTGGTGGTTTGGGTCTCCGCTTGAATTTGATTGCAGGAGTCTAACAACCGCCCTGTGGGTGGTAGCGGGCCCAGTTATTATGAATTGCAGCAAATTGCAGGCGCTGGCAAACGGCAAAATGGCGAAGTTGAAGTTGAAATTCTGTGCCTAGAATTATCGCTAAAATTGTGCAGCCTTATGGAAGATGTCAGAGCAAGCAGTCCAAGTCCAACTGTGCAACTGTGCAACTGTGCAAAGCTGTGGCACGAGTGTGCTGTTGTGTGCCGCCAAATCTAATTGAGTTGGCCCGGACACACCTCTTAATTGATCCAAGCCAAAGCCAACGAGGCGGCTGCCGTACATAGAAATAACCACAAAATCAACAGTTAGCCAAAATTCATTGAATGCGACTGGCAACAAATTCATAGTAGACGGGGCAGCCAACAGTCTCTCTCCTGCCACAGTCTCGAACTCGGAATCCAGCTGAGACCCAGGTTGCAAGCTGAGAGCCTAAAACCCAGCAGCAATGTGGCAGCTGTGGCAGGTGCGCGGGGCAATCAAGCTTTTTGGGTGTCAACTACAAAATAACAACAAAATGTTTCGCGCTCTCATGAATAGTTTTTTTTTGTTTTTTCACTCTATTCAGAAAACGTGATTGTTGTTGTATCTATTGTTGTTGTTGCTGTTGATATTGTTGTTGTGGTGATTGCTGTTGTCTAAATGCATTTACAATAGTTTGTAGTTTACCGTTGTAGTTGTTAAGTTTATACGGTTTTAACTAATTATTACCTGAACGATTAGTGTGCCTGAATAATCGTTAAAGTTAATACGACCAAATTAAAACATGTAATCACATTACACTGGGAATCTTTCTATTTGCGGGGAATGCATGTAGTATATATATATTTTTAATAATTAAATATTTTAATTGGTTTAAATTTGGGGACTTTAGGCTATATATATATTAGGAAATTTGCAAACTGAAGTTGTCGAATTCGGTTTTCTTATATTTTTCTCTGTATTGCTCATCATACAAATTTTCTTGATCGAATGTATTTAGGCAAGTTATTAATAATCTTCAAATTAAATGACTCTAGCTTTAAATTTTTGCAGCAAATTTATTTTAAATAACACACACCATAAATATAATTTTCTTTTTACTAATTTGAATATTTTAATAATTTTACGAAATTTATATTTATATTATTACCTTGGCATTCAAAATTGAAGTAAGCTAATCCCATTTCTAGTTTTCAACAGTATTCAGTTAATTTTAAATATATTTCTGACAATATTTGATAAGTTTACTCCATATCTTTAACCTCAAAGGATCATGTAAAAAAATGAAAACAATTTAATTCCACTCTTAACATAAAAATCACAATTTAACTTGATTTTAAATCTATTTTAAATATGTTTATATTTTATAATTATTTGATGGAAATTAAGTTTAAATTAAGTCAATCGACTTTCCAAAGAATTAATAAATTTTTTTTTATTATTTGTCATTAAAATATATTAAGAAACAAGCTAACTCAGACGTACAATTTGCAATGTAAAATTATAAATATTATTTTATATTGCAAAAAGCTTGAACGGCTGCTGTACATTTTGAAATAAATATAGAAAGAAATGTTGATGCAAGTCCAATGATTTTTATCATAATATTTACTTGTAATAAAAAGACGAAATTTCTTTGCCAAACTGAATCAATTAATGATAATTGCAAGCAACTGAATGAGAATGGGAATCAGAATGAGACGAATTCGATGAAAAGTGAGAATTACTGCAGCTGCATTAATAAAAACAAACAAAACTTTGCACGTTGCAATAAAAATCGGTTTACAGATCGCGATCTATATATATATGTATGTATATAAACGACGAATTCTGCAGAGATGTAATTTAAATTGTATATTTGAGTTTTTGTTGGTAATCGATTAAAATGGAATGCGCGCAGAGTTTTGGAGTTTTGATTTCGAGTTGATTGGCTGTCCATAAACAATCGAAAGTTTTATTTATTTGGCTGGCCACATTGAACAGGGGGCTGAACTTTACATACTTACATATGTATGGGGGCAACAAAAATTCCTAGATTTTGCAATGTTTTGTGAATGAAACTTAAAAGTGGAAAATTTTCTGAATTACATTCCTTTAGCACAAATGTCAAATTTGCAATCCAAAGTCGAACTCCAAGCACTTGTCGAATTTTTAATGCAAATTCAATGCTATTTTTTTTTCGGTCTGCGAATTTCAAATTAAGTGCAATTCAACAGAATGGTCTAATGTAATGTCTGTTTGCAAATTAAAAACCTCAATGTGCAATTGCATGCATAAATTTGGATTTTTCTAGAATTCGGTGTAAGAATTGCATAGAAGTTTCGATTTTTTTTTAAATTTATTTTTTTTTGTAGTTTGAATGATATTTATTTTAATTTAATATTATAATTCAACGCTAATAACGTATAATTGTGCATTATATATTAAATGTTAATAAATAATAGCTTTTTTATATGTTGGTCAAAATAGCTTTAAGTCTGCCAAAAATCGTTTGAGTATTCAAATTAGAACGTTTATCGATGACGATAACGATGACGATGCCAATGGCAATGCAAGATGTTGTCGCCCTCCTAAACCACCTTCTGCTCTCTCTGTAACCAATTTGAAATGCAATTTTGTGCACTTTTTCTGTGTTTTGTTCAGTCAATGTCCGGCTGCTAGATCAGAGAGGGGGAAGTTGGTTTCATTTGAAGGCAACTGGACGAGTTTTTGTTATGGACGATAGAGCGGAGGCTGCAACTGCGACGGCGACGGCGACTGCAACTGCCGCCGGAGTCGATAACAAATCGTAGATACATAATTAAATTACAGCGTTTTAATTTCTGTAATTAGTCACGACTTCTGTCGCAACGAACCTAGGAGGGCAAAGGGGAAACGAGGCCGGCGCCAAGAAGCCACCAAGCCAGCAAATTCAACAAATTCAAATCAAAGCCCATTTGCATCTAAGCAATCTGCATCTGTATCTGTATCGTTTGCTTGGCCTGTAGAGTTGGCCACATTTATTCGATCTCAGTGCGTTGATAGAGCGTCATACATATAACCGGATTTCTGTCCTTAGTCCTTGGACATTGGCTAACTGAAATCCAGTTAGCAATCGGATCAACCAAATGATCTATTTAATACAAGCGTGGGCCATAAATTGCCGCCTTCCAAATCGAAATATGCTAAATATTTTGACTTTTGCTTTGCGTGTTTGCAAAAAAGCAGAAAATTTCGACTACTCGCTGAGGGGCTAGGTGCGGGGATTAGGAGGAGGCTGTATACCCGGCGACTTGGTGACTGCGCGTGCGCATTCACATATAAATTAAAGAAACGTCGCACATTTCACACACGCCACACTGGGTAACTTGATTCATGAAATATGCGAATTCAGAGGCAGCAACAAGTCACAACTAAGGCTAAGGCAAAAGTGGCTCAAAGACGGCACAACACTCCACAACAGCAAACAAGCAACGGTGGCTCCTCATCATCATCATCAAAATACAACAACATCATCATCATCAACATCGTTGTCGTGTAAACTCATTTAGACTCATTTGAATACCAAAACGCCAGCCAAATCAAATTCAAAGTTGTTGACAACATTTTCTAGTTGCACTTATTTACGACTATATTTTAGGCCCAGTACGATTGTTGGACTTCAAATTGCAGTGGCAATGTCCAGTGACAGTTTTTAATGTATCCAACAAGAAATACGAAATTACGGAAATTTTTTTACAACTCCGGCTTTTTTGTATAATATCCATTTGACCACCTAGAAGGCAACCTGGGTATAGTCTTGTTGAACTGAAGCATTTTTTTAGAGTTGGTCAAAATATCTAAATCCAGGCAAAAATTTGAATTATAAATAATTGTTAATAAAGAAATTATGAAAATATAGTAATATGTTGTAGCATTAAATTTCAGTTTCGATATTCATTACAACTTTTTACCTTATATATGCATAATATTTATTTCTTGTAACAAAAAAAAAAAACCTTAAGAAATGCATTTGTGCTTGAAATAAATATAAGTATGTATGTATAAACAAAATTTTAAATTTATAGCACATTTTAATTGCTATAATATACGAGTATATTGTTCAAATTCCATAAACGAATTTTTCGAAAATTATTAATATTATATTAATATTAATTATATGCTTTTTTTTGGTTTAAAATTTGCAGCTTGTGCTTATATATTCAGAGTTTAAATCTAGTACCTGCGTTATATTTAAAACAAATTATAATTGAGTTCAATTTTAAATATTTATTTTAATTTTATTATGTAAAAGAAGATCGATTGTTCTTCATTTTGAACATAATTCTTTCTTTTGGGCTTTAATTAATTTGTTTCCAGACAACAAATGTTTATTTAATATATATAAAGAAATTTAGAAAATACATTATATATGCAATATTAAAAGTGTATTTCTTAAAAATTTATAATACTTTGATGGGAAGTGATCTAAGTATATATATGAACTAATAAATGATTTGTGTCTCTTCACGTACAGCGGTTTGTAATTTAATCGATACTTTTATATATTTAATACATTATTTTTTGGAATGAATCTAACATAATGCAACTTTTGTATATTAGTTTATAGGATGTTACCACTTTAAATCAATATATCTTCTTTTATTTTATAACTACCTTAACTCTATACTATCTATATGTTCTTGTAAATGTGTAGTACCTTTAAGAATGCTACACTCAAATAATTTATTTATAACTGCATAGTGCACACGCTTCACCATTTTAGATTTCAGTTCGGGTCTAGTCGTAATGTAGCTCTTGATAAGTAGCTACAAACTACGTTAGCTTAACTTTTATAGAAGCTCCACAAATGCAGTAGTGTGTGTATCTGTGTGTGTGTGTGTGTGTATACACACATTTCTGTATGAGTTGTTAAAGTTTTTTAAATAACAAAATGCGAGCTCGGAGAATTCCCATCAGGATATGAAGAAAGTACGTTATATATCCATATGTATCTGCACACTACATATGTATCTGTATTTGCACTTGTATATATGTGTACTGTAAGTGTGTATATTATATACATACATATGTGTAAGTATTTTAGTGTTTGTGTTGAACGTTGAAGTTGGAGAACATAAAGGTCAAAAGTTTCTCGTTTGCAGTTGAAACTTTTTATGCAGTTTTTTCTTTATCAAGCGTGTTACTGCACACAACACGGCACGGCAGACACACATCCACACACACACACACATATATACATGCATACACACTAAGAGCCTTCGTCCTGGTCGTGCCTTGCGCCTTGAGTACGCCGTATCCTTTAGTTCGCCGTTTTCTCTGCTACGTTGAATGTTCGCCTGCCCCCTTCCCCAAACGAAAAGGTAGTTTTCATATTTTTGGCGATAAGCAGCAAATGTCTGTATGTGGTTGTGTGTGTGCTTGTGTGTGTGTGTGTCCTGCACTTAGCCAACGATTCGGAGGGGCGGCACTTGGCCAGGTGGATCCACCTTGAATTGGAAAACAAAAAGGGAAAAAAGATTCGCTGCAGCAAATGGCAAAGCATAAATTTATGTAAAAAGATCTGTGATTTATAACATCTACGGGGTAAAACTTTTATTTTGCCCCACGATTGCGACGACTGCGTATTGCTGCCCCCAATTGTACACTGAGAGAAAATATATTTGCTGAATTTAATAGAAATTGGAACTAAGAAAGTTTTTAATTGGAGAAAATAAATCAATTAGTGTGTGTACGGAAAATGGTATTGTGCCAGAGGGTTTAATTTATTAAAGTGTCTTAATAAATTTTAGTAGCCATAATATACCGATAAGTGATATTATATTATATATTTAACATTTATATTCTACATTGTTTTATGCAGTCATACAGTTAATAAATAAATAGCTTAAAAATATTTAGATTAAATAATATTAAAGGCAAATATGCAAAATAAATATATGGATTTTATATTTTTATATTATAACGATACATTTACTTTAATTTGAATTTTTGAGCAGACTTATTGAGAATGTATTATTTTGTAAACAATATTAAATTATTGAAAAGTTCTCTTACACAACTACTGAATTGTAGATTATATTATTTAAATTTTAATTTCCCTATTATCCACGCTTCGACAATTTGAATTAGAGAACTTTATCTAATTCTTAAAAAACTGCATTAAAGATTGAATTGATTTACAATATTAAATGCAAATTATATATTAAATTTATTAGCTCTAACATTTCGAATTTCTCCTTTATAAATATACAATTTAATTAAAATGCATATTTTTTTTTTTAATTCATAATTTTAATTATGTGCTTGCCACAAAATTTGCTTTCAGTGTACGTTTAATTTATGGAATTTTAGTTTTAACGCCGCCGCAACTTTTGCCTTCTCATGTTTTACGTTCACGGTTAACGTTCCATTGTTGTTGTATTCGTCCTTGTCCTTGTTGTTGTTTTTGCAACTGCGTGTGCCTGTCACACGTGAGTGTGTGTGTGTGTGTGTGAGTGTGTTTGGGGTGTGCGGAATGTTGGGTCTATCCACAGTGAGAAGGCGTACAAAGTTGAAACTTCCAACGCACATAAATCAGATGCACTTTCGGCATTTCCGGGCACCAAAAAAAAAGAAAACCTAAAATAAAATAAAAAGCACCACGCTGCTGGCCAAGGACTCGCATAGACCGGAAATTAGCCAACGATTTTGCTGGTCAGCGTCAGCAGCTCCCCGCTGCCCCTCACAAACTGCCAGTCCATTTGCCAAGGCCCCAAAATGCATCGATTGCAGTTATTGCAGTCATTTGTGGATCTGTAAAGGACTTTCCCCTGTCGGCCAGCTGACAAATTTGAGTCATTTGCGTTAAGTATCCTTTTTTACATGCGAACGAGGCGCGCTCTAATGACATACGGCCAACGTCAAAATTCAATTAGTTGGCAGCATCCAAAGGATGAATCCCCCCACTTACAGATCCATTTTGTAGAACCTGGCACTCATAAATGATGATGACGCCGACGGGCACATGAAATATAAAGCAATTTTACTAATTGCCATTAGGAATTTTTCGCTCTACTCTTTTGGTAGAAACTCCCCCTTTTACCTCTGCTCAGCTAATTGAACGACTTGCTCATTAGAGGGCACGCAGCGCAGTAGAAGATTGGGGCAGGGGCAGTGGCAGAGGCAGCCAAGCGATGCTATAAATAACGCACATAAGCCAGTGTCAGACTGTGAGCACCATGAAAAGTATCTCAAAGATACTTTCGCTCATATTTCCTAGGGCTAAGCTCGGTCAAATGAACCAAACGATTTGCAGATAGCTTTGACCAAGAACCAATTTCCCAAGCAACAAATCGAACTTTCCAAATCCTCTTTGATCCCCATATGAATGTCATAAAAAATTAAAGGAAGATTCGCAGGAGCCGCAAGAGTGCCGCATCTGGTCAAATATTTGTCGAGACTTGAGAAATCCACTTGGCATAATTTTGTTGCCCATTCGTGCCACAAGTTTCCTTTTAATAAGTGTGCATTTAATTTTGTTCAAGTATATTTAAAAAATATATATACAATATAATAAAAAAAAAAGTAAGAGTGCCATGTGAAGGACTTGCTGACAGCTTTTTGTTTGCCTTTGCCTCTCCGACACGCGACAAGTGTGTCCTGTGTTCCCAGTTTGCACCCCTCTGCACACAAGGAGTCCTGGCTGCGGTCAGGGTGGGTATATCCTGCCGAAGGGGTGTGGCAGTAGCTTATGTTGTGTTGCAAATCACAGTGACAAGATAATAAATAAATATCAAAATATGTCATAAAGAGATTTTCAGCAACGCCAAACTGACTACCAAATGCTACAAGCTGCCAACTGGTAGAGTGTTTTGAAGTTGGTTGTACTTTGTTTGTTGTTGGTTGTTTGGGTGGTGTCTGCTCTAAAATTGAACATAAGGTGTTCTATAAGGAGTGAGCGGCTTTTTGTAAATAGATGAAACCGGATTTGGTTACTGGTGTGAACTGAGTAAAAAGTGATTAAAACTCTTTGCAGCAATTTGAAATATTATCATACACATGTGCGCCACATATGCACATTTTAATTATCGTTTAGGGTAGTCAAGTTTTTTAAATTATATCACATTTTAATAAGCCAAATTATCAGCACTATGATGATTTTTTAAAAAGTTTTTTAAACATTTTTTTAGTAATAGATTTTCTTGTTCAAAACGAAGTTATTGTTGTTTTTTTTTACATAAATATATAAGTTGGATAAAAGCGTCTGTTTTTATTTTCGTTAATAATTAATATTATATATTTATAATTTATAATTTATATTGTATATTTAAAATTTAATGTTGTTCAGAATTGAGCTTAATTCATACGCTTTTCCACCATTTGACTTTAACTCGGAATTATTGAAATTTTTATTTATTTATTTTAAATTTTATAATTAATGTACTTATTATTTGACAGAAACTCATTTAATTTAATTGTCAATCTATTGTCAATCTATTGGGGAGGATTAGAAAATTTTTAAGTACCTTCGGATATTCGCTGCACAATTGAAAAATATTCAAAATATATAAAAACTGTGTTGATTTAACTTTTTGTGGGATATATTCAAATTTTTTATGCTAATTTACTTTTGTTACAACAATGAATTGTAATCCGACAATTCTTTATTTTTTATTATAAATCAATCATCAATTTTTAGCTATTATAATTTATTTTACCTTATTTGTTAACCTAATGTGTAGTTGTAAGTATAAATAACTATTGTTCAGATATTCTTTTATTATATACAAAAAAAAACACATTTTAAAATATTCACATGCTTACTTGAAATTTTGAAATCACCATTAGTTCCTGTCATATAGTATTTGTTAAGAACGAAGCAAAATTTCTCCCTTTACCCCGATTTGTAATTTGAGTGCCAAATTCAAAACAGAACCGAGTGCAATGTCTGTCTGGTAGTTCTGGTAGTTGGGTGGCCATATGAAATCCCAATCCCAATGACAGTCAACGAAGTGCGAAACAAGCTCAAATGCCACTCAGTCATTCCGGGATGACTATAACTCTATAGGATATGACTGTGGTTGCCAGCCCTTAAAAGGGGTTAAGCGGTAGAGGGTATAGGAAAGGGGGCAGCGGGCAGTGGGCAGCGGTATAAGGAAGAAGACATCACTGTTTAACAACCCCAAGGACTGCTGCATATCAGCAACAAATTGGAAATGCTTGTCATATCCTTCATTTATTTGCCTTATCTCGCTTGATACATGGATTTTTTATTTTTATATATGTACACATACATGCGCAAAGTATTTCATAAATTATTTGTCACAATTAATTGAATTGTGTGTGCGGGTGTGTGTGTGTGTTTTACTGCGAAAAGAAACAGGTTGAAAAATACATACAGTATACGCTTCACTACTAAAAGATACAGATACACATTTATACATTTTCAGCAGTTTTTGTAAAACTTTTGTCACCACTAAATGTGCGGCGGGTGGTTGGCTGGTGGGGGGGATTGTGGGACGGTGTGTGTGTGTACGGACAGGACAATTGTCTGCCATCCAGCAAAAGGGGACAAAAGGATGCGCCGCACTTCGTCCTGGCCCTGACAAATAATATGATGAGATACGACATATGTGCAAACAACTTTTGTGCGGAGCTTCATATAATTGAAAATCATATAGTATATGGTATATAAAAAAAAAAATGGTATAGTCTAACAATATTTCTGGCAATTCAATGGCCCCCCCTTCCTGCCAGGCCGTTATGTTTTTGCGGGGCAATTTAGAGGCCAATATCCTGCTGTGAAATATGCGCTGGTTACCCGCCTGGTGTTCACTTGGCCATTGTTCATCGTCCTTGGGTCGCATTAGGCGTTGGATTTAGCGCTCAGAAATGATTTATGATTATGACAAATTGTTGCCGGCAAGTGAAATCAATGCGAATGTTTCATACGGACAACTGGATAAGTAAAGCTTACGGGAATTGAGACGGAGAAGGTGTTATGATCCCCGGGCAGCAAGTAAAATATGTGGCGCTCTCAAGGAGGCTTATAACTTGGTAAATCTTATATAAGTTCTCCATAAATTGATAAATTCGCATATTATCGATCATTTTTAAGGTGGTTTTGTTCTATTTATATATGGCTCTGTATTTGCTTTCTCTTTACACGCTAATGCATATTAAAAAGTGTTAAATTAAATTTTTAATCGACTAAAGCAACAAAATGAACATTTCTTTTAACTCTTTATGTGAGGGAAAATTTGTTATTATTTTTTTAAATATTTTTCTATATATTTTTTATATATATATTATGATTTAATAAATTGTAAAAAAAGCCCATTTTATGAATTATGTTATATATTGTTTATATACTCAAATATTCTAAATAAACAAGAAAAATAATTTTCCCTAACGATTTAGCACATTTAACTGCAATTTTTGAATTGATAGATAGAATCAAAATTAATTCAAAATTATAATAAGGTTTTTAAAAGGTGTATTAATTTACCTTTCAATCCGAACACTTTTCAAATCCATAAATAAAATAATATTTAATTAGTAAAAGTTTGAAGTTTTTGTAACAGAAACATCTAGCATATCTTCTTCAGTCTAAGCAGCATATTAAAAGTCAGTTAAATAATAATAAATTTAATTCTTTTTCATTGTCTTTTTAGAATAAATAAACCTGTGATTCAACTATTCCATTTTATTATTATCGACCTGCAGTATTACATTAGATCTTTCGATCATCTCTAACATCGTTCCCATTGTCAAATGTTTGGGATTAGTTTAATTTCCATGTAAAAGTATATCAAATGCAAAGAAATCAATGCAACCATCTTACTAGGCATTTAAATATATTATTTTCATTTTATTTTGAACATTCTATTGTCTGAGCTAGGAGATCTAATGAAAACCAGAAATAAATCAGAATATACTCATTAGACAGCACGGAATACTGAAATCTGAATAACGAAATGCTGAAATTAAAAATACGAAAATACGATCCAGAGTGCATGCAATTAATGCTGATAATAATCAAATAATTAACTTTCTTAATTGAAAACAATGAAAAGAGTTTTATGTCTCTTGAGTTTTGTGTGTTTTTTTGTGGCTGAGTTAGAAATGCGCTGAAATGTTTTGGTAACATTAACACTTCACCCAGGGCGACGACAAGGGGGCGATCGGTGATTATTTGTATATATAATAGTATAAGGGCAAAGGTTTCTAATACCTGATTTCTAGACAGAGTCTATTAAATTTGAGGTTCTTTAAAAATGCATTAAAGTGCCACACAAATACAAATTCAAAACAAAAGGCCAAGACGCATGCCCCTAGATGAGCTGCTGTTTATCGCATATAGGGTCTCGGATCGCTGTAATAATAAAATAGGGAAAATATATAATTTTATCCAAGGAAAAAGTATAAAAATCGATGCCATAAGGCGGCTGTGCCATAAAAATGTGACAAGACATAAAGCAAATGTCCAAACACACACAGATACACACACACACACGCACACAAACCTTGCAACATGAACGACACATGCGGCACAGGAAGGCACTGAACAGTGGAGTGAGCGGGGGAATGTCAGCAGGACGGTGCGGTTCATAAGGAAGCAGACGCTGCCAGAAATACAATAAATTACTTGACGGAAAATATTGATAAGGTGACACACAAACGGACGGACCTGTACCATCAGACCCAGACATGAGATGACACCCAGTTGATCCCAGTCCATACCCAGTCCATCCTTGGCCTTGTTGCGTTTTTATAGCCTTCGTCTTCGTCTCCGCCGTCGTCGTCGTCTCGACTGTGTCGCCAAAGATGACGCATGTTCCGGTGACGGTGGCCAGAATGACCGTCAGTCCAAAATAAAATAAAATGAAATGAGTTAAACGAGGCAGGTAAACCCGACTTTATATGCTGATAAGCGTTTATGTAGTAGACGAGTTTCAGTTTAATGCAGATACACTGAAATCATTGAGTTAGGCCAAGTAATATAACAAAAAACGATTTCTCAATTTTATAATAAAACTAAGCGGTATTCTATACAGATCTTGGAAAAATTGAAACATTTAATAGTTGATAAATTTTTTTATTAATTTTAGTTTAGTTGTATTCTGAATTAAGCTAAGATTGGATTTAAGTTTTCTTATAAAAATCGATTCCTGGTTTTATTTAAATCATTGCAAATATGATTCTGTTTAAAATTGGTTGTAATTTCCATTTAAATTTATTATAGTTTTTAAAGCTGAATTTTATTAGCACAAATCCATATAAAAAACCTGTCATATTTTCTATATTAAAACCAGAAAACTACAGTTTAATTATCTTGTTTTGCTTAAAAGCTGCTTAACCATTTTTGATAGATATTTTAAGAGCTGTCACAGAAAAAGTATTGTTCATAGAAATATAAAAAAATAAATAAATATAAATATATATTAAGAAACTACAAACTATACACTACAAACTAAAAACTAAAAACAATCTCTTATCTTCCACTTTAATGAACAAAGTCTACAATAAGGAATTGTATATCAGAAATTTAAACAAAATCAAATATACACAATCTCAGTTCATAATTGACCAAAGTCGATTTATTCCAAAGCACAAATGAAATACACAAAATTTTCAAAATATATCTAAAAGTATAAATTAATAACAAAGATAAGAATCAGTTGACAATGCTTAATGAGTTCTATGAACTATGAATGCTCATATTATAAATATTAATAATATTCATTGATATTAACTGAAACTGGTTTTCAAATTCTGATTAATTGATAAGTTATAATCATAGTCAAAACCCGAAATTCTTCATGGTAACAAGTATAAAAATTCGAAACGATACTTGATCCATCGATGATAAAAACAAATTAGCACCTGAATGTAATTGTGTTGGAGAGCGACAGCTCCGTTGGCGATTTGAACGAGTTGTAATAAGCTCATAATTTATAAATTCAATTTGATATTCAGACGGCATATAGCTGCAAAAATAATTCCCATGATCGAGGCGAGGCACAAATCACCCGGGCTCGGGGCCTCGATCTATGGCCATATGCGTAGCTGCCAAGATTTCCAAACTGAAGTCGAAGTCGAAGCCGAAAAATGCAAATAAAGTGACAATTTCCCAGCACGTTCAAAGAGACGCAAACTCATTAATTAAGTCAAGCCGCCAAGTTGACTTTAGGTATTTGATACGATACAAATATGCCTTATGGGCTTAGATTGAAGAACTACTCAATCGAACCGGGGCCAGGCCAAAAACCAGGCGAGAACTCTGGCAATTAAACAAATTTATAATTTTCAAACGTTGGCAATGCTCAGCCAATTGGCGACAGCGGCAAATTAAAATTACAGACAACACAATATATAGATACATAGATGGATGGCTAGATAGATGGTTATACCTCCGATAGAGCGCACAGTCGCACAAATAAATAAAGGTTCAATTTTACGTCATAAAAATCGTTAGAAACGTGATTGAAATCTGTTAGAAATGCTCAAAAGGCAACCAGAGACAACCAAAGCAACAACCGGAGGCGCCTCGAGGCGACACATATCGCACCACGAACGTGTCCACGTCTGCACATGCGCAACTCCAGCTCCAGCTCCAGCTCCAGACAAAAGCAGCGTGTGTGTATCTCGTATCTCATACTACACCATTTAAGCTAATTGCCGCTGGAAGACGACGCACAGTGGGTCTAAATGTCTGAAAAGTTGTTAAAAATGTTGGGGGTAGAAAGACTAAAAGCTAATTTTTAGTGTTTTAAAGATATGAAATACAAAATAGCTCACAAATAAATTAAATTTTATTTTGTGGATTATTGCGAAAATATTAATTAAATTTAATTTTAGCGATTTTTGCTATATTATTAGTGATATAAAAGGACATTTTATATTTGACATCATTACAGATTTAAAAAGAATCCAAAAAGTGTTGTGTTAATATGATTTTTTTACAATTTCAAAACAGTTAAAAGTTTTACTTTAGAAAAAATTTAATCGGTATCGGAATTAGAACCTGGGCTGCATATTTATAAAGCAAAATTTTGAAAACTTTTTAAATACTTATGTTGATTGTCTTTTCATCAATTTGACATTATTTCGGCCGAATTCTACATTGAAAATTAATAAAAATAATTTATAATAGAAAATGTATATTAAATGTATTGCTAATGAATATATTTTTCTTCCGTGAAAATGAATCAATGATAAAAAATTTATTATGCTTTAATAAAGTAACTAACCTTGATTTTTTTACCTATAATTTTGTCAAGGAAAATATTCAGTTGGTTCCACTGTGCGCCTGTAGTTTGTATAT
Source organism: Hirtodrosophila alboralis (assembly GCA_035043045.1). NCBI lineage: Eukaryota > Metazoa > Arthropoda > Insecta > Diptera > Drosophilidae > Hirtodrosophila > Hirtodrosophila alboralis. Next base: position 414,712 of record JAWNNH010000285.1, on the reverse strand, counting down.
GAAAATTGTGTTGTTGCTGTCGGTGTTTGTTGTTCCATGTTCCTTGTTTGTTGTTTGTTGTTGGGCAGTTCGGAGTCGCTGACAGTTGAGCAATAATAATTGTCAAAGCTCTGACTTAAGTTGACTTATCGCTGGTGGCTTCTTGAGGTGCTTCCTCGGCCATTCGAACTCAATTAAATTGTCAAAAGTTGCCGCTGTTTAATGGCGTCGGCGCCAGCGCTTCCCCAAGGGGGCAGTCTTCAATATCAATTAGCGCCAGTTGGAAAGCATATTTAAATCACTGTAAGTACAATATTTATGCAGTCATAAACAATTTACCTATGCTCCCTCAACCCCCTGGATCATTAAAGTTAACAAGCATTAAAGTTGTCGCACCTCAAAGTTGGCATTAAATATTTATGGGTTTCTCAATATGCATTGGAATTTGAAAAAACTTTATTTGAATGCGCATTTAGAACTCATTGAATATATGTGTATTCGTCATATCTAGAATTTGAATAGTTTTGGGTTTCATTTCATTGTAAGGAAAAATATATGAATTATTATTTTAAATATTTAAATGTGCATTAAGAATTCTTTAAATATTTTTTGAAGAAGCCCAATTTAATTAATTGTATCATGTATTTAATCTTACTACACAATAAAGATTTTATTATATTAAAAATAATAATATGCACTAACAAAGGAAAGGGATTAGCCGAGAACTAAATTATATATTTTATAAAAAACTGTTGAGTATTGTTAAATATTATAAAATAAATTTAAATTTTTACTACATTTTTTTTTTTCTTAAATATATATTTTAAAAGTAAATTTCTATGTTTATTTGTTAATTCTTATGTATTTTGTCAGAAAATAAATAATATTTTAATGGGAAATTCTTCTATTAAATTATTATTTTTAGAATATTTCAAAAATTTTCAATTTCTTTCAATTACTTTATAAATAATGTTGCGTTTTGTTTAGCGCATTATTATTGGCATCGTTAATTTTTTTTTTTGGATAAGCATACTCATAAGTCTTGATTTTATATTGGGCGCCTCAATTTACCCCACGGGATATGTCTAATTTTTTTTCCTTCGTTTTTTTTCAAATGCAAGATATTTATGATATTTACCTAGCGCTCAAGGCAATTGTCGAAAAATTTAATAACATAAACAGCTGGCAAGTAAAAAACTAGAAGAAAGATACAATTGCAGTTGCAGCCTCTGTTCAAATGTAAAAAATTATTGTTTACAAATATAAAACGTAGCAAAGATACATAAGTACCAAGAAATGTGCAGCTAGACATATGGACAGACCAGACCAGACCAGACCAGACAGATAGACCAGACCGGACCGTGAGCTGTCGAATTGACGAGGTGGAGCCCTTGGCACTGGAGCTGGGCAACAATTTGTTACAATCCATCGATGGCTGGCAGCCAAAGGCATCTGTGGGTGGGAAATGGGAAAATGATATTGGGGTATTGGGAACAGGAGCTGGTGCTGGAGCTGGATCTGTGATATGGCGCAAATGAATTGTATTGGCAGCTGGCAGACGCCATGCTGAAGGGAAGGGGGAGTGGAAAAAATGCATATATTATAAATTTATGCGACTGTGGATGTGCAACGACACTAATTAATTGGGCTTTTCATAAAATCTGCAGCAGACGACAGTGTAAGTTGCCTGGCTAACAGATACATGTATCTGCAGCTGTATGTATCTGTAGCTGTATCTGTATCTGTTTCAGTCTATCTGTATCTACAGCTGCGTCAGCTACTCGGTAGCTGCTCATGTTTGCTGTTTGCTGTTTGCAGTTTTGCAGTTTTGCTGCTTTGCTGTTTACTGCTGCTGAATGTCTTACTTCGAGCTGGTCGCTTCGAGCCGTCGATGCTTGATTGCTAATTGCAATCCACGTTGTCACCCGTCCCAGTCTGTCTAGCTGATTGCCAGCGACATAGGCACAGGTCCAGGACCAGCTTCAGATACAGATACAGCTCCAGCTTCAGCTTCAGCTTCAGCTACAGTTCCAGACTTGCTGCTTTGGGCAGCGAGCCAGTTTTCAGTTTTCAACATTTAGTTTTCACTCTCAATGCAATGCTGGAACCCGGTTCAACTACAAAAAAATACAAAAAAATTGTTCAGTGTAACAACAAGTAGATTTACAATTTGTGATATTTCCCGTACTTCAACAACTAAATAAATATCCATCTATCGCATCTATCTCTGTGTGTGTGTGTGTGTGTTTGTATCTGTGTGTGCGTTGAAGTTCGGGAGCATAGAAAAAAATCATGTCAGGCGTCAATTTGAAAATGTTTAAGTGATTTGTTTACACGCGGCAGCGTCTATTAACGAATTTATGGTAAACAAAGGGAAGTCGTTTGTTCAGTGCTCAGCCCTGCTAACCTGGCCCCCTCCAACTCTTGCTTTTTAGCCCCTTTTCCCACCTCGGAGATACTGGGCAGCTTTTGTATCTCGAGTATCTCATGCGCCAGTCCAGACAACAGTCAGGCACATACACAAAAAGATACACTTCATAAAATATTAATTTGCTGATTTATGTTTCTATTTTCCTTTTTTATTGTTCAGCATGTGCTTGCAACAACAAAAGCAACAACAACAACAACTACAGAAACACTTTGCAACAAGCAGATTGCATTTTGTTTATGTTGCAGTGTGGCAAGTGGCAATGCATCTAAACAAGCGTAAACATCTTGATATGTAGCGTTGAAGTTGGCTATAAAATGTGCAGCTAGTTTTAAATTTTTGATAAAAAAAAAATCGAATACAAATTGGAATATATATGACACAACAAATGAAGAATTTAAAAATCTAAGAGTTTACCTTTTTCATGTATTCATACAATGAAGTTCTTGATTTCTTAGTACTTATTATTATTTATTTAATATTCCTGTTTATGCTTAATTTAAAAAAAAATAAATAAAAAAATCTTTAACAGATAACTCCAACACATTCAAAAAAATTTTAAAACAGATTTTGTCACACTTATTTTTCATTAAATATTTTTTTTCTTGTCTCTGTCAATATTACCACAATAATTTATATTTATTTTAATTTTTTATTATGCTCAACACTTAATTATATAAACACTTAATAATTTTAATATCTTTCTGTAAATATTGTATTTAAATATGTAATTTATTGTCCAATTATTTAGTATTAATGGATTATTTTACTTAAAATTTCTAGCTCTCACCCTTTGGTAATATTCCTTACAATGCAAATGCTGATTGATTGTAATTAAAATATTTATTTGGCCTCAGATATTAAGTGTCTAATTAACACAGTGTATAAACAATAATTTAACATAATACATAGAATGCTTTATATGCCTAAAATAAATCTTCTCCATTTACAAATTTGAATTGTAAACCTCATTATACTATATACTAGCTACTTTTAAAGTTTCCTGCGGCGTTTCTCGATACATCTTCATTAGACTTAGGCTTAGAATAGCATTGGGCTGATCAAAACTTTCATACGATATCTAAATTTAATCAAGTTTTCTTTGAAGTTCTCAAGAGCTGTGAAATGATCACAAATCTAACGATTTATGTGTTCGCACAGCTTCGTGCTTTAATCTCGCCACATTTGATGGAAGGGCATCGACGCAGGGGGGCCACAAGTTGAATTATGGAATGATAATACGATTATATTGGGCCCTAGTAAATGAAAATTGATTCTCACATAAATCGAGGCGTTTAGCATTGACGGGCATGCCTAATAGCCGTGCCGATAATTCATCTGCCAAATTGCCAACGAATTACAAATTAATTTGGAGGCTCGGCATGAAAATGCGGATTTAGGCAGCGCAAATCGAGCGAAATTAAATATTCAAAATTCTAACAAAATAATAAATATCGTGGAACTAATTTAACTGCCTCGTCTGCCGGGGCCGGGTCTCCATCTGAGTAAATATTTGCATAAATTAGCGATGCTTGGCAGGATTCACGTGCAGGAGCGACGGAGCGTCAAATGCAGCCAATGACAATTTCAATAGGTTGCCAGCTTCAGCCCCTTGGTATCCTTGGGATGCATCCCTTTAGCTGTACATACATACAGACAAGGGAGCGACGGACTTGTTTGTTTTTTTAAGCCATTCGCTGTTGCTGTTGCTGTCGCTTGTCGCAGTCCTTGCCAGGATGTAATCCTGCGGCAGCGTGACCAATTAATTTGATTGTAAAATGTGAAATTCGTATTAAAATCAAATACAACAAAAATGACAATGCGTATGACGGGAATATTAATATGTTGCCAAAAGCCACCACCACAAGCAGCCACCCTGAGTTAAGGAAGCAACACCAGGACTTCAGGACGTCAGGACCTCTCATCTCATCTCATCTCATCGCATCTTCAACTTTTAAAGTCACGCACGGAGTTTGCGCGATTTTTATGATAATTTTTAGCTGCTATTGGGCTGCTGCCGCCATTGCTGTGTGGATCCCATTCCCCGCCATATTGAGAAAAGGATATTGGAGTAAGGATATTTTCCGCTTTCATTGCGCTTTAGTCTTTTGCTTTTTTAATAACAATTTAAATTCGCTGCTTTTGCCGTTCGATCAAATCGCTGAAATGTAAAAAAAGGTCGTTCCTCATTTTTTTATTTTTTTTTTATTTTTTTTATCTTTTCTGCAGCTTTCCTCCTTTTTATGACTTATCATGGGCCACAGGTTTCTGTATCCTGCATTAAGTTTACAGTTGAATAACTAATTTGCATATTGAGTAAAATTAACGATTTGAAAAATCACATAATGTTTAAAGGGTTTTGAACTTAGTCGAATGCATTGCAATTTAACAAAAAGATTTTGATTAGGATTCGATTGAGAGGTTACTAAATAAACTGTTTATATTTTATAAATTATTCAATGTGGTCCTAAAAAAATATAAATATATGTATACTAATTTTTATGAATCTTTAATATATTAAATTTATATAGAGAGATAGAGAAATAACTACAAGTTTCAGTCAAACTTTTACTAATCCATTTCCTTACAAAATTTTTTTCTTAGCAGGTCTAGAAACCTAGTTTGAAATTCTTATACAATTTGTCCTGTTAAAAATTCAATATATGGTATGTAGAACATCTTAAGAGTTTCTTTGGCATATCTAAATAAAAATTGTGAAAGAGCGAGACGTGTCTATTACCCGGCTAAAGTTATAGGCCATCTTATGATGTGGCCAACACGAACGGGCCACAAATAAAATTCTCTTTATATGCGCTCCAATAATATTTCCATTTGGCGAATTGTCTTCGCAGTCGTTGCCACGCCCTAGCCGCCCACTTTATATGTACTATAATATAACGGTTTGATTGTGATATCCCCCCAGGGAGGTACTGAAGTGGAGTGGTGTGAGTATCAAAATGAACTTGAAAACAAAGCGTAGACAAAGTCGCAAAAGGACATGCATGCTGTTGTATGTTGTATGTTGTTTGTGGCAGACAAGCTGAGTTTTCATGGCATATGATTTTATGAATGTGTCACAGGACAGACAACAACAATGAGGACATCCTGTGGCTGGGTGTGAAGAAATCCGTTTTGGCACTTTTCTACAAAATTGCTTGCGAATTGTTATGTGCATTTCGTGACTTTGGGATTTACCTGAAATAGGTATAAGCGCAGACATTGTCAGGCTTTAAGGTTGCAGTATACTACTTAGTTGAAAATCGAAAGCTTTAACGGGAACTGGGCCGGAACCCCTTTGGGCAAACCCTTCTCTCGAGGCAGCAATTATGTCTGGGCATGGTCATTAAATCATTCATTCCGAGCCATTTAATAATTTTTCGCAAGCATTGGCATAAAGGATAGCGAAGGCGTGCGGCAGGGCCATAATAATTCATTAGTGTCCTGGGCACACAGGACCAAGAACCGGGCATACAACTCCATTCTGGACTCATAAATGTTGTACGCCGGAACAATAACTTAAATAGGAAGCAGGCCCACAATGTGGGCTGGCAAAAGAGTTTCTCAATAGATTGTTATGAAGGACGAAACAGTGCAGAAGGTCAAAAATGATAAACGGATATGAGTAAAGGATATTTTTTCGTATTTCGCTTCCTTTTCCGATTGTTACGAGCGCTGCCATTGTCGTTGAATAATTGCAAGTCGCATTGAGGCAAGGATATACGACTCCGGTTCGTACTCTTTTCGCCTGCCCTTTAGAGAGGGAGTCCTTGCGCAACAAAAAAGAATAATAATAAAGTAGAAAGAAGAGAAAAAAGTTTAAGCTGTCAATATTTTGACTTTTCCTGCCTGCTTTTGTGAAGTGGGCGTATAATTAATGGATCGGGCGTTTGCAGCCATCAATGGCAAAATATTGTGAATGTGAATGCGAAATGGGGCAAAAAGGGTTCAATGGGTACCAACAAGGACTTGAGGACTCGGGACTCGATTGCTTTATTTATGGCAAAATAAATTGAAATGTCAACCGGGTGGGTGGAATATCATATTCCGGCAGCATAGCATAAAAGTATGAAAGCACCGCATTGTATAACATGGCAATTGCAAATCTGAGTGACTCAAAGGAGCTGGGAATAAGTTGAGCTTTCTATCAAGGACTCGCATGTTTATTGCTGTCCCGAAAACTACACAACTTAATACATTTTACTCTCCTTGTGTGTAAGAGCTGAGTTCGGTCAATGAGGTTCAATTACACTTTTGAACACAGGCCGACCATAAAAGTTCCAACAATGGGCCAAAAGGGCGCATTGTCCTGCAGCCAAAGTGGCCTGACATTTGTCTAATGTAATCGAAACAGATTGAGATAGATAGAGAAAACTCTTAGCGAGATTGTTACAGTCAACAAAATAGAAAAATCTCAAAAATCAAGCAATACTCGTATATATGTAAACAATCTTTGTTTGATCTTAGAAAGTTAGCTTAAATAACGTAAAATTGAAATAGGTTTCAAAACTCTTTGACAGGTCAATATTTTGTAATAGTAAATCCTTAATATGAGTAAACTTTTCTTTGTAAAAATACCCTGTACACATTAAAAATGCATGTGCATGTATTTATTAATTGTACTTATAATATTATTTATTTATTTAAAAAAAAAGCGTAGAAAAAGCAAAATATTCTTTAAAAAATCCAGAATTCCCGCTGCCAGCTGTTTTTGTGTATTTCCAGTCAATTGTACTTTGAAAATAGCCAGATATAACGGGAAAAAAGTTGAATTGGCAACAGTGTTGTTTGAAACATTAAATTATGCCTCCATAAATTATAGACACATTACATGCCCAACAGGTGCGCATTGTCATGTATTCATGTGCTCATAACAAGACACATATAAAGCCATAAAATCGAATTTCATATTTCATATTGATCGCCATCAGGCTTTCGCCTCACGTCGTTTCAGTAGCCTCGTCCGTGCCCACATACAGTACGTACACTAAGTACTCGCACCATTCTAAAAATGGGCAATCATAATCACGCATTTAAATCATAAATTCATGATTATTATTCGCTTACACAGTACTACAAAATTCCAAGCAGGCTCGCAACACCGCTCCCAGTAGACATGTTGGCTCGAACACGAACTGTAACTGGGCCGGGGGCTAAAACAGAAACATAAACTATAACTGAGAGCTATAAAGTACAATCCTAATAATTTTGATATATTATGCCTCTGTTTACCTTGCATGACAAACAGCATTGACTCTCAATGAAGAAGTGAATAGAGAAATAGTTGGGAATTTGGCATGTTATTGAATATTGAGTGTAAAAGAATGATTGCTAAAAGATTCATAATTAAAATGTACAAATATATGGTTTATTTCTAATAAAAAATGGTAACTGCAATGATTAAATTTTTGATTTAATTTAAAAATTCAATATCACTCGGTGAAATCTAACACATTAGTTGTAGATTAATAAGAGAATTTAATGTCATACCAATGAATGCGAACTTTAATTCATAAATTTGGGTTTTTATTATTGAATTTTATTGGATTTGGATTTGAATCGTTTGTCATCACTAATTAAAAATGCAATGAATACACTTTTGGGTTACAAAAAGGAAAACAACTTATCACTAATACTTAAATTAAATATATATACAGTAAAAATATATAAGATATATGCTTTTGTTTGAGACAACGAAAATAGGCAAAGTAAGTCTAATATATTTGAAAAGCTTTTTAAATATACTAAATAAATTTATTTATCAAATATTTATCCATTTATTTATGCCTACTAAAGTGCATCTGTGCGAATTTAATTTGTCTAATATCGAAATATTTAAATTAAAATTTTGATCGTGTTTTTTAACAAGTTATGTAACAAATTGAATATAATGAAACTTTGCTTGTATATATTTCCGCATCAAACAAATTCACTTAAGCATACAATTATGCATATTAGGAGAAGAAAAACTTTAATAAAATCATTTCATATGGTCAAATAAAATAGAAACCACAAAAGCTAGTAGATTTTTGCACTTGTGCTCTTTATGACAATGCCATAATTTTACTGTTGCATTCAACTTTCAACGTTAAAAATATGCATTTTTTGCTCTATATGTCCCAAACTGATGTCATGGGACGACATTGTTCAACATTGCAATAATTGTTTACTATTTTGCATTATAATAAGCCGAGCTGACAGTGCGGAATATTCTTTTTGCAGAATAAACACATAAATGAAAATTTAATTTTCACAATGTGGTTTTTATTATGGCCAACAATATTTGCCACTATCATGCGGCCAACAGACAACAATAGTAGAGTCGCCACTGCAATGCATATTTATGAGGCACATTGTGGGCCAAAGAAGGGTTTGGCGGATTGGGGCAGGGATTGTTGCAGTTGCAGCTTATATAGTATGTGTGTGTGTTTATGTTGTGTGTGGCAATTTGCATTTTGGCCAAGTGCCTAGCCTAGACACAATTCCTCATAATTCCCGCAATATTCACACTACTGGGCCGAACTGTTTAGCTCTCTCTTTTTTGTTGTTGCCGTTGTTGTAATTGTGGCATTGCGGCTATTGTTGTTGCAGCCACATGTTGCAGCACGTACGCGACGCTTGGCAAAAATAAAAAAAAAATAATAAAAATACAGAATCTGAATTGAAAATGAATTACGCTGAAATGAATGCAAAACTTTTTTTTTTTTTTATCACAAAGTGAAATCTATAAGCCGCACAAGCACGCACAATAACAAATTTCCCAACCTCCCTAGCTTGCAACCCGCCCCCGCGATATGACCGAGGCGTGCTTGTAAAGCATATATATATAAAATAATATATAGCTTAATTTTAAATAATAATAATATATATAATACATTTTGTTGCTGTGGAGGTGAAAATGATTTAATTTAATATTTGTAGGTACATAAAAAAATATAGAGACTTATTTATATAACATATATATATATTTTTATTCAATTTAATTTATTATATTTTCTTATATAAAATTTTGAATTATTTTGAATATTCAGGGCGTGTGACTGGTGACTGGGTAAAACTATATATTTATTAATAAATAATTAAATTTATCAATCGAGTTCCATTTTTACTGGATTATCAAAAAGTTAGCTTTAATCAAGCAGCAAGTTGAATCTTGTAAACAAAATTGTTAATTAATAAAAAGCGTTAATTTATTTGTATTTTACTTGGAACACCATTTATATTAGATAAAACTTTTATTATTCAAATACTTATAATCAATCTGAAGAGAGTATTTTAACTTGAAAGACAATCAATTCTTTTCTTTGCAATTTATGCTGCAATGAGCAAATAAATTTACCGCATACAAAAATTTATATCGCCAACTTTTCTCATTAAATTTTATAAAACGAGGCATATTTTAAACTTTTTCGACAATAACGGCATTTTCTCACCTGCCTAAAGGGGGAAAGAGTGGGGTAAGCTAGGCTGGATGAGATGCTTTGCCAAAAGGCATTGCAGTAGTTTTGGAGGAGGCGCTCAAGCGGTAAGGAAACTTAATTTCTATTCATTTGCTAAAATTCGTTCACACACAGACAGAATGCGGTACATACAAATGAGCAGGTGTGCATGTGTGTGTGTGTGGGGCATGAAGCGGTGGCAGCGCCAGCTGCAGTCATATTGGCAGCGGAAATTGAAGCGAAACTTTTGTCTGCAGACACACGTGAATATAATGCCACGACAGAATAGATGAAATTAAGAAAACTAAAGGTAAGCAGATTAAAGAACCAAGTCATTGAGAGATGGATAAAGAGTGGAGTGGGGGTTAATGGGGGGCAAAAAATAGTTTTCCAATTAAACTTTATCCTTTTGCTTTAATTTACTGGTTTCATGCCTTGTCGCCTCTTTCAACCGCAGCAGCAGCAGCGGCAGCGGCAATAGCAACAAAATCAGCCTGCAAAATCCCATTTTAAAGTTTTCCATTTTCCATTTTCCGTTTTTGGCCTTTTTGATTTTTCTGCAGCCTGGCAGCGATTTCTTCTTATGCTTTTGTTTGAGCATTTTGAAAGTTTCTTTTTGGGCGCAGCCTCTTGGTAGACTCCTCCTGCCCCTGTTGCCCTGAGAGGGCAGGTGGCTGAATGAATTTGATTTTGAATGCAACCAAGGATAAGCAAACCAGCGACTGTCCAAATTGTATTAAGTAGAGATACACAAAAAAATATATAAAAAAAAAAACAAAGAGAACAGAAAACCAAATAAAAGCAAAAACTCAAAAAGTCTTTAGGTGGACATCGACGACGACAACGACGACAACAAAAATGTGAACATTTTTCTCCCAGAATTGTTTCATGTATTCCAATATTAATTTGGTCAATTTATATTTTATTTGGAATTTTTAAATTGGTAACGTTTTTGAGTCCAAAAACATATCGCGCTGACCCATCGGAAGCGGAATGGTTTTTGTATGCGTGTGTGTGTGTGTGTGTGAGTGTGTCAGTTAAGTGGCTTAAATGGATCGACTGCTTGCAAACGAAGATCGTCATAAGGATGAAAACGAGCAGCGGGCGGAAATTCTACACTTAAAAAATTAATATGTTAACATCTTAAGCAAAGCTCAACTTGGAATTATTTTCAAAAATATAATGGTACTAATATCTTCTGAAATTAATTTAAAAATATACATAGAATACTATTTTCCATTTTAGACTAATTTTTAACGCGCATCACATTCAATTTAATTTTTCAAAATTTTGTGAATTTTTAATAGCTGATAATATCAATTTCGAATGATCTTAACCGTATTGAATATTGGAGCAGTCCTTTTCCTAGTAGAACATTTCATTTACCAATTTGCTTAATTCTAACCGAAAATCCTTCTGGAGCTATTGTATACAACTTATTTTTTTTTAAATTTATATCAATTATATATATATTATTATTATTTACCAAATCCAAAATTTTAATTTATATTTAAAATTTCTCCAAAAATATGCTGGCGTTGTATTTAAAACAAAAAATATAATCAAATTAAAAAATAAGTTTTAGACAATTGAGTAAGCATGTAATGTAAATTGAAATAATTATATCACAGTGTTCATTTTTAAATACACTATATAATATGATATAATGCTTAATATTTGGGTTGCTTAATTTATATTGTTTCATTTGGGCAAACCAAATTTCTGAATAATTAAAACATATTTAAGCCTACTCAAATAATTTCAGAATTTTTTTTATTTATTTTTTATATTTATTTATAGCATATTACCAAACCTTAGCAAATTTCTTTAAGTGTATTATTGACATTCTCCCACACTGTGCGTAAGATTCAAGCAAGCTGCTGAATGTGGCCATTGTCGGATTGTCTGGCATATGGTTATGATATTGTTGCCGCCTTGCGTCCCAATGTTGCCAGCCACATTCGCATATGAATCCATCCATCTAAAACGGCCGACTTTGCCGATGTTGCCGTTTATCCTGACCACGAAGTTGGGGGTATGGGGCATGAGGCATGAGGCATGGGTTTTGGAGCTTGAGCTGAGGCCTCTCATCTGTGCTGTGCACAGTAGCATGCCAGATAAATCAATGTGTCAACACCTCTTTTTGTGCTGTCAGTTTTTTATGGTTTTCGATGATATTTCGCCTATTGTCAGACCGACGCACGCGGCCACTGAACAGTGGCCAAGAGGCAACAGGCAACAGGCAACATTCAACATTCAACATCCAGTTGTTGTCCAGTTTTGGGGCCGTTGTATGCCCATTTGGTTAAATCGCACTTGGCCGGCAGATACTGGCTTTGGCTTGGTGCTTCAGCTGCTGACATTGCCATCGCTCAGCGCTTTTTGCCAACTCTTGAGAGCGCTGCTCTTTGGCTTTTTAGTACAAGAATTATGGTCCCCCCTCCTACCTCCACCCGTGTTGCAATGATGAAACATTTCGAACGATGCGAGGCATTCGCAGCCGCTGTAAAACTGCTGCAACTGGATCAATTTCAGTGGCAAACGCGTCGTCGTCAACGTCGCAGCTCCCCCCATTTTGGCCAGAGTGACCAGAGCAGCATGGGGAGCTCGGAGCAGCAGAGAACCCAAAGAGACCAATGCATTGGAGTCCGGTACATTGCCTCGCTTTGTTATTTTTTTTTATTTCTGCCAGCGCTTGTGAAATTTGAATTGCCTGCTTTTTAGTGAAGATTTATGGCAGCCTCGTTAAATTTTAATATAAAATAAAAGTTTTTAGAAAATCATGAATCAAGCGCAGTTTGAGACTCAGTCTTTGACTGAACTCCAGCGTAGTTGCCTTCTTTGTTCGATTAACATCCGAAGCGAATTAGCTGGCCATAAATCTGTCTGAGCCTAGTTCTTCAACTCAACGCACAGTTTGCAGTCAAATTGCAACTAAAATATATATATGCAATTATTACACATTTACAATTGGCCAACAATCTCTACAATCATAAAATGCACATTGGCCAGGCTACTGAACCTGCACAATCCTGCAACTAGATATTTAGTACAGTCTTAAAATAGGTATAGAAACTACAGCTAAAAAAAGAAAATATTCTTATTATCTTGCTAATTGTTATATTTAAGTAATTACAAAGCTTTGCAAATGGTAGTTAGAATTTTAATTAATGCTTAATTAACTGAGAACATTTTTAGTCAACATAAAACTTTATTTATATCGTTTTTCAAGTTGTAAGACTTACTGTATTTTTTATTCAAATAACATAAATTGATTTTCCGAAATTTTGCAAAATTTTAGAGATTTGATTTCGATTAATGTTTAATATAAATTTTAGTAAAAATGACACTTAGTTGCCGCATTCAGTGATAGTTAAACTTGAATGGGCCCCAAAACTAAGGTAGTAATAATCGGCTTATGCTAATGTATTTATACTATGCATTTTTAAAAATAGTACAAATGTATGCTTAGTAATATCATTTAATTGTCTTGTAGACGATTTCTACATTCATAAAACCCACAGATGGGTCCCAAAATTGTACTTCCCTCTGGGCGGGAAGGCGGCAACTTCCGTTTGTAGTTGGAAGTTGCCACAAGATGTGCGACTGGCGATTAGCGGACTGAGCAGCTCGCAGCTTTGGTTTATAATAATTTCAAATATGTTAACAAAAATAAAAAAAAAAAGAAGAAGCGCGAGAAACATTAAAAACGAACATGGAAATTATTGTTGGCTCGGGCCACTTGAGGCCGATAAAAGTTTTTCGATAGTGGCAGTGAAAATGCCACAAACAGCTCATTACAAGCGTCAAAACAAATTTATGCAAATAGCTGGCAACAACAACAACAACAAGAAAGAGAGTGACCATAGACTTAAGATTTCAGGTGAATCTCAGACCAGCTTCAAGCTGAAGCTGGAACTGAAGTTGAAGTTGAAATTGAAGCCATGAGCTGCCTGTTTTGTTGGTTGAAGCCATCGCAATTAACATTGCGCCGTGCGTTGAGCATTAATCATTTTAATCGCAATTTATGTGTCGTCGACGTCGTCAACACTACTCAACACGATAACGGAGGCAACAACAACAACAACAAAAAAAAAATAAGAATTTTTAGATAAAAAGTTCACAACTGATATATACTCTGTATCCAGCCTATTTGTGTAGAATTCAATTTTTTTAAATATTAATTGCTTACTATACAATTTTAGTGGATATTAATATCATTTTTATTTTTTGTGTAATTTTTTCTATTTAATGTTTATTAATTTGTGTTTTTATTATTTTTATCAAACAAGCAAATATAATTTTTTTTTTAAAGTTATGTTGAATTAGTTTTTCTTTTTTTCTTTTATATGCAAAACTTTTTAGCAAAATTTTTAATCTATCAGAATTCAAGAAAGTTATATGCCTGCTAGATAAATACATTTGTTGAAATAAATGTGAACAAATTAAGAAGTTTTTATAGTTTATTCTTTAAAAAAAACATTAAAGCTAAATAAAGTAACTTTTGCTTTAAAATTATGAAGAAATTGTATTTATAATGATTTTATGGTATGGTCTTTGTATAAATTATTGCATATATGTATTTATTAACATGTATTTTCAATTTTCATGCTTTGGCTTAAATATGTAGACGATCAAACTCTGTTAAACTATGTGCACAGAGTATTACAACTTCAACTTCAGCCTTGTTCCACCATTTTGGCCACAAATGAGCGCTAAACGCGCATTGGCCTTTAAGTTGAAATCGGAATTGGAATCGGAATCGTACAGAAGAAAGCCAATTTTTGAATTGAGTTTTTCGGGCCACACTCGGGCGGTCTTTCAAAAGCCAAAAGCCGCACACACTTTTTTTTTAGCACTTTTGTTGCCCCTCTGCTTGCCCCATTTTCTCATTTATCTGGACATCTTGACGTGCTTGAGGCGGTGTCAAAGTCAATGCCGTCAGTGAGGCATTTGCTCCGATCAAATTATGTTTCATAAACGCTCGCATTTATGGTGTTGACAACGGCAATGATTTGTTACAGTTTTCAAGTTATTTGAACTTTTTTCAAATTCCATTGAATGATTGCCGAGCTTTGCTTTTTGGGGCTTTGTTGGCTTTTGATTGCTTTTCGCACTAAATGGGCAAATTATTTCACTTTTGGTGGCAGTCACAAATGTAGTTAATTGGCTTATATTATATGATTAACAGATACTATAACTAACCTTAACAAATTGTATTTAAAATTCATGGAATGGTTAGTGTTGAAAAACGTAATTTATATAATGTATAGTGCAGTTTACAGTTTGACAGTGTTGCAAATAAAAAATATAAGCTCTTGAACTTAAAAATATTTTATCAGTAAGCAGATTTATACTGTAATTTTGATAAAATTCATTATAAAAATCTAGACAACATAAAATTTCCAAATTCTTTTTTTTTTTTTTTTTTTATCTGAAGAGTCTAAAATTTCTCGTTAAGTTTAACAAAAAATCTTAAAAATAATCTAAGACGAAACATATGTTTATGCATATTTTTGACTTCCTCTAACTAGTCAGTCATGTATATATATATGGGCAATGAGCGTAATGCTAGTCTCATAAATAACAAACACACAATGCATATCAAATCAATTCACAAATTGTCATTTTGACATAAAACATTTAACCATTCATCTGGAACTTGAAATAGAAGCCTCCTAACCAAAAAATAAAATTGTAATTTCATTGATATGTAAATTGCATGTATTTCTTATTGTTTATTGCTGGTTTTTCATTACTCTGCTTGGGTCTATATAGCTATTTATTTGCTTAAAAATACCTATATCTATATGTGTATATGTATCTGTATCTGTATCTGTGCCTGTTGTTGGGCGTGATCGTTGCGCCAGGCAACTAAAAATTCATTCTAATTGCTCAACCCAAAGCCGACACAAAGAAAATCAATCAACTTGCTGGCAATTTTAGATTTTGATATTTAATTTAGTATTTCCGATATTAAAATCGAAAATGTACAAAAATTACAAAAAAATAAAAAGAAAACAATTTAAAATCACCTGCACAATAATTTAGAAGCCGCACCTTAAATTGTTGCCATTGTCGTTGTTACTGTTGCTGTAAATATTGTTGTTGTTGTTGTTGTTGTTATTGCTGTTTAAACAAGCAACACATACGAAAATTTATAATCACAATAACAGCAAAATTGAACAATAATATTTGTTAACGCTCGAATAGCGACGCGCCCAATAATTTTATTGAATCTCAAATGCAAACACACACATAGAAAAGCCAACCTTAATTTCAAAAACAAAACAAAATCAAAAATACAAACAAAAACAAAAGTTGCAGCTACCGCTACCAGCAAGAGATACAGCTACAGATACAGATACAGTAGCTATGAGAGTGAAAATTTATAGAATGCTGTCGAGCAACAGGCGCAAAAGTTGCTTCGATTTGCTTTGCATGAATTTCGATTTATATAAAATTAATGAATATATAAATTGTGTGGCGCTGTTTCATGCAAAATGCCGCCGGAAACGCGCTTTGATGGAGCCACCTGTATCATTTATATGTATCTTTATTTGTATATGTATCTGTATCTGTATCTGTATCTATATAGCTGTTGACTGGCCGGATGCCCAAGCACACCTACACTATGAACTATGAAACATGCTCTGATTTTGGACCATGGTTTTCATTCAGTTATTATACACTTTCATTAGGGTATTATAATTATGTCATTTTATGAGTAACATATTGAATAAGATGTTTTCGACCAGCAGCATAAATAAGAGATGATATTTAGCAATATTCGACAATTCAAACAATTTTAAAGATATTTAAAAGAAATTTATCGCAGATCGGTTGGAAAAACTACATATATATGTATATAAAGGCCATTAAACGTTCTATAAAAATTCTAAGTATAGTAAAGCTTTACATATAATGTTTAAAATCGATTCATTATATCTTCTGACTGTCAATATCTGTAAATAATCTGTAGTTAAATGATTTGTTGCATAAAATTTTTTTAATTTTTTAACAGGTAACAGTTTCAAGTTTTTTATGGAATTCTTTAGTATGCTCAAATTTTATAGATTATGATATTATATATTTGCTTTAGGAATGATTGCTTAAGAATATATAATTTTCAGAATTTCTGCAAGGGTATTTAATGATCAACAATCGAAAATGTGTTGCTGTTATTTATGGTAATGTTGTTCTTTTGTTTTATATTAAACTATTTATTTACTAATAATAACAACCTTCGTTACTAAAATATATATATATATATCTTTATCCATGTATAATAGTATTTATGCACATTAAATCAAAATTAGGATATCGCTTTTTTTTCATTCAACAAAATTCCAACTACAATTGCCAACTTCAACTTGGCTGCAATTCAACGAACATGAATGAGTTTTGATTACGCTAAACAAAGAACTTCGATGCTAATAATTTGAGATTCCACAGATACGCACTCGCTGCTCTTCCCCCCGCTCTAAAGATTACCCCATCCCTACAAACGGATATTTCATTCATTTGCATACTGCCCACCCAGATCCCAAATAAAATATGTATACGCACCGCGCCCCTTCAATTTGTGACGTCAGATTGAAGCGGCAGCTGGGTAGCATCCAAGATGTAGATATAGTATTTTGATATACATATGTATGTAGATATATACCTGGAAGTTAGTATGGGGTTGTACGATGGCATAGATCAATTGTTGTTGTCAGTTGTTTGGAGGCAAACTGAACTGTTTGTTTATGTAGTGGCCGTATTGCTGATCTCTTTATGAATGAATGAATAATTGCCGTCGTGCCAGTTTGTTTTAACCAATTTGATGGATTAATGCCTGGCTATGTTTGTGCTATATATATATGTGTATATATACCTGCCGTATGTGTTTTTTATAATTGCCAAAAGATCAAGTTTAGTCATAGAAATATTCCCACTCAAATGGCAAAAGCTGTATAGTCTTTTCTATTTTGAGATGAATTATGTAAACGTTGGGTTAAGAGATCTGTACTTATACCCTGGAAGGAAGGAAACTCAGCAAGGCTTATCGATTTGTACAGTTTTCAAAGAGTTTTTTAAAGAATAAATACACTTTTAATTAAAGTCTACAACGCAGCCACTTACAATTGAGATAATAATTGAGATAATTTATTATTTATAAAAGAACTGTCTTTGAAAGAAATAAATAGTATTTGTTATAGAACACTCTTTTAGTAAAAATATCAATTTTTACGGGATATATAATAGTTTAGTTTATCCACATATATATTTAACATGTTTATCTGTGCGTTATGGAAAATTTGTTATTTCTATTTATCGCCAGATGCTTCCTTGAATACAATAAATTTGCATTTTTTAATACATGCTATATAATTCTTTTTTATTTCATCTGAATATTTTGAAATAGAGTTTATACGTGTGTTTTTATAGTGGGCTTAAAAGGCAAATCATAAAAGATTCAAGACTATTTCCATGTTTAGCAGCGTTTATTAAGATTTGCATTAATCTATTATACATAAACTATATAAAAAATGTTGTCATATTTTAGCAAAAACAACAAAAATCCATTCTTTGGTATATGGAAATGGACTAGTTTTTTCTTATATAGGTTTAGATAACACTTTCTGCAGCTTTTCAAATAATTTTGCAAGTATTTTTTAATTGTGCTTTTTTTTATAAGGATATTGATAATAATAGAGTAAGACATTTTATTATCCCACATTTATTTATGAATGTTCAATTATATATAAAAAAAAAGCGCTATATATTCCTGATATGTTCTTAATTCTTTTGAATTGAAATAATTAATTTTGAACTAGGCAACTCACACGATGTATATTTGTATCTAACTGTGACATTAAAATGAAAATTGCTGCGTGAATTTTTACAAGTTGGCAACATGTTGCTGGCGTTGCAAGTTGAGAGTTGCCAATGCTCGATGCTCGATGGTCGTGTACTGACAATAATTGCCGCTAAGCTGCAATTGTTCTACTGCCCATACCTCCCAACCCTCCCACTTGTTGTATCTACTTGTAGATGGCAACTTTTTGCTGCAATAGAGGAATAGATGTTGCTGCTTCTTCTGCTGCTGTTGCTGCTGCTGCACTGTTGCTGTTGTTGTTGCTGCTTCTCCCGTCGCTCCAAAAATTGTTGCTATTGTTTGGGCGACGTTGTCCGTGTCGCCAATGTCGCCAGAGTCGCCTTCGATTGTCTTGTAGACGATGTTGTTCGAATGAAATTCACGGCTTGTATTTTGTTACGTTTCGTTTGGATGGCAACTTTTTTTTAAATTTTCTTTTTTTGTTGGGATTGTTCTGTGGGTCTGGGAAAGGCCGCTTGATAATAGTCGCCTGCTAATGACAATCTCATAGACGTTTCCACAGTTTGTCCAAACTGTTTGTTGCCTGTCCAAACGAACATGATTTGAAACACAGTTTTTTTTACTTATTTTTATTCCTTATTTTTTTTTTGTCTTGCTGTTTATTTATATCGCCTGGACGGTGTAACAGTAGCTCTGCAACCTTTCAACCCGCTGGCATTGGCACTGGCATTGGTGGCCAGCAATTGTTGGCGGCTGGTGGCACAGTTGATCATGTCCTAGGTAACAGCAGCGGCAACTTAGCCAAGTTGTAGCTGTGGCCGAGCATTTAAGGAATTTCCACGAGTTGTGTAGCGCTGACAACAACTTCGCAGCAGCAGCAACAGCAATAGTTACAACAACAACTGTCGCCGCCATCGGCAACAGCCAACAGCCAACGGCAACCTGCTGACCTGCGCCGGCAAACGCCTTTAGCCAACTTCAAAGTGTCCGAGTTGTAGACCAAGATACTACCAAAGTTGGCGACGGAGCTGCGAATGGAGGCAGAGACCATGCCCTTGCCCTGGACACGCATACTGGGATCAAATAGATTGCCAAACAGTAGCCAAAGTTGTTGTTGCTGTTGTTGCCGACGCCAATGTTGTTGCTGTTGCAGCTTGTTGCTGTTGTCGTTGTCGCATGCTCAACTTTGATTTGTGCCTATTTGAAAATGTTTTTCTCTAATTATACCCTGCACCCATAAAAATGGCTAAGAAAGGTATCATTATATTCTGAATGTGTATGTTACGGGCCGCAGAAGACACATTTGAGACTTGAAGAACAGCGAGAAAAATGTGATAATAACTTTTACGAAAAATATAATAGAAAATTCACATATTAAACAAAATACTTCAACATTTTCTTTTCAAAATATTATTTAATATTTATATTTATTTAAAAAAAAAATTTTTGATTTTCCTACCATCTTTTTTGTGTTTTAAAATTTATATTCCTAAACTCACATCCTCAATTTTTAGTAAAATATATATTTATGCATTTTCTATAGATTTATTTTTGATTTTATAGATTTGAAAATATGTATTTTGGCTTATGATAATATTTATTGTATATTCAACTTTCTTTTAGAGACTTTTTAGGATACAAAAATCAAGTTTGATATGAGAAATTCTATAGAATCTACACAGGCCAGGTTTATTTTACGCAAAACAATATTTAAATAATTTGTTATATATATTAAATATATTAAAATTTATTAATTTTTTGCTCATATTTTTTTATACTTTATTTAAACTTAAAGCAATCAGAAGTCTTTAAAATCTATGAAAATTCGGTTTTATATATAAAAATTTATCTTAGCATTTTGCAGTATTTGTTGTTTGGTAAAGTCTTTTCTCTGTTAGTAGCCATAAAGTAAAAAAATAGCTTTAAATCTAAACTCTTCGGTACACTATCAATAAGCAAATTATATTATAAAATTGTCTTATGTATTTCAAATCCAATTTAAAGTCAATTGGGCATTGCTCATTAGAGTTGGAAGCAAACTTCTGTTGTGTTTGCTCTATAAACCAACCCAATACTATGGCATCTCTCAAAGGTCTCTCCTCTCTTTCTTCCTCTCTCTCTCTCTCTTTCAGTGGACCAGTGAGAATGTAATGAGCAAACAATCGGGATATATCCTTCTCACGTTCTTGGCCACTTTATGGGGAAGTCATGGCCAATACCGATGCAGAATTTCAACCATATTTAAATTATGGAAAACATAAGCGAACATTTCTTTAGCGACAAACATGAACAAAATCAAAAATTCCAACAAGTTACAAAAATAACTCGTTGCAGTTGTCCACTTAAAGCCAAAGGAGCAGCACCACAGAATGCACCACCAGCACCACTAACAACAACAACAACAGCAACAACAACCAGTTGAAGTGGATCCGAAGATTGAGCGGGGCAGGCAGACAGAAACGCAGAAGAATTCACGCTCATTGGACTACGACAATGAAGAAACAGTCGGAAGAGAGAGTGGAGAGGCAGGTTTAAGACTGAGACTGAGACTTCGACTGAGTCTCCTCTGCTGTTTATATGTGTATCCTTGTGGCTTGACTGGACGCGACAAATGAAGCTAACAACTCGGACGGCGTCTGGCAGTCGTCGTCGGCATTGCGATTGGCTTTGGGTTGCAACAACAATTGCAAATAGCAACGACCACGACAACATCCAACCAGCAACAACAGCAACAGCAACAACAACAACTTACAACGACAATTATAAAATGATGACAATAAGAACAACATGCGATGATGCTGGGTAGGCATTGGGCTTGGGTTTGGGTTTGGGTTTGGGATTGGGGTGAGACTGAGAGCTTAACCAACTGCAAATGCGATTCACTGAGCTTAAGCCTTAAGCCTGGGTCTTAGCCAGACTTCGCACGATACTCTCACGATCTGGGCGATTGCTAAGCTGGTCCAGGTTACCCGGCAATGCCGAGAATTCGCCGAAACAGCCCACGAACTGATCCCAGTCACCGTCTCCCTCACCATCTCCCTCTCCATCCGTGTCTCGTTGTTGTTTCCAGCCAACGACAAATGTGTTTTCGATTGGTGGCCCTCTCGGATGAGCACCGGCGCCAGAGGCGGCAATAATGTTCACAGCCAACAACGCAGACACGGTACCAGTTACATCTTGAGCACACAAGTTTCCGAAAAATTAAAATTGTTCTCTAGGCTCCAAGAATCTAGCAACGCCTCCCGTCTTCCTTTTGTGCCCCTCCCCGTTGCAGGCTGCAAGCTGCAACCACATTCACTTGTCGCGATTAATCGCCACAGATCGACGCTTTAGTTAATTTCTGTGTGTGGGTGGCAACTGGCCAAGTGCTGCTCCATGCCCAGCTCCAATCTTTCAGCTACCTGCCTCTGATCTGGTTTTCGCTTAATTGCCGCAACTTTTATGAGTAGACATTGGACTTGGGGCGGCGCTACCAAGTTTTACATACATATCTCATCGGGAATTGACTTTGAGCTGTCCATTTTATAATTGGATAGTTTGTCTCCAATCAGCAATGTCGAGGTTACGAGGAACTTGACTATCTCTTAAAGCCTAACTCGATGAAACTGCTAAATTAATAAGTAATATAAAAGACAATGATATCTATTCATTTATTTGTGAGCTTCTATTTATTATATTTACAAGAAATCGTAAATTATATAACTGCAGAAAATAGGTAAAAATTTCTGTGTATATTTCTTACATAAATAAGGAAATAAATAAGGATCAGCAATTAAATAAGTTATATTTAAATTCTAATACTAATACTAATACACAGTGCCTAAAACGAATAGTTTTTGTCAGTTCCAAAAACGGATTGGATAAACTTTAGATATTTTTATTATGAAAATATAAATAAAAAAAAAAAGGAAAAAGTAAATAAATATAAAAATATAAAAATAAATCTCATTAAAAGCTACACATGTCTCTGAAAGCTACCATAATAAATCACATATATTTAAAATCTCTTTTTTTTTTAATTTTCGCTCAAAGCTCTTTTTTTTTAACTGCCAATCAACACTGCTAAAGAATTTCAGGAAGTCTTAAAAAAGTTAAATAAAATGAAATAACTTTTTGTACTTAATTATGTTTTGGATATTCGAATCGAAAAAAAATCATTAAAATATACCTAATTTATAAATTTTATATATATTTAAAAAAAGAACCATTTTGCAGGGTATCATTAAGTTGAGCACTTTCGACTATTTCCTCTGAACTTTTTTTAAGTCATTTGAAATAGATTTGTATACTTAGTTAATCGTTTTATTCTACGAGTACACATTTTTTATTAGGGTGACTATAAAACGGTACACGTTTATTTTACAACCTAACTTTTATATATTTATATATATATTATGGTCTTTAGGATAACACAATCGGAACAATTAAGAACTGTGTTGTGCATTGAACTGTCACAATCGTTAAGAGAATACTTATAACATATTTAACAAGCGATCGTTGCCCAGAGACTTGGCAGACTTGCATATAAGTTTGTAAGTAATAAATAAGCCAACATGCAGAGAGGAGCCTGGATTCACAACGGATCCTTGCTGCAGTCTTTGTTCACATTGGATGTTGTTGTATAATAATTTTATTTTATTTTATTTTATTTTTAATCCCGATCCCAATCCCAACGACAACGACCGATCAATGGGGGGGCTGGCGAGGCGGGCAACGTCCGACGTTGTCGAATGTTATGTTGTCACGATATCAAAGCATTTTAATTGGCCGATTTATAGATTTAATTACGTATTCATGCGAAACATCGAATCCGTGATTCGTAAAAACACACACAGCGCAACGGGCCAATGTCAGAAAGAGTAAAATACAGAGCGAGCGAGAGAGAGAGAGAACGCGTCAGATCTTTTGGCTGATCGGAGCGCAACCAACGCAACAGATCTTAACGATCTTGGAATCTCCTGGCGCAGTTTGAGCTGCCAGAAGACGACTGCCAAATACCAACTGGAGGTGGAAGATACACTCAGCAAAAAAAAAAAAGAGTGTTTCCCAATCATAGAAAACGCTTCTATGAAATAAAATAAAGAATCTACAATCCGTTTAAAAGTATGAACAAATCGGACAAAATATTTGCTAAAGAAACATTTTTTTAAAATATTAATTAATAACGAAATTTTGTCGACTTACAGTACGCATAAGAAATTCTGTTAAATAAAATGAAACGCATACAAATAAAGAGTATATAATATGAATAAATGTCTGTATAAATCATGTGAAATAATTTCTAAAGATACATTTTTTATATTATTTAATGAATTTCGAAAGTTTGACGAATTATTGTAAAAATAGGAACTTCGCTAAAATAAAATAAAGTTTGAGAATTATAATTGAAGTACTATTTTTTCCTTTAAGGTTTGCTAATATCTACTTAATTATATAATCAAGTAATTTATGATTGTAGGATATTTCTTAAGGCATGCTCACATTGCATAACATCATTTACAGTGTATTTTATTATACTTATATAGAAGAAATTATATATAATAATATTTTTCACGTCTAGACCTACTTTTAAATATTTTTTAAAAAAAATTAAATTAAAATTATATATGAGTTCATACTTATTGTAATAAATCTTTTATAGCACTAAAACTAATTCCCTTTTAAAAAACCTTCCCAATTTTCTATAGTCGAATATACACTCTTTTCTTTTTGTGAGTGTAGCAGCTAAACTAAACGGCAACAAAATCTTCTGGTTGCGATCGTTGCCTGCCCCAGACAAGTTACTGTTGCTGTTGCAGTTGCAGATGCAGTTGAATTTGAAGTTAAACTGAGCGCCACACGCCGCCAGAGACATCCAAAAAAAATGACCGAAATGGAAAGGGCATACGAATGCTTCTACATATTCATTTCGGTTAGCAGGGCATTACGTATGCGAGACATATGCAGGGGAAAGCCCACAGTACCTCCCCCCTCTCTTGCGGACCGAAGGGGGAAAGGGGGGCCTGGTTTTGCGGAGTGCCATTTATGAAACCATTTCGGGGGCAAATTTCATGCGCCGTTTTAATATCTTTATTGGTCATCATCGTTGTCATTAAAACTGAGAATAATAAAAACATAAACTCCAGTCCAACGTTGATTTCTTATGTTGTTGCAAAAAGCGAAATTATTAAATTTTTGTGTTCCTGTTTCGAATTTTAAATTCGCGCACGCATTTTAATTTTTTTATTTTTTTTTATACCCCAACTCGTTGCTCGACTCACGTAGCACAGCTGGGGCACAGGCCCCAAGACTGAAGACCAGAGGCTTCAGTACCAGTAGCAGCTCCAGCTCAGAGGCCGGCCCGGGCTACTTAATTAGAATGAGTTCACTTGCTGGGCAGCAGCAGTCATAAAGCTAACATTAATTATGCATAGCAAGTGCGATTCCCCGGATCCCACCAAGCAGTCCATACCTGAACTCAGTCAAAATTCGGGCCCATAAAGCCGACAAAATTATTCAATATGACAGCCGTACATGACAGTTGATTTCAGAAATTTCATCATAAATGTCAAAACTGAATTGTTTTGCTCGTAGATCTTATCCATATGTGTTTGTTTCGGCGATTTTTGCGGTTTCTGGGACACAGCAAATTGGCAAATGGCAAATGGCAGCTACTGTCTGCATATATCTACATATGCTCGATTATATATATCTCGGCCGTTGCGTCGTGCCAAATTATAATATAAATGCCATTCGAATTATACATTTTATGCCCCGAGAAGTGTCAACCAGGTCATAATATTTTTTTAAAATTTTACTGTGCCGCTTTAATAAGTCCAAAACACAATCGTGAGTTGCGTTGAACTATGTTAAGTACAGTTTTATTTATTTCTACAGATTGAAAGTAATAGTTATTCCATGAAATCCATATATTATATTATAGTTGTGGGAAAGAACATTGTCTAGTTAAAATAATTTTGCCTATTGGAAGTCAATTTGCTTTGTGTAATTGGATAAAATACATACTAAGTGTCATATCGAGAATAATTTTAGTAGGACAAAATTCGTAAATAATATAAATAAGAAAAATTCAATAAGTAGAATAATATTGAGAATTGTGCATATTATATTCTTTTGACAATAAAAAAAATATATCGATCATATTACATTAGTCTGTCTGATCCGGATAATTCTGTTCCAAAGGCAGATTTTTATGAACTGGCATTAGAGAGACCCATCGGATAAATATATATTTCTTTTGACTTAAATTAAGCCTATATATTTTCGACAGGTTATAAAAATTGAGTTGAATATCGATTCTTAGTTTAAATTAGGGTCAAAAAAGTTACTAAGCCGGGGAATATTTTCATTACAATATAAGCTGGTTTTGCTTATATATATCAA
Organism: Hirtodrosophila alboralis; assembly: GCA_035043045.1. Lineage (NCBI taxonomy): Eukaryota > Metazoa > Arthropoda > Insecta > Diptera > Drosophilidae > Hirtodrosophila > Hirtodrosophila alboralis. The sequence goes on along the minus strand of JAWNNH010000285.1, from coordinate 388,662 downwards.
AATTATATTTGCTGATTTTAACCACAAATATTTACAAATCATTGTCGTCCAAATTCAAGCTTGCTGAATTTAAAAATAAGACTAAAGCAAAAGTGTCAGAAAAATAAATCCAAACATAAAACTGAATTCATTTAACCCTTTGGCAATGTTCAAAATAAAAGTGATACTTCCGTAGATCCCTTGGAAGGAGTCAAAAGGAGTCTGTCAGCGCCTTTCAGTGTCTTGGGTATCAAATGACAGACTGTAGGGAGAGTCGCTCTTAAAGTTTGTATCTTTTTATAAACCACAAACTGCCACTCGAAGCGCTGGGAATTTTGGCAAGTTGTGGCTTCATGAGTTAAGCAGCATTTAAGCAAATTGACCGCAAAAGAAGGGAAGCTTTAAAGGAGAAGGGTATTGCGGGAAGTGTTCACAGTTATATTAATTATGATATTGTAATGTTTTCAGCACTGAGACGACGATGAAGCCACATGCATTGCCAATGTGCTCATTATGCAATAATTACAGTTCAACTTATGTGAATCACAGACAATTCTCACCGTTGCGATCGATTTCAGGTGCATCCGGTGTGCAGCCCCCTCCCGCCGCTCTCTTAATCCCACAATTCCAAGCTGGAAGCCGGTCAGCGGTCAGATATATTTACAATATGTTATATGCGAGTGTTGGAGCAGCGTTTTGTATTCTTTTTATTTATATGATATATGAATGCAATTGTTGCCCTGTTTGGCCTTTTGTTGTCGTAGTTTCAGCAATATGTTGTAGTTGCATTTATTCAGTTGTTGTGGTTGTTATTGTGAATAAACATATCATACAGACTGTTGGGCGCGGCGGCGGCAGTGGTGGCGGCAGCGTTTAATGTAAATCAGGGCGTACATTAATTTCACAACTTGCCCCAAGTAAGTAGTAGGAAGTCACACGCTGAAAAGCCCTGTAATTGAATATGATAACTATATATACAAACACAACATATATGTACATATATGTTGTCCTGGACATTGGTTTTGACCATATGAAAGGTCAACTGGCAGCAGTCAATTGAAGTTGGACTTTGAATGGGTTAAGTTCAGTTAAGCAGGGCGCGACAATTCCCAACGGAAATCAACGTCTTTGATTTCAGCATATCAATTTCGTACGTTAACCACTTGTGAATTGGGAGTACAAGGCGTGGCACACACACACACACACACTCTCTCACACACACATTCAATACACACAGGACATGAGACAATGTCAAATGTTTGCATTGCGAATGTCTCACGTTATTTGCCAGTTACGCCGACTTGGCTTTATGTCTGTATAATCAACGTTGTCAATTGTAAACAACGGTCAACAACATGGTTAGATTTGAGAGGGAGTGGGTGGAAAATGAGGTAGAGGTATTCTATATACATAAGTACATATATTTACACTTGGTCCTTGTCTGAAGCTACACTGGCTCATAAGGATATTTTCGTTCATTTTGGTTGCATCAAACATCTTGGCTTCTTGAGGTTAGAAGACTGCAAATATTTGCACTCAAATAGATGCAGAAAACCAACAGTTATTCACATGCATTCCTTTCATCTTTATATACAAATAAATAGTATTTTAATACACAAGTAGTATAATAAAATAGATATGATATTTTGATATTTTTGGGTTGATTCAAAAGAAGGCATATTATTGTATCAAAGTTCCCAATTGTACTAATGTGTATACAAATTTTTTTTTTTAGAAATATATGAAATATGTATATTACAAATAAATAATAATAAAAATAAATTACTATAATCCCTCCTCCAATAATATTAAAAATTAGTTTATTAAAAATATACACCAAATGTATTTTATTAGAATTGTTTAGTTTTTGACAAGATTACCAGTAGTTGTATTTTAGATTTAGAAAATACATATTTCTTCACTTTAATTAAATAGATTCATAATTGACTCTAAATAACTCTATACAAATAATAGTGTATTTAATTTAAATATTTTTATTTTTTAAAATTACAGTTTCAATTGTTTTTAATATTTTTGAATACCAGTCGAGTCAGATGGTAATCAATTTTAATAAGCATGTAATTTATTTTACTAAATGCAAACTATGGTATTTAATTAAAAATTATATTTTAATCTCAATGATAATTGCATTTTTTTGTTATATTTTTTGTTATATTTTTTATTTATATAAATGATAAATTATATTATGCCAACAATTATTAAAGTTTTAGGGGATAATCATATCAGTCATATTTTATGATTTAATATAAAAACTGATTTTTAAAGTTACTAAGAAATTGATAGTTAAAAAATCATAGCATTTTATTCTAACTATTGTTTATGGGTTTTTTTATTTTCTAAATTTTTCATTTTAATTCAAATTCTATGCCTGACTTTACTTTATTTTATTTAAATTCATCAATTGTATTTTTTTTATTTCTAACCACCAGAAATCACAATTTTCATTTTCAATTCTTTTTACCTATGCAAATAGATATCGACAAATAACATATTTAATCTGAATCTGTAATTTAAGCTCCAATTGAATTCCATATGATATCCTCGACAGTTTCCATTGTGAGTATCACTCATAAATACAAGTTTGAATATAAGATTCACACTCGTTTGACAATTGTAGCAATTGTTGGAGCTGTTGCCGTTGATTGCTCCATTGTGGTTATTGTATGTGGATGTGTCTGTGTTATATTCACACAATAATAATATATCAGACACACAACATACACACACAACACACAACAAGTGTGGCAGACAAGAAATAGAATATTATTTGTTGGCAATAACTAATAGACGCATGCAACATTTCCAATGCGAACTGCAACTGACCAAACATGAATCTAATGATAAACATCACAAAGGCCAATTTCAATGGTTGCCACCTGCCACCTGCAACATGTCATCTACTTCTCCTAGTGGTTCCACCCAATTGTCGAGGATAATTTTGTGACATTTGCATTTGGAGGCATAAACAAATACAATACTCACACATTTGTCTGTGCAACAGAGAGCTACTTAGTTTGTGGCTCTCGATATGTAAATTTTGATATTGACGCATTGATATAACAATCAATATTTAAATTGCCTACCTTGGTTTGTCATGTATCCTTTGATCTAATGGTCATCAGAGCGAAAACTAAGGATGAACAGTTTATATTTGCACAAAGACAATTTCCTGATTGCATCGATATATCATTTAACTTTAACTTTTTGTTATGAACACTTAAGGATGTAATAATATGTAATAATAAATTGTAATAATAAATTGTGTTTTATAATATACTTAAATATTATTAAATTTTAAAGAATATATATTTTATATAATAATTTTATGAAAAAACAAATATTTTCAAACATTGCAAATTAATTTATATTTATTTAAATTCATCAGAATTTTATTTTTTATTAATTTATTTTAACATATTCAAATTATTTTCTGACTTTTTTTGTACTATTATTTTTGAAATTTAACAATTTTTTTATAGATCTTCATCAATAAAGCAAAAATATTTCCTTTAATAGAATTATAGATTATACCTTCAATATGAGAGGATGTCTTAATCTTTAGTGCTTATTTATATTAATTTTTAAATAAATATATTAAAATACTTTAATATACTTACATATGGATTTCCGATATAAAATACATATTCTCATAAAATTTAATTTAATTTCCAGAATTTAATTGATCCGACTTATTTGTTTTTAAGTTACCTCTGGGAAAATGAGGTCTTAAGATCTTAAGGTCTTAAGTACCCCCAATGCTATATCCTCAAGTAATTGGCAGAAAAACTGTCAATGTCATCGATATGCTTTGGATGTTCTGGTAGAAGCCGGTGGCAAAATTTCATAAGGAACTTGAACTGAAACTGGCAACTGGAACCAAGTAACAAGCTAATTATGAGAGTTTGTCTAATAGGCTTAAAACCGGTGAAAGCCAAGTAAGGGTCATGCTTGAGCAACATTAAGTATGAAGTAGCTGAAAGTCCCCTAGGCGAGGGCAAATGAAGAAGACAACGAACGTCGAAACAAAAAGAAAACAAACTCGCCAGACAGACTGAAGGGTTAATTAGAAGGATAATTAGTGCGTAATCCGATATGTCAACAATGTGTACAGGGCGCTTTGGGGGATGGGACGTAATGAAATTCTGAACTGCGAGGTGTAAAGTTATTACAAGCCAAAAGAAAAGGCCAAGGCTAAAATCTAACTAACAACTGAGTGCAAAAGCCTTGAAAATTATGATGTAAATTCTTTAAGAAGTGTCGCCTTGGGGCTTCGAGGAAAGACGAAAGCATGAAACTTTAAACACAGTTCGAATTCCAAAAGTATTTTTGAAGCATTCGCGATGCACAGTGTGGTGGTGTGTATATTTTCGATGAGAAAGTTAAAATTTCTTAATAATCATTTTAATAATTAATTGATTTAATTATCAGTTTGTCAGTATAGCATTCCCATTGCTTTTAAATAAATGTGAAATATAATAAATCAAACAAGAGAATGTAATTTAAAAAAAGTAAAAATATAGATAATTTTTTTTTTATTTGTAGTAGTAGAAAAATATCCTAATACTTATTATTAAAAAACTATAACAAAAAATTTTTTTTTCAGTATTATTAAAAGTACGCGTTGACTTTTATGTAATATATAAAAGATATTTAATTTATTATAAAAAAATACATTCAAATGTTAAATTTAAATAAATAATATTTGAAATAACTTATTCTCTTTTTTTTTAATTTATTTAACATTTCGTAAATTTTATATCAAATTACAAACATTTTAAAAGTCGCTAATTATATTTGAAGTCGTAAAATGGCACAAATCTTGTCATCTTCTGGCAGTTTTATTTTAAGCTGCTTTTTGTGAACTGTTGCCACAATGTGCGCTGGCAACGTTATTTTAGTGTCGCTTTAAATGATGCACCAAAGAATTATGAATAAACATGCACTGCAGGTGGAACTGGAGTCGATCCCGATCCTTTATGGCAATGGGCGCCACCCAATTAAAAGGCACTCGACGGCCATTAAATGCGTCGCCCCGCCACATTTCGCAGTATTTTTTTGCAATTAGAGAATTATTAAAGTGTCATTAAACTGCGGGAGCTTCGTATATGAATCATGATATTTTTTATGATGACTGTCAGTGCTCGTGAGTATTTATGACTTGGCTTATTGAATAAAGGGTCTTGAGAATAAAGGGCTTTCAGGTGGGCGAAAGATCGTTATGGATATAAGAAACTAAGACTAGGGTATAAATCATATAATAATGTAAGCTTAAGGTAATTTTTAGGAATATAGTTGACTAACAAAGTGCTTGAGCTTTATAAAAATTAAAAACAAAATATGACAAAATATTGCAATTTACTAAAAATAAATATTAGAAAAGGAAAAAAAAACTTTGAATTGAGAAAAAAATTACGCTTATTTTAAATGTGAAATGTTAACGATATAAATAATATAAATATTGTAAGGACAAATTCAAGAATAAATTAAATATATATCAAACATCAATATAAATAACAAAAGTTGCCAGCCATATATATTATCTAGCTCTAGATTGTTTGAATTATATATCACAAAAGTCTTGACAAAGAAATTATGTTCTTAGATTGGAGTCGTCCAAGTATCTTAACTGAAAGCCTTTTAATAGCCAAGTGTAAGCCCAAAGTTGTTATTATAAGGACAAAACGTGATTTACGTTCATTTCTAGCAAATATTGAAATATTATATCCATATTTATTGAAGCAAACGCAAAGCTAGCGAGGAAATTGAATCAATGAATTTAGTGCGACCATCAGCAAAAATTACTTTTATGATAAAAAAGATACTAAAAGCGGGCCGAAACAAAGCAACAACAAAAAAGAGAAGTGACTGACCCACCAAACAACCCCCGAGGAGCAGGATAAAGGACCAAGCACAAAGGACACAGGAGCTGCTGGGCAGTGTGGCTATCTCATATCATAATAAGCGCTCATCAATTTCCATTAAATTTAATATGTCACTTTTGGCTCAATGGGACGTGGAACTTGGATAGGGAGGACAAAGACAAGGACATTGGCAAGTCACAATCAGAGTCAGTGTCCTGGCAAGGTCCTCGGCCCCGCTACCCGCCGCACTCATCATCATCGTAAAAAGCGTATGTGGCCATAAAAAAGCTTTTTCATAATTTCACTGGCAGCACTCACGGAAAAGGAAGTGCGCAAAAGCGGAAATAAAATATGATATGAGCTTGTAATAGATTTCTATCACAATTTGAGTGCACACACACACACACACAGAGAATGTGAAGGATGGACAGTGTCCAGGACAAGGACTCTGTCTAGGGGGTGGTCATTGAAACAAATGAGCGTGCTAAGTGAAAGTTTTGATTTATGCTGATATAATATACGCCTGGGACTAGAGCAAGGTCCTGCGATTGCACTGCTCGAGCATAAAATAATTCTAGGAATTTTTGCACAAATTTAGCTAAAACATGCAACAAGCCAAGACAAATTCAATTGAATGCCAAATGGGTTATAAAAAGAACCCTAGCTAGAACTCTTTAAAAACATTGATAATTTGGCCTTTAAGTACAGTTGGGGCTTGGTCGAATGAGTCAGCGACTGGCCACCTGGGTGGTCAAACAGTTTGTAAATCAAAATTAATTAAGCGCACTCAAAACACAGCTGAGGCTTCCAGCTGGGTTCAAAGTTTTGTCTCCACATTCATTGTTTTTTTTTTTTTGATTTTTTTTTTTTTTTTGCATTTCATACTTCAATAATTGAGGAATATCATGGCTCCCCACCCGCCCGTTAAACTTGTCCGCCTCCCTTGGCACCCTGTCATCCAATAAAACTTTTATTACACACCAACAACAACGACTGCAAATGGCCTGGCACATAAAATTGCTGCAGCTTTCCAAGGAATCCTCATCGAACTTGGACAAGGCTTCTCCCAGTCCCAGTGTCGTCAGCAGGTGGCTGCTGCGGCGAATGTGTTTTCCATAATTGATAAATTAATTAATTTTCAGACTCATTTGCGATATGTTCAAGATAATTTTAAGCACACGGCTCGAACAAACAAAGTCATCTGCGACCATTGCAGACCATTTTTTTATTATCGCCAACAAACCATTAAAAATTTGCTTATGTGCTGATTTCCATTAAAAACAGATATATTAGGAACTGACCTAAATGATAACCAGTTTAAAAAATAAAGACTAATTTTGATTTTAAAGTATCTAATTTGATTAATAAAAAATAAATACTTTATTTTTAAATTAAATAAAAAAAATTTAACCAAATGCAGCTATTAATGAATTTATAGCCCATGTTAATCGGATAAATAATAATAAATATATATTTTTTAATCCCCTTAAAGATTAATATAAATATTATATTTTTAAAGTGACATTAAATTTAACTCAAAAATTACCTTATATTTAAATTAAATTAACTATATTAAATTAGTTGTATAATAAAATATTCATTTGAGTAATTACACGTTGTGAAATTATAATTTCATACTTGTAGTGCTGGGAAACCAAATAAATAAATAAAGTAAATAAATAATAAAATAATTTAAACAAGATTTACAATTTTATATGTTTTAAACGGCTCTCTGAAATTTCAAAAAAAATTTAAAATAAAACTATTCATAGCTTTTTGGATATTGCTCATATTTATTGTGCTTATATTTATTGTGCTCGAATATATGTGAATTCCTGTATATTTATATATATATTTATATTTTTAAAAAAAACCTAATTTGACCTCGAGCCGACTTAACACATCTCATAATTTAATAATTTAAATAAATTTATATATATATTTATATTTTTAAAAAACCTAATTTGACCTCGAGCCGACTTATCTCATAATTTAATAATTTAAATAAATATGACTTAGGCACTTGATAAATGTTATATATATCTTTGTTAATTATAGGTTGTAAATATATTCATCACAAGAAAATAAGCAAAAGTTATTATTAAAGCTTCAGATGAATTATAACGGCCTGATTAATGACAAAAAATTACTATTCAAAATCAAAATCTGATGAACCCTCCAAAATGCTTACAGTTTTCTAAAATAATATATTGTAGCCATGTTATTGTATATCAAATGTATATAAACCTAATGAACCTCACCTTATATGCGCAAATTTCAATTTATGTTTAAGAATATATAATAAATATCAGAAGAGGTAATTAAAGTGAATGATTTGTGTAAAATGTGCAGTAGTAAATTTAAGAAGAGTAACAAACATAACTAACTGGATTTCTCCATATATATATATATACATAAACTCCACACTGTTCCATCCAGTTCTATTCAGTTATGGATGTGTGTGAGTGTAAGTTTAAGTCTAAGTTGCAGTTTGAGTGTGGGGCACAATGACAAAGACAAAGATGAATCCGCGAGTGAAGAAATTGTGGCACTTGATATCCATAAATAAGTACGTCACAATGTGAAAGTCGACGTGAGATGCAAAACAGCTCAGTTTTTTTTTGCCATTTATGCAGAAGTCAAGCTCAAAGTGCCACCGCATCTGCAACAGCAACAGCAATTGTTGCAAGTGTTGCCAGTTGCCGGTTGCCAGCAGATGCAACATGCAACTTGCAACTTGCAACGCTGGCAACTGTTGGCTGCCACAGAGCGGCATTCATTCTCTTATGAAATGGATTTTGTCATTTATTTATCGCTTTTTCACATACAAATGAAATCTGATTGAAATGTGTCCCTGTATCTCTTAACGGGCTGTGGGTGAGGTGCCCTGTCCGAGCTCCCCTTGCCCTACTCCGTCTAAGCAAAAGATTTGAATGTTCCTGGAAAACGTGGAACATGCAAACCCAAAGCCAAACTGGTCAAATCGAAAGAAACATTGGAGAAACGTTTGATGCCTAATTTGGATGCGAAAGCAGGCAACATCAATTTGGCCAATTATATTGACACTTTCGCTCGGCCATTGGCCATTGGATATTGGTTAGAGTTGGGAGTTGAATTGAAACGGAGCTTGACCAGGCGGCAATCGCATCAATCGAGCGCCGACTGCATTCTACACTCATAGCCAAGAACAATGTCCGACAAGCTGTGAGCTGCCAAGGCTCCAACTCGGCGATCTGAGAAATTGGCATATCTTTGCTTGACAATCAAATCTCGGCCTTAAATAGACGCAGCTGGCGGCTCACTCACTCAGACAGTGTCTCCACCTCACCTCCACCCCGTCTCCGTCGCCGTCTATGTCTCCAGCTCAGTTTGTGCAACGGCCTCCGACCCCGGTCAACGCCTGTTGCCAGTTGCCAGTTGCCTGGCAATGGTCATCAATTCGCTCGTTTCTCGATGATGTCGCGATGATCGCTGCCGCGTCTCGGCTCTGGCCAGCCCCAAAAGTGCCGCGCCACAGACGCAATCTCTGTGAGATCAGCCGCAACCGCAGTCGCAGCCGCAGCTTTGTTGCACGCTGCTTAGATGCAACAATGGCTGCGGCAGTGATCGTGACACAAGTGCGACGCTGTAAGCGACGCCTCGCTAACAAACTGGACGCTGCAGACGCAGAGGGCGGGCGTGTCAGAGGTGCCGCCAATTTTTCAACACCCAGCAGCACGCGGCTTGCCACAGCCCGTTGCAGCTGCAGCTGTGGCAGCAACCAAAGGCGAGATATCAACCGATATTGCAATTCGGTTATAAAAATTCTAACTGGAGCAATTGGAGCTTGTGGCATGGAGTATTGGCAATGTCTGCAAGTTGCCTTACAAATTTGTTGCAAGTGACAGTTACTCTGTTTCTGTTGTGGCACCAACAACATGCAACTACTCCCCTCCCCTCCTCTATCTTCTCTTGAGATAGCCTCTTCATTTAGCCAAATAGCCGCGCTCCAGTTAGCCGGATAATGATCGTGAGAGAATTCATGGAGCTGATTACTCGAATTGCCTGGAATTTTAATGCAATCAAAGTGCTAATTTGTGTTTGTTGTTAATTATTGTCACAAGTATTAAGCGTACAACAAAAAAACTGACTGAAATTAAAATAACTTTTAGAATTTTAGCTCAAATATAGAGTGGAATATAGTTGTATATTGGCGCTGCTTTTTAACTTAATTGAGAATACAATATCAAAGATAATAACTATAGTATATTGAATACATTACTATTGCAAAATAATTTTTTGATGACTTTTTATTAAGAATTTTAATTATTTGTGTTGCAATTTTAAAATGAAAATTTTAAAAATTAATTTTAATTTTTATCCGAAAAATGGCATTGAAAGTAATTATAAAATCGTGATTTTTTCTTTTAAATTCAAAGCGGTTTATTACCCAATTTTATGTTATACATTGACTCAACTTTTAGGGCAATAGGATTGTTATCTTTAATCATCATCAAAGTTTTCCAACTCTTAGTTCAATTACCTCAATTTTCTTTTACATCCGGATCAGAAAATTTTTTTTGATAAATTTGATTTTTAAGAAACATTTTTGCTTTTTCTAAAATCTCAACAGAATTTAGGGATATAAAGCTTATTCTAATTAATTTTGCTTATATTTTATAGCTTGATTAAATTTTATTTAAATAAAAATTGTATGAAATTCCCATTAGAACTGTCGGTTGGATAAATAAATTTACTATAAAAACTTTCTGCAAGTTTAAATATATTCACTTTTCGATTTAATTTTCTATATTTTTAAACGTATTTATTTACTCTATTTCTAACATTTGAATCAAATTAAAATCATAGGGTTCAGTTGAATTAAATAATATGTTTTCTCAATGCTTATTAATTTGCTAATCGTGATTGTATATCTTTCTCCAATATATATGATTTTTCTGTTATTATATAGCATATGAAAATATTATGTTCCCTGACAACTTAGAAGCAGTCGACAGTGAACTCAACCATGTTGTGACATTTTAACAGATACTATTTGCGATTTGTTTACCAAACTGAACCTCCTTTCCCGCTTCCCCTTTTCCTTTAACCAGTTACCAAGACTTGGTTGTCTTTTACTGTGGTCTGGACCCCGGTAGGCGTTTGGCACAAAGTGTGCATAATAAAAGTTTGAAGTCGCGCTAAATTGGGTGATAAAGTTGATCCGGGCACGATAAGCCCATTATAAATGCATTTAATGGCTAAATATTAAATGTATCTTCGTGTCGTTGTCGTGCTCGACTGCGTTCTCTTCTCCGCACGCTAGACGTCTGCGATGAGTTCCACATCCCACATCCCAGATCCCATATTCCAGATCCCAGATTCCAAGTCCGGGTATCAGGTGACTGCTAGCGATCTTGTTGCGCTGCCTTGGCTGCTTCTCCTCCTCCTACTTCTGCACCCCGGATACCGACTGAATTTATGAAGTTGTTTGCGCTTATTAAATTTTAAATTGAACACTTTTCGCGCCTGTGGCAAACATGCAACGCCGCACTTGCCACTTGCCACTTGCCACTTGGCGACAACTTGGCGTTACCTCGAGATGCACAGATAAGATTCTCTGACTGGTGACTGGTTCCCAAACGGGGCACTGGACTCGCAATTAGCGACGGCGCTTGAAATGTGTTGAAAGATATTTGATGAATGGATAGCGTGCCAAGTGGCTTGGATAATTTGAGCGAAATTCGGATTGAGATACTCGAATATTAAAACATATATTAGCTCAACTCTTAACAAAACTGTGAAACCTTTAAAAACCTTTTTAATGAAAGCTAACATTGAGAATTAACTTTGAGTTTCGGGCGGGTGAAAAAAAAATGTTTTCTAAAATTAAAGTAAGAATTAGTAAATTGTAATTTTATACAAGTAAAAAATTAACAAAATAAAAAATAATATAGATATTGATAGCTTTCATTTTTGTATTGAAAAAAATATCGTGTTGTTTTTGTAGTTTATCTAAAAAATCATTATACATTTTTTATTTGAAATTATTTTTTTTTAAGCTCAAAAAAATTGTATATTAATATTTATTTATTTTAATTTTTTTGGCTTTGTTTCTTTTTAAATAACTGTCAACAAGTGATTTATGTATAAGTAATAAAAATAACAAGCGTTAAGATCCCTGCTGATATATGTATATAGATATCAAATTAAAAATCATTTTTTTTAACTATATTTTTTAGTTTATTTTAGTTTATTAATATATATGACTGCAAATAAATTATTTAATTAAATTTATATTATTTAATTTAATTGAACCATGCAAAACCAAGTTCTAAAATAAAGGTCTCTTATTTCTTCTTAAATTCAGAATATATAAATTCGAAACATTTTCAAAGCTGCAATTATTTTGCTCTTGCATAGAATAATTTATCATTTTATTATTCATCATTACGTTAATAACTTTAAATTATATTCTGTTAATATTTAGTATAATAAATTTTCAGTAAAAAATATGTTAACTCCAGTCATAAAACTTATTAAAAATGCACAAAAAAATACTACTACAAGTAAATTTCTTCCACATTAGGCAACTATATTCTTAAAGATCAACTATAATAATTTCTAAGACACAAAGAATAGGCCTAACTATTTATAGACACCGTTGTGCAAATACTCTAAGCTAACTTCATGTTTTACTTCCGACTCTATTAGATACACAGACGACATTCAAATAAAGATGTCGCATTGAATGAATTATGAATTATATCACACGCTGGCGACCAAATTTGGTCAAACCCGGAATTCAGAAGACAGAGCCAGAGTCAGAGTACAGGAATACAAGAGTACAACAGTACAGGCCAGATGGGAAGACAATGCCTTGTGTTGGCCTGGTCTGAACTGGCTTAGCCTGGCCTGGCCTGGCGCTGGCCAAAACAATGACAATGGCGCAGCTATAAGAAATATGTAGAAACAAACCCAGGAACAACAACAACAACAGCTGAGGCAAGTCCAGGGGCTTATAGAGCCAGGGGGTGGACCAAGTGGCAACGATATGCCAAAGGCAACTGTGGCATTGTGTCGTCGTTTTGGATATCTTCATATGGCCATGGTGGGACGCCACGCCGAGCATTTAGTTGCATTTATTTGTTGCTATTAACTGGCGCGCTGACGCTTATCGAAACTAACCTGGCACTGAGTCTGGGATTGGTACTGAAGCTGCAGTTGGAGCTGGAGCTGGTCCTGCTGGTTCAGGCTAGACACGGAAAAGAAAAGCGCACGCGGCAAGAACAATTGACAAAGAGCTGAGCTAACAGACGCCCCCGCCCTCGATATGGGCATGTCCAGTTGGTCGTGGCGCACGTAGTATTGTTATCGTCTGGCAGAGATGTGGCAGACTCAGAGCCAGACTTAAACTCAGACTGAATGCATTCTTATGCTATATATTTCTCGTTCGATTCTAAGGCTCCTTTGGCTGGCTACTGCGCTTTTCATATGATTCAACCAAACAGCAACAAGCTAAAAAGTGCATGTTCATATCTCAGAATTGGTCTGCATCCAGAGAGGGTTCTGGCAACGTTGGCTACTGTTGTCCAATGTCCATTGCCCATTGCCCATTGCCCATTTGGCCATTGTGACCCGGGTCGGGTACTGTGGTTACCTTATAATGTGCCTGGTAATGCTCATCGTAATTTTTCCACATTGACGCTGCTTTTTCAGCGGTTTTGGCCATCTCGCTGCTTTAATCTGCATATCTTCATTTGAGTCTGCCGCTTTTGCTCTTAAATGCTCTGCGGTATCCCGGCACCAGTTGCACTCCCCACATCCTTACACCGCACACCTCCCCTCGTCTCTACCATGTTGCAGTGGCGTTTTTAGCAAAATAATGAGAATCATGATTTTGCTTTGCTTCGGTTTCTGTTGCCACAACGCTATTTTCAGTTTTTACGCCATTTTATTTTATTTTTTTTTTTGGTTTGTGTGTACAAATTGATATGCAAATTTTTGAGTAGCGCTACCGGGTCCGAGTGCTGAGAGACTCCTCCGACGATCGAGTCTCGTATTTATCGTAGCTAAAATGCCTCTGGAAACGAACGTTAATTAGCTCCAAAGTGTTGAAGACCACAGCGGCCAATGATGTCACCGAGCTGCCCATTTTGGATTTGAACTTGGTCTAGTTGGTCTACAGCATGAAGCGAGAATTCTTAAGAAAAATCGTGAATATATAGAGAATATAATGTAAATGAAAATAATTTTTAAAAGAGCTCTTAGTAAATTAAATACGCGGCTTACAATAATATAAGAATTTAATTAATATTAAATTAATTAAATAATATTAAAAGAACAATAACAAAATAGCAAACGGTGCATATAATACTGATAAAAAATAGATTAATATTAACATTCTATATATCAAGGAATATCAATACTTATGTATTTAATTAAATTAAGTGGCAAAGTATTCAAATCAAAGATCAAGAAAGGGAGAATTTCAAAAAAAAAATATTAAATAAATAAAAATAATGTTAATCGTATTATTAAGACAAACATAGAAGCATTTAAAAATATTTGTTTCATAATTATATCTAAAAAATAATGTTTATAATTTTTCTTTCATAGTTCCATTACTCAATGGAGAAGAATTATGAAATAAATTGCTACGAAGCTTCAAAAATGTCAAATATATAATTATGCACTATTTCTTGAGAATTATTTATTGCTTCAAATATAAAACTTTATTTTTTTCCGAAAAACTAGACTTAATTTCCAATTTTCTATAACATTGTAATAATATTTGCAGTCTCTTGTATTTAAGAATAATAATATATTTATATGAATGCGTCACACATAATTTCATTTATAAATTTTTTATTTTATTTTTAATTATTATTATAAAAATTTATATGTAAATTTAAAAAAAAATTTAAAAGTTAAACTTTATTCATTTTAAATGCTTAAGAGTTTGATACAAAATATTTTATTTTATTTTCTGCATTATATAAAATCCTCCCACAAGTTGCCAACTAAAATTCTAGCATTCTCAACTTTTCAACATTCACTCCATTTTGATAAATCCACTTTAAATACTGCTAAGCATTCACTCTTCTGCTCCCGTTTCCCCTCTCAGCTCTCATCCAGTCGAAACATGGCTACAATAATCTTGGCTGCCTCTTCCTCGCCACTTTCAAGCCTGCCCCGTCCCCTCCTCTATTGCCTGGCCAGAAGCCTGGTCTTTGGGGAAACAAGTTTCTGCACTCGCATAATCTGCATGAACCATAATTTTATTGAGAGCACGCCTGCCAATAAATAACTCCATTTCGTCCCCACCCTGCATCTCTGCTGCCCCGCTGTGTGTCCTGGCCACAGCCGTGGCCATTTATTAATATGGAAATCTACAGAGAGGCCGCTGGAAGCTGGAAGTGCTTCTGCTTCTGTTGTGTGCAACGTTGCCACTCGCAGCCTAAACACATTACACGATAGCGTCAAATGGAAGCCGATGGAGCACACCACTTGGCGCTGCCCCAGCCCCAGTCCCAGCCGAAGCCCCTGTCCCTCCATTCCCCGCTCTATGGCAGAGCCTGACCCTGCAACAGCCTCTGTTGTTGGCCGATGCCGCCATCGTCATCATCGTGGTCGTCATCCGCCTCGTTCTCATTGTTATCGGAATGCTGCTGCGCCATAAGCAACTGCCGATGCGGTTGAGGATGGAAATGGGAATGGGAATGGAGATGAGGATGAGGATGAGGCTGAAGATGAGGCTGCAGCTGGAGCTGGGACCATGAGTTGGGGTCGAGTTAAACAGGCGGCCATCACAAAAGGCTGGCGACGTAGTCGAACGCAATTTCAATTTCATGTTATCCGCAAAATATTCATTTTAATATCTCTTCAATCCAACGAGGGATGCGCTGCCAAACAATGGCCTGGATGGGCTGCCAGGAGTTGGAACAGATACACACACACACGCTTTATCAATACACTTTACAAATATGATATCCATAAATATCGCTAATAACCAATCCCCGTCCAGTGTTCAAAATGCAAATTGCTTGTGTCCTGCCCCACACGCAACTTTGTGCTTCTGGCCAAGTTCTCTGGTTGGCCACGTCGGTGGTTGGATTCATGCGTAGTCCATGTTTGCCCGCCCCATCGCCCAGCTTAGCATATGAAATGTTGGAGTCGTTCTAATCCCCAGACAGGCACCCTACAGAGCTAACTACGAGATACATACACAAGTATCTGTAGCTGCATTTGTATCTGTATCTATAGCTGTATCTGTATCTGGCACATTCGGGCATAATCATAATGCACGCAGCGAGTCCTGTCTCTGTCTGACTCCTCCTATTTACTGCCAGTTCCTGTTGTTATGTATCCTTACTGCAACCGTAATTTTCCTGGTTAACCCCCCAACCCCTTTGCCAAGTTCGCCCTTCGCGATTGTCATGCAAAGTTACCGCTGTGGTCCTGGCGGTTTTCATTTTCATTCAGGACAACACATTGGCGTACAGTTACGCCCTCACAATATTGTTGGACATAATCCTGCATCCTTTAAAGTACACAGATAGACGCTTTACTGCAATTATTTGAGATGAGAAAATAAGCCAACTTTAACTACTAAATTTACTAGGAAATTTGAGATTAAATAAATATTTTATATATGTTGAGATATTCACAACTTTAAAAAAAAAAAAAAAAGTAAAGTGCTTTCAACAATTGCTTCTATTTATTTATATATATAAGATATATAAGATCACAGCGGATCGATAATTTTTTAATTTTCTCTCTAATAAATTCTTGAAATTTGTTGCATAGTTTTAAGTCTTTATAAATACTTCAAAGTCTTAAAACATCCTAACTATTAAAATTTAATTTTACAGCTCGGCACTCTATTGTTATGCAGCTTACTTTCAATTTTACTTAATCATTTATTTAATTACAAAATAATTTCTCGTTTATTTCTAGTTCAAGGTAAATTTTAATGCATTGCGATACCAAAACCCCAAAAAGAACATTTTGTAATTGTCGCAACCTGAATGAACTTTGAGGATATTTAAACATTAACTAATGCAACTAACATTTGGTCAACTAACAATTTATTAAAACTGACGTTTACTTTGTCAAATTAGAATATTATTTATTTAGAATGTAAATATGAACTGTGGACCACAGACTGCAAATTGTAACCACAACTTATTTTTGTGTGTTTGTGTGTATTTGTGTGTGGTGTGTGTGTGTGTGTGTATGGGGTGTAGAGTGTGTGTTAAATGCAAACATTTAGCGTAACGCACATTTGTTTCCCTTTTAGAGCCCCAAAACCCCCAGACTAGCCAACTAAATATACGCCCCCTCTCACAACTCCAGTTTGGGCCATGTAGATGCGGGTTCGACGACGTCATTAATATTTATGCTATTCTATGGATAGCTCTGGCTGAACTCACTTTTTGCACTTTACACAAACACAC
The DNA here is from genome assembly GCA_035043045.1 of Hirtodrosophila alboralis. Lineage (NCBI taxonomy): Eukaryota > Metazoa > Arthropoda > Insecta > Diptera > Drosophilidae > Hirtodrosophila > Hirtodrosophila alboralis. The sequence continues at coordinate 371,363 of JAWNNH010000285.1, read as the reverse complement.
ACACACCCACACTTATACACACACTCACACACACACACAAAATGCAGTACATTAGAAATGTAATTATTATTTTAATTGGACTGCAGAGCTCATTTTGTCTACTGAAAGGGATGGGGCAGAACTGGACAGGTGGTGCATGTATATTTGGCAGTGCCACAAATAATAAATGACTGCAAATTTGGTTGGCTTCCATTTGGCCATTTGGCCATTTGCTTGTTGGTTAACCGACTCACTGTAAATATGAATAATTTCGCATGGCCAGGCCTTGAATTAGCATTCAACATCTGTTTCAGCAGAGACCATAAAATGCGGCTCATCATAAAAAAAACAAATGTTTGAGTATACTCAAAAATTATTCACTTTTTTAGCTTTTAAATGTCCTTCAGTTCATCCAATCAAATACAAAGTTGCAGAACTCTACTGACGCATTCAAATTCAATAATTTTTATTGCCTTAGACTTCTGCTCTTCAAAATAACTCTTCGACTAGTAAATACCCTATAGCCAGATCCTGAGATATCTCAAACGCAAGTAAGGACAGTATAGTCGACTATACCCTGCTTTTGAAGTATTTGCAAACCGTTTAATTACTTAAATTAATTGAATTAATATACTAAAGGAATACATATAACTAGATTAATTTAATTGCCTTTGTTGAGGATATTTATGTTATGTTATCTTGATATTTAATGATCATCTTGGTTATCAACATATGAGGGTTACATTAGCCCATGGCTACAGCAGGTGCCTCAAGTGGTGCAATTTGCGACCAAAATGTACAACTCAATTGGACTTGCAAGTGCAACATGTAACTTGCAACTGGCAACTTGCAACTGGCAACTGGAGGCCAAAGAAGCGTCGCCATCTATAAAAGGAAGAGAGGAACAAACACACAGACAACTTGTGTAGTTATATACTGAAGCGGACATGCGAAAAACAAAAAAAAAAAACAATAAAACAAGAAACATAAATTCAATATGAACTTGTGAGAGAAGGAAACCAAATCGGAATCCAACAAAAGTTGAATCTGGAGTCCGGTTCGCTCCACTTGTCGCCATTTGCTGGTGCTGACTCAGGAGCTGCTCGCTGCTCATTCGCCGCTGTCATTCCTTTTAATTTCATTTATTTTGCAAAATACAATTTAATTTGATGTGAATGCAACTGACAACTGGCAACGAAGACTTTAGCAAAAAAAAAATAAAAAATGAATATAAAAAAGCAAACAACGACAAAAACGGCAAACAACTGGCAAAGAAGTCGTTTCCTCTCAGTTGAGAGGCCTCCTTCTTCCATAAGGCAAATATTGAACTACAATAATCATCAACATCGACATCCACATTCACATCCACATCCACATCGACATCGACAACGGCACAGCGGCCATATCAGCGACATCCCCGTCATTGGTCGCCATTTCGTGCCGCCGTTCTCATCATCATCCTCATCCTCATCCTCGTCATCATCATCATCATCTCCCTGTTGAACGCCATCGATTTGGTTGTCCGTGGGTTGCATGTAGGAGACTGTGGGGGCAGTTGTGGCATGTGGGGAAGGGTAGAGCAGTCAGCTGAAGACAATCAAGCGCAAAAACGAACGAGCAATTGTGGCACACGGATGAACCAAGCCAATGATTGTCATGAAGATAACAAAAGTTGCCTTTTTGCATACCAAACATCGCCAGCAACAACAGCAACAACTAAGCTGCCACAACAACAACATGCACCGCAGCAACATGTTGCTCAAAACTAACAAAGTATTGATTGCGCCGATTGCAAGTGGATGTGGATCACTCGTCGTTGTCGTCGACAGCAACATGGATTGTCATCCAACTTCAGCAGCAGCAGCAGCAGCAACAGCAACAGCATCGACCATCAGCCTTAGATCCAGCTTCAACCTCAGCATCCTCCTCATCCTCCGCATTGCAACAAAAGTCATTTAGTTATTGTTGCTGCTGCTGCTGCTGCTGTCGATGCTCAGATGTTGAGATACTTCGATGATGCCGACGACATTCTCATCCGCTTATCAAACTTCAAACAAATCATTTTGTTGGCGGCCTTGTAGGTTACTTCTTTCAGGCTGGATTTGAATAGTCGACGTAGGTCAGGAAAGCAGAAGAAGAGGGATCTGCATGAATATGTGAATTCTTAAACAAACAGAATAAAAAATTGGATATATTGTTTGGAATATGTTTGCTTAATACATAAATTAGTTTACGGATTAAATTTGATGGTATTTTTAAGATACATGCTTTTACTAATTAAAAATTTGAATTTACAATTTTGTTTTACAATTAACATTGTACATAAAGTCAACTATTTTTATACTATCAAGAAAAAATAATTAATTAGTTTTTAAATTAATCTCTTATAAATGAGGGCAAAATATTTGTATGTAAAAATTATACAAAGTATATAAAATAATTCAATTTAATGAAACTTTACTTAGACTTAAGTATTTCTCATTTAAACAGTGCCTGTTCTTACAAGCACCCACTGTATTTGGAAACATGTATTTTTCTTCATCTTTTATTTATTTATATTTTTCATTTTCGTCCACTTTAACATATTCAAAATATTACTTACAAGCCATTAAAATTAATCTAACTAAATAACACTTTTAGTGTTATGATGATTGCATATAAAAATAATTCAATATCTTGCAGCAAATTAAACTTTTTAAATAAATAGAATATAATAAAAAATAAAAATTATTATTTTGTATTACTTAACTGACTTTAAATATATTTTTTTTAAATTATAATTTTTGATTTATATTAGGAATTTTTATCTTTAAGCCAAAATAATTATTTTTAAATATTGTTTGTCTAGAAATAATAGACTCGGCTTTGTATACATACAATAACTCAATGAAATAAATTGAATTGCCATACAACTGCAACAGATTTAAAATTCCCTATATGGGACCATTCTCTATAAGAAGAGCAGCCAGCGTTGTCCATAAACATCTTTTCGTCTATATTTATCTAGCTTGCATCTGACATGCTCTAATAAATTTATAAAGTCAGATATTATCGCCACATCTTAACTCTCCCCCCATGTAGTTTGATGCCAAGACACATGTGGGTGGGAGCAAGAAGGTTTCAATGTAAACCATCATATGTAATGATGATGATGGCGATGATGATGCAGTCTGAAGAATTTCGAGGCAAGCGGAGAAATCAATTTAATTTTGTTGGAAAATGATGAGTTCAAAAGGTGTGAAAATACCTACAACAACGCGACGGATTGATGAAGGCGCTGAAAATCTTGAATACTGCCCGGACCACAAATGCAAACGCAGACACGTATATAGATCTAGGCCGGATTCGTTGCACCACGGCTCCATGCCACAATTGTGCCACCCAAAAAGTGGCAGCCAAGCTGTCATTAGCGGTATTCAAATCATAACATAAATACACTTGTCGTCTGCCGAGTGCCGAGTGCCTTCTGCTGACTGCCAAGAATTAAATGCTGAAAGTTGAGAGCACTTGGGGCACGCCTAGAGCTACTTGGTTAGATTATGACAGGAGATGGGGAATGGGGCATGAGTCTGGCTGGGACAGGCTGACAGGCGACGCGTTGCACAGTGGTAACTGCTCAGATATTTCATTACAAAAATGCAAAAAACATTATTTAAATAAGTTAAAAATTTTAATAAAGTTTTATAGTAAATTATAGGAAAATATTTTCAAAAATTAGATAAAATTACATTAAATAAGAATTTAAGAGAATTTTTCTATTATACATGCCAATATGCAATCTTAATATCAAATTTTAGGATTTTTGACTTTTAGTAACATTTTAAAGTATCAAAATTGATTAAATATTCTTAGCATGAAATCAAAAATTATGTTATTATAAAATTGTATTTATAAATTAAATTAAATACGAATTAATAAAATTAAATTAAATTAAATATTTAACACATGATATTCATTTTAAAATGAAATAAAATAGTTGAAATTCAACACAAATGTTGATTTATAGTTAAAACACAAATTAATTATTTTATTTTTTGTCATCACCCTGACAATTGCCCCACAGTGCAACTTCTAATGTTGCAGTTGTTGCTGTTGGCTTCTTGTTTAGTTGTTTGTTGCTGTTGTCTGCCTGGCAACTTGTTGGCTGCATTTCATTTTGATAACTTGTCAAAATAGTCTGATGTCTGGAGGGCAGCCAGGGCGTATGATAAATGCGGCCAGACAGCGAGGAAGCCACTGACAAAGTGTTGAATGTTATGCCACTTTATTATTACCATTAAATTTAGTACACAAGTTGTGCATTGGTCTTTTTCGTTGGCTGGAAAACACCTTTAACTTTGCTGGATTTGTTGCAGGTTGTCTTTATGACTCTACTGGGGACCTAGACATAAACCAGGACAACTCTGGTCGCATAAACTTGTCAGGCAATGTCATAAAAACCCAACCCCCCTACACATTGAATATGAAAACACTTTGGGGAGGCAACGCTCTCCGGCTCGAATCCCAAACGAGAATCGAACGATAATATTTTTCTAATATTTCAGCAAAAATGTTTGCTGGACAACCCCAAAATATAGAGAATCAACCCAACTCTGACCTTTATTAATGCCAGTTGGCTTTATGTGCTCGGTTGATTGGAATATGATATCGAAATTGAGTTTTATGTGTACGTACTATATGCCTGCTCGGCATTTATTTATTTACAAGTTCAAATCGACTGCCTTCCCAGCCTCACCTTTAACTAATAAAGTCTTTGGGACTCCTTGCCTGGACACGGCTTAATTTGTTAGACGTTATCGCTTCCGCTTAAAGCTAACTGCTCTGCCGGCTGCAACAAAATGCATTTGGCATCCGCAGCAACTGCAAACTGCAAACTGCAACTGCAACTGCAGTCTTGCAACTCGTTTGCCTTTAGGCTAACAGTGAGGGGGGGAAATCCGGAGAGAGGTTGTAGAATATGTTGTAGTCACGTGCAGTGTCCAATAAGCCAAACCCATTCGCATGTTGTGAGATCTCTTTCGCCTTATCGACATTTGCGTGGCCTTGGAACTGAGGGGGAAGCCAAGTACCAACTATGTATATATATATGTATTTCAGCATAGACTAGGGGTTTGGGGGTTCTGGAAATGTTTATAAAGAATATGCTATAAATTCAATTTATAAAATTGTGTCTATACAATTTCGGCAAAATAACTAAGATACTTTAAAAGTTATTTTACAGCGTTTTAAAACATCATTAGATATTTATAGAATCCTTGTTTTCGAATTTTTATTTATTTATTTTTTTTTGCCGTTAAGGTTTTATAAAAATAACAAGAGAATATTTAAAATATTATAAAGAATACATGTAATAAATTTTGCAATTTAAAAATCAAATTAAAACAGTTCTGCTGTTAGGTTTATAATTTGCAGCTATATAATATATATTTTAGCTATATATAAATACAACAAAATTCAATACATTAATTCAATAATTTAATTTGAATGTAAGATGCAAAATTAAATACTTAAGGTAAAATTATAAGGTCGAATATAAATAAAATAAAATTTATAAGCGAATTCCTGTGTTTTAATCATTCTATGAACTCTTCAGAGACTAGTATAAATGGTAGAGAAATAAAATTGAATATATAGATTCTCAAATACCATACTCATACCATACTTGATAATAGCAATAAAATCTTATTTTTTAATATTAATATTTTTTAATATTAATTGACAAAAGCCAATTTGATGGATTCCCCGCTTTCTAATATTATTTTGTAGTATTTATTATTTTTATAAAGCTGTATTATTAATTAGAAAAGGCTAAGTCGCCTGTCCTCTTTACTTTATTATTATCCCACTTGTAAATCCTTATTGTTAACATTTAAGTGAATAAAATTCAATATAAAATCATACAATTTTTTCGAAATTTCTCGTTACACCTCCATTTTCATTGTTTATTAAAATATGGCAATTCCATGGGACACATTTTATTTCAAAGTATAACTAATCTCAAAAATGCCAATCCGTGTGGTCATCTGCCAGTTACTAAACAACTGCAACAACAGCAACAACAACTTTAAATGCCTGGCAAGGACAACAACATGAATAATCCATTTTTCGAAACACTTGTAAGCCTGGTCCTCGTTGCCGGTCTCCAAGTTGTTGTTGGGACGATCATAGATATAAAGACGACCGCTCGTTCCTCAATCCGTCCGCCTGTCGATCGTTGGGTGTTGTCTAGATCGTGGCCACGCATGGGGCAACTGCAGGAGCTAAAGTTGCAGCTAAAACTGAAGCTGTAGTAGTAGTTGCCGTCAAGGTTGCAAGCAACACCAGCGCCGAGATTAAAGATTCCACCATAAACAAACAAGCGAAATAATTGAGGCAAAATTGAAGCAAACTACTCGAACTCGCAGCAAGGGGCAGAATGCAACTTGCAACTGGCAACTGGCAACTGGCAACTGGCAACTTGGAACTTGGAACTTGGCGATCTTCGAATATGGATATGGCCATGGCAATGGGCGCTGCTTCAACATGATGCCACAAACCAGTTCCCAGTGCAACAATTAGCACGGAATTTGTGGGTGCCATAAAACGCGCTACACGATGGCCGCATGTTGTGCCTGGGCCCATTTCCATTTCGATCGGCCATTGCCAAAGGTGGGTGATAAAACCACAGAGTCTATGAGGCACCCAGTTTGTATCTAACGGTACCAACTACCCATAGCATATACATATACATATGCACCTCAAATAGTTGCTCTTAGCGCCGGCAATGCAACTCGCACTCAATTAGACACACTTCAAAGTTGGAAAACATATGAATACATATATATATTTCCCAGACATTTCGGTTATTATTCATATGGCATTTTCAGCACTCGTCTTTCATAATTTCTTGTACATGCAGACAAAACTTAATTACTCATAGAGATCAAACAAATTGTACGCAACATAAATATGAATTCTACATAGAGCAAATCGGCGGGCCACTTGGCGAATCAGTTGGCGGAACGGGGGAAAAAACTCGGGGGAAAAAAGTAAATAATATAGGGTTATGAAGTTGCCATAAGCCAGAAATGTGCAAATTATTATAACCAAGAATTGTCTAGTTGAGACTGCTAGACTGGATAATACCCTGTAAAAATAAGCTATTAACTATAGACAATATATCTTAAATATAAATCTGACAATCTTAGGGCAGAAATATGTTTTACAGATACAGATTCTAAGTAACAGAACGGAAAATTTTTAAGAAAATATGTAGATTATTTTATTCAATTATTTTATAAGTTTTTCTTTTTATAGTAAACAGAGTGTCCTCGGATGAAAACACTTTTTTTGGAAACTATAAATAAAATTTAATATTCATGTTTGGCCCCATCTCCAAAATAATTTCTCTCAATTTTCAGTCGGCCTTGCTATTTTTTTAAAAAAAAATACTAAGAGTATTTTTATGTTAATGCAAACTGACTCTGTCAGATAAGTAGACAATTATAATTGGACATTGCTTTTTGCTGATAAAAGAAAAAAAAAATATATAAATACTTTTCCTATCAAGGAAACCTTTGTCTATTATGAACAATTACGCACTACATTATACCCTAACATTTTTGTTCAAAATTTTTATGTGTACAGGGTATAATAAACATTGAAAATGTTGTCTGCCTATATAAAATCTTGATCTTGAAATCCCCGCCTGACTGCATCCCAGACATGGCACAATTTCTCATCGCTCATTTCGATGCAGGAGGCCAGATTCGTTAGCCATGAAGGCAGCTCCTTGCCAATAGCCAGACCTCTGGCATTTAATGGTTCGCATTTGGCGCATTTGCAGTCTGGGGGCCTGTTAATAGTTCTCAGCTCCATGTCGACATCGCCCTCAACCGGCAATTGTGGACCTAGACTGACACTTTATGGGCCCCATTCTGCTAACGGTGTCCATGCAAAAAGCCGCATATGAAATATGTGCGCCCATGAAATGAGTAAAATTTCTTTGGAAAAGCGCAACATTGTGGAAAATGGAAAATTACAAATCATAAAGGCAATGCAAAAGTATTATTTAAATAGAGGTGAGGACAGTTGAAGTTGGGCCTGTAAATGGCAGAAAAAGTTGTCTGTAATTCAAATGGAATTTATATTTGTAACGCCAACAGAATTTAGTATTCAAATTTGATCAATTCTTCTAAATATCTGACACGCAATGTCAACGAGAATATTTGAATTTTAAGACAATATATGCAGTATTTATAAACCCATTCCCCGGTTTTTGAATTGTCATATTCAGTGAACAATTATAATTCGCAGCGACATTAACTTGTTGCGGTCTAGCAATTATAATTTGTTACATCGGCAGACAAAAGCGCTGCCAAAATGACAACTGCCTAATTACCAAGACAGAAAAGCTTTATAAACATTTGTGCATTTGATATGCCAATTCAACAAACAAAAAAAAAAAACAAAAAAAAATCTCTTGCTGACGTATTAATTGCTTTTGTCACAGTGTTTATTTATCTAAAATATTTGCAAAAAAAAAAATGTTCCCATTAATTTTGATTAATAAAGAGGCTAACTCAAAAAAAAGCTTTAAACACCAAAACTAATTGAATAGGATAATAATAATATATCGAATGAATTGTCAAACATTTCAGTTAATTTTTGGCATTGTTCATAAAATTATTCTTAAGAGAAACAAATGTAGTTTACAAGGCATTCATTAAAATTGACAATGTTATTGAAGAAGAAAGACTTAAATAATTAAATACTCATATAAAATAAGTTAAAAAAAATTTAAGAAAAATTAAAATTTTCTGCAATAAATCTAAACTGCAAGAAAATAAATTAAATACAATTTTGACAATTGGGAAAACAAGTAGTATAAATATGTATGTATAGCCCAAGTCTATGGAATTTGTAATTCATTAAATTTCTTATAATTTTTTTTATAACATCGAAAATAAATCTTTTGTTTAATGGAACCTTCGATCTGCACAATAAAATGTGTGAAATTTTTAGCTTTCTATGGGTCACTTGGCTTTCAGCCTGTTAGCTGCAGATGCAACATCTGTTCCAGAGTTTTGGGACTTTGGTGGGGCGTTGCCCAGATATGGGAATGGTATGATATATAGGATACGCGTGGCATACACACGCCTGGAATGAGGGCTGGAAATAATACTACTTACCACACAAGCTGTCAATTGGGATGAATTTATTGAACCCATAATCGTTGCGATCTTCAGTTGAAGAATGCGATCCATTTCCCGGAAAGGAAACGTCACTAAAAGTTTTGCAATTTGCACGCTGGCTTTATTTTTATATTTTTGATCATTCGATTTTCGATTTCGCTTTTTTTATATGCAACTACCACAGTTTACATTACGTGTATCTACTTTTTGTATTATTTATATTCATATTTATATATATATGTATCTTTATGTATAGCCATAAAATTAGTTAATTGTGTGAGGGCTGCCAGGTTGGATCTCATTTCCTGTTCCTGTTCTCGTTCACGTTCTGCAATTTATACAACTTATTGCTAGACTTAATGCATTTAAATGCCTTCAAAATCGCTATTAATTACTCGTACTATATGTATATAGACACAGAGGATATATTCGTATATATATATATGTGTGCTAGATCAAGCTTAGCGTAGTGTTATGCTCAAGATATGTACTCCACAAAAACCATGTGTGTTCCAATTGGCCAGGATCGTCATTTTGATTACTTTTCAGCACCTCGCGATTCCGACTCCTCCGCATCCGCCTCGGTTTCGACGTCTGCATCCAACTCTTCATTACCATCCTGCTCCTGATCCTGATCCTGTTTGTGTTCGTGTTCGCTCTGATTGCCAGTGCTCTCATTTTGATTGTTTTCCATCTTGATGTTACTCAACGGATGCCAGATATTATTACTCACAGCTCCATCATCCTCCCGCGATGAAGGACTCTGCGCCGGCTCCGAAGTTGGTGACTTGCTATTACTTCGTCGCTCCAGACCATACGGATGATGTTGCTGACCACCAGCGCCACCTAAGAAGCCGGGAAAACTCAACAGTCCAGGTGGATATGGATACTTGGCGCCATTTGCAAAATGCGGCGGAGGTATGTTGGCAAAAGCGCCAGGACTCAGCTCACCGGGCTAAAAGGGGTTAAATTTATAGAAAAAAGAAAAATGTGGAAGTAATTATCAGGCTGTCTAAATTGTCTATCTTTGGATAGTTCTAATTCCTAAAGTAAAAATGATTATGAATAACTTGAGTTCTATCCATCTACTATCGAATGAGGGCTATATAGATATTTGATATGAGTTTTTGCATTATTATTTTCTCTAAGTAAGACCTACTTAAATGTAAAATTTTACGTTAATAAATAGAAATACTAACAGAAGGAATTTCTTAATGCTATAGAGTTTAGAGAATTATCCGATTCGTTTAATAGAACCAACTTTAGAATTCTCAGTGCTTAATTAAATATTTTAATGTTTTTTTAATTTTCTGTAGACTCACCTTGGGCGGCATTCCATTGAAGAAGGGTGGCAAATATGGAAAGAAGAGTTCCGGTCGACGCTGCATGAACTCCTGCTCGGCAGTGGGCGCACCAGGACCAGGTCCAGGACGCATAGGCAGTTCCAGAGACATACGACGGCCGCGCCGTGATGTGGGATTTGTCCACATATGCGTGCCCATGTGCACCTATAGGAAAGTAGAGAAGAGACAAAAAAAGAGTAGAAAGAAAGGTCAGTTTTGGGCACTAAGAACTGCTGAAGGACAGAGCTGAACCGCACCTTAAGGTTACCCTTGGTGGTGAAGGCCTTCTGGCAGACATTACACTGGAAGGGCTTGTCTCCGGTGTGAGTGCGCATGTGAATCTGTAAAGCCGAGCTGGAGCTAAAGTTACGTCGACAGACATGACAGAAATGCTTGTTGTTAACCGGCGGATCCAGGCTAGAGCTGGGCGGACCGGCGGACATTAGTGCCTGCTGAAAGTCCAGCGGGCTGGCTGGAAAGCGATGTGCATCTGTGAAGGATCAGCAGCCAAATAAGCGAAAATTGTGCTTGAAATAGACGCACAAGGATACGCTACTTACGCAGCTGCATCTTCATCAGCGATTGCTCCGCATCGGCAGCAGCAGCGTCCTGTTGATAGCTTGTGGCAGCGGCACTAGCACCACCCTCGCAGCCCACCTCTTCCGGGAGCAGCTGGGAATCGGACTCGGGCTCCTCTTTGATGGCTGCCGACGATGGCGCGACTGACTCGACAGGCGCCAGCTCCTGTGATGGCTTTGGCTTCTTGGCAAACAGATTTGGATTGAGAGTGAGCTGAAATAAATGTATATTGATAATGATTATGAGCAGACTATTCAGACATATGCACTGCCTAGACCCAGCCCTATACCGCCTGGTCCTGCTCTTGGGCTGAGGGGCGCTAATTTCATCGCATTTGCCAGTTAATGTGGCGTTCATATCGTGCTCCTCCAACTGCGGCCCAGACGACAACTCTTAATTATCTTATTTTTGAGCAGGCAACAAAAACATAATTTACAATTTTTCTATGCCATCGCGTATAATAATGCCAACTAATTATCTCGCACAGACAAAGCCGCCTGGGGTCTCATATTTTTATGGCAAAACAATTGTTTGTCGTTGGATCTTGTTCTGGTTTGAGGCTGATGGGGCTGATGGCTGTTTGCCGTTTGCCTGAGGTCTACTGACTGCCTGACTGAGGGCTGACACCAGTCCGAGATACTCGGCGCGCGACAAACAAAAGATTAAATAATTTTGCATAAAGCGTAACATAATTTATTTACATTGAATGCATCGCACACACCGCCACCGATCCGGCACACAAGTGCGCCTTCCCCCTCTGTGCATCATCTCAGAAAAATCCCATACCACATGCCTCATACCCCATATCACAATCCTCATTCCCATGCCAGAGGCAAGTCACATTTATCTGCTTCTAGTCGAACGGGTTGGGGGAAGTTGCGGATGGTTCCACAGTTTCTGGTACCAGACTCGTAAATTTCGCATCATCATAATGCATTCTCGTAATTACTACTTACAATTTTTGAATCATTTAGAAATTTCAAGCCCAAAACTTGATGCCCATGCCCTCGAACATCCCCCCCCTCAGCCAGTGTCTGATCTTTTGCAGATCATCAACAATGTGTTAAGCGAGCAAATCGAAACAGAGCACTCAGTATGGAGACAACAGTCTGTTGGTTTGTCTGCTCCCAGGCGGCAGGCAGGGTAACAGGGCTGATTACTGGCTGAAAATGTTATGACATTTACACTGCAACTGCATTTGGGCCAAAATATATTATGGCAAACAACAGGAGCGGTTCAGCGGGACAAGAAGCGCCCAATGCAGGGCGACTTCATAAGATGAAGTTATGTAGATTTTACTAAAGTCAGATTTATTTTATAGAATTTTTGAGTGATTGAGTTGAAGAAATTAATACAAATTGAATAAACTCCGAATTTTGTGAATAATTTATATATCTCTATACATTTATTTATATAAATTTTAAACCCGAATCTATTGGTTAACTATTAGTATTGAGTGTCATTCCCTAATATTAGCTACTACATTTATATATTTTTAAACCTTTCTCTATACCAACTTCTACTCTCCACTCAATAGTTTTGTAATCCGTCACCGTTTTCAAAAATTCTCTTACAATTTTGGAAATACTCCAAGAATGTAAAATATAATGAACGATGTCATTAGTCATAGAGACAATGTCGCATTGTGCGCCAGCCAGAAAACCAGAGCATGAATCTGAGGACGAACATACTCAAATATTAATACTCGCATTTGTACTTAAGTTATGGCCAGCCACAGAAACCTAGACACAGACATAGAACATAAGTATGTACGGAGAGTTCCCCTCAATTTCTCTTTAACATTCCCCATCAACAAACTTCGAGTATCTCGAAGACGAACGAACGCACTTTAATAAATAATTGACATTGTTGTGCGGTGTAATCCCAGCGCTTTAAGACTTGCCCAGTCCACGGGCAAACACTTCACAGTCCAATATGAACCTGACTCTTAAACCGTTCCATGTTCAACTTCAACTTCAACTTCTACTTCTAGTTCATCTTCATCTTTAGCTGAGACCGCTAAGCGGAACGTAAACAATTAAGGCAAACTATGCAACTTGGCCACAATTTCTTCATAATAATGCCAGAGTCGTGAACAGGAGCGAGATGAGCAATTAATAATAAGCTCATAATTTGTATAGCTCTGCCTAAACGGGAACTTGCCCAGTTTTTCCCCACATACAACAATCCTTATTGGGCTGCCAACTCTTAAGCACTTCTGGCCATAACAATTTAATTAATGATCTTAAAGCAAGGCTTAAACAGTGAAATAGTGAAAATGTTTAACTCACAACTTGCATTGGTTCTCATCATTTAAAGTTGGTTTAGATTCTAAATTCTTTGGCATAAATTTCCTTAACTATTACGTTTATTCATATAACTATGTATTATTTATAAATTAATGTAATCACAGGATGAACTTTAAGCTTAGTTTAGAAGACTATTTATTTATCAATTAATGAAAATACTCGAAGTAATTAAGTTTTCTAGCTAAATTGCAGCCCAAAAAACATAAATATATTCGTTGAATTTACCAAAAAAAAATATATACGGAGAAAACAAAATTTGCGGCACAAAAATGCTAAATATATTTGTAAAATGTAAATTGACGAAAAAATTTGGTCAAACTAATTTTTTATTGATTTAAATCTGCTGTATAATAACTAAGAAAAAAAAAAAAATTTCGTTTCTTAATAATAAAAAAATATATATATATTATATATTAAATAAGTTAGATTTTTATTAAATAATTTTATGCATATCTAAAATATTTATTTTTCAAAAATCTTCAGCTGCATATTATTTTTAGGCAATTTAACCATTTTTTACCAATTGAAATTTAATAGAATAATAAATTGCATTTCTCTAAATTTAAATTCAATTTTATATTATTTTAGGTCATTTAAGAGGGCAATTCAACACACAAAATACCTAAAAAACTCATTTAAATAACTGCCATTATGAAAATTAAATAATTTCATCAATTCAGGGTATATCTTAACCAACTATCAAAAATATAAAGAGTACAAGAACTTACCTTTGCTCCGTAAGGTGATACCCCGTCATTGCATTGGGTTCGATTGGATTGAACCGTGACTTCTTTGGCATGTTCGCTCTGTAGATGAGTCTCCAAGGCGGCCAGGCTGGGCAGCATCTTGAAGCACAAATTGCACACATTTGGTGGCGGTTGCAGTCCTAGGGTTAGCGGGGTGGAGGAGGCAATAAACAAAAAAAATTAGTCACACAGTAAAAATTAATATTTATAATACTCGATATAATATTCGACACGTGCTGGCAAATGAGAGAAGATCGCGGAACCAAACTTTGAACATACGATTACTATATAATAAATTTCAATCAGAATAAAATGTTGTGACATAATGACGCGACGATCATGAAACGATGCGTAATTCATTGAAGACCCCATCCCCTTGTTACGATCCCCTTGCCTGTTACTCTGATCACGATATATTGGAATTGAAAATGCGCGAAAAGTTTATAAATAAATTGTGGAATTTTGGCATAGGCAGACGTGGCATATTATGGTATAGGGTAAGGGTATAGGGGTGGGGATAGAGGCAATGGGTGTGGATGTGGATGCTTTGTCTTGGTCCAATTGAGTTATGTCGCGCCAAGTGAGCAGATTTATAGCGACGCTACTGTCGCATGGTAAACAGCAGTGGGGTCAAAGGTGACAGACAAAGAGACTTTGTCATCTCGCGCCCTGTCAGTCGGGAGTTCTATATAAATCTGTGGAACTGTGTACTTACCCATAAATCCAAGCGGTCCGAAGGGCAACAGCGGAAACTTGGCATGCCCCTGGCCCAGTGCGTGCATCTCCTCGCGCGCCGCTGCCATTAGTAGCAGATTGGGGGGCATGGGCATGCCGAGCATGGGCAGAGCTCCAGCGGCAGCTCCGGCACCATTGCTGCTGACCCCAAAGAGACGCGCCGCTGATGCTGCAGCCGATGCTGACGATGGAGATGAGAGATCCATGGCGGGCATTTCGCCACTGGTGCTCTCACGTCCACCGCCCTCGAGATCCGATCTGGAGCGTTCATCGCAGCAATCATTGCCGGGTCGTCTGTCCCTATCCCTGTCTCTGTCGAGGGGTGTGGCTGTCGCTGCGCTGGAATTGTCACGCGAATCATCCGTGCTATCCATGGTCATAAACTCGTCGAAATCTCCGCACTGTGATGACTCTGAGCGCTGGCCCGAGTGATCCGAAATGGTTGTGGAAAAGTCCAGTGTGTCCGAGGTGCCCAATGACTTGTTAGAGTTCTGATCCTCAATGCCCAAGCGCTCAGCATCGCCAACGCCCAGGCTCTGAGCCTGATTCTGCCCCACACCACTGCCATCGTCCATGGTATGGATGCGTATATGCTGCTGCAGGATGATTCCATTGGAGAACTTCTGATGGCACACCGGACACTTGAACTGACTACGCATAGGGGGTTTAATCTTGTGTATGCTCATATGCGCCTTTAGGTTGCCCTTGGTGGCAAAGGCGCGCCCACAGATCTTACAGCGGAATGGTCGCTCTCCCGTGTGGGTGCGTATGTGCATCTGGAGTGAACTGCGACAGGACATGACCTTCTGGCAGAATATGCACTGATTGGGATCGGTCAGCTTGTTCTCGATGTTGTCCACCAGCTGCTGTAGCTTCGACGTTTCCGATGTCTTGTCGATCTCAATTAGATCTTCCCACGACTTATCAATGATGCGCTCCATCTGTGCCAAGGAATATTCGCCGGGCAATGCAATCGTTCCATCCCGACTCGCCGAAGAGCGACGCACCAGCTTGGCCATGTGCAGATGGTCGGGATGCTCCCTTTCCTCTCCTCCGGGCGGACTAACCGAATTGCTTGTCTGACGTTTACGAACGGTACCGTTGCGACGGTTGCCTGGTATTGTTGGTGGAACCGTCTTGACACTTTCCTTTAGTTTATCCATCTCCTGTTTATCAGCCACAAGGACAGGCTGCAGCACAGGCTCCGCCAATCCGCTCTGGCTGCTATTACGCTCGGGCAGGGTCAGATGGGGTGTCGGAGCTCGCTCAATGGGTGAGTGAGATTTCTCCCTGGCCGGCTTGCTCAGATCTTCGGCTTGTTGTAGCTGCACGGGCATCGTCAAGGCTTGTGGCTCCTGTTGTTGCTCCAACACTGTTTGATCTCGGCTGGCTGGACCTGCGGCAGGCGGCGGCGGTGGTGGTGGCGGTGCCAGAGGCGCTGGGGGCACAAACGGTAAACGAATGGGCGTCAGGGCGGCAAATTGTTCATTACCCCCGGCCGGAGGTCCACCATTGACCACAGGTGGCAGCAGCATGGGTGGAAAGATCTGCGTATGCCGTTGATAGTGCACCTTCAGATTGCCCTTGGTGGTGAACTTGCTACCACAGACGTTGCAGTGGAAGGGTCGCTCACCCGTATGCGAGCGCAAATGTATCTGCAGGGCCGAGTAGCTGCCAAAGATTTTGCCACAATACTTGCAACGATGTTTAAATATTTCGCCGCGACTCTGTGCCTCCTTCGAGGCATACTCTGAATATTCCTCCTGCATCTGGGCGGCGTGCAGACTCTGCGAGGCTGAGTCCAGCACCTCCTCGGTACGGCGCTGCAGCATCTCCAGGCAGTTGGGCTCGTTGGGCGCCGGTGGCGGATCGTGATTGGTGATGATGGTCGAAGCCAGACTGGAGCTAATGTCGCACATTAACGGCTGATATTCATGTTCCGTCTCGTGTTCGGCTTCAGCCTCAATCTCGCGATCGATCTTCTTCTGGTTCAACGACCGCTCTCGTTCTTTTTCTCGTTCTCGTTCCCGTTCCCGATCCTGTTCCTTATTGCACTCGTCCATGGACATTTGCTGCCCCTCAGTCTTTGAACTCTCCTCCAGCCTTTCATGGTCGCACTCTGCTGCTGCCTCGCCATTTAGTCGCGTCTGTTCTTTGGCAGGATTTGTCTGAAGCTCCTCCTCTGCATCCTCTTCATCCTCCTCCTCTTCGGCCTCATCGGGTTCATTAACATTTGGGCCTTGTCTGCTCAGCGCAGCTACCACGCCCCCCGCCCGCTTCAATTGACTCTGTAGATGCTGGATGAGCTGCAGCTGCATCAGATGCTGGCGCTGCACATTGAAGATCGTCGACTGCACCATGGCCAGATCGGTAGCATCGGTTGCACCCGCCAATGCAGTGGCCGCGAACTGAGCCACCGCCACTTTGGTATGTTGTAAAGCTTCTAGTGCCACATGCCCACTCGTGGGCAGTCGGTTGCCGGAGATTACCGACAGATCCAGCGCCTCATTGCTGTTCTCCGGCTGCTCAGCGGCGCCGGGCAGTGAACGCTCCTCCGCTTCCTGTTGTTGCAGTTCTGTTTCCGGCTGCAACTCCGTTGCCTCATCCGCAGCACTACTGCCATTATTATTGCTGTCCGCATTCAGCTCCTTGGCCAGCAGATTGTCGGCGGTTGGGGCTGAGCCTGCCGCACTGCCGCCATTAGAGGCGCCACTGCGTGTGCCGCCTGTGCCCCGGTAATTGATGCGATTTCGAAATATCGAACACATTCTACTCCTCTGGAGCGGCCAATCGCCGCTCGCTCCAACTCCTCCGGCTCAGAATTTGCTAGCTCGGGCTTAGGCTGCGACTACGGCTTCAATTGGGGCTGTGGAAGAGACGAGAAGAGAATAGAAGAGATTGAAATCAGATGGAGAGTCGGCGCAATAAATTTACGCACATATTCCTGGCCAATTATTTGATATAACCGGCGAGATGCTGTCACGTAAGGAGGCTCCGACCCGGTCAGACTTTATATGATCAATTTTTGAATATATGAATAGCGTCGTGTCGCAATTTCAGGTGATGAATAAATGAACGCATTGCATATTATTAGGGGCGTATAACTTAATTTTGGCCTACACTGTCAAAATCCCATTTACTATATGCATATCTATATCAAAGAAATGTTTTTTTTTTATAAATTTTCCGTGTCCGTGCGGCGGATTATTGAACTGGCCGAGGCTCGATGCGTTTTGCATGAGCCATTGGCTTGGGTAATTTATTGATATATTACTTGGAATCACTCAGCATAACTTTGTTTTGGTCCCATTCAATATATATATTCCGGCTATAGCTAATTTACTTGTGGCCCAACACACTCCTCCACTCCCACTCCCAGTCCCAGTCCCAGTCCCAGTCCCAGTCCGTTCAGTTGTCAGATAGCCAAAGATTGCGATATGATAGATTTCGTAAGACACGGAAATGCTGAAACTCAATCCTCTCCCCCTTTATTCCCACTCATCTATTGGGCCATAGGGCCATTCGAATTTGTGCTTCAGATCTGTCCGTTTCCTGTTTCTCAATCTCACAATATTATGGCAGTTGTGGAACCTCCTGTTACGTAAGTTATCCAAGTTATATATTCTCGGATGTCTGTCGATATTATGGGTATTTGATTTCCTTGAACACAACTGGCGACCGAGCAAAGGTACTAGAACACGCGAACAGAATGGCAAAAAACAATGAATCGAGAACATTGTCAGAATACTTGGAAATTTCTACAAATCAGAAAGTGTGTGAAAGTTTTGAATATTACATTTAAAAGCTTACTTTGATAGTTATATTTCCTTTTGGAATTAAAAAGAGTCTTGGGACATATACGATTCACGGTTCCACGTAGTATTTCTTAAAGTTACGTTTCAGAATATTCTAATTTTTATTTTATTTATATTAAATTAGAGGCAATCTAATTGGCAAAGCCTTCATTGATGAGTTGACAAATTCTGTCAAAAATGTGACATTTTCTTATTAATATATCAGTTACTTAAGTATTTCATATAGATATATTTTATTTATGCAAATGGTTACATTATTTTAATATTATAATCAAATTAAAATTCAGAAATTGCAAGCCACTAAAATATGCAATTAAGAAGACTATTAAGTCTATTAAACCATTTAAAAAATATATAATTTATTTTTATCAATTAATAAAAACAATTTTCATTCAATATTCAAAAAAAAATTTTCTTAAAAAATTCCCTCTTCCCTTCTTAAATGAAAACACTTTAATTTCGCTTGTGAAATCAATTCCTAGCACAAGCAAAAAATATACTAGTTGCAAGTTAAGTACATAAATTTTGGCATAAAAATCGATTTCAACATAATTCCATAGAATTTATGAGTTACATATTCAAGAGCCCCAACAAATTCGTAATCTAATTCGAAATTGTGCAGAATATTTCACAATAATCCATGTGCACGTGAGCTAAGTATGAAGTTTGGTACGAGTATACCACGATACGCATTACAGGCGATTGCTTTATGATTATTTCCCGGCAATTAAGTGAATTTATTGGCAAAGGTAAACACAAGGTGAGCCCAGACGCACGCCCGAGATGCCAGACCCCCAGACACCCGAATAACCATAGTCAGATTGTTGCTTATCCATCGTATCTATATATATATATATATTTATATCGATTGGACGCATTAGAAATCATCGACGCACACACATCGTATAGTATTTCTATCAATGGGCTCATCCGAAATCAATTTGTTTAATGCAGCAGCGACGCACTTTTCCCACTGTGGAAAATCTGTTAAGGATAGAAACTTTGGATGGGTTGGGTGGCACCTACTTGCTGGCTAGGGAATTGGGGGCCAGAAGTTTGGCCGAAAGTGTTGACCGTATATAAGTAAAGTCAGTAACCCTTGAATGGCCAGCCACAACTTATTCCACTTGAGCTGATTTCTTGAGCGATTTACGCACAGCCAAAAACATAAAACTTCCGCAATTGCTACAGCCTTCAAGTTGGCTTCAATTTTGTCTAGAATCTTGTGCTGCAATTAGATATAAGTTTTGAGGCATTCATTTCCTTTGTCATTCACTACGAAATGAAACTCCAAATTGAGCTAAGCAAACAGTTCGGGAAAAACTCAGAAAGTTTCCTGTCAGCAGGTGGTCCCAACTAGCGCCCAACTTGAAAGGAACTTTAAATCTTTGCGCTCGGTAGCTCTGCATGCGTAAATATTGTATCTCACAGATACAGATAAATAAGTATGCACAACAAAGCGTCAATCATTTGCTCCAGCTGTTAATTATGGATGTAGATAGTATGAGCAGTCGTACATTTGTTTTATTTGCAGCTTCATCCGCTGCGGATATTGGATCAAAATTTCAATGCAATTTGCTTGATTGATTGATGGCACAAGTAGTATTTGTATCTGTATTTTTTTTGGTATAGCTAGCTGTAGATACAAGATAATTGTGTACTTCTTAGGCTCTATATATCCGGAACGCCAGCATATTTAGCTGATTGAGCAAATTGCCAACGCGGCGGTAAAGTAAACAATTGATTGAGTGAATTGTATTGAAATATTGATTAAGTTTTGTTATTCCACAAGTCGATCAAAGCAATCGAGCATTCAAAACGATTTGAATAAACGCATAATTTTGCCTGCATTTTTGGCGAAAGAATTTTGATAAAAAAAAATTGTTTTAATAAGTCGATTGTAATTTTGAGGGAAAATGTTATAATTTCTATTAAAAAATATTAATTCATTGAATAGAATTTAAAATTAAAATATATAATTTATAATTTATAGCTGTATGTTGTATTGTTTTTAATATTTTGCAAATTATTATGAGAGATTTCTTAGAATTGGTTTTAGGTGTACAGAAATGAATCTCGCTAGCTTCAGGAAATTTTTTACATTTAATTTTAAGTTATTATACTTAAATTCTATAAATTTATACTAAAATTTAATTCAAATATTAAAAATGATATAAATACTTTTCCATGACAACAAAATTTGAGTTCAAATTGCATTCTTAATTAGCCATAAAATAAAGTTAAATTAAAAAATTAAATTTGTAAATATTAAAACCAATATTCGGCAAATATTACATTTTTTAAAAAAAAATATAGTTTGTAGAGAAAAACATTTTCTCTTTAAATTATAGAAAAAAAACGAAAAGCATAAAAAATGAGAATTGCTTGCGCACAAATTTATGAACTTCGTTTAAAATATATGCTCAAAAAAAAAGTTGAGGGAAACTGGGAAACTATAAGGGAACTCAGGGAACTAAAAAGTAGTCGTGGTTAAAATCGTTGGCAATATTTAAAAGTCGATAGAGAGGGGACGGCCAATGAAGACTCAGACTCAGACTGGGACTTAGGCCTGGGTCTGGGGCTGGGACTCGAACTGGAACTGGGCATGAGAATGGAACTGAAACTGCGACTGCGACTGGTTACAATGGTTCGGCCCAAAGCCGAACAAAATGTCTGCGAATTTATTAAGCTGAAAACATTTTATGAGTTGAATTGGTATAATTTTCATATAATTTTTGAGAAAGAAACGAAATGGAACGACGATTACGACGATTGCGACGACGATGAGAATGAGGATGAGTTTTAAGTTCCAGACAGAGAGTGGCAAGGCCGGAAAAGGGGCACAGGGAAGGCGGTCAACCAGTTGAGCAGCAGACACCGCGGGGGGTAAGGGTGTGCAGTACAAGCGCCACACACACCGTTCGAGAAATGGACGTCATGTGTGTGTGTGTGTGTGTGTGAGAAATGCAAATGTCTGCGTGTCTGCAGACAGAGGCAAAGATGGAGTTGGAGTAAAGAGGGGGGGCATGGGGCACAGGACAGTTGAGGCAGAAGCAGCTAAAGCAGACCAATGCCAAGTGGCCGAAGCGTGTCAGAGGGTTACACAGAGAGGGAGGGGTGGGGCGAGGTAGAGCTGGACAATACACACACACACACTAACACAAACTCTGTGCCTTGTAGATGAATTTGTATTGTTTTGCATTTGCTTTTGGGGCGCTACTTTGTTTTTTTGCCTCCGCTTTCGTTTTTATGCTTTTATTTATATATTTTTTTTTATTTTTTTTTTTCGAAAGGAATAATAAAGGCCAGTCATTCAAGGGGAGGGCTTTCTGCTAGAGCGGGGAGGGGTGTTGGCAAAGGAAGAGTTGTTAAGCTGCCATTGCAAACAATTAAAATCATAAGAGACGCACATAAATTATTCATGGCTTAATCTAAAGTGGACAATCTATGCAAAGTACCCACCGCACACACACACACACCACACACACACACACATGTGTGTGTATAGACACCCCCCTTTTAGCATTAACTTCCCCGCTCTCCTTTTGTGCTTGCTTAAACACTTGTTTGTGCCCCCTTGCCTCACATAAAGTTTAGCTTAATTTTTTTTTTTTTATAATTATTTATTGTCCAGTTTAGTCAGCACTTTTTTTAATATATATTTTCCTTTGCCCTTTAAATCTTTGCCCGCACAAGAATTTTGTTTAAGTACTCATAAAATAAATTAAGCGAATTATACAATTTAGATAGCTTATATTCCATTTATTAGCCTATATTTTGAATAATTACTCAAAATATGTTAAAGTAAATAAGTTTCAGATATTATCAACACACTTAAAGATATTATATTTGAATTTTTGTGTTACAAATTAATCTTTTATGTAATTCAATTAAGATTTAAAGTATATATAAATGCTAAATAAATTAAAGAAATATTAAATTTTGGCAATGTTAAATAAAAAAAAGTAATAATAAAAATTGTCTAGTGGGAAAATTTAATATTGAATTAATGGTCTCTAAAATAACATAATAATATTCTAAATTTGTGCATATTTTATATTGAAAACAATCTTATCAATATCGCATAAATCTGATGGTTTCAAGAGGTTTATTTCTTTTAAAAAAAAATTAATAATAAAAATTGCTAGAGGCAAAATTTTATATTGACCTCTAAATAAACATAATAATTTAATATTGAATACAATCATGGCATTATACCAATAAAATTGTCAATGGCAATATCGCATAAATCTGATAGTTTCTAGAGGTTTATTTTTTTAATTATAACTAAATATTATTTTATTTAAATTATCTCGAAGGCCGCCTTCTTAGATGAGCTAGATTTTCTTGTTTATTTTCTACACAATTTTTAGATCGATTAATCTTAAATTTTCCAAGCGCCCTGTTTTAGATACTTTTAGTGTCAAAATATATTTTATTTATTTTTTATTATTAATTAAATTATTCTATAATTAAAGGCACTAGCTCCTGCGATTTCAGCTCATATTTTATTTATATTTAATAAGTTTATATATTATTATTTTATTTAAAAAAATAAATATTGCTACTTGCTATCGATCGAAGCTAAAATAAATGTATTTAAATGTTTTAATGCCACTTTTATTAATTCGTCATTTAGTTATTGAATTAAGTCAATTAATCTATCTTCTAAACTTTAAATCGATGTTTTTCAGCATAATCAATTAATATAGCCTATGCTCTGTAAATACAACAAATTGTTAAAATATTGATTTATTTCACATAATACGTTACATTGTTGTTTAGTTTGTAATCTAAAAAGTTGTGTAATTGCAATTTTATTTAATAAACATTTCAAATATGCCATAAAAATTTGTAAAATTGTGCGGTTTATTGAATTAGCGTGCATTTATTAAAAGCAACAGCCGCAAAATTGTAAACCAAAAATCATCGACATATTGAAATGTATCTCATGAGTTGCAGCCATTTCAAATAGATACTGTATATCTATATAGATATATATATATAAATTTAAATATTTATTTGTGGCATGATAGATTTGCATGTGGCGTACGCGGATTTTTGTTGGCAGAAAATATTTCAACAGGCCCACATTACAAAATATGTGTATATTGCAATAAAAAAAAAATAAAATAATAAAAACAAAAATTAAAAAAAAATAAAAACAATTTGTTGGCTTTTGAGCGAAATATTTGGACAGAAGAACTCGAAATGAAAATGATGAAAATTTACGTGGCAAGAACTGAAAACTCAGCTGGCTAAATGTAGATACTATATAGAGGGACAAAAAATAAAAAAAAAATAACTGTGTAGACAGTTTTTCTATAGTCGCGCACATTTCTGTCATAACAAAAAAATATTTATGCCACCCTTTGCGGCGCCTCCCCCTCCCTCACTCTCGCACACTCTGTTTGCTGTCTTTGTGTTGAATTTATTAAAATGAAAATAAATATATTTAAAAAAGCAAAGAAATTGAAAATAGTATGCAAATAAATACAAATAAATGTGCAATTTTATTTTTATGGTACAGTGTGGACTGCGGGGGGACTGCGGGGTGTCGCGGGGCAGGGTTGGCGAGTGGCGAGAAAAATGAAAAATAGACTGGGGCATGAAACGTTTCGAATTTTATAAATGAAGAGAAAAGAAAAATTTTAAATGAATTTATTGTCGGCACAAGTGAAAGATGATCATGATGATGATGATGATGATGATCGAGCTGATCATAATGTTGATGACAATGCGCACAGATACATAGATACGCAGTTATAAAGATATAAAGATACATAGATACATTTGCTGGGCGCGCTGTTCGTTAAAAATGAAATCGCGCGCCTCATAAATTAATTAAAGCAATAAATACATTAGGCACATGTACAGCTAGAGGGGGGGTTGGGTTCATATATGGGGGAGGGGTGTTGGTATTGGGAGATTACAAATGTATCTGCAACTTAGTTGGCTGCAATTGTTAGCTTGTTTGTTGTCTTGCCTGCTTGATTGAAAATTAAGCTCATCATTTAAATTTTAAGCGCTCTCACAGCTGACATTTGACTGTGTATCTTGTAGATACACTCACGTATCTGACACCTGTCATCTTTTCGTTTAACCTACATGCAACTTCCAGCTAGCAGCAGCTAACCGCCCGCCCGCCAGCTCATCCCACAATTCTTGTGCTAATTTTACGTTTCTGACATGCGTCCGTTTGTTGTGTTTTTCATCTTTGACTGTGTGTGTGTGTGTGTTATGCAACAACAATCAAAACACACACATATACACACACGCTGTCATTTGAAGATGCGTCTCGTGCCCATGTCAAGACCTCAATAATCCCCTCAATGCCATCACCTCCTCCGCCTCCTCCGCTTGTTCTTGCTGCTCTTTTGAGGCACAAAGTAGTTGTACTTATGTTAACTTTGACATAAGCCCAACATGCAACTTTTTGTTGTTATTCTTGTTGTTTCTGTTGCATGTGCTCGCATAAGGTGTCAAAGTTTTAAATAATTGCCACTTTGAGGCAACATCACTTGCAACAACCCAAGTGCCAAAAATTTTAAATTTTTGCCATAATTGTGCATCTTTTGCCCAGCGGGCTTAAACCTGCATTAAAGTAAGCAAATTTCAAGAAAACTTTAAGATTTTGTGCAACAATAAATCGATTAAAAAGTCTCAAAAAACAATCACAAAATTAATCTTGAAAAGTAAATAAATATAATTTAAAATCATTATATATAGAAATATATTTCATTTATTGTGGCTTAAGATTTATGGCGGGAAACATTCCTAAAACTATCGTAAAATTAGCTTTTTATTACACTTCCTTTAAATGCAGCTTTAAATTGAGATTAATCTTCAGTTTTGGCGCTTTAAAATTTATAATAAATTGACTAAAAGGCAAACCAATTTGGGAAGAAAATAAGCTAGAATTATAAGTATTGTAAGGTAGATTTAACAACATTTAATTAACTGTCAAATAAATAATTTCAATAAGCTTTGAAAGCTAGAAAAGCACATGAAAGCTTTAATACGATTATAATGTACTAATGTACTAATGTACAATACATTATAAATTCTTTTAGTAACTTTTGTTTTGAAATTCAAAGTTTTACAAATAATTATAATACTATACGATGCATCGAAACTGCGCAATAATAATAATAATAATAATAATAATAACAATAATCATAATAATAATAATACTTAATAATAATAATATTTATAGAAATATTTTTTTTTAATTTTTTTTAATGTCTTTTTTATATACATAAATCTAATTGTATTGAATCAAAAGCAACACTTTTAGCTAGATTGTTTATAACCAAACTTTATCAAAGGATATACTTTATATTTTATAATGTGTTTAATAAAACCAAAAAATAGTAATAAAATATTTAACAAAAAATAACATTTTGTGTAATGTTTGTTAAAGTACTCAGAGCTAGATTTAACTAAATGCGTTTAATATAAAATCCACTTGAACGAGATTTATATGTTTGACAAAATAATAAGAATAACTTTATTTAATTTCAAACTTTCCTTTTTTTCCTATAAATATTATTAGATTCTATGTTAAAAATAATATATTTAAAATAGATTTAAAGTTTGTCTGCTTAATAACATTCATGCTCTAATATTAAATTAACCTAAAACTTTGATATATCTTTAATATATATGAATATGAACACATTTAAGATAACTCAATTATAGTTTAATAATTCTGTCATCTAAGATAATATAGTATTAAAATCTGATTATATTTTATCTTCCATAATATTTATATTTTCTTCCACAATAATAGCTTTAAGATATGAAATATATTTCATGTAGTTTAAGGAAAAAAAAACCCAATACATATAGATATACAGAGATATAAATATATAGATTACTGTATAGTGTCTGATTCATGGAGAATACTCAATAGTATGCCGTTAAAAAATAATTTTAAATTCGCAAAAATGTTATTTTAAGATATCTAACAAATATGTTGTTATTATAAATTATAAATTAATATTTTTACAGTCTTTATTTGATTTCCTGCCAAGAACTCAACCTAACCTTACATAACTTTATTTATCATTTACTTCTCTACTTCACATTCGATTTACATAATATTATTTATTAAAAATCGAAATTGTTTATATACTCACGCTGATGTCAACTGCAATTTGTTTAACTTTTATTCTACTTTAACTCGTTTATCCGTTTTTGTTTTGGGACATTTTAAAAATCACTTTTTATTTATTTTTTTTTTTTTTTAATATATTTTCTTCGATTTTTGCCGACGGCAGCTAACGGTTAATGGCAAAAATCCTTTGCAGGATGCGTTTGCAAAATTTTGTAAGTTTTATTTTTTGGAGTTTTTCACACAAATTTATTGCACATTAAATTTAATTTTGTTGTTGTTGTTTTTGTTTTTGTTTTGCTTTATTGCTGTTCGCTCTCTCAGAGAGTTTGTTGTTGTTGTAGTTGTTGTTGCTGCTGCCATTTGCATTTTGTTAATGCTTTTTTGCTCTCTCTTTTATTTGTTGTTGTTGTTTTGTATTTTTATGATTAATTAAACACGCGCGACCACAAAAACTTCCACGTTTGTTTGCCCCCCTGCGCCCACGCCTTCTCCTCCTGCTACGGCACACGCCGCCCACATGACGCTCTCGCACTCACACACACACACACACGCACTCACATACACACACACACGCACGCACTGGAGATGAAGCAGAGGAGGAGGAGGAAAAAAAATGAGTAATGTGCGTGAGCTGCGACGACGACGACGACGACGGCGGCGACGACGGCGGCGGTAATAAAAACCGTTAACTGGCCACTGCTGCGGCTGTTAAATAATTTTTGGCAATAATAATTGGCTGTTATTGTTGTTGTTATTGTTGTGAATGTCAAATTAGCTGTAAAACTGGCAAGTGGCAAGCGGCAAGCGGCAAGTAGCAAGTGGCAACTGGCGGCTGACCAAAGCCAAGAAGTGGCAGCTGCTGCCTGCCTCGTTGGCTGGCTGAACTGACGCTAGCGCTGACGTTGAAGCTGAACTGGCGCTGTCGCTGTCGTTGGCGCTGCCGTTGCCGTTGCCGTTGTCGTTGGCCGTTGGCCGTGACTGGAGCCGAGGCAGCGAATGTCCTTTATGGATTTTAACGAGCGTGCCGCAACGCAACGAGCGCAGCAGCAGCAGCAACAGCGGCAGCAACAGCGACAGCGACAGCAGCAGCGACGACAGCAGCAGCGAATCGAAGTGTCGCTAACGTTTTGGTGGGGGGGCAGCAACATTGCAAAAGCTTAGACATTGCCAACAACAACAACAACAGTAACAGTGAGAGAGCGCGCGCTGCCTATGTAAAACAGTGCGTGCAACATTTTCGAAATTGCGGGGAAACGTAGCGTATAAGACTGTTATGCAGCTGTTATGTTAAGCACACAACATTAAGTGGCGCTGTTAAGCGAACACCGCACTAGCTGTGCTGCTCTAACGCATGCAGCGACAGCCATTTATGATAAGTCTTAAGCGAGTGTAACTGTGTGTGTGTGTGTGCGAGTGCCATAAATCAAAAAGAGACTCGCCTAGTGTGTGTGTGTGCTGTCTACTCTCTTGCCGGCTGCCGAGCGCTCTAAGGGCCGACGGCCCACAAATCGATAGCAGCAGCAGCAGCAGCAGTAGACGACGTCGCAGCAGCAGCAGCAAAGGAAAAACTCTGCGACAGCAGCCAACAACATCTTCGTGGAGTGCAGTAATGTTGTTTTTTTTTTGTTTTTGTTTTTATTTATTTCTTTTTTTGTTCGTCGTCGTCGTCGACAAATAAATAAAACGCATTGCAAAAGCAAATTATGACAACTTTAGGCGGAGCATAGCGGCAGCGCAACGTTGACGTCAGCAGCGCTGTTAGCTGCTTTTTTTTCTTGTCTCTTCTGCGCTCAATCATATTTTTCTTTCACAGCGTCTGTGTGTGTGTGTGTGTGTGATTGGGTGTGTGTGTGTATGGGTCTGCTGCTTTATTTATCCATATTTCCTTTATGTTCGCTCTGCCTTGTCTTCGTTTTCTTCTTCTTCTTCTCTTTGATTGCCGTTAGTCCTTTGGCAGCCAAACAAAATGCCGTCGGGAAAAAATCATTTGCAGAGATTTCATTTTGGTAACGGTAAAAGCGCTTTTACCGTTTAATTGTAGGGAGCAACGTTTACGAATATGATAAAGGAAGATGAGAAAATAAAGATAGAGTATAAAAAATTAAAATGTTTAATAAAGATTTGTTAAATTTAAATTTATTTTAACAAAATCTATTTAAAACGTTTTTATTAACATTTTATGAAACTATTTTTTTAATTAACACATTTCTTATAAATTTTTAAATACCCGACTAATAATAATATTTAATTTTTATTAATATATAATTATAAAAATAATTACTAATTTAAATTGTCTTTATTTTGAATTTCAAGTATGTATTTAACTAGGCCTAAATAATTATAATTTTTAAAATTCTCAACTGGTTTAATGTGGCAGCTTGATGGGGCGCTTGTCTATGTCCCTCAGATCTTTGAGAATTTCCCTGGTTTGGGCTACGTTGTATCCGAAACAGTTCTCAAAATATTTCTTATTTTCTTTATATTATATCTCATTGTCAGCTTTATCTCTACTCGGAAAAACCAACCTCTAAAAAAAACATCCATTATAAATAAATTAGTTGAGTTTCATTTATTTCAATTTTTTTTTAACAACTAAGCTATTGGTATTTTAAAAATTGTTTTTAATCTTTGTGCAAGTCGATTGGATTGATTGCTAATTCAAAGCTATTCTATATATATATATATATATATATATAATGAATTTTAAATTAATTTTAAAATTAACGATTGTTTTTATTTTTACAAAAAACCTAAAATACTTGTACATATTATTTATAATATAAATACAACCAAGGTAGGCTTTTAAGCCATGTTTTCCTGTCAAGAAATGTATAAAATATTGATATTTAAATGTTTATATTTTAAATTCTATACAAAACAGCAAAGACTTAATTAGAAATCTTGCACAAATAAATCCCTATCATACATTTTATTATATTATTGATGTCAACGTTCAGGCGTTAAAGGAATTTTAAATTATTTAGAAAATATTTTATAAAACAAAAAAAATATTAACAATAATGTTTGTTTTTTGATTTTAAAATCACAATTTATCCTCAATATTTATTAAATATAAAAATGTATAAATATAATAAGTTTATTTATAATTTTAAAGCTTAATATTTCTAAAATACTCGTCGAATGGTGAGTTAATTGATTAAATATTCATAATATATTTTTTTAAACATTTTTTTTACAATTACATATTTTTATTTACTATCTATTACGTAATATTTAATAAATTTCGTAATTTAAAAAATTCGTCAAGTCAATTTTTTTTTCAATGAATAAAATGTTATTATAATAAAATGTTTATTGATTTTTAAAAAAAAGCGATAAAATTGTATTTTAATTAATACAATAAAAAAATACATTTATTTTGTTTTTTGTTTTTTAAAAGGCAACAAAATATTTAAAACTATATATATATAATATATTCTATGTATATTATTAATTATTTATATTATAAATTTACTTTGATAGCTTTACTATTTATCTAGCTAGTTAGCTATCTATATTGTTTTTATATTTCACCATTTTTTTTTTTACAAAATTCCATTTTATATTTCTTTTCCATTTCTATGCCCAGTGTTTTCCAGTAATCGATCATTCAATTCCTGAGTATCAAATTGTTTGCATCCTTATCAACGCATTCACAGCATTTTATTTATTTTTTGAACATTTCGAGGACCCCCATCTACGAATAGCTGTTAATGCCCCATTTCTATGCCCATTTTTGTGGCATGAATTATGCATGCCACTGGCGATATTCCATGGCCACCAATTGCATTTCATTTGCAGTTACAGATGCGTGAGTATCTACGAAATACGCATGTATCTGTATCTATAAATGTGTATCTGCGAGTGCAACCCTTCTCCCATTGCCCATATAATCTGAATGTGTTCGTGCGGAACATCTGCCCGCTGCGTGTGCTTATGAATTACTAAAAACTTTATAGAATCCACAACAACAATAACAATTAGACGCATTGAGACAAATTCAAAATGGTTTCATCAAATGAAATGATAACAAACAACAAGAAAAAAAAACAACAACCCTAAATATATTGCTTCAATCTGAACCCTAAAACCTAATTTCAAACCCCTTTCCATAAGGATCAAATATTAACTAACCCTCAAAAATTACAGCCTTGATTCAAAAAGCAAATTAGGAGCCTAACATATATATGATATCAAAGTCTGTCAAAAATGATTTTATTTATTAAATGTTTCAAAAAAATCCCAGAGTAAGAGCAAGAATTCGGTTAAAGCTGGCAAGAGTTAGATAATCACAGACAAAAAGTCTATGAACACCAAAATTTCCCAGACACAAGTCGTTTATCATCCTGAACCCAAAAAAAAATTATAAAAATAAACAAATCCAAATCGTGGGCAATAATGGCCGACCGAGCGAGACAGCAAGTGGAATTTCTATGCAAATCAAAAAACCCGTTTTCCAATATTTTGATGACGCCGATTTGTCTCCACATTCATAAAAACTATTCAAGAAAAACCTCCACAAAATATATATCTTTCGGTTCAGCAGGGAAAACAAAGTCAAAGCGTTGCCGACTGAAAATACAACGAACAAAACATAATTAAAGTCGGAATAAATTATTACACACATTTTGAGGTAAATGCGACAAATGTTTAAATACGTATAGGCTTCCCCCCTCCCACGATCCAATCTACATACATCTAAAATCTTAACCCTAAATCCAACAAAAAACTGAACCAATCCAATGGAAAACAACGTTTATAATCATCATCATCATCATGAGGAACGTGAGTTGGTTTAACATTCAACAAATCGTCGGTGCGATCTAAGGATAATCAATTCTTGGTTGGCTGAAATGCATTTCGTATTAAAAAAAAATAAATTCAGAATCTTATTATTTCAGCCAGTTTATATGAAACTATATATTTCATATATATCAATGATTTTGTTTTAAAAAGATACTATATCTTAATAAAATAACAATTAAAATCGTATATAAAAATAATAAATATTTATTTATATCTTAAATATTCAGACAAAAATGTGACTAAAAATCTATCTTAACAAATATTAAAAAAAAAATTTGTTTTTTAAGTGTTTAAATGGAAATATTGAAAACTTAGAATATTTTAATTTCATCGCAAGCTACAAGATTTATTTTAATTATAACAGGGAATAAAAATTGGAAAGTTATGAAGCCTTCGCATAAAAAAGAAATTAAAATAAATAAGTGACAAAATTAAAAATAAATAAAAAAAATAAATAAAATAAATATATAAATAAAATAAAATCCAAAAAACTCAAAAAGATTAATTCCTATAATTATAATGTTAATTATTACAGATTGATTAAATAAATTAAGAGATAAATATATAAATAAAATAAAATCCAAAGAACTCGAAAAGAATAATTTCTTAAAAAAAATGTTTATTATTACTTATAAATAAAATAAATTAAGAAAGTTACGAATATTTTCAAAAATGTTTAATATTTCAAGTAGATTTATTTACTCTGAAAATACAGCCCAAAAATATAAAATAAATGGAATCATTTCTCATATTCATATTATAGAAATCGATTAAATTTTCACAGAATCTGATATACAATTATTAAAGTTTAAGAAAACTTTCTTCTATAATAATAATCGAAAAATAATAATAATAAAAATAACTAAATTAATGAATGTTTTCTCACAATAATAATAATGTATCTATGTTCTTTTTTTTACTTCAACTTTTAGTCTTTCAACTGCTTTTTTGAATTTTATATTTTCTTATTGCCATTGAATCACGCACTTCAAACACTATAATATACAATTTATTGTTGATCATTTGTTAAAAGTTGACTCATTAGAAATAGCTTTAATTTTATGCCCAATTCAAATGAAAATTTATTTATTTAAATGACACAGATCGTTAGGAGTACCCCACACAAGTCTTTTATTTCAATAAAAATTGAAATACACGTAGATCATTTGATGGAAAGCGTTCAAACGTTTTTATATTTTTTACCTAAATATCACGTTTGAATCGTCTAAACTGAATTAAGAACCCAGACCGTGAAAATAAATAAAACTTGACTTCAAGTTAATTTTTTTTCCAAATGTCATAAAAATTAAGTACTTCAAACGCACACGTTGGACATAGTTAAATATTTTGGAAAATTAACCCACGAATAATCTAAACCTTCTTCTATTCGAGTGATTTATTTGAAAGAAGCTTAACAATTTATATCTTGAGTGGGAGCTCAATTGATTTAGTTGAAAGCTTTTGTATTTTTTATAAAATGTTTTGTTTGTTTTCATAAAACACAAAACAAAATATATAAATTTAATTGAAATTTTCTAACAGCATTTAAGAATTGACCTTGTGTCTTTGGGTCATTTACACAAAATGCGTTTAATCGATTTCTTTGTAAACTCGAAACCAATGTCAACAGCCTTGCGACACACACACACACACACACACACACACACAGACAGCTACAGCTACAGCTACAGATATTGTATCTGTGAGATACACAAATAAGCAAATTCAAGTGGCTGCTACATAAAAAGGAAGCTGTAGATATTTTTACTTTTTTTTTTTTTTGTGTTGGAACTCGAAGCGAGAAAACATTTACACACTTAAACGAAGCAAAAGCATTTGAGCAATCGCCAAAAAAAAAAAAAAAAAAAAATAAGAAAACCAAGAAATTCGAATGCAAAGAGAAAGAACCAAACTGGAAGTGGATGCAGCTCAGTTTTTTGGGGGCCGGCAGGCTCTTCTGCATTCTACATGCCACATTCTACACACAGGCAACAGGACGATGTGTTGGCTTAAATTTGCTGCCTGTCGCCTAGGTAAATAAGCAACAGTTGTACATACGTGTATACATATGTATCTACACACACTGCTGTGTATCCTATAGATACATTTACTTGACTGTTGTCCTTGCTTCAGTGCGACATAGAAAACTATGTCCTTTCCCCTTTACACTGTCGTAGAAGGACATTTAAAGTTCTTGTTGTTTGTTGCTCTTTCGATTTTCTGTGTTTAAAGTGATTTTTCATTGATTTTTCATTTGCCTATCTGTGGCGCCTCAACGCATAATTCAAGTTTTGCGGCACAGTTTGTAATTAACACGCCCCTCTTCTTCTTCTTAAAAAAGGGGCGTTTCTTCTGCTCAATACTTGAGTGTTAATTTATGTGGCGTTATGAAAATGAATATCATAAAATAAAACATATAAATTCTGAAAAACAGCAAAGAATTTAATGGAATGCCGGCTCGTGCTGAACATATGTCTTCAATATATTGGAATATTATTTCTGGGAGCTAAACAGATGTGTATTACAAGTTGATATCTATAATAAAATTACATTCAAATTACAAAAAAAAAATAACAGATTTAATGTACATATCCTTAATTACAATGCAAATGCTGAGAAATTCATTATTATTCTCCAAAATAATCTGTAAAAAGAAGCCATAAAATATAGATATACTATTTAAACTACATTTCAGAATATACCTGAATTTATAATCAACTTTTGTGGAGCTAAGCTGACGACATCAAATTTATTTATTGAACTTTACACAGTTTTTAAAAAAAAACTAACTCAAAAATCGAAAATTCTAATTTTCCACTTTAGAGCTAATAACTTCTATAATTGTAAACAGATTTTTATAAAATAAATAATATTTTTTTGTAATATTTAAAGTGCAGATCTAAGAAGTGTTTTAAATAGCAAAATTTTAATTTATTTTATTGCAAGATTTTATTTAGTTTTTTGAGTATAGCACAAAAATTTTATATTCTATTTTCCAAACAGTTTCAGTCTGTTTAAAATATATTAAAAAAATAATAATTATATATAAAAAAAATAGAAATAAATTTTCTATTTAATGAGAGTTTTTTAAAAATTCAAATTCTTGGAATTAAGTCATGTAAGTCCTCTCCGATTTTATATAATAGTTTGTAAAATAAAATCAGGAGCGTAAAATATATATCCACAATTAAAGCAAGAATAAAGTCAAGTATTTAATATTGTATTCAATTAATATCAGTAAAAAAAAATATCGTGTTTATTTGTTATGACGGGTATCTTAGTTTTTCTATAAGTAGAATCTAAAAAATCTTATAACAAAAACTCTCTCAAATAAATTAAATATATTTCAAGATGAACTAAAGCAAATTTTAAACAAACTTGCAAATTGTATTTAGAATCCTTTCAACAACATTTTTGCCACTTTAAGTTGCTACAAATGAAAATTTAATGACAATTGTTGCATTTAAATGCTGCCCCATTTCGGAGACGATGCTCGGAGGCCAATGCCGTATTCGGCCGGGTGCTGTGTGTGTGTTAGGGGGGAGTAGGGTGAGGGGCTATATAGTATACGGGTAACCGACAAAATCGATAACGTTCCAAGTTCCAAATAGACATGTCTGTTGCTGCTGCCGTCTCTTTTTTTTTCGACATCAACAAGATGTATTAGCTGGCTTCATTATGAGGCAGTTGCCGCAGCCTTCCCCCCCCCCCCCCCCACCATTTTGGCCTAGCGAAAGTGTTGGTTCGTTGTCCTGCCGCAAGAGTGTCCCCTATAGTGTTGGCTTATATATATATATACATATGTATCTGTATATAAAATGTATCTGTATCTGTGCCTCTCTCTGTTTTTTCGGTGACATTTTTCGCTTGTTTTAAGCGTGAAATGCTTTGGCGTTGTCCTTGCCAAAAAAAAGCCAAAAAACTAACTTCTGTGCTGCCACGCCTCCACTCTACCCACTATCCTCTGCTCCTTAAGCCCCAACACCCTCTTTGCCTACACTTTTGTGTTGCCATCGTCGCGAAATTTCACTTTTTGTATGTGGGCGACAATTTTCCTCTTTTTGCCACTCGAATTTCGAATTTCCCAGTGCGTTTTGTAGGCGAAACGTAGTTTGCTTTCTTATATACCAAATGTCTCTGTTTACATGTGTATAAGTGTGTGTATTCGAGTGTGTGTGTGTGTGTTAAAGCTTAAATATTCCAGCAACAACTTGGCTACCAAAAACTTTAACTGTAACAAATTGTTAAGTGCTAAAAATGAAAACAAAACTGCGGGTTGTTTTTTAAATTTTTATTTTTTTCTTCTTCTTTATGTTAATCAGGTCAGTAGCACGCCCCCATAGTAAAGTGGCGCCCTCTAGCGTGTGTAAATTTAATACAACAAAATTCTAAAAATTCTACAAGGTCTTTAACATTTTTAGCTTTCGTTTAACAATTTAGTTAAAGAGTTAAAAAAAAAACATGTAAAACTGGATATTAAAGTTGTATAATAAGGGCGTTTCTGTAGTTGGATAGATAGATATGGGGTGTATCTATCTATTCATTGTTTCTGGATTCTCTCGAGCGAATTATTTGTTTAGGTGCGGCGACATAAACATAAAACACACGCCATACAATACAATCCAAAAAAAAAACAACACAAACACCAACAGAGATTGCATTGTCAATGTATCTGTCATGGCGAATATCCTTTTATGATTCTAATGCGAATTTCATATCCTGCTGTGTGATCAACTGCTCCTGCTCCTGCGCCTGAGGCTGTTTGTTATTACTGGGTTTTTGGGTTTCCTTTGTCTCATTTATCGTTGTTTTCCTTTCATATTATTCGCATTCAGTTTTGGGTTTCATGCTCGTGACAATTTAAAAGATATTTTCATAATTCGTTGAGTTTTCATTACGGATTATTAGAAGATTATGCGTGTTCTCTATGCTCAGATATTTATATACCAAGATTTATAATTCCTAAATTAAATGTTGATATATTTTATATAGAGGCATATTTCACATGTGAATGAACTTTAATTTTATGAAGCTAAGAGATAAATAGATAGATAGACATATAATTGATATATGTGTATTAGATATAAAATAACATTACACTTAATAGAAAAACTGTTTGACAACTTCAGGAATGGGTATAAAATCGAACAGTTTCTTTATGGAAAATTACGATAAATTAATTAAATCTAGAATTGTTGACAATTGATAGATTAAGCTTCAGAGACTTTTTTAAATAATATCATAACAAACTTTTAATAATTTATTATATTTAAAGACATTTATAAAGCAACTAGCAAAAATTATTATAATGTTTTTATTTTTTGTCCAACTGTTTCAATTAGAATAAATAAATATTCGATTATTTCATCTATGTACTAAAAATATATATTTAAATACAATTTTATAATATTTTAATTAAAAATAATAAAAAATTTTGTTATTAAGTAAATTTAAAACAAAACAAGTATGAGCATTATTTTTGTTGTTAATTAAATTAAAAACAAATAAAAAATGTGCGAAATATTTAAAAAAAAAACATATTTATATTTATCTTTTAATTTTTAGTGCAGACAACAGCTATCCAAATAAGTATTTTTTTTATAAATTTAATATCTAATTTATTTAATTCAATTTAATTACCAATATATTTTTTAAAATTCTAGATTTTTAATTTATAATATATTCATTTTAAAAAAAAATTTTTAAAAATTAAATTAACTATATTTGCAGCCAAAAAGTAACAAATTTATAAATTTTATAAATAACTTTAATAAATATATATTAAATATATATAAATATTTTCCTTTTTATTCTACAGTAAAAGCATTTTCCAGTTCCCCCCTCTGTATGTCGACATAATGCAAATGGCAGCCCCCACTCCCCCCCCTGTTATACGCTCAGCCCGCACTTTGTCTCCAGGGCAATAATTATGTATTTATGCAAATTTTCCGGGTGCCGTGTCGAATGTTGAAAGTTGCAAAGCGTCGCCTCCATATTGTCGCATCATTTACCATTTACGAAATTGTTTAATTCAATTAAATAATTATATGCATATGTTTTTGTAACGTGCATGACACCCTCGCACACACACACACACACACACACACGCACAACACATTGATGGGTACATTAAAAAAGTCACCCCTCAAATTTAGCATTGGCACCACCCGCTCCACCCGCTCCACCCCCCACCCAACACCACCACCACCCGTACCACCCAGTGCCAAATTACGAGCAACAATAAACTTTGTCAACGTTATGGTGGCAGGGGTAGGGGGTGTGTCTTTAGAGGGTTTTTGGCGGGGTGTGTGTAACAAAAGTCTTAAGCCAGCACAAGGAGTGTGCCTTCAGCTAATTCATAAGTGTGTGTATGTGTTTAATACATATATACTAACATATAAAAAGACAAAATAAATGCAAAACTTCAGATTACCGAATTTATATGCCCTTGCAAAAAAGCTTTCCTGAAAAATAAACTAAATTATAAAGCTATATTTACTATGGTAGCTTTATGTTAAAAAAAATAATAATAAAAAAAAAATATTCTAATAAAATGTTATGAAAAACTTCAAATTTGCGGAATTTAATTGCGATATCTTTAAATACATTAAAGTTCTTTATATATATTTTTATCGAATATTTCGATGGCTGTGATAAGATATACTCGCGCATAAAAATACCCGATATTTATCAAATTAATCTGACTTTATTGTAGCATAACTAAATTTGAATTTTATAAATTTTATATATATTTTTTAATAATCATAAAATATTTTCATATTACAACTCAATTTACAACCAAGAAATCATAAGAGAGCTAGTAGATTTACGTATTCAATTTTAATTATATTTAAATTTTAAATTTTATATAGGCTCTATTTTTAATTACTTCCAATTGCTGAATTTCCTTTAGATATTTTTACAAACCAAAAAATTGTTAAAAGTAATTCTATTAAATTTTGATCACTTTTATTGCAGTTATAATATGTATATAGGAGCTCGATTTGGATTTAACTTAAAAAATTTATTTTGTAAAGAAAACATTCAGATTTTTAGGCTTGGCTGGATTAAACTTAGAAAATATATTTTGTAAAGAAAACATTCAGATTTTTAGAATATTTTCACATAAATTAAATATCTTAAAAAATATAAGGTTTTATATAAATACACATTATTTAATATATCGTTTTTATGAAAAATATATACTTACCCGATCGACCGGCTCTGATATGTGCGCTGCCTCCAAAATAGACAAACGTTACATATTTCGTCACAAAATTATAATATTCCCAACCCTTAGGGTATACAAATATATAACACAAAATTCATTTGCGTAATGCGTAAGCTCAGCAAGTATTGGATGATATTTCGAGGGGTTTTGGCGGGGACTTTCAGCGATATTTATGTACTTTGAAATGCGGGTCGCTAAATTTGACAAGCTCATATGAAACTTTATGCACGGATTTTCTGTTTCATTTTTTTTTTCTCGGCATAACCGAAATTCAATTCCAAATGCAAATCCTTTTATGGGTTTCGAATGATTTTTTCAGAAGGCACCTTAAAGGCTTTGCCGCCGTATTTATGACCCAAACATTGGTTAATGAATGCCGCCCCAAAGAAATGTGAAATAGTTGATGTGTCGGTTCACACACCATTAGCTAAAGTACACAACATTTTACACCAACTGCACATCATTTAAATGCAGTGCGAGCAAGTGAATAATTTTGTCTTTTTTATACATTTTTATTTGATTTTCATATAATTTGGATTTTGATTGAAATTAAAAGTCTGAAACATGTCTTACATTCCAAATGAAAGAACAAATAAATAAACAAAAAGCCAAACTAAATGCCACACGATTTTTCAATTTTCCCGCAGTTACACAAAGTAAGTTGGCCGATTTTTGAGGTATTTTTGATACCTTTTTAATGTGCTCATTAAACAATCCGACGACGTTACTTGCATAAATATTTAAAAACTCTGAGCCTATTATTATAAGATTGTGAGTGACAGAAAAATAATGTGACAATATGTGAAGGAAATGTTGAAATTGGTTAGTCCAATTCAATTGAAAATAGGGTTCAAAGATATTCAAATATATTTGAAGGAAATTAAAATTGTTATATTTTTTTTGATTATCAAACCAAGTAAAGAAAATTTTCAATTTTAAATACAATAAATTCTATTAATACCTTTTTGTCTTTAGAGTTGCATAGTTTGGTGAAAAATATATTTTTTCTCATTCTGCATTTTCTGCCCTTTTCTGAATCTCCTGAAAATATACAGACCCAGAAAAAGTCTGTGCACTTTTTTGTATATCTAAATCTTTAGGACTTTAAACCTTAAAGCCTTTTAATCATTGCAAAGAATAGAATTTTTATAATTCTGTTGTTTAAAATCGTAAGTGAATTATAGAACCGCTAAAAATATTTGCAATTGCACTGTTAAATCCTCAAATTCATCCTACTTTTGATTAAAATTAATTTATTCAAAAAAAATTTTCACATAATCTAGGCCTCTATTTATTTCAACATTATTTACTTTTTAAATTTACAAAAATAAAGGGTCTAAATTTTAATTTTACTATAATTAAAAGTATAGTTGAATCTATTTTAATTATATTTTATACAAATATTTTTTATAATTACATATACTTAATTGTTTGAATTTCTCAAGTCTTAAAAAAATAAATTAATCTTCTTTGCTTGATCTATTTTATGCCACAAAAATTCCCTAAAATGTTCTGAATTGAATTGTTTGGATAATTGATCATTCTTGAGAGTACCACCCACCAAATTGGATGACATTTTATTTTTTTTTTATTTCTTCACAAATTTATTGCTGCTCCAGAAGGACGAATTGTAATCGATAGCTTTCTAATTGAGTTGCACTTTTGGGCGTTGTGGAAAACAAATTTCCCGCACTGCAGACATAAATTTAAATGCATTAAAAAATATCAAATTTCTGTGAACTCAAATCAAACCGCGCTGGGCAAACAATTATTTTAAAAATGTCTCGATTATGCCGATTTATGTGTAATGCAATTTTACAAATTGCCAAAAGACTCAGATCCTAAGACGACAAATGACAAGCGGAAAGAAGGACAATTTTGGTTTTTCAGAGTAAAAAGAATAGAAATTATATGTGATGAATACGTTGTGGGAACAATGAAATAATTGATATGTAAAATAATATTTCAACATATAGAGCGAGAACAAATCTCTAATGATCCTATGTTCTCTCTCGCTCCATTCTTATTCACCGTCTTGTCGCCATTGTGATGAACTGTTGATTCGGCCATTGTGATATATATTTTAGGGCTCACATGCTGTGCTCTTAATATAATAATCATAATAAATCCTTAATAATTTCAAAATCATCAAAAGAAAGCGACGACGAGAACAGATTGGTATTTAATGGAGGGATAGGCAATTCAAAAATGCGACCGGCTTAATGAACTCGAGCCCAACAAAAACGGCGGTTGACAAATTTCTTGCCAGCGATCCTTGCTGATCCTTAGCAAACACACACACACACTCGCTTTTATATATAAAATTTCATTAGGTTGCACAAACAACTCATCCGTCAGCTTCCAGATTTTATGTCATTCCCCCTGCTTTGTTTAAGATATTGCGGTTGATTGCACACGATTTGAGCTGAGACTAAATCTAAACCTCTGGCTCTACCCCAGGCCTGAACAATCCCAGGCACTTTTAGCTAACTTTCCAGGAGTGTACTCCAATTGTTTTCTTGGACCCTGTAGCTACTGTAGCTATTGTCTCCATTTTGCGGCGCAGCAAAGAGGAAAATTTGTCAACACATTCGTCGAAAATCAATTTCGGGATCTTCTTAGATCTTCATCTCTGCACAGTAGCAAACTGCTTGAATTGAAAAAAAAAAACATTGTGCCATATGTGATTGAGAATGGGGTCTATGAATTGAAATTGTTTTCTGGGATCGACCGCATTTTATTGATATTTAATTTATGTTCTATTTGTTTCAGCGTATTTTTTATTTTTTTTTTTTCATTTTCGCTCTGTTCTTTGGTTGTTGGTCGCATTGACGACACAAATTACATATTGACACGCTGATGGTTTTTTAATATGCACACACACCCCACCTACATGATATAGAGGGGGAGGGGGTGGGCAGTCAGCTGGCTGGCTTGAAACAATAAAATTCATTAAATGAATTTATGCATTTAATTTATTGGCGCGGCTTTTTATCAAAATTTGATAAAGCAGACAGCGAGGGTTTGGGTAAAAAAAATTGATATAACGACAATACGATCCAGCAAATAGTTGTAACAAGGCCCCGGACCCGGACATGGTTACGGTTACGGCTACGGCTTTGGCTTCATTGCACACAGTCGACGTTGACGTCGGCATCGGCATCGGCGTCGGCACTCCCTTTCTATAGACCTTAACAGATGCGGTTATGTTGGTTAACAAACATTTTATTGGCAGTTCAATTTCGATATTTAATTAAAGCATAAAATATTACTGATGTCATTAAACTGAAGGTCTGGTTCGAGATCACACAGTGTAGGTATTACGAAATACATTAGATTCAAGATAATTTATACTGATAAGTATTATCTCCATCACTTTCAAACAGATTGCCGAAATTTAAATGTTTCCAATTTCACTTTTTATACATTTTTGCGGATTGAATTCACTTTTATTTTATTTAAATATAATTACAGAAAAAACCTTTTAACATTTATGAGAAATTAAGTTCTACAATTAAAAATGGATCCAATTTTCAAATTTCCTAATATTTTTATTTGTTTTTTGAAATTATTTACTAATAAGAAGACTGTCAAATGTGTAAAAAAAATAAAAAAGTTTATAGAGTTAAAGAAAAATGTTTAATAAATAATAAACATTTAGAATTTAACACAACGACTTTATAAATTAAAAACAATATGCTGTTTTTATTTAAACATTTAATATGAATAGTTTTTACAAAAAAAATGTAATTTATTATAATCAAATATTTTAAATATTATATTCTATATTAAAATACCTTATATTTCTGTAAGTTTGTCAATTAATTGCTTACATACAATTTTCAAATTAATTGTAGCATTATTTTTATAAAATTTGGGTTAATTACGATTGAATTTTTCTTTGATTACATTTCTTTTAATTTTTTAGTTTTTCAATTCTTTTTTTTAGCACGATGCCTTATAACATCAATACAAATCCAATTAGGGGGTGGAAAAATGCATTTATTTGTTATTGCCAACTAACTATAAATACAAAAGCTAAAAAACAACAACAAAGATAATAACAACAACTATAAAAGCGACCACAATAATATCGATAACAACGAAATCGAATGCAAATTAAATGCCTCGGGGTTGCATCTTTAGGGTTTCGCATATAGTACTAAAAGTAGGAATAGTATAGAGGAGAGGGGGGCAGAGTGTTCCATATAAATGCATACTATATCAATGTATATGTTATATGTATAACTATTTTTCTATGCCTTGAATTAAATGGGATTTGAAAAAATACACTGAAAAGAGCCAACGACGAATGGGAAAGCAAAAACAAAAGCATCGATACAAATGCGATTAAATTACAAGCCTTAACTGTATTTATTGTTTTTGTGCAGGGAGAATAAATAGATAGAGAATGAGAGAGAGAGAGAGAGAGAGAGAGAGAGTAAGTAAGAGAGAGAAGAAGCTACTCGTAATACACATTAAACCATAGAACACAAAAAATTGTTCAAAGTCTGCAAAAGCAAAAAGTTTAAAAAAGGAAAATTAAAAATCGATAACATTAAATTGAGCCGACGATATTGTTGTTGTACATCGTATATATATATATATATAGATATATTGTGGGTGGTGCATTACGTTATACACTGTAATTTTTTTCCAACTACTTCTTCTGCTGATTTTCAAATGATACAAAGAAAAACAAAAAGTAAGAACTTAAGCGTATTAAATTGGATTTGCCCTCAAAGCTGCAACCAAACATGCGACAAATGCGACACACACACACACACATCAACAAGGATAAGTATTATAGTATGTGTGTGTGTGTGTGTGTGGATATATTTGCATATGTATATAGCATTTACAACTAACATTACACATAAGTATTAAACTTGATACATATGCATGAGTTAAAAATTTCATTTTGTTTGCACATTTCAATTTCGAAATTATGCAAAAGTTTGATTGGATTTTGTACTGGGAAAAATAGGATATATCCTATAAAATAGCTTGCCTAGCCACACTCTTGTAAATTGACCCCTCCCCCGCACTGTAAAATAAACGATTCTAACATCAATTTGCTGTTGACATTAGCCAAGAGAGTCTATATAAATGGAAATGCATTAAAAATTGATTTACGACGCTATTTACGCTCATAAATTTGTAGCTATTTAGCGGTACCACACAAAAAACCAACAAATTGTCAACACAAACAAAACAACGGAA
Organism: Hirtodrosophila alboralis; assembly: GCA_035043045.1. Lineage (NCBI taxonomy): Eukaryota > Metazoa > Arthropoda > Insecta > Diptera > Drosophilidae > Hirtodrosophila > Hirtodrosophila alboralis. Next base: position 327,305 of record JAWNNH010000285.1, on the reverse strand, counting down.
CACTCCTCAACAACAACAATAAATGAGAAAACAAAAAAAAAACTGAAATATTACACTCGAATATTAAAAAACAAAAAACGAAGAAATAAACGAAGCGCAGCGGAAGCCACGCAAAACATTTTCCGAAACATCACAAAAAGAAAATAAAAGAAACTCAAAAAAACAAGAACATTAATGAAAATAAAACATAAAAATAGAATTGACAATGCGTTGACAGTTGAAGGTAATACTCGTCTCGTCTATAGCATCTGGAAAGGGAGCAATGACGATGACTCGCCCGCAGGATACGTGTCCCATATATATGGTAGATATTTATGTATGACAGGCATCAGGATAAATGTTGCTTGGGTCAACAATGGAATTTCTTTGAGTGCTTGAGATATGACTCGTGTCTATCTATATGTCATAGAGCCTATCAATTCTTTATATTACAAAACCCATAACGATTATTATTTACAAATTCATATTGAAATAATAAAGAACTTTAAAGTAGGATGTGCCCAGCTGTGCTATACTCTGTTTCTGGTTGGAAAAGATGGGCTAATGTGAATGGGTTTTTTGCAGAAACCTAATAAACCATATTTCTTCTTGCAAAGGAGTAAAAAACAGAGCTACCTATGCTTTATATACTTAATTAATTTAATTAAATTATTTAATATTTAACCTAGTATTTTACAAAAATATTTAACCGTATTATCTGCAGCTTAAATTCAATTTAGCCTTAAAATTAAAGATACTCTCACAACCTGCTGACAGTTCAGAACACTTTAATAGTTTGCGCTGATGTCGTTTAATGAATGTAATGATGTGACACTGAAATACACTGACGCACATCAGTGATACTTGTATCTCTTGATGTAAAAAGTTTCTAAGCATTTCAGGAAGTTTCTCAAAAACATCTTAACATATCATAACTATTTATGACACAATATAATGTGTGCTACTTCCTTTATTACTCAGTTTTATTACAACATTGGTTTTTTTTTTTGCCAAATATCAGTCGCAAACTAAGGGCTGTGCTGTGCTGTAGATTTTTATTGTAAAACCGAAACAAACAAAAGGAATTTTTGAAATCAAAAGCAATAAATTTGATGACATTTATTGGTTTTTGCTGGCTGTCATGAGACAACAACGACAACAACAACAACAAGTACAACCAAGGGGCATTTCTTGCATCATTTGAAACCGGCTTTATGATAGTTGACTCCTTCCTTTAAACTGGGGGATGACTCTTTATCCATGTCCATGTCTCTCTATCTCTATTCGGTTCTCTGTCTCGTGCGGGTGTCAGTTTCGGACTCAATGGCACAATTTTAAGAGGCACTTGAACAGGCTTCCGTTGGGTCGGGCCTCGTCATTAGCCTGTGGCGCGTGTCTGCCTGCCTCCACCCCCTTGCCAAGGCCATAGATGTGCACCCAGAGCAGCAGACAGCAGGCAGCAGGCACAAATGCCAAATAGTTCCGTTTGACAGTTGCTGGGAACACTTTTGAATAATAACAATAACAATAAACCGGACATTCAGGACAATGCGTGCGGTGGAGAGTCCTTGGACCTCGGCGACACCCCAAAACTAATGAAACGGGGGGTGGGATGTGGATGTGGACAAAGGTCAGCAGTTTAAATTGTGTCATGTTCGCATTTTGTGTGACATCTCTATTCTCTCTCTATCACACAGCCTGCAGCCGGCACATTCCAAAAATTGAAATATTACACATTTTATTTGAAAACAGCAGCAATAACTGTGAAATCCAAACAATAACCTTTTGGCACAACCTTTTGCCACATTGACAGATGACCCGAATGCCCAGAACTCTGGCACAGGACATTAACCAGCAAGATATTCGCCATTTCCCAGGCATCAGCTAATGTGCCTTCTATGAGTGGGTTCTGTCACATCCGATATCAATAAGTTCGTTAATGACATCACTTCCACACTCAAATGAGTATTTCCCCACGCATCCAGTTACCACATGCCATTAAGGCCAAATGAAAATTCAATTTTTGCAATAATTTAGAAATGTGATTAAAGCGAACATTTCAGTTATAGAAAAAGAAAATAGATTAACTTTTTGTTACATTTTAAAATGAAAATAAAATAAATATTTTAACAACTGTGGTCAAGCAGCTGTACACTGCATTTAGTTATACTAGTCTTGTATATTTAAGCAAGCTGCATCAATGCAAAAAAAAACAGAAAATCGAAAAAAAAAATAGTTTCTTCGATCATAATTTTTTCTATATACCCTTTATGTTGCTAAAATTCCATAAACGGATTTATCAAGACCGGCGTTCAGCGATTAATAACGATTCGTTGATAGTTTGATCTTTAATTAAATTAAACCATTAAATCACCTAATTCCCGATTACTTAATTTTATTTTTATTTTTGTATTCATTTTTGTGGCCATTTTATGTGTACCTGATGTGCGAATATTTTTTTATTTTTATTTATTATTTGCGCACAATTTTTCTATTACATGGAGATTTAAGGTATAGGTAAATCTTTATGCCTTATATACTAACCGCTAAATATGGTTAAGAATTATAGACGCACATGTGTGCAACAAACAGCGCCTATGCGAATGCAACACGGTTTTTTCTTTTTGTTCAAAGTTTGCACATTTATTTATTTTTGTTAAATTATATGGACTTAAGCTAGTCGCAAAATTATTATGCACTGAACTTTTAATTCAATATTATTTAATTACAATTTTTCCATGCATTCCAATTAATACACTTATCAATGCCTAAATTAAAAACGTCATAGCAGCTGCTCCTCCCACAATATTAGAAGACAATTTATGAAGCTGATTTAATTGAAGAGCATTTCATATTTTAGCCAATTAGGAGAACGATCTCAATGGCAAAGCCAACTGGCGGCACTAATTGGCAGGCATTTAACACTTTCCCCCCTTTTCGAGCTCATAAAATGTTTTCCAAATGAAAATTGGAGGCACTCCGCCTAATCGTTGGCTGCCATATGATGATACTTCGGCTGCTACTGGGCCATGGAGATCATCATCATCATCAGCATGAACAGCAAAGTAGATAGATAAAGAGAGAGTGTGTGTGATGAGGGGGTTTATTTTTTTTTTTTACTTTTAAGAAGGGGCTGAGGCAATGATGTTCCCCCACGCGCCATTCAATGCCGATGATTAATCGCCCAGAAAATGTTTGTTTTCATAAACAATTTTTTAATAGGCCCGCGCATGTCTCAGCCTCCCCAGAAACACAGAATCGTTTGGGCTTGGGCTCTGGGGTCAAAACGGTGTGTGGGTGGGGTCAAAGAGTTAAATCGTTTCGAGTGTATCTATAAGGTTGTTGGACTTAATGCGGATGACTCCGATGACTTGTGCTGTGAAAGATGCTTTCATGTTTGGAATTTAAAAAGAGTTGATAAATCAAAATGTTTGGAAAAACATTTTGAACGCCCCCGTGCCCAATTGGTGTGCCTGACAAATGTGCATAGTTTGAGGGCAACTGAAAGGTGTTAATTGCCAACAATTGGAATGGACTTGCTACTCTGAAAATACTCCTTATAATCATATTTCTGATAGCTAACAGCAGCTAAGATTAGAAGAGAAAGCATCTAAAAATAAACAGGAAGAAAATAATAATAACAGCGAGTGGAAAGAAAAACATTTTCCATGTGTGTTGGGGAGTTTTTCGAAGCTTGACAATAAAATTTATGAAATTTTCTGCTGTTCGACACATTTTCACATATTTTCAATTAGAAATAAAAAATGCTTTCAACAGGTGACAAAACAATTTTACGGCAGAGAACCATGGAAACCGCACGAATGATATTTAAGTGGATTATGTATGGCGTATTTAAAATGTTTTTTCAGCATGTATCTAGATACATTTATGTATCATTTTATGGTTTTTAAATTGCTGCCTAAAAAGCAGCATAGAAATTCATCTCTTACATAAATCTTTCGCTTAGCAGAACTGCTCAAATATTGTTGGCCATAAAAAACTAAATACTCGCCAGGGATCTGGCAGGTAGATGGTTAGATAAATAGATATATGAAGTTTAAATACGGTTTGCACAGCGTTTGCATTTGGTTCAAGGACAGCACTTGTCCTTTAAATAGAACCGATCAGCATTATGAATATGAAGCAATTATATGTTTATGAACCTCATAACGATGCGATTTATGAGGTCATCTCCTTTTGTCTATACGCTCATCCCTTGCAGGACATTGCTTTTGTTCCGTTGTCTCGAAGTGCGCCGACAATAAATAATATAAATACCAATTTTCTGTATACACTCTCAAAATGTGTCCCTAGGCCAAGAACCTGTTTTACAGGCAACAGAAATGGACAGCTGTGTGGCATGAATATGATCACAGGTGTAAACTGTGGCAGATACTCTTAAATTGTGGGCTTAAGCTAAGTACAAATATCAATAACTACTGATGCATTAATTTATCTTAAGAAATCGAATCATATTCCTTACATATTTTAGAGTATTCAATTTAATTTTCTTATATAAAGGAAGAGCAGTTTGCATAAGAAAAGACAGACAGGCATTACTACATCAACTCAACTCATTACATTTCAGTCGAAATCAACCAAAACATGGCAAATTCCAAACATAATATTAATTATATTTATATGTTCATATTACTAATTAAGTGACTTTTATAAGATATAAATTCAATGACTGCAAATTCTGTAAACAAATACAAAATTAATAAATTGAATTACCAGATTTTTTTCTATTAAATGGAACTTTGGAAACCAAAAATTAAAATATTTACTTAAATTCAAGTAGCCAATGGATACGTTGTCATTGAAATTTCCTAAGTCGAAATTTTTTGTGGAAAAATATTTCATTCCATATCCAGCTTTTCGAAAGCAAACATCTTGTTTGACAAAAATTGATAAAATTATTTTTTTTATAAAATTTTAATTTTTTGGAATTTTTTTTTTTGGCTTAATAAAAATATATAATGGATTACGGCAACGGTGGCGGTGGTGCTGAATTTAACTGGAACTACAGCATGGGTGGTGATAATAGCCAGAATAGTTCTGTATATCCACAAGTAAGTGTAGATTATTTCCATAATCAAAATGTGATCCTGTAAGTTATCGTTCACTCTTCTCCAACCAGATGGGTCAGATGGGTTCGGGCGGCTATGGTGGTGGTCAGCAGTGGCTGCATTCAAACCAGGGCAATGCCCACAACTATCAATCATCTATGGGCCAAGGTCATGGTCAATCCTCACCAACTAGCCAATTTGATGACTACAACCAGTCAATGATGCGCTACACAAATATGTCAAAAGCTGATGGTAAAACTGACATGTAGTAAGTATAAATATAAAAATAAAATGAAATATAAATTCAATTTGCAATCTATAATTATTCCCTACATAGCAGCTCAATGGGTCAGGATCAGGGTCAATCGATGGGCATGAGCGCCATGGGCAACAATTTTGGTGGCTATCCCGGTGGAATGAGTCGCAATGGTCAGTTCTCTTACACATATAATTTAATCTATGTCTTCATACTTATATCCTGCTTACAGGACTTGGCGATCCTAGCGCTGGTATGGGCCATGGCGGCAATGGCGCCAATAGCGGCTATAGCAGCAGCTGGTAAAAGATAAAAAAAAACAAAAATTGTCGGCGATTGTTCATCTCATTATCCAAATTCCAAATTTCCACACAATATATATTCTCTTGTTGGCCAAATTAAAATCTAGTACCAGTTTAAAATGCAAATAAAATCTTTATTGCAATTGCAGGGTTGTTATGCACACGTGCGATCGATTGCCTGCATAATTGTAATCGATATTCAAATGCTGCCCTGCTAAGGGTCAAAGGCAGCTATTAACCTATGATTTGGCGGGTGTTGTGACCTCTGTCAACGTCCTGGTATGGCATGGCATGGCATGGCATGGCAGAGGGAGGTATGCAGGGGCATAAATTACATAAGCAATGTATTTGTATATGTATAAATTATGATGATACTATTAGTTAGCTTGTCATTTGGCAGCGCTGCTATAAATTACAGAGCTGCAACAACTGCGAGTGCCACTTTCCGGCATATAACTAGAATTGGAATGGTATGATGGGGGGGTATATGCTATATACACGTGTACCATGCAACGTTCTACATCCGCTTATATATATATATTTTTTTAGTTCGTTTTTGGGAGGTTTTTATTAATAAATTTCCATAGAGAATTTCTGTTTTTTGGGGGCTCGTGCGCGCGTGTGTAATGATCTGTCGCTCTGGATCATGGTTGTGGATTAATGGTAAACCGAACGCATTTTTCATCGAACATTCGTTGCATTTTCCCCGCTTTTTTTTTTCTTTGGTTTTTTTAGCGTGCCGAGAGTTTTTCTAGAAATTTATGTTGCCGCCATTTGCCATGCGCCGAGTTCAGTCAACTATCAGACGGGGCTGCTCCAGTTATGATACCATTCGTTGTGCTCCAAATATTTGAAGGGGAGACCCCCCCTGCCTGCCTCTGTTCCGCAAAACGTGTCTCACACCCCGATTTACCATAGAACGAATGCCAGTCACGTCGCTAACAATTACATCGCTCAGATATGCAGAAGAATGCCTACTATATAATGCCCTAACTTTTAATATTTAGTTTTATTAAAAAAAAGCTAAAAAACCTAAAAAAAAAAAATAAACTAAACTGGCTATGCTAGCGCTATTTCGATTGCCGCCAAAATAATAATCTGCATTTTGCATACCTAGAGAAAATAGAGAATTTAGTCAAATTTAAACAAATTATTTTGGGTATTTGTAATAAATTATTTTACATACATTTTATTATCTCGTTAATGTAGACTCTTTAAATAAATTTAAAAAAAATATATGCAGTTTTTGGTAAGTGTATTAATAGATCAGTCTTACACAAAACAAAAATTCAATATGGTTTTTTTAAATTTTAATTTTATATTACGTATGTGTAGCATAAACATCTAGAGCCCATGACGATTTGGGGGGAACACAAATAAATTAAAACAATTGAAAATTTACATTAACATTTCTTTAGTCGTTGATTGTCTTTTACAACTCTTTCTTCCTGTCCTGTCTTGTGTCACCCTAATGGACACTTGGGCATACAAGAATGTTTAGTTTGAAACTCCTGCTGATTTCAAAAGCACTACGACTGCTTTTGTATATTCTTTATGTTGAATAAATTTCAAAAATTAAAGTAACACAAAAAACTCAACGAGAAAAATATTTTAAAGTTGTAGATTCTGAAAACTACATAAAAAAAAATTGCTTCATTATAAGTTTAAGTTTACTTTGTCATTTATTTTATTATTTTTTACCATAAATTAAAATTATTGTTTTGCAGTATTTTGGTATGCGAAATAAAAGAATAGCAGGGTACACATATTCGTATCGTCTGCCTATTTATTTTTATATATCTTAAGCTTAGTTAGGGAATAGAAAAATCGGTAGATTGTCTCTAATTTTTTTTATTTTTTATTCGTGTTGCCCTTTCACGTTGAAATTTCTTGGTGTTATTTTAATTTGTGTTTTTATTTTATTTTATTTTTATTTTGTTGTATGTGTTTCTGGTTTTTTTTTTGTTTTCGAATTTGTTTTCTATGCACTTATTTAATTGTGTTTTTATATTTATTATGTGCTTTTCTCAAAGTTGCCTTTTAAAGTGCCACATTTACGTAAAAATGTATTTTTAATTTATTTTGTAGTCGCCTTTTGTCGCTTTATCGAGCTCATCGGGTTCAGAGTCGGCTTCGGCGATAAGCACGCACCATTTTTGGTGGCATTTGGCTTTTGAATTTAAATTGAGTTTTTATATTATTCGGTTTTAGTTTTAGTTGGCTTCATTGCGGCGATTTTAGTGCCGTGTAATGAAGTTTTTATGGGGCGGTACATTAACATTTTGTGTAAGTAAACTGACCATTAAACTACATTGTACCTATTTTTAATACCCTCTGCTCTGGGTATTATCACTCAAATATATTTACAAAATAAAACTCTTGAGATTTATAGGTGGAAAAAATATACGTTTACTTAGATATAAAACTCTTTTAGATTTGTAGATGAGCTTGAAAGACTATAGACTCTTTGCAGATGAGCTGGAAGACTAAAAAATATTGGCTGAAAATTTCGGAAATTTTTATTTGAACTATAAGATTTAGGCTAACCATATTAGATATATTTATTAAAAACACTGTAGATTTGTAGGATCATTTGGAATATAATAAGATCTAGGTTGAGTATCTTATAAAACTTATAATTTATTTATTTATAGGATAAACATACATAAAAAACACTTTGGATTTGTAGCTAAATTAAAATAGACTTTATAATATATAGATAGATCCTACCAGAAATATCCAGAGTATTTGAATATTTTTTAAAAAATGTTTTCATTACATTTGATTGCTGAAATTGGGCGCTGTGATTACGCGGTTGGGATGCACTAAAAAACGGCGGTTGGCCATAAAATCAACACTTTGGTTAGCAAAACAAACCGTTTAATGCAAAACAAACAGTTGACAACAACTAGCTACACCTGGACAATAACAACAACAACAAGAACAACAGTAACACCATAGATATAGTGTTGAAAGGGGCGTGGCATTTGTACCATCAGGCAACACTCAGACAAAAAGAGAGGCAGAAAAAAGTTTTGCACAATTTGTACAACATTTTTGTTAAAAACCACAAAAATCAATTGACAATTGAAGCACCACCTGAATGTGTAACTGTGTGTATCTGTGTGTGCTTGTATCTGTGTGTTTGTGTTTGATATTAATACACATGCAATACTTTGTAGTGACTTTTCTATTGAACGTAATTGAATCATAAAACATTCCATATTCATTTATTTGTTTGTATTTTTTTTTTTTTTGCCTTTTTGTTGACAACTCTTAAACGCAGCGAGTTGACAACTCTATTCGCTGGTCACCCGTGGTGTGTTTTCAATGCATTTATCACTCGAAAGGGCGGGTCCAGTCTAATCCAGCTGATAACAGCGGGTGGTGCCACACTGGCCACCGATTAACCCATGACTGCCGGCGCACTGGTGTCATTTTAAAGTTGCCATTAACACGCCATTGTTTGGCCTTTATGGCCAGTCCCATACTTTGGGTCTATTCCCCGCTTCGATCCAATTTCTCAGCGCCTGATTGATATATCCGGTGGCGATTCCGAAATTAGAGCCTACGTTGTGTGGGTCAGAAGGGTGGAGTCCAATCACAAATTGTGGACAAGAGGCTTCTTAAAATAAAATGTTTTAATTCTGATATAAAATAGTAAGGATTAAATTGTCTGTTAAGGCAGTATTTGTAAAATATTTTATATTAAATAAATATGAGAATCTGAGCATAAGAATTTTAAATTTAAAAAATTCAATAACACTAGTTTAATTATTTTATTTAATTTGAGATTTTATTATTTTATGTTATTCCATTGACCAATAAAATTCTCTGTATGTAGATTCAATTCTATGATTATATTTTACGAAGAAGCCTTAGAGCCTGTACCAAATCTGAATATTAATAAAAAAAAATAATTAAAAAATGTATATAAAAATTATAAATATATAAAAAATGATTTTTTTAATTTTTAATTATGATTTTTAGATTTTTAAAAATTTTTCTGATAGTAATTAAACCTAATTCAATCTATGCGCTTTTATAAAAACTTTGCTTACTTTTTAAATTATGAAAAATTTTAGCAATATTTTATGTTAACTTCATATAATATTTTAAGCTCGTTTAAATAGTCAATCAAGCATATACTAACTGGCTTAAATGTAGCAATCCAATATTCTTATCACATCGATCAAACAAATCTTTAATATCTACTTGAAATATTAATTAAAAACAGTATTCTTGTAATATCCATAAAATGCATTTGGAAACCCGTGAGTTCGTAGAAAATAATCAAGAAATATTTTCAATCATTTGTAAACAGACAACAACAAATTCACAGTCAAATAGACAGATCGACAGACAGACAGACGTTAAGGGTATCAATTTTATTTGTATTTTATATTTGTATTGTTTCATTTACTTTTTGTTCTATTTTTGCTTGATTTCTGTTTCAAATCGAGATGTGTGGAAAAGCAAAAAGGGAGCAATATCAATGCAAACAATTGCGCTAATTTCGAATTAAATTTTTAATCTCAACCAAACGGACAATTGCAATCCGGAAACACACGCACATCCACCCACATGCGCCTGTCTTGACGTGTCACCCTGTCCTGCGGGTCAGTGGTCAAGGGTCAGGGGTCAGCTGACCATTAGTCTGCAGTGGTTGGGGTCCCCCCCCCCCCCCCCAAAAAAAAAAAACACCCTTTCTCAGTTGCAGCAGCAGTCGCAGAACAAAGACAAATGTCAAAATTAACGAACGATTTTTGGCGATTTAACGCTCAAAAATTCGAATTTAAGATGAAATTTGATGCTGTCCAGTTCAGTTCAGAAATTGAATATGTCACTGTATATGTGTGTATATGTGTGTGTGTATGTGTGTGTATCTGTGTGTGGAGAAGGGCAAGTCGAGGTCGAATCGTAAGCGGATTTGGAACGCCCACAACAATTTGTAACGGGCTCAGACAATGCTTGTCCTTTTCGAGTGTGTGTGTGTATATGTGTGTTTTAGGTGCCAGGACGAGGGACCAGAACTAGGACCAGGACCAACAACAGCAGGCGGTCATCGAAGGGTTTAGAGGTTCACAATTCATGTTCCCAGTTCGACACGCGACACTTTTGAGTCGTTTTTCCCAGTTTTTCGCATTGTTTGTCACTTTTATTGGTGGCTGCTCTAACGCCCAAATCTAGTCAAAGTCATCAGTTGTCCTGTTCAGTTCCGTTCAGTCAGCAAGGTGTTGCCTTTGTGCCAATTCATTAGTTGAGCAGAAGGACAACAACACCTCGTTCCTCGTTCCACTGACAAAAATGGGATCATCGACCAAGGATCAGCGCCAGGAACACGAGTTTGTCACGCGCCAGAGCCATCAACAAACTACAATGTATTCGATTTGAACAATTGGTTATTGTGTTGGTTTTACAGTCTGCATCAATTGTGAATTGTTTTAATTACTCTTTATTGAGTTTTATATTGGTTTAAGCGGCTTTTTTTCATAGCCACCGGTCACTCTTAATAACAAATGACACCGCATCGAATGTGAATTGAATGGGTTTGCACTTTGGAGAACTATAAAAATTCAATAAGGTTTATGACAAGAAACATTTTTGACTATTGAAACTTGGAAGGATAATTCAAAGACAATAATAGAATTTAACATAATTTTTAAATGATTAACCAATAAAAACTAAAGCGAAAACTTGGGATATTCTCCTAATTACGACTGTAGTCCTTCAGAAATGATTTTAAATAAGATTTAAGCAGACAAAATAAGCTATAGAAAAATGTCAATTACAATTTAAAAAATCTAATTTTAGAATATAAATTAAACAACAGCAACAAATATTCCTAAAAATAAAAGATTACATTATATTTCTTGCACAAGCTAAATAGTTTTAATTTAAGTTTCTCCGACATGTTTTCCTTATATCACAAATAAGCTATATATTTCATTCGAATAGGAAAAACCATTCACAAATTGTGATTGCTGATGGGATTCTCGTTCAACTTTTTGCCAATCCTTTTGGCCGTAAAGTAGAAAAGTGCATAAAAACGTCAAGCAATCTCATAAACAGAAAATAAAATTGAATCGAAAATAACACAACTGACGATATCTAAACATAAATCGTGCCAAGTGTCTGGTGGGGAAATAGATCTGGGACTGAGACTGTGAATCAGAGACAGAGGCTGAACCGCAGACGACGATGCCGCGCCAGTTTGGAATATCTTATTTCATAAGCAAATAAGACATAAAGTAAACTCTAAACTGAACCCTTCAAGCACGCACATATTCATAGACCCAGCCCCCCCCACCACAGTGAGCAAATATACTGTGTTCATACAGAGTATATAGTAAGTATGTATGCAGACATGTACGCAAAGTTTACGCAGATTTTGCCGCAACATCCTTTGGCGGCGAAAAGCCAACGAAATGCGCCTCCGCCCCTCCCCACAATCCCCATCAAAATTCTGGCCACAGAGCAAGCCGCACGGAGCCCGAATCCCCGCCTACAGCTCACGTACAAAGCCCCCGGGGGAGTTGCCGCAGCGAAAGGGTTGCGGCTGCACCTTTACAGGATGGGTAGACGGCACAGGACATGGCCTGGGTGGTACAGTGAGAGGTGAGGGGTGGACAGGGTGGGAGGGGTTGGCGCGCGAGTTGACAAAAGATTTTGACTTTCGCCTTGGCGCGATTCGTGTCGAACTTAGACCAAAAATATTTCGACAATGAACAACCAAAAAAGGGGTGTAAGGGCATGTTGCCCCCAAGGATACTTTGACTATGTATTAATAAATACACTGTGAACTAAAATTGACATTATTATTAAAAAAAAAAATTATTTTATTTAAAGAATTAAAACGATAAACTTAGTAAATACACTGTAAACTAATAATTACTATGTATTATTATTATTTAAAAAAAATAATTTTATTCAAAGAATTAAAACTAAAAATTACTATAAGGCGTTATTTTATTTATGAAATTAAAACGAAGAACTTTTAATTTAAATTAACTTTGTTGAAATCATTCAAATTAAAATTTCTTCTTAAAGGAACTAAAAGAAATAATTTGCTTTGTCAAAACTTCTTCTTTAAAAAAAAATCGTTATATTATGGGGTTTTTTTTTTTTATAAAAATCAATAAATAACTAAAACATTTTATTCATTATCTCCTTAAAAAAATTATTATTTCGTGCGTTTTTTATAAGTTTAAAAATTATGAAAATTTGATAAAATAAGTTACAAAATCTCAATGATATATACATTAATTTCAATTGTAAATTAATAAATGTAAATTATTTATTAAAGAAATACTTAGTTATACTAATTGTAATATGTACTAATGAACTTAATTTCTGCCACAGTTAAATTCCCAATGGTTAGTAAACTTTTTATTATACAATTAACTTTGCTTAATATGTTTAAAGTACATCAAACTAGTTTTATATTATTGTTGTTTCAAGTAAAAATAGTTATAGTTACTTAAACACAAATAAAGTGCATAAAAGTCAATTAATTTTTATTTAAACTGCATAAGGAAATTTGTGTTTAGCCTTTACTATTTACAAAATTACGACTTTTAAATTAATTTTTTGAATAGTTACGATTTTTAAATTAACTTTTTGAATAGTAAATAGTCAACAAAAAATATACGACTTCTAAATTTTTTGTGAACAAAAGTAGAAAATTATAAGAGTCAGAAAATATTGATATAACAAATAAAAATAGAAATAACATTAACATGCTCGAATTAAGCCAAAGATTTTATTATAATTTTTTATTGCTTCCTGTTGCAAAATTAAATTTTGTAGAGTTATTAAAATGTTATATTTAAAGTTTTCGAGATCTGTATTATTTTAGAATAGTCCCAATTTATAATCTAATTTTTCTCAGTGTATGTAGCCTTGGGCTTTTGGGTGGTCGGGTGTTTAAGCTTGTTTTTGTGTGTGCGTGCGGCCCACAAGTTAATAAACTTGTCAAAATCCACGAGGCAACGAAGCGTGAGGCAAGTCGATTGAAACTGTTGCAAGTATTAGTTATTTTTATAGTATTGTATTGTTTTGCTGGCTACTTATTCCGGCTGTCCAGGCCCATGTCCAGGGGCTTTGCACCTTTTGACCTGACCCCGACTGTTAATCGATTTCCATGACCGGCGGCTGTCACCTGCGCAGTCAACAAAGGATTACAGGGACGCGGACACCGAGAGAGACAGATATCGAAATAGATGTGCATCTGCGCAAAGGGGGAACTGGACTCCTAAACTGAAGTCGGAATTCTGAAGGCGTTGGCTGTGACGCCTGCGCAGAGAGGAGAGTCGCATAAAATTCAAATAAATTTCCAACTCGTTCGCTGGCATTGTGCGAGTTCCATTTTTCATTTGTTTGTTGGACATGGGTTTAGTTTACGTTATATGGGGGTGAGTGAGCATTAGCATTCACATTCACATTCACACTCACACTCACACTCACTATTCACTCTTAGCCAACGGCTTCGATGTTGGCTTCCTCTTCCTATACCATTTGCTGTGCAATTCACAATTTTATTTTCATTTTATTACACGAAACAAAGACAAATTACATAAAATATGTGCCCCGCGCTGTTTGCGCCAACGGTTTTACTGTATCTGCATCTGTATCTGTACATCAGCTTATGTATATGCATCTTGTGGATACTCACTCACGTGGCCCACACCTTGAGCCGCGTCTGCGTTTTTATGTAAATTGTGCCGCCAGCCAGCCAGGCAAACACCCATTAACCAAAACTCAACTGAAGAGTTGAGTTCATCGCGCCTGAAATTGCTAAAGGAAGTTGTTACTTTGTAATTAAAATTTGAGATTGATTAACTTATTGTTCGTGTGAGTTTTAAATCCCAAAACTATTACCGACAATTTGATGGTTTTGATTTGACTTTAGTCTTTGATGGCCTCTCAACTTTTGGTATTAGTTCTATTCAACAACTCCTTGTAAACTCGAACTCAATTCATGGATACTTAATGTCTTTTGTTTGGGTTATTGAACTCCATTTAATGAGACCAGAAAGAATTCTTTGTCAGTTTTTCCCGTCATTCTCACCGCTTAGGTGTTGCTCTTAATTGTACGCAATTTATTACTCGACAATTTAATTTGAATTTGAATTTAATTTGCTTTTAACACCTGGACACTGCTTAACACCTATCGAAGCCAAAGGCTTGATTGTAAAATAAGAAAATTAGTTTACTATTTTTAATAAAAAAAAAAACAACCAATCTGGTTTTTAATTAAAAACTATGTTTACAATCCTTTCATTTATAAATTAACTCAACAATTATAGCTTACAACTTGTAAGTCAAATAATAATACAATTTAAATAAATTTAGTTAAATATTGAAAAGCTTTTTTAGACTAGGTTTGTAATGAAATTTTCATACTAAGATTAATTTTAAGTACCCAAAAATTAGTTCTACAATAAACCCTTCAACATCTATAAGTATTTCAGCCAATCTAAATTAGATTTCCTTTCAAAATATAATTGAAATATAATAAAAAAAATTCAACTTTACCTACAATCAAATAATAATTTCTTAAATATAAAAACATTTCCGGAAATGCCAATTTTGACTTTTATGTGCAGATTTGCGGTATTTTCAAAAACATAAAATCACTTAACTTAAAAGCTGTAAGCGTGCCTGAATAACTTCACATAAATCTCGCGATTTATTATTCATATGGAGTCATTTTTGGGATATATGTTGCTCTTTTGATGCTGAAATATTGACCGCATTGGTAAAGGAAACATTCAAGTAAAAATTGAATTTCAATTCAATATTTCTTGATATAGACTGAGCCGAGGGGTTGGTTCGGGTGTCACGTACTGGCCATATTATGGCAAATAAATGTGCTCAAAAATAAACTCGAACTGGCTGCCATTGAGGGGATTATTGGAGAAAAAATATAAAAAAATATAAAGAAGTTTAAAAATTGATTTTCATCTGGCGAATGCAGCATAAAAGGATTTTTCATATGCTGCAGCAGCAGGCAGCAAACGATTTCAATTGGAATTGATTTTTCAACGTAAACATAAATAAAATATGAACACAGAGCACACTCGATAGGGTGCACAACTCTACGAATATTGAAAGAAGGATGAGTGTACTGTTTGCACAGTAAATATTTTCCGTGTGCCAAGGTGCCTTCGTCCTGTCTATCCGTCTCTTTGCTTGTGCCTCATCAGCAGTCCAGTGGCGAGCTGGTCAAATAAAGCCGTTAGTAAGTATTTCATAAGTCGCTGGCCAAAAGGACGACAGAGCGTGTGAGAGAGAGAGAGAGAGATAGAGTTGCCGGCGGACGTTCATCCTGGCAGATAAGCAATAAGCCCTGAGCTGATGGACAGCCCAAGTTTCATCTCAAGCCTTGAAGGCTTGAAGGCAGCCAGAAGAGCCAAATTCATTGGCACACGTACGCCTAATACAAACAAGGACATGAGCTCGGTTCGTGACTGAAAAGTTTTCTGCACTCGATCCGGATGAACTCCTCGTACTTTTCGTATTTTATTTCCATCATTTTTATTTTAACTCTGCGCTCGGTCGAACAGCGTCCGAAACTTTGCCGCTTCTGCGAATGTTTCAGATAAAAATTTCTTATTTATGGCTTAAGGTTTTCAACCGGAGAGCTTTTCGCAAATTTGTTGCCTCCGAGCAGCGACAACAAGCGCTAAAGTTAAATGCAATAGTAATAAAGAACTCTTTAAAGTTTGCCATTTCAGCAAAAATAAAATAAAATTATTTCTTACTTCATATTTTATTTGTATTAACGGAACGATAGATGAATGTTAGAGTTTGTATTAAAGTTTTGACATACCAGATTAATTATATACATATAAACCAAATCTATATTGTTTCAAAGTAGTTATGTATAAATCAACAACTCAATTCGTAAATAGTTTTATTAGTTTTTAGTAAAATTTCTAATAGAAAACTACATTGAAAAAAAAGAAGCAAGTTTGCAACTTTTATAAAAATATCGCTAATAATTGTAAAAAATTAAATTAAAAATATATATTAAATATTTAAATTTATTTGCAATATTTTAGAGAATATGCTAAAATAATATTTCTATTTTATTTGTAAAATAAATATTGTCTTAGTAAATATAAAAGTTTCCTCAGTAAAAAAATACAATGAAAATAAATAATCAAAAGAAATAAAACATTTTAGATACTCCATCGTTAATCTTAATTTAATTATCCCATCACAAAACAATAATTGAGCTTTCAATATGATTTCTTATCACTTCATTGTTCTTTTGAATTTATTAATTAGTCAATAGATATGCAATTGATTATACAACATTTTATAAAACCAAGCAAAGTCAGAAATTTATTTTAAATGTTGTCGTTTTTTTATGCTTATTTTATTTAATTGTTGATATATGTGCACATATGTATATAAGAATTTGGGATTTTATTTTTGAAAGCGACTATAAAATGCTTTCTTATAATTGCTTTTCGATTGCACTATTGAATAAATTCTTCAGCACGTATTTTTTTGTTGTTGCAAGTTTTATTATAATTGAAATTCCCGAGCATCGATTAATGCCAACAAAAATAATTCAAATAAATTAAAATGCAATTAAATAAATCGAATGAATCGCAACGAATTGAAACGAAAAGGGTGAAAAATCGCAAAATTGTAGACGTGCAATATTTTTTATGTGCTGATTAAAAAACATTCCTTGGATATTGGCCAAAATATGCAGCACCAGCAGCAGCCGACCAACCGACCGATCTGAGAGCCATTTCATTTGCATTTACAATACATTTTTTGGTTTTTTATAGCCACCATACAGCATACAGTTGTGAATGTATCTGTATCTATATCCGCGACACGTATCTGTATCTGTATCATCGATTCGGATTGATGGCTCGGAAATTGTTTTTTTTTTTTTTTTCTGTTTTCATTTAATGACAGCTCATTGGTCTCTTTGAAAATCAGCAAAACGAATGGAACAGGGCTGTACTGAGACGCTAGTGAGTCCACAATTAAGAGTTAAAAATATAATTATTGCAAGTGCACAGAAATACAACAAAACTGTAGCCAATTACAAGATACAATATACTAGAGACTCTGTCAGCAGTTCGAAGAAATTGTCGGTTGAATTTCACTAAATAGCCGAGTATGCCTTGTTGGCATTCCCCAATGATTAAACAGGCAAATTTCTGAGCGCATAAATCACTTTAAAGTGCGAATGGAACAAATGTCAAGAGACACGAACAGCTTTATCCTTACAAAAATGTTAAATCTTCCTCCCCGTTTAATTTCATTTTTCTTTTTTTGGTTCTTTTTTGAGAATGCTTTACAATTTTCTATCTATTTATTGCCTGCCTTTAAATGCCAAAGCAACAATTGCAATTACAAGTATATACTTAGCAATTATATCGATTTGTTTATTTTATTTTCATTTTATATCTGTCTAGTTTTTAACATGTCAATTCAAGTCACACATTCTATTTGGCTTTGTGTTGACATTTTGGCATTTGGTAAACAAATGTCTAATTTCGACAAGGTTTCTCTTACATGGGAATATTTTGAAAGACAAAGTATATAAGTATATACAAATTATATATATTTATTTTGCCAATTTAGAAGTCAGCACAATAAAATGAAAGTTTAATTATTTTTTATTGTATGAAATCAAAAATTAATTTAATTTAGTTGTGAAATTTTAGGACAGAAAATTATTCGATTAAATTTGCCTTAAACATTTTTTAAAATAAATTTTACAATAAGTTCGTTATAGTTGTCAAGGTATAGCCTTTTGTTGACAGCTCTACAAGGGTATTTAATCTTCGGTATTTAATTTTCTATCTTGTTAAAATATTGATTTTAAAAGTACACTAATTAAACCAAATCAAATGCTTTTAATGAAAGTGCAAAAAACCTGGAAAATATATACATATGACATCATACAATAAATAATTCTTTATATAATTATAGGATACTCTATGTACATGTGAAATGGGGCATTAGTTATGTATGTACATAAATATCATTGCATATGCATGTGGCTATTATTATTCAGGCATTATGTTTTATTAACTTGTCGAATTCAAAAGAAATTCACAAAAAAAACCTATGGGAAATTTGCATAAGTTTGCTTGCATGTTAATGTTCATAGGACGGGATCGGTATGGGAGGATGGGGTGAAAAGGGGCACACACGTGGCCCACTCATAACATAGGTAAGGGGGTGGTAGGGGGGTGAGTATTTTGAAAGGCATTTAGTTCATAGTTAGACTAATATCTATGTACAAACACACACACATGTTTTAATTTCGTTTTTTATTTCATTTTAGTTGGCAATAATCAACGAAGGCGCGTTTTGCATAACAATTAAGGCCAGCAATGAAACAGCCGCCTTGTGCCGCTCTCCCCCTTAGCCTTAACCTATACCTGGCCATAATTCTAATGCTGAATTCTGGCCAACATACACACACACTCACTTATATGTAACATATACCCTATAAAAAATGCTCGACGCACGTTCGAATTAGCCCAATTTCGTGCGGGCAGCGACAAAAAAAAAATAAATAAATTTATGTAAAAATGTTCATAAATGAAATGTGGCTTTAAGTTAGTTGAGAGTAGGGGTATTTTTTTTTCTGAAAATGTTGACAATACGCTGCCCAGTAGTCGGGACAATTAGCTACTCGAATTCGCGCACACGTAGCAGCCATAAAAATGCGTTTCTAATCTCCTATCAAATTTTAACGAAAATTGAATTAATCGCCATTTGTTTGCGGTCAGACCAACAAAACTTATATCTCTAGGCAAATATCGTGTGAACCAAAAAAGTTGAGAGCACTCGCAATGCCCTCGTAATTTCAGCTCATCACTTTGAAGACAATCAAGTAGTTTACATTCCCACTGGGGCGAACTATAACTTTCATTTTAAAGATACAACATATTGAAACTCTGACTGCGAACCATTTCCGCTTTTGAGCTTCGCTCTTGGCCCAAATGAGGGCTGCAATTCGTCAAGGTATATAAAGATTTAACTCCAACTTGAAGTGTGGGTCCCGTAAATCATGTGCGAAGCGTTAAAAAACAAAAGGTTTCTGAAGGCTTCTGCTTTGATGACTGCAGGGCTGCAGGCTATATGTCTGGATTCAGAAAAATAAAGGTAAAGATAGAAAAAGACAATATTTTTGTTTTAACTGATGAATATACATTAATATCTATATATAAATATACAAGAATATAATAAAATTTAACTGCTGTAATTGTTTGAAACTGAGTTTTTGATGCTTGGTATTAAAAATATTATAAAAATGAGAATTTGTCATCTAAAAAATTCTAAGAAAATTCGCTAAATTCTATAAATAACACAGATGGAAGTATAAACTAATTGCGGAAATTTTGTGATACATATAGTATGTATCAATTTCATTTATTATGATTTATTAATGAATTCTAAATCTGCTATAATTAAAGATCACTGTGTAGTGTGCTTTCAGCTCAAATTTATTACCTATTTTATTTAAGTTCAACTACAAAAAAAAAAAAAAAATTAGAGTTGTAAAAAATATATTAACTAATGAATGTTAACATCCTTTTTATTTATTATTTAAAAGTAGATTTAATTATTTTTTTCAATGTCAAATGATCACATTTTTAAACATAGCTATCCCCAATGATAAATATAAAAGTATAAATATTTAAATTTGAATTTAATTTAAATTAAGTTATTCATTTGATAGTTTTCCAGTTCCATCTGAAAAAAATCATAGCAATTAAACACAGCGTTTAATCCCAATTCGAACTACAAGATTAAATTGTAAGGAATGTTTTAAAGGTGTTTAAAGCGATGAAAATTTGTATTTAACATTTTATTTTAAACTGTCTTAACTAAGATAGGAACTACAGAATTTGCCACATATACATTGATAGCAATACAGCCCTGGTACACTATGCCTTGAGGCAACAAAGCAAAATGAAGATTTGATAAGTCATAACTAGGCGTAACTCATAAAAAACACATCATTTTCACACTTCACAACAAAAGTCCGAACCCAAGGCGAGTGGGTGGCTGAAGTCTGAAGAGAGGATTAAGTTTAGCATATGGTAGGCTCTAGACTTATTGTCGGTAGTCTCCAAGAAGTGAGTCCAATTGCTGGCAAGGTGATGAGTCTGATCCACATCAACGACGAGCACTAAAACTGACCATCAGGCAGTTAACTAACCGATTTTAAAATATGTTTGGTTACCTTTAATGACTTAGGGACAGAGAAGGGGTTAGGGTTAAGAACAGTGAGCTATTAACTACAGCCTAGGGCTGAGCTTAAGAATTCTTTGAGAATGCAATTTACTTGATTATGGCCATTTGCTGATTTGGAACTAATTAGTTGGCACGTCTCATCATATGAGGCACATTTACATTTATGGTTTATGGTTTCACTGGCAATCGCAAAAACAAATTTAAAAGCTTTTGCATGTCCAGCATTTTTGTTGCACATATAACCAATAATGGCAAATAACACTTACTTTAATAAGTACGTGTATACATTTGAATATGCATATGAAAATGTTTATTTTGTTTGACAAGTCAGCAATTAGTTGGCCCCCCATTAAAAGCTCTTAAAACAATTTAGACATTAACATTTTATATTAATAATAACTGGAAAATGTAAGGCACTTAAAGTTCAGTTGATTGCATTCGTCAATGTTTATACCCTGATTTATATTTTGAGGTAAAATTTTATTTTAAAAATAATGATGAAATTCTTGCAAAATTATTAATTAAAACCAGCAATTTTTTGTTTATTTTAAAAACAGTTCAAGTACTGCTTTTAAGTTTTTTTTTAGGTTCTTTTTTAATTTTTTTTAAATTTTCCTCAATAAAATTCTTGACAAATTAAAACTAGTCACACCAATCTTTATATCGCTTTTCCTTTCCGAAATTTATTTATTTTTAAATATAAATTAAATAATAAGGAATATTATATTAATTAATATTTGAAATTGGAATTGTCAGGCTGATTTTCTTTAATTTAAATGTTTTCGGCATATCAAACTAAAGAATTTGGTTATTCCATAAATTCATAAACTTCTAATTTTTTGTAAAATATATAAGTACAATTGCTGTTAGTTGTATATACTCCATAAACTTTTAAAAGATATACATTCAATATTTAAAAATAGAATCACGTTTTAGTTGAAATTGGTAGTTAAATCGTTAATATAAAATCCCCCTATTAGCAGGTCAATTGTTTATTAATTCTATGACAATATTTAACCCCATTCAAAAAACAATGCGCACTAACATCTTATAAATATGTAGTTATTACTTGAATATTGAAATTATTACAATTACAGCGCACATGGCATTTATGCATTTGAAATGTTAACGACAGACAACATCATATATATTTAGCTAGACTTATATAGAAATACTCGTATACGGATTGTCATAACTCTCGATGTCGGGGCATAACTCACAGTATGATGACAGAAGGGAAGGGTAATCGGATCGGTGTTTCAAGGTGTTTCTCTCCACATGGTTGCCAATTTATTGGCGAGCTGCATCGATTGCCGCTCGATAAACGAGACTCTCCGGTGGTTAGCGACAAGTTATGAATATAAAATATGCACAAATATGCAATGTGAACGCGAACAAACAAACGCGAATAAAGCATGTCAATGTAATAACAAAATATAATAAAGTAAATTATTAAACAAATGCAAAATGCAAATTGATTTCTATGCACATTCAACTATAACGAACGATCCGTTGGCCCTGGTGGACTTTTTTATCTACAATCAAAGACTAGAAGTAAACGCTCTTAAAGCTCCCGACCCAGTCTCAGTCCCAGTCTCAGTCTCAGTCCTCAACAACAGACCAAACATGCAAGAATGTTTTAGCTGAAAGTGATTGACTTGGAAATACCCTGTAGGCAATCAAACTAAAGTAACTATTAGAGCTGGAATGCTATCGATTATTCTGTGATTGATAGTTTTATACGATGGTATCTACTATTTAGAAATATATGTTATTAACACAATTTAATAAAATAATTTTAATATTTAAGTATCATTGATTTTTATGTTCGATAAAAGCGATTCTGCAAGTTATCCGCGATATTAGCTCAAGAAACTATCGATACTATCGATATTGCTGTCGATTGTGATTTACTTTAATTTTCCACTCTTTTTTCATTATTATTATTGACAATAGATTCTTTAAAAACCTTCTGTATTTATAACTCAATTGCCGTAAGACTTTTTGGAATACAAGGAAAACATAAAGAAAAGTCACGGCAATATCATTTATGAAATTTTTTTTATTTTACTTAAAATGTGAGTCTCTACTTTGAGCTGAAGGCATTCGACTAGGATACTCAATGAATTTATATTCAAACTGTGATTTAAATTTATATCCTTATTTGTGGGCCTAAAAGAAACCCAATTATACCCTCTCAAACCACTTTACAGACCCAGGGTATTACTATAACAACCCACATGAACATTTTGTCTTCGCATACGATACAATTTTGATTCCAATTCCAGTTCGAGTTCGATTCGCTTCATCAACGAAGTTTTTTTTTGCCGTTGCCGCAGTTTAATTTGTTTGTTCTACAAATCGGGCGATGCTGGAGCTCCGATAGACTAACCTATTTCAGATTTATCTGTGTGTGTGTGTGTATGTGTGTGTCTGTGTGTGTGCGGGTGGTTGTGCGTGCTGTGTGTGTGTAGGTGTGTGTATCTACATTTGAGACCTGTTCAATATGGAGTCTCGATTTCATAAACGATCAAACTACCACGTTAAGTGGGTGGAGCATTTGTGAAGCTTATAAAGAATAAACTAATGAAATCCAATCTTGAACAATTGAAAACAAAACTGCGAGCCATTATTTTTTTCAAGATATAAATAATTTGATACCGCAAACTATATTTAAAGCAGATTTTAACTAGGTGGGAAAGCACTACTTGTCTACCAAATAAATAAATAAATTCATTAATATATAAAAATGTACACAAGGCATTTTTGCATATTTTTTATTTAAAGAAAATAGTAAAAATTTTAAAATTGTGTTTATTTTAAATAATTGCCTCATTTTAGAATGTACAAAAATTGCCATGAATTATAATTATTGTTTATTATGATATTGTCGATATTCTCAATATTATTATAATTAACACCTAGTATAAAGTTTCAAACTTACAACAATACTTTATTAAAAGCAATGACATTTTAAATGAAAGACATTTATTAATTCATATTCAGAACAATAATTTATATTAGTGTTTCTTAAACACAACCCAAATTTAATTCCATTTGTTTTTTGGGATTTTTTAAATTATTCTGACTTAACATACCAATTGATTTTTCTGAGCCAGTTTTTGTTTTTTTTGTTTTTTAAATTAGCCTGATTTAACATCCAACTTCCTCTCTGTTTGAGAATTTGTATTTATTTCAGCTTTGACTTGTTTTTTACAAACGAAAAATCATATTTGAAATGTCGCATTTTTAATTTGAACACGGAATTCCATTGATGAATTGTTTTGGCTGCCTGTTTTGGATTTTATTTTTTTATTTTTAACATTTTTGTTGGACTTTTTAAAATGGTTTTGCTGGCGCCTCTACTTATCGTCGATTGATGTGGAAAGCGAGCGGCTTTCAGTCTGCTTTTTTTTTTTGCAGTTGTTTCACATTCCACGGAATTCCGCGTCCAAATTGATGGCGCCAAAATTCAGAAGCCAGCGTCGTCAGACTGGGTCTTTGGGAGCTGAAGTTGAAGTCAGCTCAACTGGTTGGTTGGTCATTCATACACATACTAAAGGAGTGGAGCATTTGTCCCATAAATGTCATTGGCGACGCATTCTGTCTGAGTTTTTCACGTCTACATCGGACTTTGGGGCCTTGAGTGGGGCCTTAATTTATTCTAAGCACAGTCAGGGCCATAATATGAATTTTGAATATTTTATTGAAAAAGTGTTGCAAAAAAGAAAATTCTGCAAATATTCCCAACCTTGTGCCATGTTCTTCTAGGTGTGCTTTGTCGGTCATATGGCCTGGCCTCTGTCTCAATTTTGTGACTCATTAATAAAAATTATGTCAAAATAATCACGCCACCTGGAGTCGACTAACCCGTGATAAATGAACCATCTCCAGGGTGCACTCGAACCCTTCCCCAGGCAACTTAATTACATGTGCAAATGCTCGCAAAGATGTCAGCCAGCCCCAGGATATCCAGGAACTGATTGAGGCTCAGTCATTTGAATGTCATCATTAGGCGCCTGAACTCGTCCTTGGTTCCAGCGACACTGATCCGATTCCGATTGTAACTCTGATATCTGCTGTATCAGATCATTAATTATTTTATTACGGAAATCAAAATGTCAGTTGCTTTTCAACGCGTCGTCGTATTCAAAATGTTTGCGTTTCTGTTTTTCCATCTCTGGGGTCCGATGATGTCGGCTTGTGTTTACATAATGTGGAAAATTAATGATGAATTTGTTGCCAATGTGACGGCGAAATGAAATTGTTTTGTGCAACGGTTTAGCACAAAAAAAAAAAAAAAAATTCAAAAATGAAAAATAGTTTTTGATAATTTTCGAAACATGCATTGTGTGGCAAGGGTGGATTAAGCTGCTTTAGATAATATTTTGAGTACACAGTATTAAAAGTAAGTTGAGTTAATTTAAATAAGTAAACATTGCGTATCTCCCCCAATCATCAAACTATTTTTATTACCAAACAGCAATAAATAAGAATTTTTATCTTTTTGTCAGTTATAACTAATTGTCACTGTTGTTTTACTTTTTACTCAAAATAAATGTACGTGTATAATTTTTAAATAAAAATTAAAATCAGATATGACGAACAGGACGCTCTGAAAAGCCCCTGATGAATTCCGAAGGAGTTCGAAATAAGTATATCGGATTAAGGTTTAAAGAAAAACTTGTGTGTTATTTAAAAACATAATTTTACCTCGCGACGACTAAACTAATCTCCTATTATTCTAAAGTTCATTTAATTTTTTTAAGTAACAACTATTTGGAATTTTCCTTTTTCAAAAGTTTCTACAAAGTACTTGCTTTAACCTCTGAGAATTTAATTTATTTAAGTTAAACAAAATGACTTTAAATAGTTAATATTTAGCATGCTTGGAGTCACATAATAATGGGCTAAAATAAAAAAAAACATTGCTTTTGAATTTAACTTAAATTTTAATATGGTAGCTTTATATAAAATTTGTATTTAATTTTTGAGTGGACTTCTCGATTTTCTTAAAAATTAGGTAAAAATAATTGTAAGCTAATTTTAGATCAAAATCTAATTCTACAATATTTATATTTAAGCCTTCAAATAAATATTTGACCGAAATCAAATACATTTTTAAGGTAAAAAACAACTTATTAATATAAAAAACTTTATTTTAATAATAGTGAAAGAAAGATGAAGTTGCATTAGGCAAAACAATTTTTCATATGCTAAATTCCAGTCTATAAAGACGTGCAAGCTAAAAATGTGAAACTAAGCCCGAAACTGTCTTTTAAATATACTTTTACATCTCATATGCCTGCTTCTGCTCCTGGGCGAATCATCTTGATTTGCATAAGCGCCGTAAACAAATCCTCGCTCCAAATTCAACACGCGACGCATAAAGTCGGGATTGAAGCTAAAAGTTGGAGCTTAAAGTTGAAGCTGAATCTGGACCTGATCGAGTCTGGATTATAGTGTCATCAGAGCTGGACGATATCTCATGTCGGCAACATTCAATGTGCAGGCATAACAAATGAATTATTGACGTTTTTAAGCAATATTCAGCAATATTTGCCGGTGCCAGGCGATATCAAAATTGTCAACGTGGGCTTTCATTTGCTTAATTTAATTTCGCATTTCGTTCGTCGCCTGTTTTGTTATTTTCTTTATATAAGTATGTATATGATTTTTTTTTTTTTTTCGTTCCTCTCATTTGTTTTAACGAGGATGTGCTCAGGTCGAAGCGACAGTCAGACAGACGGAGAGACAGATATTCAGACAGATCCGGCTGCTCGTTCTGGTCGTTGTTCATTTTCGAGATGGCCCAGCCTTTGGGTACTTGGATTCCCTGGTCCATTGGGGACTGGATGATGAGCTGAGCGGAGCGGTCGTAAAGCGACTCTCAGGTAAACACCGAAATAAACTTCCATATGTAAATTCAAGACTTGTGTTGTTGTTTTGTTGAAACTGAAAGAGTTTGGCTCATTAATGAATTTAAATGGTCTCCTTAATAATATTTAACGGCTTCTTTGCAGCGCTTTATGATGACAATATTTTTAGGAGCCCGACCCGTTCTCAGTTGGCAGTTACTTATATGGGTTTCTCTTTCTTAATGGCTCTGCATCAGCATTTGACAGTTGACAAGTTCTTTTTGTGTTTGCCCAGACAGGGGCTGTGCCATGGTCCAGGGGCGTTTCTCTCAGTGTGTGTATACAGAGGAAGGGGATATTAAAACATTCAACTTATGACGAATACACACACTCACACTCGCACACACACACATTATTAATAATTCCCTTTTATACGGCAAAACTTGGAAACTTGGTCAATTGCCCCGCCATAAGCTGTCGAATCTCTCGTTGGCAATTTATCTCATAAATTCCATTTGATGTACATCCCCGCACTGATGAGTAGTCCCATCTCTATGTACAAATCGATTTTTGATTGAGTTCATTAGATGCCAAAGCGCAGAGCCTCCTCAACAGATATTATCGCCATGTGGCACATATAGACCAACAAAATCTCACATACACATACGTTAATGCCTCCCAGGAGCATTTATAGAGAGTAGCGGGTGTAGCAGGGGGGGGAAGGAAGGGGGCTAGAAAGCTGGGCACTTGGCAAAATCATTTTTGTTATTAGCGAAAATCGCGTTGAGTGATTTACTTTTACTTTTGTCTTACAAAACCGGACATATCGAGAATGTGCTTTGATTTCTGCCCAGGGAACAGGAGACAGGGGATTGTTATCATGTCTGGAGCAGACATTGGCATCCAAGTGCCAAGTATTTGTGCAAATCCTAATTGGATTTATGTGTAGAAATGGATTATAGCTTATGTTTTCCCAAGTTGTTCGGCTTTCTCGCTATTAATTGAAGCTGATGTCAGCTTTATAAGGGCTGAAATCAGCTAAGATCCTTGTGTGTAGTTCTTTAATTTCTGAACCACATAAATATATAATAACAATTAATTTTAATTTTTTTAAATATTATTTCGTTTTTTATTGCTGTTATGATTTTTGTGGCCATCGACATATTTCAAACTATTTCGGGGATTTTTCACAGCATCCTGTTAGTCAGCTGTAGAGTTTTATACTTTTATTATTATTCTATATTATTTTAGCTACTGTTTTTACAATTTTCACAGTTATCAAATTTGATAATATCCCAATGACATGTACAATTTATTGCTGCTTTGTTTTTTATCTTTTTAAATTACAAACTTGTTTGAATGCATTCCATAAAAATGTATACACAAAATCTTACAATACTTGCACATAAACAACATTCTACGGGTTGTGAGCATTATTAGCATTTATCGAAGAAAATATAAACGAAAACCCAACTAATAAGAACTCTCAGATATTTATGAAATGATATCATCTAAGGCCATTCGATTTAAACTTCAGTGTGTTTCCCAGAGACCAAATGTCTGCCACAGAACAAACTTTTGTATATGGAAGAGAAAAATGTGAGCCTATTAAAACGAGAAAGAAAGAGAGAGAGATTCTGAAATCAGAATCAAGAAAAAGGCCAAGAGTTATGCATCGCATGAAATGAGTATATAAATATTTTATCAGTGGCCAGAAATCAGATATCTGTTTGATTCATAGAGCTAATTTATGGCTTCCTTTTGTTTTTCTTACCCAGCTAGTCAATCGGTCGCTTCCAGACCAACCGACACCAGAGTCTCCATAACCCCGAACCTTGCCTCATTATGAACACACAAAAATCAATAAAAATATATGCCACAAGATTTTTGACTGGTCGAAAACCAAAAAAAAGAAAAAAATCAAATTCAAATCCAAAACGGAACGGAACGCATTCCTCTTCAGACGCAACATAAACAAGCAAATCCCAAAATGATCAGAATGATCTTTAGATTGAAGTTTGTGTGTTCTTGTGTGTATCTATTTCTATTATTGAATTATTTAGAACTGAACATCGAGTTATAGTTATGATAGTCTCAGAGTTTTGAGTGTGTTCAGCAAGAAGTTAAACACACAAATATTATAGTTTCAGTAGATCACAAAAATGATTTTTTTCCAATATATTATTCTACATATCAAAGTTTATATCCATTTATGTCAACATTTGTCATAAAATGTTTATGGTTATCATAAAATTAAACAGCTTGCGATTAATTGGCAGCACTTTGCAACTATTTTATTGTAATCTCAGTTTTCTTGCAGTAATTTTATAAATTAAAGTTTATTTTTATTATTATAGTAAAAATAAAAATCTAAACTGGTTATTTATTTCTATATAAATTCACAATATTTGGGTTTTAATTAATTAATTGTGATTGTGTCAAAAAGGTGTGTTAACTAGTCCAACTATTTATAAAATACCATTTGTGAATTTCAAAAAAAAAAATCATTGATTTAAAAGTGAATGTGAAATCAATGATATTAATTATAAAACTAATTGACAAAAATGTAACAAATTTATTTACCAAAATTATAACATTTTATAGATATTTATATTTATTAAATACCTACGCTTCCGTTGTACCAATTTATCCCTTCAATATATCAATAAATGATCAGTGATCAAGTTGTTTTGCTGAACGCGTAATTGTAATCGTTATCGCATGTTCTGTCTGCAGTGGCAATCGATATCTTCAAACTGCCATCACGAGATGCCAAAGTGCTTAAAGTGTGTCCAGAACTTGGACCGGAAAACGAACATTAATGAATGAATGCAGTTGCCAGTTGAAAGTGCCAAAACTAAACGCGAATATTCAAATTAGCATCAAAAGTTGCCCACTTGGCCATCTTTTCATATGATGCAGCATCAGGGCGCATCTCATTGATTTGTAATTCCCATGCGCAGCATAAATTTAACATGTGAAATCTGATAGCCAGACCAGGTTCCCGGTTCCCGATTCCCGATGCCCGATGCCCGAATCCAGATTCTCCTCTCTTTGCTATTTGCAGCGATTGCCATTGGCCAAGCCGGGTGAGACGCTGGCAGATCATTTGCACCTCGACTCGGCCAGGCAACAAATCTTTGCTTTATTCAATGTGTCCATGCGTAGGTCGGACTCAGCATTTGCATAAGGCTGTGCCAAGACGCGTTCAGGTCTCTGCCACATTTATGAATCAACGCCAGACACGCCGTTTCATTCAATAAAACACGTTGCGCCCCCCGCGCAAATCTTGCGTCTCCTTTTTTGAGCAATGTTCAATGCACGACAGCGACAACTCGTTGTTGTTGCTATACCCTGTACCCATAAAAAGGGGTTATCAAGCAAGGGTATACATAATAAGCAGTTTGGGACATCAGCAATACTCTAAGGTATATAAATTGTTGAACAACATAAGTAAATAATTCTCTATCAAAGAATATTTCTAGTTTCTCGAATATAGATAGAATCTTGTTTATTATTTAATTAAATTTCTTTAATAACCATTCTGATTTGCAGCTTTAAAACTATAGACTTGATTTGTCTTAGTATATATACTACACAATATGATATATCCTTGTATCTTTCAATTCTCCTTTAAATACATATTAACATTTACTTTTTACTGAAATTACAAAAAAAGTAAATATAATAATTTAATTTTATGGCTGCGTATTTTATCCTTATTTAATGCTTTAAATGATAAACTTAAAAATATATTTAATTATATTAAAAGCTTTCTATATTATAAGTGCTAAGAAGTATTCTCAGTTTAGTTTTTCAAGTTGTCAGAAGATTTTTCTTAAGAGTTTTTAAAACTATATTTTTGAATATTTTACAATTTTTTAATTACTATAAATCGATACAATATGAACAGTTTTATTTAATACATTCGTGGCAATCTAAAATTGTAATAAAAGTAACAACATTACAGTACATCATAGAATATTTATTTAATTTTATTTACTTGACCTTATGCCTTAAAATTAAAAATTAAAATAAAAAAAAAAAAAAGAATAGAGCATATTTCTTATATATTTCGACAACATTTTAATAGCTAATGCGCATCTGATTTATAGTTTTATATTTTAAATCCAAGTACAGGGTACAATCACAGTCGATAACTTTAAATCCACATTGTGTTTACTGGTTAATGTTACTGCTGTTGTTGTTGCTAATTCTCTGTGGAACATAAATATTTCGACACTTTTGCATGCGCGACAAACATGTGCGAAAATGGCATAAAAATATGGCAGCTCGAGACTTGCGGACTTGCAACTTGCAACTTGGTTGGCCTCGCGATTTGTGGCTGATGGGCATTTAGTGGACGAAGCTGGATTCAGCCTACAGCAACGTATCTGCAACGGGCAATGAGAATTTGTCGCTCGAATATGCTCATAATTCATGCAACAAATAAATGGACAACTTGCAGCAAAAGTTGGGACTGGGGCTGGGGCTGGAGTTTTGACTGTGCCCATGGAACAAGCCCAAGCCGGCAACGACCCACGCAAACCCAGAAAAAAATTTAAAAAAATAAAAATAAAACCCAACCGGATACAGATGCAACCAACTCTGTAGAAATTGTGTGCCAGTTGCTTTCTGTGCGGTTCTCAGTTTTGGGTTTTGACTGTGTTTGATTTGTAAGTGCGATGAAATTTGCATAATTTTATGTTTGTTTAACGCACAATGATCGAGGATCGCTCACAGATTTGCAGCAGCGAACAGATATCAGTTTTTCTTAAGTATTTGAAGATTTACAGATATGTTTGAGAAGGAATATTTTAGTTTCAGGTCTTCTTTGGAGTAGTTTTATAATGAGCAAGAAATTATTAAAGCAAGAAAGTTTAAATTGTGACATTATTAAAGCATATTATTGAATACATTTTTGCAGATATTAAATGTTTTTTTACAAATGAAATTAAATAGTTAACCAATAGACAAAAAATCGATAAATTGAATTAAAATTTGTGAAATTATTTGTAGTGGTGGGAAACCAAATAAATAAATAAATAAATAAAAATACAATTGTTGTAAAACCAAATCTAATACTGGCAATCTATCAACAAAAATTTTAAAAAATGAGAATTATTAAAAATAGGTAAAAGACCTAAAAACATTCATTATTTAGATAGATTGGTTTTTTGCAAGCAAGTATAATAAATAGAAAATTAAGCCAAAATAAAATAATTTCTTATAAATTGTCAAGCCAATTGTGTGGTATATATAACCTGATTATATCAAGTACAGCAAAGCTATTTATAGCTTATGCTGACAATACTATAGATGACAACCATATCATGATAATATTAATCTCTTTATAATTAATTCAAACTTGATTGTCAGCTAACTGACAAAACAACTCAGCGCCTCGGAATTTGTGGATGCTGAGCTGGTTACCCACATCAGATCAGAGATACTTAGCTTTTCAAATGTCCAAACCGGTAGCGAATGGGCTGACACCACAGGCTGCTCCAGCAAACAAATGTAATAACCGATTAAAACATCTTTAAGCGGGCGATTATCACAGCAGGCGGTACCGGAGCACCAAAGACAGAGAACCAGATCCAGTGGCAGCCGGAGAATTGATTTGCCCGCGGGTCTTACATATCGGACTACTCCGGTAGCGGAGATTGGCGCCTCGGGACTGGGAGTTTACACCTTTGACTTTTGGCTGCACCACATGTGGTCTAAATGCTTTCCAGGTTTGGCTTTGAGTTAGGAGCCAGATCCGGTTGTGGACGGGTTTCCCGTTGGCAATTATTTCATAATTCACTCGAACGGGGCGCAGGTTTATAAATCTCTTTAATATTATTTTGATAGGCCGCCTAATTGATGTAAATATTATTTCTGGTGCGTCTTAATGTGCTTTTATAAATGTGGAAAGCACCTTGAAAATATATGTACATATTTACAATAAGAGGCAACGGACGGCGCCACGGAATTGATTGTTTATTGTTTATGTTGTTGCCGTGTTTATTTGAAAAGCAATTAGAAATATTATGAGCAGCATATTTATTGCATTTGGCCGGCGTTCAAACGATCTATTGTTTTTTCAACCATAATAAATGAACCGCGAGCAAAAAAGAAATTGCCGCATTCAAAATTAAAACAATAAGCAGGCCCCAACAGTACGATAACAAAAAAAAAACCAACTTAT
Source organism: Hirtodrosophila alboralis (assembly GCA_035043045.1). Classification (NCBI taxonomy): domain Eukaryota; kingdom Metazoa; phylum Arthropoda; class Insecta; order Diptera; family Drosophilidae; genus Hirtodrosophila; species Hirtodrosophila alboralis. Next base: position 294,399 of record JAWNNH010000285.1, on the reverse strand, counting down.
TTAAATGCTCATCCAGAAATCAACTCTTAACTCCCAGCTTATTATCAATCAAACTAAAATCGCGCTGAAATTACAGTTGGCTGTTCCTGAAATTATTTTCCAGTTTTGTCTGCAGGCAAACTTCGAGTTGTTATGCCAAACATATCTTTCTGATCTCTTGTTCCCATAATTTAAATGTCAAGTTTTGTCTATATTAAAAATTGTTGCAGTCTTTACTTATTGGCCAGTTAAACATTCGTTTCAACTTCGTCTTTCGTTTTATTCCAGTCACACGGATTGTCTGGACACTTGTCTTAGATCATCCTGGTTGTTCTTTGGTCTTTTGATTTTTTGGTGTTATACTTAGTATGAAAAGAAAATTGCCCTCATTTCATTTGACACGAATATTTTGTGTCTGGCAATTTCTTGAGCATTTAGTTGAATTCCACTTTAATATGTTTTGCTACATATGATAATGATGTATAACAATTTTTTGAATATTTCTGTATTATTATATAATTAAACAGTTATTATAAATTTATAATTTAATTCACTGGCGGCATTTGGTATTGTATTTAAAATAAAACAAAAGTATAGGGTTAGTCCGATATGCACTAGAATTAAATATAGATTAGCTGAATTTAATAATCGATGGTATATTGTTTTAAGAATCGACCAAAATTTTATAAAAATCATGTAAAATGCTTCTCATCTATGAGATTTTTGATTTTACTTCTAATAGAATTTAAACTGTGTAACTCTTGTAAATAAGAGTATGGATATTATTTTACTACGAATAATTTTTAATATATTTAATACATTTAATATTCTATTTAGGTATGGATTATATGTACCAATTTATTTAGATTTAATCTGAATTGTTGATCAGATTGCTGGAGATGACAATAATAACAACTATATAATATAATAATCCAATAAAATTGCAATAGGAGCCAATGAACCATTTCCAGAGCGTGTAAAGTTCAAGTCTGTACAAATAATGATAATTTTTTAATTTTTCTAATACATTTAAAACTTTTTAATAGATAAAATAATAACTAATATTACATTTCAGAACAAAAGTTTTTAAAATAATTAGCCCAAATGTAGATGCAGATCTAAAGACTCACTTTGAAGAAAAACAAGTTTTCAAATCAAATTTTGTACCTTTAGTAATTAAAAAAAAAAAAAAATTATTGGCCTAACAAGTCTAAAACTACAAAATATATTGTTTTCAATATTATTTACCAGAATATAATAATTTACTCTTATCTAATACGCTACTCACCAATTAGATCTATAAATGTACTATATATATACACTATAAAATGAGGAAAATTTTGCAAATGCTTGAAACTTCGTGCCTCTAGTAATTTGCAAATGAAATTGCACTCAGAGATGTGGCTGAGACGGTCCCACACAACGACTCTTCAACTGCAACGACCCCGTAGTATTTACAAGTCGGTTATTACTGATATTCGCGATCGCGCGGAACCATTGTAATTTTCATGTTGCTGTAACTGCTCCGGCGGAGGGGAAGAGGTGCAGAGGGTTACGGAGAGCTGACATGAGCGGCACATGGACACGAAATGTGCGCCAGGCCGCGATGATAATGACAAATCAAACGATGACACACAAAACGATCGTGTTGGAAAATTGGCGAGCGGTTGGTTGAGCGGATGAGCGGATGATTGGCCATTTGGTTGGAACGGTTGGGTTTGGGTAAGCAAAAGACAGAGACAAGATCATGACGGGGCAACTGAACTGAATGCGGACGCCAGACGGGTGTGGGGGTGCCTCCAAAAAGGAAGTGCAACATTTGTTTGAATTACAGACATGCCAAAAAATATTTCAACTCAAGTCGAAACTGTCGAGGGTGCCAGTTCTTGGCCAAATAATTATTTATATATAAGTTATACATGCTCACGGAATTTTAGCTGACCCGCTGCTGTTCCATTCGCAGAAAGGATCGCTTGTGGCAGAAACATTCCGCCTTCAACAACTGTTGCACAGAGCCTGGGAACCATATTCATATCGCGCATCATCTACAGCAGAACATTCCATTTTGCGACATTTTCCATCGTTGCTCTCGAGGATCGAGGGCATCGAGAGTGAAGGTTGGGGCGCGGTTCTGTTGCCTCACGCTTAACGATATTCAAAATTCATTACAATTGATATTGTTTCGAATGCATAAATACAAACAAATGGGCATGCCAGCCAGCCCAAGGTCCAGAATCCATTGAGTTCCTTTGCCAGACTCCCAACTCCGGCCATATCAGCGACAAAGCATCAGCCGAGCTATACAAGAAATAACAATCTTACTAATTGGGCGATTTTAGCATAAACAAATGTATTTTAGCTCTAACTAAAGTCCCAACAAAAGCCTCAACAAAAGAACTGCAGACCAGCCAACTCTGGGGGCCAATCGTTTTGTACTCCTCTTCGAATGTTTTGCATACGAGACTGAGCCACAACTCCTTTGGGAGTGGAGTGTGTGGTGTTCCAGGGCAGCAGCAAACGATTATGGGAATAAGAACCAAACAAATAGGATAGGATGTTGCTTAAACTTTGAGTATTAGAAATGACCAGGTTTTTATTTGAGACGAGTCCATTTGCAGATAGAAGAAATATTAGACTACACTATTTTTTAATATAAACAGATCAGCAATGAAATATGCAAATAAATATACATATATTTTATATTAAATATTAAAAGTAAAATAATTAAGCAATATATTCGATGAAATCGGTTTATAGGCACAATTTTAAAGTTATTACTTTTGATTTTCGGCATACGTATTTTAAATGAGAACATGAATACACTGAGCAAATTTCAACATGATAGGACATTAAACACCGAAGATATCGAAGTAAACAGTTGATCATGCACAACCACTTGCTATAACAGCTTGGCCTTTGAACTGCTTTGAACTGCTTTGCACTGCTTGATATATATTTATATATATGAGAGTACATTCATATATTTATTTGCGGATCTCGGAACGGGAACAGGGTGTCCCGTAGTCGTCTATACTCGACTAAAGCACTCTTACTCCTTGAATTTAAATTGGGGAAACCACATGGAAGTACAGAATTTGTTGACAATTTTTAAATCAATAACCAAATAATTTTTTAAGAATTGCACATTACAAAAAATTATTTTTAAAAACAATTTCCTACATAAAAAATAAATATAGAATAAAACAAACTGAATCAAAAAGTAGTTTAAAAATCAAGTAAATTGAATATTATTTGAGTAAATGTAAATTAAATTTCGAAGCGGAAACACTATTATTCCATAAGTTGGAAACAGAAATTTTATATCTAAAATACTTGTAAAAATATATTTTTCTGAAATAATATAAAAACAAATAATCAAAACCTGTTGTTGAAGGTGATCTTGGTTAAAAGAATGCCATACAAAATAATACCATTCATAATACACAGTCAGATGTGTATCTTAGTTTGGACTCTATGCTGTGCTACGGTCATAATGAACTCTTCTATTTTCTCTCATAAATATTTATAGACAATGTAAATGCAACCGTAGACGCGGTAGCGCCACAACTTGTGGGGCCAAGTAAATTACAAATTCTGAAAGAGCATACAAAAAACTCAATCTCCTCATTTGGTAAGCCACCAACTAGGTGCACCACTGCTGCGCAAGCACAAATCACATCCAACCACGATCATGTCACTCATTCCGGGCGGTATATGAGGGTATATGTGTAGGGGAAGGGGCAGCGGGAGCGGGAGCGGCTGCTTATGACGGCTTCAAACGGCAGCCGAACGCAAAAGCGTCGCATAAATTGCAAAATGCTTTAATAATTCACCTCTGGTTGCCAATATGGTCAAACGGCGGCTCCATTGGTGGGACCAGATTGGGGCCTGACCAGGCCAGGCCGTAACCACATCAACAAAGTCATACAAATCACAGTTATGATTATTGCCACGATTAAAAACTGTCGCCCGCGTTGACAACGACACTTGGAGAAAAGATTGAAGAGTTCTAAGCCGAAGTTATGTTGACGTCTTATATTATAAATATCTTAGTAAATACTACACTAAAAGTTCGTAGATCATCACAAATTATATCTTGAAATTCTTAATAAATATATTTTAATTAATATAAGATCTTGCGGACAATGGAGGTCGATATATATTGACATTTTATTCAATGTTATCAATTTTAGTAGTGCATGACAAATTATAAGTTCTTATTATTGTAGATATACTAACATTTTATTTTTAAGTGTAAGTTAAGCAATGTACATAGTAAGTAAATTTCACTACGCATTAAACATTTTAATTATTTTAATAAATCGTTAATTGTAATACATCCAAAAACTAAATTGATTTGAAAGGAAATTTAAAAATAATTTTAAATGATGAGAATTCACAAGAAATCTGAACGTACCACAACAAATTAAAACGGAATTTTAAAACTTATATTTAATGTAATTAAAGTTAAACTTGAACTATTATACTCATGTTAAATCATGGTGTTTAATAATACCAGCATCTCTATCGTTATTATCGTAGAAATCTCCAATAGAAATTAAATTTTATAAGTCTCCCTTAAAAAATCGATAGAAATGCTATAATAAACCATTTCGCTCATACATGAATTAAATGGACTTTTTCTTTCAGTGTAGTTGACAGCGCTTGAAGCGGTAGCTTGAACAGAAGTTGAACTGCTGGTGGTCAGTGCGCGTGCGGCACTCAATTGGAGGCAAGACTGTGGGGCAGACTGGCAATGAGTCTATTCGATGTTGATGTTGATGTTGCCGCTGTCAAAGTTGCCATAAATATCATCTTTTTCGCAAATCTCCAGCTGAGCACTTGCAGTTGCAATTGCTTTCGAGTTTTTCTCGGCCAAACAGATAGCTCGATGCCCCAGCGGTGATTAATTAAACAGACCAACTTCAGTTGCAGCTCATGATTTATAATGACGAATTTATTTAGGCCTTGGCTCAGACTCGAAACGGTTTGATTTCGTTACGTTTGTCGGCCCCTTTAACTGGACATATTCAGCTTTAATTCAATCAGCGATGCCAACGTCATCGAATGCGAATCGGATGCAGCTTCAGCGGCAGTGTGTCGTCGATCCAGTTATGTCATTGAAATTAAAAGTCTTAGATCGACACTATATCCATAGAAATGAGAAATGATTTTTTATTTAGCATTGCAATCAAAATTGATATTTACAAAGCAAGGAAAAATCTTCCCACGCTTTAAATTCTATAAAATAAACGTGTTAACTTGAAAAATTATTTTATTAAATCACAAAATGTTTAACGCATCTAAGTAGGGTTTATTGAAGCCATATATTTTTTTTATATCAAGAATGTTAGTCATCTTTTTATGATTAGATTTATTAAGACCGTTTTTTATTATTAATAATTTTTTGGACATTATTTGACCTTCGCTTTCAAACCTTAAATATAAAATTATACACGATTTCAGCTCAATCCAAAATTATTATGTCTCACTTAAAAACATTTCGATTAATTTTTATTTTATTTGTGATTAATGTGAGAACTTTTTTCTATCGCAAATATTTTTTACGCTTATTTGATTAATTAAATTATTTTCTTGCAAAATTTATAAAAATAAATAAAAAATAAAAAAGTAGGGTAACCCTCCTGCCTTATATCTGAAAGTATATATACTAAATGTGATTGAGAATTACAGAAACAGCGCCATTAGGGCTACAATACTTTGCATACCCATCTAAACAATAATAATAATAATAATAAATAATAAATTTTTTTTATTTGCATATTTATTAATTGCTCAAAAGCTAACTGCTAAATTATATTGTCAGCTTTAAATAATTGTAAAAAGTTTGTTATCGTAATTTATTTATTACTATTATATTAATTTAATATCATATTTTTTATTATGATCCAATTCCGAGAAAGGGCATTCTTTTTTAGCAATAAATAATTGAGAGCAAATTATAATAAAATAAGATTGATTGTATTATAATTTTTCAATTTTGTTTCCCAGTTTAGTTAACTTCTTATGTAATTCGCCGTAGCAAAGTAGAAACTAACTTTTACTAATTTTATGTAAAACTGATTTAAACACACTTATTAACATACTCAGTGTTAACATCATTTTAAATGAATCGTATTTTTGTAATATGTACAACAAATACTTTGTTAGCTGAGAATCTATGCGTAAAATTAAACCAGGAGGCATTCAGCCTGATGCGGGAGAGGCAGGTTGGTGGGGCAGAGGTTTGTATGTCATATTGAGTGGGCACGAACAAAGAGCGGCAAATGAAATTTGTTACTGGCTAAAAACAAAAAAAAATTAAATAAAAACAAATTGCATAGCCACATAGACATTTAGAAACTAAACTTTAACTGACATCTTACATAAGGAAAATTATATGTATATGCAACATAAAACTCAAAGTGGGCACACACACATTGAACTCCATTTTAATGCGATCAAGTTGCCTGCAGTGGAGTGGGGGGTAGAGGCAACCAAGGGGGGTCGGCCGACCCGCTGAGCAGCCGTTCAAAGGCCCCGAAAAGAGTTAATTTGCATAATTACGTTGCCACAGGGCGAGGCAAAGTGAAGGCCGGGCGGGGAGTCCATGGTGCATAGCCAGCCAATGCTGAGAGGTGTATGTGGGAGGAGAAGAACTAGTGTGCACCAGGGGAGGGGGGCTTTAGTAGGTTGTGGGAGGGGGTAAAAAACGTGCAAGGCACGAAACGAGGCAACGAAATAAAAAACAAAAAATGAAGTCGCTTTATCATTTTTAGCTCGCGGCGCTGTTTGCCCAAAGTGTGGAAAATAAATGTATGAAAATTTGCATACGAATTTCGAATTTCGAATGGCGTTGTACCACCCCCCAATCCCAACTCTCGCCTCCACCCACGCAACTTAGTCTATCCAATGGCGGATGGTGCCCCGTTAGGTGGTGCCCCATGGCTGGGCATTTGCCACGCCCCCTCATTCAACAACAAACAGCCATCGTTGCATTGACGTCATTAAATTATATATTATTGTTATTATTCGCAAAAGGCATGAGATTGGAATGGGTTTGTCAGGTGGTTTGGGCAAAGGGAATATCATCCGTTTATTGTTGCTGGTGTTGCTGGATTATTGCGGTCTTTGTTGATTTAATTAATTAAATCGCAGTTGTTTTTTTAATTGATTGACAGATTAAAAACAAAACCAATTAACAATTTTAATATAAAATGACAACCACATAATATGCTGTAATAAAAATGAAATGAGGGCAAACATAAAAATTGGTTCGGGGGCTAGGGAAATATGCTCAATACACTCAATGGGAATGTCATAATCCGTAATACGCATTAAAAACGATTTTAATTAATGAAATTTCTCTAGGGAATGGCAATCGAGGGTCACCAAACAACTGGCTGCTTAAATAATTAAATTTCACAACCAAAACAATTCATATTAATAAGTATTTAACTATAGCGAATAGTTTTTATATTTAATGTATACATTAAATCATATAAATTCCAAAAAGAACTGCACAAATTATTAAAATTACAAATATAATTAAATTATAAAAAATTCTGCATTATTATCAATTTAGTTTTAACAACATTTATTGTGATGAACATAATTATGTGAAGAGCATTTTATATACAACTGATAATATTTGGAATTTCTGAACCTATATATTTCTTGAGCATTTTAAGAAGAGCATTTTATATACAATTGATAATATTTGGAATTTCTGTTATGAATTTTAATAAATAATAAACCTTTTCTGTAATCGATTAAGAGTGAAATTTCAAGACTACTTTTTTCTAAATTTCATATTTAATTGCATATATACAAAGATGATAAACATATTATCTAGAAGCTTACCTGAAAGACTCTATACATCCATAACTTGGGAAATATTTATTCGATTTTAATGCGGAGTGGTTTTTTGGTCATGGTTGGACTTCTAAATTGATATCCCATTCAAATCTAAAATCGAAATTTTTTACCAAATTTTTTGATATTTTCTGACCCGTCTTTTTTTGTAGAAGCTAGTCTTCTACATTAAATTAAGTGGAATTAATAAAAAAAAAACCTTTACTACGTTTAAGAAAAGAGCTAAACTACCACATAAAGCAAAAATATTAAAGTAAATATAGATTTAGTTAAATCTAATGAAACCTACATTACCAACTTATATAAACTCCCAAAATATTCAGAGCGTGACAACTTGACCTACTTTAGATAAAATATGCTCACCAATATATAGTTCTACACATTTTAAAAACTTTAACAAAGTGCATAAATTACCTAAGCAACATTATTGCCATTTAGTTAAATATATTAAATAAAAATATATTCAATCTACTAATTAAGTTGGGTTCTTTTTTTTGGCTAAAATGACAATCATTTGTCAAATTGGCAACGATTTGCAAATCGCCAATTTTCAAATTCACAGAGGTTTTTGCAAGAGTGATGGCCATAAATATGGTTCGAGTGACTTTCGGTTAATTAAAATCGATAAATTTGTTGAAAATGACATGGGAAGCATACTTCTGCAATAAGTAAGCACAACTTAATATTCAGCTTTGCCAAAATTCATATTGATTTTAACATATAAATAAATACTTTCAATTAATACGAACAAAAGCGAATCGAAAATAACCAACAATAGAGTTATGCATAGCAAATTGTTTAAAAACGATTTGAATAAACAAATTCCCACGAACAATGGGTAGACAATATTCGACTTTATCAGGTTGAATTCGCACGCAATAATCAAAGCTCATTTGTGATTCATAATTTCTAGTTAGATTGACATCTTGGCGATTACGTTGTGATTTAGAAACCGAAACTCTGCGTGAGTCATGAACGGGAACAAGTTCCGTGCGATTGTTCTTCTAGCCGCAAGTCCGTAATGTCGTTCTGTTTCGAGCGTGCCAATAACTCAGAAGCCCTGTGATAGATTCTCATGGATATTTAGTGGTTCAGGCCGTTGTTCTTGGCCATTTCATATGCAAAACAGTGGCCAGTGAGGAGGAGACCAACGACGAGTACGAGAGCAGCCAACGAAGATGTCAATAAATCTGGCCGCTTTGGCCTTGTTTTGCATTTCCGCTAACAGAAACCAAAACGCAGATCCAGCTTCAGCTTCAGCTTTGCTTCAGTTTCAGCTCTCCAGACGCTCGCTGCACGCAAACTACAGAAGAACAGGTAAACCTGGCTAACAGCAGATACAGTAGCCCCACGTCAAAATGAGGTGATTTAGAATTGTCGAATTTTATTTAAATTGGATGCAAACATGCGAAATTTATTGTAGAAAATCAATAAATAAGAAAATCACAAGCCAAGAAACTGGATCGACATTGGGATCGAGCAAACAGTGAACGGGAACACAACTGGAAACGCGTGTGCGTACTACATACTTATGACTCTCACTGTATGCGCCTGTTCCCACTGTTCCTTTATGCATTCACAATTTGCATGCGAATCAAAGTGCTGATCCCTACCTGAGCGGGTAGCGGGTGATCCCTACCTGAGCACGAACTTTGTTTTTGATAATTTTCTGTGACTCTTCATTATTTTATTTCTTCTCTTTACATTTTATTTTTATATCGATTTTATTTTATTGAATCTTTTTCAGTTCATTAAAATTTCGTTTTCGGCTAATAAATATTTCGTGGGTATTCAAAAAACTTTTGTTGTGATCCTCTATCAATCTTTAAGTACATAAGCTGAGTAAACACAGTTTGAATTGTGCAAATTATAATAACTTTGATTATTATGATAACATTAAATAAAAGCTTAAATATCAATGAATAACTTCAATATAATAAATTTTCAAATATCTTCAAAATAATATATTATTTCAAACTTAATAATGATCATTCTGTTAAAGAGCATGTGTTATTCGGCTATAAAACTAAATGATTATTTTCTTAATTTTGCTTCTTTTTTTTTGGCTAAAGGACACTCGACATACTCAAAATCGATGGTTGCGATAGTAGAAACCAGTCTGAGTTGCTCCTTAAAGCTTTTGGTTCGTGTCTTGTATCTGATTGTCGTTGACTTTTAAGGGCCCTTGTTTAATTAACTCGAATTAGAATTTGTGTATATGCTTATTTTTTGAGTTTTAAAAAAGTTAAAAAAGTTAAACATATTTTAAAATATGTATGTATGTATTTATAATTGTTATAAGCTTTAATTTTTGTGAAGTTACAATTTTATAGTATAATTGAACACACATATTCTTAAAGTGATTTATATTGTGAGATTGTACTATATATTATTTAATATTTTTTATATATTTATATATTTTAATATTTTTTTAAAAAATTAAATTTAAATCTGATATTATATCCATTTGTATTTATATTTTACTATAACTATTAGCTATAGCTATATAGCTTTAAATTACATTTAGGTAGCCTTTTATAAATAGACCTTAGTAAGAAAAATAAATAGAAAATAAAAATAATAAAAAAGTACATCATATTTTCATCTAAGCCTTTAAATATTTAAAAACAAAATTTATAATTTGATAAAAAATATAAAATTTAAAAAATTGATTTATTTTAGAAATCGCTGTTAAAAATATGTTAAAATTGTATTATTATTTCCGTAAATACATTAAATATATTACTTTATAAACATCAGTTCCCAAAAAAACACAGACATCCATAAAATGTATAGAAAATAAAAAAATTAAAAATTTGCATCACATTTTCATTCCGACACAGCTAAATATATTAACAAAATATATATAATAATTAAAAAATTGATTTATTTTATATATTTCTATTCAAAATATGTATGTTAAAATTTTATTATTGTTTTTAAAAATAGGTAAATGCCATTGCAGAAATCATTAATAGTATTAGAAAGGATTCAGTTGCTTTAACATTAAATATATTATTATTTTATAAAAACAATATCCAAGCAAATACAGACATCCATAAATAGGAATTGTAAATAAAAATTTCTATAAAAAAAAAAATAATATTCAAATAATCTTCACTTTTTCCCATATTTGTGTCCCAAATATATGTTTATTATGCTGAAGAAAGTAGCACGAGTGAATTTATACAATACCTATATAATGGCATTAGCATTAGTTATTATCTTATTTTGGGGCATGTGCATTTCCATGAGGCGTTAACCACACAGCTGGAGTTCCAGTTCCAGTTCCAGTTCTTAAAAGGGGACACTTTAGATTCTCGGGAATGTCGCGCGGGTTCGTTGCGTTTCTAATTAATGTGCGCACCTTAAAAGGTGTTAAATGACAAACAAACCATAAAACTTTGATAACAGTTGACGCAATAACAATGCTGTAGATACTTATGCACGAATATATATCTAAAATATGCCAACAAAAATAAAAAGAAACATCGGATTAAACAGCAGGTCTGAGACAACCCTTAAAATGATATACGAGTCGATATATAGGGGCCAGCGAGTACCCCAATGTCTTCGAACTCACCCACGAGCACAGTGGAACCACAGGCGGAACAGGTGCATGATGACGAGGGATCGCTTAGGAACGTGCAATGTGCCTTGATGTACACTTATCGAGTTGTCATTGTCCTGGTCCGATCCGTTTGCAGACGCGCCAATTAATACCAAACAAAAATTTAACAAAAAAAAAAAAGGATAAAGTCAAATGGAAGCATGAGAAATGCGCAAACATGCACTTAATTAATATGAACCTGGGGCTAACTATCCCTTGCCATGTCCTTTGAATGCGCAGGCGCAACTACTACAACTTGTACTTCCGCTTGAAGCTGCGGGCGCAGTTCAGTTTCAGTTTAGTTCTGGCCAGGATCAGACCCAGCAGATCTTTATCATTGGCATTTGCAATTCGCGCGCTTGTTTTTGCCTGGCAGTAACACGTGGTAAAGGTGCTCGATGCAGCTACTCCGCTACCGGCATTTAAGCCGTTTAAGCTTTCAGTATGTTGACCATCTGATTTATGGCTCATTGCAATGTAACCAGGACGAGGACCAAGCTTAAGTAGCGGCAGGTGCTTTCAGCTTTTGGCTGTAAATTGTTTTGCAAAATTTCAGCCCACGCCACCAACGCCGGGCGACAATTTTCCAACTCTTTTTATAGTTAAATCGCATTCAGGCATTGCCCATTGGCGGCATCATCTCTGGTCTCCTACATGGTACTATCACCATCAGCGCATTCATAAATCAAGCGTCTAATTAATGGCAATGCAAGAGTTGATAAAGCGCCAGAATTAGAACTCACTCGTGTTTATCAATTATATTTTTCTTCTACTTAATTTGTGCGCCTTTCATTCGCCGGTCGGTGCTCACCTCTCAGCTCTCAACTAATCTGCATGAGTTATTCCGGCAAATATTTCCATATCTGGATTGCTCCAACGAGTTTCTCCCGGCTTGGTCTATGGTCAGTCTGAAATTCCACACTTGTGTTGCTTGGTTTAAGCCTGAGGAATGAGTTTGAATGACATATGTGTATGTAAATGCATTTCTCGAGTGAGCTAATTAATTCAAGTGACAAATATTTAATGATTTCTGGAATTAACAATAATTGCTGTAATGAACAAATTAATATAAAAATGAATTTTGCAATGCAAATTTTAATTGCTGTAATAATTTATAAACATACATTGTATTTAATACCGTGAATATTTCTATTAAATAAATCTACTTATATTTTTAATTACATTTTTTGCAATTTTTGTTATCTTGTAGACATAGTCAATAATCGAAGGAATGAAAGTCGATAAAATTGTATTAAAAATATAAATATATGCGAAATAAATTTAATAATTTAATTGGCCATAATATACACATATTTTTTATACTTTTCTAATGTAAATCATTAGCAAAGTTTTTCACATTTCAAAGTTCTTTTCATGTCGATTCTAACTTTTTATTTTAACCAATGCATTGTAGTGTCATTTGATTTATTTAGAAATTATTTTTAAATACAAATTTTATATATAATTAATATATGATTGTATTCAGATATTACTAAATAACAATGATATTAATTTATTGAAAGCCAAACTCAATAGGTAAGTACATAAAATTGAGTTTATTTATATTTAAAAACCTACAAAACTTTCATATATGTTTATTAAATAGCTGCCTCCAAATGTCTATTTTTAATTTTAACCATACAGATTTACTTATCTATATTTTAAGTTTTTATAGAGGCACTTCCCCTATTTAAATATAAAGAGCAAATTGTATATATAAATACTATATTTATTAATATTTGGCTTACAAGCAATTTTCCAGTAAATAAATTTGCTAAATTAATTAAAATTAATTTTTTAATCATTATTTTAATTTTTTATTCCAAGCTGCATTTATTTTAGAGTATTTTGTATTCCAAGTCGTGTTTAATTTTTTTCACCGTTTTCCTTATAAAGTTTGGGTAAATTTCTTGCAATCAAAAACAGCTAAAAATTTGGAGAAAAATTAGATTGAAATCTGTGTTAAGAACAGGTCTTATCAGGTCTAATTCTTATAAGTTTTTGTTTTTATTATTCTACCTTAATCTATTCAAATATTCCCAAGGAGTAGTATCTTATCGCTGAGTAGATCAAAGCACCTGACAAAAACTATTCCACTTTTTGGCATAAAAGTTACAGTAAATACTTGAATACCTAAATACCCCAAGAATAACTTAAGTATATATCAGTGTATACCAGAGGCAATTGATTAACGTGCAAGACATGAACCGTCCAAAGGCGTTGCCATAATTTGTCAACACCCCAATATTTTACGACCATTCATTGCGATATAATTGGGCTTCGACAAGCGTATTCACGTCTTTTGTTTGCGTTTCATTTCACATTTCGCATTATTGCGCATCATAATGGCCGCCATATGTCTGGAGCGATTTACGGTTACGGCGGGACCAGGTCCCCTCTTTAATCCCCCACCCAACACTTGGCCAAGGCTTATGTTTTATGTATCAGAGCAGGCGACTGGCAAAGCGATACGAGTTATGTGTAGTTTAAAGATATACTCTGAATATACGCATATTTGTTTTTATTCCGAACCCATATAAATAAATATATGTATATTGTAACACGCAGTCAGCCAATCCATTGTGTCAAATATAAATCAGATCATTTTTTCCACACTATATACAAAATACAAAAAAAAATAAATTAAATAAATTCGAAACAAAACGAAACGCTTTTGAGGGCCGTGTTTTTTTTTTTATTTTTATGGCAAAATTGGCATAAATTTTGAGGCGGAGGCAAAAGTTGCCTTTAAAATTTTGACAAACAATTTTTTTTTTTTTTTTTTGGTGCTCCGTAATACTCGTATATCTCCGTCCCTCTGCCTCGGGATTTTTGAAAGTGTTTTTTTGATTTTGTGGCTGTTGCTGGCTGGCTGACGGTAGAATTAAAATTCAATGCACATTAAAACGACAAAAACGAATCAAAATCAGAGAGTCGAGTACATTAAAAAATCATGCCGTATCCAAGTATCTGACAAAATGTTCAAATCGACAAAAAAAAAAATACCAAAAAGCAAAAAAAAAGGCGACAACACATCAAAATGTAGATCATTCGTCATTGAGGGTACAAAACCCCATAATTTGAATGGCAATAAATAAATTTAACACGCTAATGCCAACATATTCACAAAACAACAAATACAAAATGAGCCCAAAAAAAAATATTGATAAAGTATATCATATTTGGGATTTCTATTATTACATTTTTTGTATTTGTTTAGCTATATTTACATCTGCCTATGGCGCATTAAATTAAATATTATAATACAATAGCAGGGAATATAATATGGGTATTAGCGATGATCAATTTCTATTATTAAATGATAGCATGATATTAATTTTACATTACATAAATTTAATAGAAAATAAATAAATTTGTTTTAAATCTTGATATAGTGAAAAGAGTGGCAAACGCTTCGGAAAATAATTATGCAGATAAAAAGAATTGTGAGAAGATTATCAGGAATTTTTAGGGTATATAGTATTTTTCGGTAAGATTCCAGAACTATTTGCAATGCTAGTTTACTAAATTATTTGTTATGTATTTAGTTAAACATACATCTTTCCTAGTGGCAGTAGATCACAGTTAAGTAAATTGAAACTGTTCGAATACTTACGTAGTTTTTGAACTCAGCCTTCGCATTAAATAGTATATTACTTATTTTACTATATGGTCATTCTCATTTCAGGATCCGCTCATTTTATGCTTAATCCTAATTGAATTGGAAAGCACTTGGACATATGAACAGTCCTGTTTACCTACAATGTAAACTACTAAAAATGATAAAAGTATTAAAGAAATTAAGAGTGTTTGCGCAAATTTCTTAAGCTTACTTAATATAAAGAAAATAAAAACAGTTTAAAACGATAATTGAATTAACAAGAAAATGTCTATATTCAAAGAAAGAATTAAATCCGATTAGTGCCCTCAGGCCACGACTCGCGTCTCAATGAAGTTCAATCAAATTTATTTTGCACCTTAAATATCGCACACATTTTGATTAATTTTGCAGCAATGAAAAAGTGCGAAAGCAAGTCCTTTACCGCACAAAGGGCATACGAAATACAAGGAGCCTTTTCAGAAATGTATTACGCCAACAGAAACAAATACACTGACAGAAACAGGAGAGGCAAAAGGGGCCAGGGACAGCGTTAGTTCAAGCCATAGCCGTAGTCTGAGCCCCATCGGCCCAGGTTCGGGGCGATGCGGCGAATCCTTTGACCAAATGACCGGCGCGAAACGACCGGGAGGCGGTAGGACATTTCACGTATCCATTTTGTGCATTGCGCAGAATCAGAATCAATGCTTTGCCCGTGGGATACGTAATCCGGATTTTACCATTCAGAAAGTGTAAATGAAAAATCTGTTTTTGGAAGCATTTTAGCGTGAAAATGCAATATTGAATTCATTTAAATTCAAAAGCATTTTATGGGCGGCAACAGCGGCGTCTGCGGCGGCAACGCAAAAAGCAATTACATGACAGTCGGCTCCGGCTCCAGCTCCGGCTCTGGCATTGACTACGGTTCGTTACTTATTGGATGGGCCCTGAATGTCATGTAAAGGATAAGGATATAAAAATTGCATCAATTTTTTATGCAAAACAGCTAGCAAAAGAGACTGAAAAGGGGGGCATAAATAATAAACTGAAATGAAATTTAAATACGTAGGGCAGGAAATCTCAGCGGCAAACGACAGCAAACCAACGACAACTCATAAATTTTACCCACAAATCGCCGAGCGAGCGCACAAAATCTGTCACCTATCAAAAATGCCCTAAAAGGGCATAAGTCTGATATTCCTGATATACTCGCCAAGCCCCCTCAAACTCCCCTTTCTTCTACCATTTACTGAACGTGATTGTTGCGCGTGCGCAGCCGCCATCGTCCCTGACAATCGATGACAATCAATGTTTGCATTGCATTATTATTATTGGAATAAATGAATAAAGTATCGTGGCTCTGTGGCATGCAGTGACAATGGCTCTGAACTCTCAGTCTGGACTCGCAACTCCGACACATTCTGTTCCTGTTTCTGTTTCTCCCCAATCTTGTTTGCCCCTTGTCGCATTCATGGGATTTATGTATGCCTCTGTCCCAGTGTCCCACTGTCTCAGTGTCCACAGCAGCAGTTCAAGGGAATTGTCAACGCGTCGCGTAGCAGTCAAAATCGGCATCAAAAATCGAGATCGGTAACAAGATCAGCAGAAGCCGCATCCCCGTATACGGAACAGAAGATGCGGCTTTAGCAAAACAAAACCAAATCGTTGTACATTCCGTTTCTCGCTAAGCAACAAAAGCAAGGATGTGATTTTCCCTTTACCCTCTCCCTGTCACCTGTACTCCAAGCCACAAACAGCAATCATATTTTTAAGATTCACCACTAGATTCATTTGTTGAACACAGTGAGACAATGTAGTTTGAATGTTCACTTTGGTAAATAAATATGTTTTGCACTTAAAAATTAAAAATTTATAAATCTCTTTACTTCAATCAAATCAAGAAATAATTAAGTATATACTGTATTAAATTTATATGTTTTTGACATCTATTTTAATTGTTCCTGGCAATCCTAGCCAATTTGGTTGTTAATCTACGTCATAAAGGTCGCTTATGACCATCACAGTTTAAATTTTATTTAACCAACAGTTATGCTTTTATAATTAAGTTGGTGAAATTTAATTTTATAAAATATGTAAATTAAAATATATTTAGCTTTTATCTACAAAAAAGCGTTTAAATTTTGTTGATAGCAATGTGTCTACTTGAAAAATCGTTAGTTTACATCTATAACTATTTTAAAAAATGTATTTAAATTCTACATTTGATATAGCTTTATTAGCTGGCATATTTTAAATAAACCTCATACCAATTTCTATTTACATATATTAAAAACTCTCACTCAAAGAAATCAAATTTCAAAATTAACCAATTTATTTATAAACAATAATAACGATTGAAAATAATGTTTTTCTTAAGCCACCTCTGTCAAGTTTTAATCGCTTTGCAACCAATGTGCTTCAACAATTTATGGGTATAAAATAAAATCTTTGAATCAGAGACAAACAAACTGCATATGATTGTGATTCTTCACGCTGAATTCCAAAGAGCAGGCATCGAAGGCATCGATGGTAATGCCAGAGCTTCAGTTTCAATACCCCAAGCCATTTCCACAGATTTCTATCATATTTTGCATAGAATGGTCAGATTAGACCACTCGGATCAAGAGTTGGTATTGGTTTTCTGGGTCTAGCTGCGTGTGTGTAAATGTCATACATATGTAGGCACACGATGCGAATGGATGCATAACATGCTTAGAGCTTCTCCGATCGCATCTCATCTGTACCGGATCGGGTGGCGAACTATTTTAATATTTCAGTATGCTTCAGTTGAAGCAGAAATTCAAATCGTTGCTGCTGTTTTAACAAACACCTCAGCTAATAATGCGACCGAAGACAATGCGACGCCTCTGCGAGACATGGTCTCCCCACAGATCCCACTGGCCCCCTGGCAGGGATCCACATACAGTGCTCCCCAGACGATGCGGCCTTTGTCTTTTGCCAGGGCGACAGTCCCGCCGCATTGCCAGACAGCGTGTCTGTGGCATTGGCAGTGGCAGAAGCCAAAAGCTGAGCCACAAGCTGTTGCACAGTGGATAAAACAGGATGATCTAGCAAAGTTTTATTCCAATTTTATAGAAATGCGTTATGTTATTAGATTTGAGTAAGTATAAAGCTTGAACTTCTGTTTATTATTTAAAATAAGATCTATTACAAATGTAAAATAGGAAAATATTGTGAAGAAAATTATATAAATAAATAATTTTAAAAAATTTGTGGTCCAATAAACAAATGTATGTTAAATCTGTAAATTTTTTTAAATTACAATTGGGTCTTTTGGAAACATTTTAAGCGAATTTAAAAAAGGCTTTCTTCTTTTATTTTATTTTTGTTTTGTTTTTATAATTATTTATTGTCCAGTACAGTCATCACTTATGACTAAAAAGAAGAATTAAATTATTTTCATTTGTGTTCTATACAGTGTTTTCTTCATATTTCATCTAGTTGCACTTTTTTTCCGCATCTAATTTTAGCTGTACAGTAAATGTATAAAATTCATATTAAATCGACTTTGCATTAATTTTGGTTACATTCATATTTTTTTCATAAAATCAGCTATTTGGCCCACTGTGCGATGCCTCATTTATGCAGCAGGCTGCTCTTTTTGCACATTTGGCTGGCTTTGTTGTTGAACAATTTCTTCGACACCTTTTTGCCGTCACTTGACGAGCTTGCGAGGAGTCAGAGACGAAGATGGAGATAGAGATGAAGATGGGGATGGGGTTGGTGCCTGGGATCTCGCATTGAGCATATGCATCTGTGTGAAAAATGGAAATCCCATTTTGGCAATTTTTGTCGCTTTTAGGAAGCGCTAAGAGCAGCTTGCCGACATCCTCCAGGGCACTGCTGATGATGAGGCCGCCAAGTCACCAAACAACCAGAGATCGCCTCGCATATTTCCACTTACAAAAGCTGTATTCACCACGTTCCTCATGATGCTCCTGATGCTTCTTGGAGCTGGAATCTTGGAGCGCTGCTTGTAGAGCGGTCAGCAGACATCAAAACTGAATAATATTTATGATCATTGCGATATTTTTGTGTTTTGTTGGCTCTGTCCATCTGTCAGTTGTTGGCTTGAGGCTGTTCCTCTCGAGCTGTTTTGTAGCTCGTTTCCATCGATGCTTTCGGTGCTTTTGCTGTTGCTTAATGTGCATCGGAATGTGGTTCCTGGACTGTCGCACTGATTTACCGATATGTCATTGAGCGATTCAATACGATTCAATGCGATTCACACGCACATACAATGGCATATTCACGAGTGTGCTTGAGTGGAAAGAGTTCAATCGAAAGAAGAAATAAGAATTGCCACATTGGAATTTAAATAATTTTCTGCTTCAAAAACATTTCATGCATAAATTTATCAACATTAACTTTCTAGGAATCAACAAAGTTAAGTACAACTTAATTGTCAAAATAATTGTAAATTGTTATTGTTATTTTATTATTTCAATAAGGATAATTGATTGCTTATATTTAACATTAAAGTAAAAGCAAATACTAAATATTTTTCTTCCACATAGTTATAAAGAGTTTTGGATAAATTTATTTATAAGTTTTATTTACAAGAGAATAATAATCTTTTTAATAACTTTTAATTTTCCATAAATTTTAAATTATTGTTTTGTAATTTTAATTTAAATTTAAAATAGTTTGGATTATACTAAGTTAGCACTTTAAAACGTATTTGTTTAAATATATACATATAATAATATATTTTCTTATATATTTATTAAGTTTCTTCAATTTACTTATCAAAATATATGCCCATCGTTTTTATTGAATTTGCTATTATAATTTTGCTATAACTTTGAATATATCTATGACCAGTAAATCGAGTATAGAGTAAAAAGAGGAATATTTTCAATTTCAATTTTTTTTAGCCATATTTTCAATTCAATCCCAAATAACGTCTGTTTTAACCAACCAATTTAAAAATTGTATAACCAGTTAAATTTAAAGTCTCTTTAAAAATATTTAACATGTTTTTTATTATTTTCTTAAATCGAAATTGATCGTTTTTCAAACTGCTCGAGAAAATAATTCTTGTAAATTTTTTTCTACAAAAAATCAAAATTAATTAATCAAATATACAAAATCTTGTGTGATTTACAATTAAAGTATAAATTCAAAGTATGAAGTCATATTGGCTGTGGCTCACCGATTCTTGGTATATTGTTGAATTAATAATCAAATTAAATGTAAAAAGTTATTTATAAAATAATATTAAAGCTCAAATTTGTATTCATATAATGTTATTGCAAAATGAGCAATGCATTAGATCATGAGTTCGTAATACACCTTTTGACATCATATATATACCTATAAACACATTTAGAAAGATTTCCATAAAAGATGTATGGATAAAAAGTTTATTTTTTTTTCTCATAAGTAATTCAAATCCTATTATAAATCTCGCCTGCAGTTCTTCAATTGACTTTTCTCAGCCTGAACTGTCATTTCCAGCACAAAATATTGCCACAGGCGAACTGAAGTCGATTTAAGGAACACACCCACTGCACACACACACACAAACCATATAACTCTGAAGTGCAGGGCAAGTCCTGATTCTATTATTATCA
Source organism: Hirtodrosophila alboralis (assembly GCA_035043045.1). Taxonomy (NCBI): domain Eukaryota; kingdom Metazoa; phylum Arthropoda; class Insecta; order Diptera; family Drosophilidae; genus Hirtodrosophila; species Hirtodrosophila alboralis. Next base: position 273,740 of record JAWNNH010000285.1, on the reverse strand, counting down.
AATAAGTTCAGAAGAGCGAGGGGTGTAAGACAAATACTCCCCTTTTATTTTTTGCATGCAGAACGACAACGGCGAATGTCAAAAACAATAAAAGCAGACAGAAAACGCGAATGGGCAAATTTTTATTGAAAATTTATAATTGAATGGCAAAACACACCTGAGACCCGGGGCACTGCAACACAGCGTCCCCGACCCAGCCCGCATTGTTCCGCCCAACACTCTTCAGCAGCGTTAACATTGTAATTGAATTTGACGTTCGATTGTCACACAAAATGGCAAAAAATGGGAAACGCATGTACCACGGACGCCATGTGGCGCCTATGGGCGTGGCAGCAACACACACAACACACACACACACCCATAAAAATCCATATCTCAATATATCTCTAAGATTTTAGATGTCGCCTGCCAGACGAATATCTAAAATAAAACGCAAAAGATCCACAAAAGAGAAAAAGAAGAAGAAAAAAAAATGTAACAAAACAATGCTCACTGGATCGATAGATATATAGCATTAGATATGGGAATGGGAAATTAAGCTCTCGGTCCAGAGCAATAAGTAACAAAATAATTGAACAATTATGTCCAAATGTCCGACTGCCACTCATTATGATAGACAAAACACGGCGTCCGGCTGACTGGGCCTAAGTCCGGGCATGGAAGGACATTTATAATTACCTCGGGGTATTTGGGGAATAATTTGCTCGTCCATCTGAGCATTCAACAATCCCCTGCCTCAGTTTTTGGGCTAATGGCTGCACAGGCACAAGGCAGCAAAAAGAAAAGAAAAATTTCTGGCATATTGTCGTCGTGGCCAGATTTCTCCATCTCCCCCAAAAAAAAAAAAAAAAAGGCCAATAGCAACACCCACGCTGGCCAACTCTACCCCTGCCGTCCCCTGCCCATCCACCCGCAGGGCACAGTGCTTGGCTTAATGAGCCAGATTCAGCTGGCCCATGACCAGATCCCAGTCTCAGCCCGAAGAAGCCATCATCAGCAGCTTTTGACCATTTTTATATTTTTTTTTATTTTGTCTTCTTCTGCTCTATTCTTTCTATGTTCTCTTCTTTTGCTTTGTACGCGTTTTTCTTGCCTTGCCAACTGAAAAATGTTATTGGCCGCAATTTATATGAAAACTGCGAACACGTACCACATTCCTGCAAAGCACACCGCCCCCTCATCCCGTGGCATCCTTGGGCAAGGACCAACAATAATTTGGTATCCGCCCCCGCAACGAAAATGAGCAAATTTTCTAAATGAATAAACTTTGCCCACTGCTCTGGAGAGACGCAGAAGGAAAAACAAAGGGCGCATCTCGATGTCGCCTCGCATCTCATTGTCAGCGTTGTCTCTTGATGAAGCTGGAGGTGGAAATGGAGATGGAGTTGAAGTTACTGATGGAGCTGAAGCTGAAAATGTAGCTGCAGGATAAAGAAATATTACCGGCGGCAACGGTGGTGGACAGTGCGCCATTGTGGCTGCTACGTGAAAACTTTGGGTACGGAACGTGTATAGTAGAAGAGCAACCAACAACGGCTAATTCTCATGACCTCGCAAAAATTAAGAAATTAAAAAATTGGCTTTGGCATTGCTGACAATGCGGAAAATTCGCAGGGTGTTTTTGGCATTTCAGAATTGGATGGCAGGCAGTTGAATAATTGCATTCCACTGATGATAGTTTTCAGCTGCAGAAGTTGCAGACAATAAATGTGTGAATAAATCTACCAAGGAAAAAATAAGTGAGAAATATTTGAGAAAATAAGAATGTATATTTCGATAAGTTAGAGTGTTTTCTTAAATAGAGAAACTAAAGCAATGCATGATTTTTATATGATATAGAATAAATGTTATTAAGCTTGCAGCTTCCCAGACTCAAAGAAAATTTGATTTATATTTAAAATAAAAAAAAATGTAACCATTTGAACTTCTACTCGTATTTGTTATATTTAATTGGTTTTTTAAAAGACTTATGCAGTTCACAACTTCAGCGCTCAAAATATATTGAATTTTTTACAATAAAAATTAAATTTGAATATTAATAATTATAATTATAATAATGGTACTATAAAAGTACAATTACTGCTTTATTTTGTTTACACTATGAATTTATTTGGCGAACTTTTTGAATAAGTAAAGTTTTCTTGGTAAATCTTGAAATCCTAGATTTCGCAGCATACTTTTTGGTGCTTGCAAAATATAAATGATTTGAAAGTATTTTAATTATATTCTATGTTATACAATACTCTTACTATAAGTTACTTTTTACCATTAATACTCATAAGCATATTTCCAACAACTTTATGCTTAATTTCACTTTTAACCCTTTATAGTTTCAACAAAAATCCACAAATATGTACAAAAAGTGAACTAAAATAAAACTCATCAACTTGAATTTACACAAAGATTTTTGGGATCTGACAACAAACATAAGGGTTGTCCTGTGGCTTATCCATACGTATATCGCACTAAATTATTATAAACTTCGACTCAATTTAAACTTTTTCCATTATCCTTTCAACAAAGTGGGTGAATGTACCAACGAATAGTTGGCATTATCCTACACTCTGTTACTGTTATTTGATATGTATGCGGTATAATTATTTCAGGAGCTCGACTATGAACAATAAGCAGGACAATCTGCCAGTGTTCATCATTAAATAATAATCAGGGAGTTCCCCGCCTGCCTATTGCAGTTTAATAGTAATTTGTTACGCCTAAACGTGAGCACGCGTCCCTAATCTGCGCTCTCCTCCCACACTCTATGTCTCTGTCTTCGTCCACTCTACTTCTCTACACTTATATCATCCAACATAGTCCTGGCCGTAAAACTAACTTTGCAACTAACCGCAGGTTGCACGCAATGGCCAAGGACGAAAGCATTTCGTGACTTTATGGCTGACGTGTCGCGGTTGTGGTGGCAGGATATAGGAACTGCCTGCGAGCCCTTGTCAAGTCCTTGATTGACTTGGCCTGTCTCTCCCTGGGCCAGTATAAAACGCAGAGGGTGGCAGAACACCCCTTGTTTGCATATTACTTAATGGCGTTTGCATTTAAAGTGTGCCAGAAATTACCTGTCCGCCGGCAATTAACTTTTTAACTCATTTCTAAAATTGGTGTTGCTCGACATATTCCAAACCCACTTGGAACTCAAAAGTTTCGCCTCATAAACGTGAATGAGCTTTTGGGCCGATTATGGCGTTTGCTTTTGTGGCTTCCAGAGGCGGCGAGACAACAAAGGACGATCAATCAGCAAATGGCAAAGTCTTTTGCCATCGTTGGCTAGTCAACACTTTTTAAGGGGGGTCGTGATTTGTTTTGTGGCCAAACCCTATGACTTCTAGTCCACCCACATCTCACCCCCCCCTCTCCTTACAGAAGGGCAATCGGAGCATATGTTAATTCAAGTGGAATTAATTGTTTCCGGTGTTTAAGTTTTTCCGCAAAGCAAATTTCCATTCATTGCTGACGCCGACTGGCTCCTTGTTGCCTGTTGTGGTTAGCCGCTCTCGCAGAAAAAGGAGCCAACTAAACACGTCACGAACACCATCCAAACACACACAATTACACCCCCCTCTTGCCAATGTTGTGCCTGTAGCCAGCTCCTGGGCCACTTTTCCTATTCTGGCTTCGATGAATTTTTGACTTTTATATTTGATTTGAATTGTTGTGGTCGACTTTGTTTGCATTTAATGAGGTCAGCCGTGTGGAAGCAATTTCCTTGACGCTACTTTTATATAGTATAGAAATTGGGAGGAGTCCGGGAGAAAGAGAGAAGTTTTGATTACAAAACCTCAGTCGTAAATGTAGGTAACGACTGTACACAGGTACATGCATACATATGTAATTTAAAAGTATACAAGGCTACAAAAATAGGTTAGCTAAAAGCTATAAAATTATTTAGACTATCCCTCGAAATCTTACAACTCACAACTTTTCAGTTTGTTTTTATTTTCAACTACAATCAAAGCTCCCAAAATTCAATTTCTTTGTTTCTCTTATTTACAAAAATGGTTTTAATTGGTTGGAAAATAACTTTAAAAATAATCCTACCTGTTCTAAAGCTGTAACAGATCTCTAAAAATATTTCCAATCATAATTAATAATTTTTATATTTTTTTTTGAGTTATAAAAAAATTCGTATTTTAATGAAGATTTAGTTAAATGTACCCACTAATAGAAACAGTCGCAATAATGTTTTTAACAATTAAATCTGGTGATACATTTTATGTATAAATAAACTTAATATAAATAAATACAATAAATATATAAATATATATAAATACAAAAAAAAATGGAAATTGCAAGTAAACAAATGTGATTAAATAATAATAATATCGCCTTTCAATAAAAACCGATTAACGCACTGCGAATTACAATCCCGCTGTTAACTTAATTGGAATTTTAATTAGCGTTAATTTATAAAATGTATTTAACCATTTCACATCTGCAGCAGGCTTGTCTCCTTTGCAGCCTTGTGTCGCATTCCTTTTATCCTTTTTCCAATTTTTGCATATCGTCAATTTTTCACAAGCTCGTATCCATATGTAAAATCGAATGGGTTAACGGAATCCGGGTCTGAGATGACATCGAATGTGAATCGTAATTGTGATTGATTTCTGTGTCTACAGTTTGATGTGCTTTTAATTAAACTTTTATTGATATGCATAAATACTGAGAGAAGCGAACAGAGAAAAGCCTACGATTGATTAAATACACTGAAAAAATTAGAAAAGAATTATTAACGGATTTATTAAATCAATTTATTAAGAATGTTTTGATGTTCATTTGTTTCTTAGTAAGAATACTTTTAATGAAATTTTTAAGGATTTATATAAACATTTTGTGGGCGATTATTTTTCGGATTCGGATCGAAAATTACATGCAATTAATGAATATTAAAGCACAATTAATTAATCTCTAACAAAGGAATTTTTAAAAATTTGTTATGTGGCGGAACACAGACCTTAAATTGGGACTGTTAAAACCTTTTGAAAATTACACAAATGTGCATAAGCTCAGCACCTGCAAGTATGCACCAAATTGCATTAACATAATATATATTATGAAATATATTTTATATTTTATAAACATATGTTATATAAGAGCTGCTCTTCCTCTATATTAAAAATGATTTTCTCAGTGTATGCGACAGATAAACGACCCTGGCTCCGAAACTGTAACTCTCATTTCTTTTAATTTTGTTGTATTTTATATTGTATTTTGTTTTTGTTTTTTTTTTTTGGTTTTTTGCGTTATTGCCGAAACGCTTCAGTTGCGAAAAACGATGAAAATCTCGAACGAATTTAAGTTTTCTGTCAAATGAAATATAAACAAATTTTTGTTAATCGCGCATCACTGCTTACTGCCATCAGGGTGGAACTGGATCACAATAGCACCCCTTTCGTTCTACAGTTGATCTCTTTGCCCACACCAAACTTTAGACCCTTTTTACCAGCCCATGTTTTTGCCTCACCATTGTCCTTACCGATCGTTGGCATTGTCTCGTCCTTGTTTGCACACATGTCATACGGCGAATTTTGACAAATCGCTACAAGCGTGTTAATAACTGCCGGCACACGAGCCCCGACAAAAAGTCACCCCAACCTTGAAAAGGATGCGCATATAAACAGTCATATATAGTACTATATACATATTGTATATGAATGATGATATCGGGGCTGGTTCATCTTTAACACACTTAGCTAAATGCAGACATTGACATTTCAATCGATCAGCGCAGATGTTTGCCAGCGATAAGCAAATGCATTTTAAATGACTAGACAGACAACAAGGCTGAACTAGCAGATACCCAGTATTATGATTTAGATATTACTATACAAGTACACAGTTTTAAAAGGAACAAAACAAAATCACTGCAACATTTTTTTAATATTTATGCTTTATTCTAAAAATCAATTAACAACAAGTAAAATTAATATAAGATTTTATCATAGTCGAAACATGCATTCTAATGCAAAAAGTGACCTTACTTAAAACTTTTTTAATAATTCTCAACATTCTCAATATAGTTCAAATATTAAAAACATTGATAAATACCTTTAAAACATATATTTTAACAAAGCAAACCGACTCAAATATCGAAGAATAATTCTGGACGTTAATTGAAGGCTATTCTAGTTCAAGAACATATTACTAATCAAAAATGGAAGTTGCTTTCATTACAGATAAAAATTACCTTAGATCAGAAGTCTGTATGGAATCTAAATTTAATTCTTTTATTTTCGGGACTTATTTTATATAATCATATAATTAAAGTCAAATCGAAGCTAAGCGATTTCGTTTTGTCCATTTTTAAAAATGGTTTTACAGATTTTTTACAATTTATAAAACTTAATATAAAATGTATTCCAAGTTAGCTAATTTTCCAATTGATGTGAGATAGAAAAATAAAAAATAAAAAAAATACATATTGAATTTACTGTAGAGTAAATACTCTTTTATATCATAACTGTACAGTAAATGCACTATTTTTTTTATTTTCTTATAAAAATAAAAATGAAAAAATAAATAGATTTTCTATAGTTTCCAATTCACCAACACAGCAACAAATTCGATCTACCTAAATGCTGACAAGATGATTTTTTATTATATTTTTCTATAATCAAACAGCCAATACAGGGCATAGTTTAATTTAATTTAAATTTCGTATGAATGGCACAACGTGATAGAACATTTATTTTAATATTCGCAAAAAGGTCGCTAAACTCAAAAGGGCATCAATAAGGGGCAAGAGGCGAACTGAAGAGCAACCGAGGCTGTGTGACAGTTGCCAGGTTTTGCAATTTCGCAATTGAAATGCATCATTGATTTGAGCTGCAGACTAGAGAGTTATTAAGGCGCAGTTTGGATTCTGGCTGCTGCTATTTTGAACTGTATGCATCGTGTTGCAATGTCCACTTTCTTTTTTTTTTTTGTAGCAGTTATTGACACGTAACAATTGCCCTGTCCTCCCTCTGACCATGCCCAAATTCATGACACAATTCGCGCTGACATGGCCATAAAATGGAAACCAACCAATCGTTCAGGATGTAACTGCCACTGGACTATACTGCAGATACATTCATATATGCATATGTACAGATTTTTGTCTATATGAAAGACATTGACCTCACTGACTGACAGATAGATAAAATTTTCTAATTTTTCAAGAATTTTGGCAACTGTTTTTAAGCTCAATATAAAAAATTGAGATCACAGAAACTTAGGTTTCAAAAATTATTTCAAGAAAAATGAGCAGAACATATTAATACACAAATATTTAACAGATCCTTAAATAACTGAAATTAAATAACTGAATAACTTAAAAAAAGTTGAATGATATAATATAGATTTACTTTAATGAAAAGAGATTATAGCTGGAAGACGCCGGACAATTCTAGTTAATATATAGTATACATACATATATACAATTCTATTTTTTTAAATTTTGTTTTGCCTGCTGTTGTTTGTCCTGGTTGTCGATTTTTTGGCGTTTCCGTTGCCGCTGATATTCAATTTTGTTTGATTGCTGTTGTTTTTAGTTGAACAATTTGTCGACTTTTCGCACGATGTTTACATTGAAAAGTCCAAAGCGCGGCAATATTTCAAATCGATTTTCCGGCAAACCCATCTTCCCCCCGGTAAAAAAAGAAACCCAAACTCCAGCTGTCAATCGCAACTGCAGCAGCCAAATGACTCTTGAAAATTGGGCAGCCTATTAGAATAATTGGAAAAACGGCAAGTCGCGTGACTTGGCACTCTCGAGGCACCCTAATGCTCAGTTCACTGGACTTATTAGCAAAAATTATGAATGAAAAGAGTTTAAACGGGCTCTAAGCGGATTATCATTAACACATTGCTGCTTGGTGTCACATTCCGGCCGTAATCTGAGGCGGCAACGTCGTCTAAAACGTGCCATGGCTCAGTTCTAATTATGAAATTAAATGCGAATTAAAATTAAAATTACAATTGCCTTGGAAATACTCACGTGCCTGGCTGCCAGCTCAAGTACCCAGCTGCTCATATTCTTGTTGCCAGGATTCCCGGCTTGGAATGAGCGAAGGGCTTTCAACACGAGTAAAAACAGGAAGTGCAAACTGTAAACGCGTATTAATAAAGAAGTTTTCTAAAACTAAAAAACAAGTTGGAATATAAGAATTTATTTATAAATCTTTATTAAATAATAACTATTAAGAATTTTAATATTTTTTGCTTCTAAGAGACCACATTTAAAGCTTTCCTTGATTGAGGTTCAATCTTTGGAACTTTGACGCATCTTTTTTACATTTTTATATTGTTATAGTCCAGCTGTACGCAGTATACATGTATCCAACTGAATTTACTTTAAAAAATTAAAAAAGAAAAAAGTATATAAAGTTTGAGCTATATCTGTCTGCTTTTCTATATAACCTAGATAACTTTTTTTATTTTTAGAGCTAGATAACCAAAATTGGGTAGACATAAGTGGTGTGCTCGTCTCCCAAATCTGTATTTGTCATATTTTTAAAGGTGAAGTCCTAAATTTTGAATTAAAGACTGCTGACAGCCTCATTTAAAGATGGAAGGTTGCTCGGGAGTTTAGTACATAGTAAACATACTATAATATTTGTTATTTATTTGTATTTTGTATACTTCGTGTTAATTCGTGTAAAATTGTGTTAAGACGTTCAAAACAAAGGAAATCAGTTTATTTTAATACGAACACATCGTGTTGAGTCTTCCATGTTCCTGTCAGGCAAATATAAGTCTATAAGCCGCCTCCAACTCATTTCTCAACCCACCTTCACATTAACCAAAATGCTCTGTCATTGTCCGCATCATAGAAGTTGATCGTTTTTCTAATGGTAGACACCCACTAAGGGTCTCAAGATTTCGCCCATCATCGTTTGCTGAAAATAAGTACTATTAGAAGGAAAAAAAAAAAAATAACATTATTCAATATTTAAAAGTTGCTCTGGCTTCCTGGTGGAACTGTCTCACGCTTGAGTTGATCGATGACATTGGCTGGAACGTTGGCTCCTGGTGTCTGCCGGTTCGAATTCAACCCTCAGTTTTGGGTGGCTCATTCTACCACTTTGCATGATAAATTTAATTCCGCTTCTATTTTGATGGCACTTGTCAATTCAAATACTTTTGTCATTTTTATTTTTTTTTTGTTTTCGTTGTTGCTGAAGTGCTCTCGAGACTGCCACGCCTCCTTCTGTCTTCATTGTGCGCGCAAATGCTGCGAAAAGTTGAAGGATTTTGACGCTTTCGAGTGCTGCCTGGCATGAGGGGGGGAGTAGGGGTGCAAAGAGAAAGAATCTCAGGCTCAATCATGACACCCATTAGAGTTTATGCGCACACCTGCAAGCAAATTAATGCATTTGTTGTTGCTACTTTTTCACTTTTAAATTGAGGTAAAGTTTGCGAAAATCCAAGAAATTCAAAATCGGCTTTCAATTAACCCCGCAAACGTGATAGCTTTTCTGCTTAAGATGCTATGGAAACTGTAGTTTGTTTATGAATGGTTAATATACTTATTTATTTATTTTTCTGGCGCATTGGGCTTAAGATTAATATTTTGTTAATCTTACAAAGTATCTATAAATATTGCATTTAACTTTGCATAACTTTGTGATAATAAAAAATGTAATATAAGTATTTTAATTTTAGCGAATACAAAAAGTATGCTACAAAATTTTCTGCGGAATTAATCCGTCAGTGAAATTTAGAACAAGTTAAATTTAGCTAATTCTAAGAAATATATTTAAATAATAAGCGCTATATAAATAAGAAAATTATTTTATATAAATAAATACATTTCAAAAAAATTATAAACGTGCATGGATAAATATATTTTGTGATAATAAAAATAAGGAAATTTGTATTAAAATTTTAATTGAATTTTCTGATAAAGCAGAATTTTTTTTTTTAAATTGGATAAAAAAAAAGTTTCTAAAAAAAATTCAAAAATTAGATTTACAAAGATTATAATAAGATTTCTGTGTCAGTTCACTTAATTTATTTTTTAACAGTCTTTTTCTAAATGCTAATTTAAGGTAAAATTTAATATTTTAATTTTTTTGAAAATTTAACATGCAATAATTTGGGTAAGCAGTATTAGAAATCGCCTTGCAACAAACATTACAGCATGGACATCTTTTTAAGGACAAATTCTAAAGGTGTAGAACAACACAGTCACCCAAAATTGGCTTTGATTAAAAACTGACCCCGAACACAGTTCAATTGGGCAAAGTCCGTTGCAATTCCCAGGAGGACACGGGCTAGCTACACGAGGGGCGGCCATAAAAATGATGACTTAATATACAAAATCACAAAACTGATGGATTCCTCTAGGGTGTTTTTTACTTGACACAGACGCAGTGCGCTCCGGAGACGCGCGTCGCGATTATTTTACGCTTTTCCATGCTGTGTGGGTCAAACTGACAGCTGCCACTTGAGTGGAGGCCAACTACCCATGGGTCCGGACAGGCGGACAGGCGGACAACAGCGTTTATTAGTTATTAAATGGCGTGATTTATGCCATGGTCCATGAAATGAAATTGGAACAGTGCTGACACTACAATTGGCCTGTGATTTCGTGTCTTAATGAGCTCGACACTTCCTGCAGCGTGCTGCGTGCCGGCCAGGAAACAGAACAGGACTCAACGCCAGGACATCTGTGGTCTGTGGCACACACTTCATTAAAACGAGCGTGTAAAACAGCAAAAAAAAAATAAACAAGTGAAATAAAATGAAATGCAATGACAACAGTACAGTAAACATGTTATACCAAAAGTATGGGCTGCAGGGGTTTTCAGGAACGGAAACAGAGCCTTGACAATGCGAAATGTCACTTGGTTGACGGCCAGTCGATGGCAACACTTGCTCGCAATGAACTGACAGAAATAAAAACTGATATTGTTTCAATTTAAATGAATGTAGTAGAGGCTTACACACCCTGTAAGTTCTTACAACCCAACCTCAATTCAAAATCTGACTGAAACAATATGCGCTGTCTTCAATCTCATATGTACGTATATTACACATATTCATTTCGTGATGTGTCACAACTTTTTAAAAAATGAATTAACCACCCTTCAGTTCGGTTTGAACACCCTTTAGATCTATGTAGACCCATTTGACTTTGTTTAAATTGAGCTGCCACTGTGCGCTTCTATTTGTTTATACTTATTTCATTTTCACACTCCCCTTAGCTATTCGAGCTTACCGCTCATTTCAACTCAAAAAATACATTCCCATTCCAATCCTTCAGCTTCATCATCATCGTTCTCATCAGGGGCAACCATTTTTCGTTTGAACTTCAGCAGTCACTTGGGCTGTCTTCTCAGGTTACTTTGTTTTCCTTCGGTTCATTGTTTGTTTTCATTTCCGTTTCACTTTTCGTTTCGTTTTGTTTTGTTTGCCGTTTTGAAAAATGTACTTTGCACTTTTTTTTAAATTCAATTGCGGACTGCCACAACCCCCACAAGCCCGGCGCACATTCACCCCTTTTGAGGCATCCTCAGTCTAACTTCTCCCTGCGGCTAATAACTGCGCCGTCAATTTTGCCACCCGCTTGTCCTTTTTTTTCCTTAACGACAAATTATGGTTTAAAATTTAAACACAAATTTGTCAGTAACTGGCAATTGCACAACGGGAAGTCTAAGGAGGGGTGATAAGTGAAAATCTTTATAGCTCTGTTAAATTCTAAGAAAAATGGAAAACTAGCAATATTTGATTAAATATCAAATAATGAAGTTATTTATTTAAGTTTTTAAAAATATTAACAATTATCCCAAAAATATACATAAATTCCATATGTGTTTCAATATCTCTTTAGAGGCTTTCAACTGTCCATATTTAGGTTATAAATGATGGGAATATTTTTTAAGCAGCTAGAATCTACTCTCACATTTTTAAAAGTAATTTAAATATTGAAAATGCTTTGCAGATAGCTAAAGAGAGCATAGATAAGATAGAGAAGTAACTATTCGATATCAGATGTACAAGTTAGACAACATTATATAATATATTTCCTAATGAATTCGTTTTTCTCGGTTGCCATTTCATTTATTGGTAGTGAATTAACAAGCATTCAATAATTTCTTTATTACATTTGGAAAAACTTAAACTTTAAATGTCCGTTTCACCAAGTAAGTCTGTAGTTTAGTTAAATCTAATATTTTATTAGATTTAAGTTAAGATTTCTCAAGGGGCCTAAAACTTGCATGCCAACATAGTTTCAATTCAATATTCAACATTCACAATTTTCAATTTGGTAAAAGTCAATATATATTTAGAAAGCAGTTGTACAAACATAAAATCTGTTCACACGTTAAGAATATGAGCTGAGGTGGATGCATTCGCGTATTAGCATTTCAGTTAATCCTTTCCAATGTAATCCCGCACGTGCGCCCAGATCACAGCCCGATGTTATGACCCTGTCCTAAGACTATATCATATAATGGCAGCGGAAACCAAAAACGATGCCAGGCAGATTTGTGTGTGTGTGTGTGTGTGTGTGCTCCCTTAACACATTTACCCCCTTCTGTTTGCAGTAGAGAGACAGGGAGTTGGAGGGACAGTTGCGCTCCATTTGTCATTTTCATAATGGGCACAAAGTCAGGCAAGTCAGCTCCGGCTTCAGACTACGGAGCGTGTGTCTACGTTGTAATATCTGACGGATTATCAGATGCAAAAGGCGCGATACACGTGCTCGGAGAGTGGGAGATTGGGTGTAGGAGATCGCCAACACTTGATACACGTATATTTATGTTCATTTAAGACGTTGCATTAACGTTAGACAACAATCATGCCCTTCCAAAGCTAAGCCTAACCGTGCAGTGCAAATGACACGTAAACCAAATTTTTAGGAGTAGTTAAACCCATTGTCAGTTTGTGAATTGTGTTTATTAAAAATTATTGGAAAATTGTAGATCCTTTTGTAATTTATGTGTGGCACCTACAGCATCCGAAACTTAAACGGGAAGGCAGTTTGAGGGGTTCTAGAGGGTGTCTGTTGTCACTTCTAATTTAGCAGCATCCAAATTGATTGATTTATTTTGGCAATTATGGGCATTTGATTAAAAAGTTCAACTTGAAGTCACGCGGTGTTCGCTAATAAAATGCAGAGTATTTCAGTCCAGACTAAGCCCAAGCACCCCCCCTAGCCCCACTTTTAGAAATAAAAGAAAATAGAACCAAGCAAAACAAAAAAAAAAACAACATAAATCCCTGAAATATCCCACGGAGCTGGGGATTACATGGCCATGGATTGAAAACCAATTGCGCTTGGAATGAAAAATCACGCTAACAAACACAGCAGGGAAGATGGGACTGGAGAAGACCATCTGGGTATGGGTATGGGGTTTTGGAGCTAGGTTGCGCCTATTTACAACGTCGCGATTTGGACAAGGGGATTTCTTTGTTTTGCTTGGTTTTAATTTTGAGCAACGAATAAATTAAATCGACCGACAGTCGAAATAATTGCCGGAAATTGGTGACGTTGTTGTATTTATTTATATTTTAAATACCAAACATGGATTGAGACCGTAACAGCAGGCAATAAAAAATAAATAAATAAACCATCCAAATAATGAGATTAAGTTGGTTCGACAGAGACCTGAGAGGAAATGAAGTTTCTAAGTAAACTTTATATCTTATCTAGCCTAGACTAGGCTAGTTTTCTAGATAAATAAAGCATACTTGTAGGCGGATAATTAAATGGATAAATTGGTTTGGAGATACTCTGTAGATTTATAAACTGTATTCCATAGTTAAAGTAGTTCGTAAACTGCGGGAGAATATAAAAAATTACATATACACAATTTTAAATAATTTTTATAAGTCACTTTGGAGTCAAAATAATTTCTAACGTCATTAAAAAAATAATCATATTTATACTATTCGTATATTTAAATCTCCTAAAATCCAGCACTTTTTTCATAATTTTTTTTTTGATTAGGAAATACCTTATAAAACTTGCTACTGATTCTTTAAAAACTTTCTATATCCATTACTTATAATACTCTTGTCCATTTATATTCTGCTCCCTCGATTGTTCAGCTGCCTCAGACATTTCTACAAATCAAATTTGTCTAGTAATAAATTAAACAACTGCTAATAATTACTTTCAATACAGCTTTTCGCATCTTGTTGCCTCGCTGGCAATCAAAATAGTACACCTCATCCCCTACCAGCCACCCCCGCAGCTCATATGTATACATATGTATAAGTATCTAGGCCCATTTCTATGTCTCTAGTCCACCTTTCTCTGCCCACAAGAAAAATGTAAATGAGTCTCCAGCGACTAATAAATTCCCAATTACACGTCGACTTGACCGAGAATCGCCAAAACACACATGGGGTCCCGAGGTCGACTCATAAAACTGCCTAACAAAACCCTCCCCGGCATCGCTGGCCCCCTTCGGAGAGAAAATGCAATAAACTAAAAAGCATAAATTTCTGACGCACAAAAACAACAATATCATTCATTGTACCACCCCGCACTTGTTTTTATTCCAATATTTTCACGCAATTTTGTAGTTTGTTGACCATTCAAGAAGAAATCATCAACTCCAGAAATGGAAAATCAAACGGATAATACGAAAAAATCACAATTACTTGCGCAAATAGACGGAATAGTACACCGAATCTGAGGGTTGAGAGTGCGGGGTAGCTGTTACAGGGCAGCGGACCTGCCCACTTGAACCGATGTCCAATTACTGGAAGCGCTGATGGGACAAATACAAACATCTGTGACCCCGCCAGGGAAGCGTGAAAGACCTCACATTTGTTCCGACTGAAGTGTAGAAGATTGATATCCAGCGATATCAGATGTTTCATAGCCATGCTCTTAACGGCCAGGATAATTGTAATTGTAGCCATTAGGTACATTAAAAGTTAATGCAACGTTAGCATACAATTTCATATGGAATGAAATAGTTGGAAAAAGTTAAGTTAACTTAATTAAAAAACTAAATTTAAAACTATTATAACTGAATTGTCTAAAGTTACACATAAACTTTCTTTGAATATCTATAAAAATATTATTTTTTTGCAAATTAATATACTAAAGTTATTATGGTAAACTTTAAATATTATTCTTAAATCAGTAGGCTTTCGACATTTTGTGAATATGTTTAGTTTAGAAATATGTTTTTAGATCAATTCAAAAATTATACTCGTAAATTGTTAAAATTTTAAATATTTTGCATACATTTATAGATCAAAAATTAATGATTTATTCAACTTAAAATATGTATACAATTATGCTTGAATGGTTAAGTTCCTGACATAAGAATTTCATAATTTTAAAAATTATAAAAACAAAAAATAATGTGATTTAATTAAATCAAAAATTAGGATAACGAGTTGAAACTGGTTCAGCAGCGTGTTGTGGTAATTGGGTTTGGTATTTGAAACGACTTTTAATTTGTAAAACCAAAAAATAATAATAATATTTATGAAAGAGGTAAAAACTGGCTTAATAATAAAATAAATTCAATTTTTTTTCCTGCCCTTATTTTTGCTTTCAAACATATTTTATAATTGATTAACGATTTTAATATTTATTAAGCTGACTGTAATCAATATTAATAACATGTGTAGCTGTTAATTTATATTTAAATTTTTAAAGTACTATTATGCAACATTCACATTAAAATTAAGTTTATGTAAAACAAAAGAGAAACGCTTTCAACCAATATTAATTATGCATTTAAAGAATTACAACTTAGAATAAATTGAAAACTCAGCTTTAGTCCGATTACGATCGTTAAAACCTAAACATTTTTGTTGGCTTAAGTGGAATTTTATAAATAACAGATACAGATATAGTTGCAGTTGTCCATTAAACAAATGTTTTAAGTTCTGTTTATGATAAACATCAAGTCAAAAATACTTAGCAACGGCCAATCCAAATGCAAGTCAAGTTTATACTTATAGATATGTATGTATATATATAGTATTTATATGTTTTACTCTGTTGTACTGCAGAAGAGCATACACACACACTTGTACATGCTTGTTGTGCCTCGTTAAAATTCCAACGAAATCACTGCGAAAAAAAATATATATATAAAAATAAAAATAAACACAACAGAAATCGTTGCGACTTTTCAGACTCTTCCTTCATGTTTTACGATTTTTCGTAACCATTTTCAGTATGAGTGTGTGTATCTGTGTGTGTGTGTGTTTGTTTGTGTGTATTTTGAGTTTCCCAGCTCATTTTTGTATGCAACGTCCTCAGTTGCTGCCAACACCCTTTTGCCCTGGCTCCCCTGCACACCCACAGCATTGTTGCCTTCTTTGTACGTTTTATGCCTTTTTGCATACTTTATATATATATATATATACATGTATATATATATATATATATATACATTTGTGCAGAATTTATGTGCGCTATTGTTTTTATGGCATGCACCCATTTTTCCATATGCCTTCAGATCCATGCCCATTTCCATTGCCATTCCCATACCCAATCTTCATTTACCATTTCGAAAACGTAGAACAGAAATCCAAGGCTGAAAGGCAACCAAAAAATGTTATCCTTGTTGGCATATTTGGGGAATAGTGAGGAGGGGTGTACATATGTGTGTGAGTGTGTGTGTGTGCTACTTCTGCTGGCACTTTGCTGCAAATTATGGCACATGAGGCAACAACAGCAAACGGCATGCCTCGTAGTCAGCATTATGCCTGATCCTTTCGTTCTTATGCATATATACAAGATATATACATAAATGTACCTATCTCCATGGCGCTCTAGCTCCCTCTCACTCTCTCTCTCTCTCTCTCTCTGTCTGGGTGTGTGTGTGTGTGCGTGTTGCCACTTAAGCTGCTTATGTGGCAAATACATAAAATAAAAAGAAAATCCTCGCATAACGAGCATTTCCTTCTGCCATATTTGCGTTATTTTATTATCATTTTTCTTCGTCGTCTTCGTCACACACACACAAAATGGCGGCATCTGCTGTTGTTGTTATTGTTGTTGTGTGGGTGTATCTGTCAGATATGAGTTGCCATAAACTGAAATACATATGTACAGCAGCTACATTTATATACTTAGATATCTTGAATATATGCTTGTGTTTGTTTCTTTGATACAAATCCAATTTCTGTACGCCACAATAAAACTCAGCCCCAGTTTATTTTTTTTTCTTGGTTTTGTGGGCGGGGCTGCAGCTGCCGATAAGCGGCAAAATGGCGAACTGCCTTATGAGGCGATTTAACGGGATTCCATGTGCTGATTATAGACATAAATACGAACCCCAAAGAAATTTAAATAAACCGATAAACGTATCCCAAACTAAGCCCCAAACGTCGCTGCTTGCATGCCTGCCATCGCCAGCCAGATACAAAACTAAAGACAAGCAAACTGCTTTAATTAAACTTGAAAGAAGAAAAAAAAGTACTACAACAACAAAATATATAAAAATAAAAATAAAAAAATATAATAAAATGTAAAAAAAAGAAGTCACCAAGGACTGCGCTCCACATCCACGCATCGCTTGTTTATGACCCGCAGCGGGCGCAACGATCAGATACAATATCTTCACCTGACACGGTCGCAGCTTTGGTCCCGATCCGCGACTCTACACACGCGGTGACAATTTATGACATACAACGCTGGCGCGGCACAAGAACAACATCACGATGTGGTAGCCATCAGAGCCACCAGTTCCACCAGTTGCCAGTTCCAGCCAGTGTAATGCAAATGCATTGGCCAATGCTCGAAGCAGCAGAAGCTTATGAAAATCATAAACATTCGCCGACAGCCGCAAATGACATCCGAGCAACGAATATGCATTTTAATAAAATATCCTAAAAGCCATATAAATCACACACTGAACAGAGACAACGTTCCAACTTCTCTTCCTCTGCTTCCCTCAGAAGCTTATCTCACTTTATGGAACTGCTTGCCTTTTGTCACTCTTCCTTCCTATAGTTAGACCTGATCCGATCGGGCATAAATGTGGTTAACCCATTTGTGGTTGTCGCCTTTGCAGCTAATTGAGTTTTTAACGATCAATAACGGTTTGTTTTTGTGGCTTCTTGTCTTAAATGTTTAAATATTTGTAGTAAAACAAAGAATAAATAAGTTTACATTATAGTTTAAAGCTATTATTTTTGATAAGTTAAAAAACTTTAGATGTACAAAGAATCTGTGCTTAGAAACTAATTGTTGAATTTTGAGTTTGTATATTTTTTTTCATCTGGAACTATAGAAGAAATATCAAGGACCCGATGTTCTTTAAATAAAATGGGAAATATGAATTTAAGTATTTGTGAATAATTATTTTTTTATATTTTTATAGCTATGCATATTGAAAGGCTCAAGTACCTGGTGTACTTTAAATAAAATGCGAATTATGAATTTAAATATTTAAGAAATATTAAAGTCTCTTTTAAAACTATCACTAAATTGGATTATAATCTAAAAATAATTATTTATTACAAAAAAGTATATTTGTTTGCAAATTTGTATCAATAGACTGCGAAAATTTTTAAAATATATTAAAAATACTTACAATAATTTTACAAACAAAATTTACAAAAATTTCAATCAAACATTTAATAAATATTTTACCTCCTGCAGCTTGTATATAGTCATTAACAATCTATATCTCATCTAAACTAGTTTACTTTATAGCTTCGTTATAACTATATAGTTAATGATTAAGACAACGTGTAAATACAGAATTAAAAGATTTAAATTTCCCAACGTATTTAATCGATTTTAATCATTTGCTTTAAACTTCTAACAGCTATTTATGATAACTCAGGTCATTTATTCGCAACATTATATGTTTATTAATTATAACACTGCTATTTATGTAGCCAATGCTCCAATTTAAACCACATTTTAGCATCATTTTATGGCAATCAAGTGCCAACTGTCAAAACATTCAAATCTGATTCTTTTAGTCTAGACTTTGGCAGCCGGAGGCTTCGTTCTTTATACATTTTGGCCCAATTATCATCACCCGACGGCTGGCGGAAGGAACTGTTGCAGCTATAATTATGACATATGACGTGGAGCCGGGCCAAAACAAAAGAACCCTTGTCAAAACAAGGCCGAGATATGGAGGATTCTTTGTACATGCATAATTTAAACTTGGCACTACCCAAGTCAAAGTTTTAGTTTCGTGGAATATTATAATGATGATCTTGACACATTTAAGTACCAATTTAAAAGTCACACACATGAGCACATGTCTGAACAGAAAGATGAGAAAAGTGTTAGAGAAGGAGCAGGCGGGACATTAATATATATAAATATAAAATAAGTCTAGTCAGCACAGTCAGGCTCTGTGACGCCTGCTGATTTTATGGATCTGAAATAAAATGAAAAGTAAACACCAAAAATGAAACCATAATCAACATGGCACATTGTAAGCGCCCTACGCCCTTTAAGCAAACATTTAACGATAACACCCAAAGATATCAAAATCGAAATATCGTTAGACATCCAGAGTCAAATGCTCCACCCCGCAAACTGCTTGACAAGCATAACAAAACACACAAAGTACACGGAAAGCGCCGCAACTTGACTGGGCGCCCTGTACTCGGGTCTCGGCAACATTTTTATGACGCTGACAACCAACCCCCCCAAGTCACAACCCAATCCCAATCCCAGTCCCCCATATCGTATACTCAAATCCAAATCCAAACCCATCGCCCATTCAATATGGCGTCGTTCTCTGTTCTGTTTCCTTTTGCTGCCTCTGCGATATAAACGAAGTTTAGCAAATAAATAAAAGCGTTGCCTGCCTCCTGCCTCAAAAGCCCTCCCACCTCGATTGGGTTGCAATATATCGCGTACGTGCCGGCATGCCATAAATATGTGCGTCTGTATGCGAAGCAACAAAAATTATATTTCTGTTTGTATTTGCAACAATTTATTTTGCCAGCGTTGCCGCCCACAGGCTAAGCTAAAGATTTTTCCAACTTTAGTCAGCCGGAGGCAAGCTAGGGCGGCTAGAACTGTAAGAATCTCGATATACAATCGATATATTATATCGTCGATATTTTTATGGGACTTTTAAAAACTTTAATTAATACCAGTTGATATTAAGATATTCATTTTATATATTCCTGTTAACATATTACACTGCATGCGTTAAAAGTGCAGTAAAAACCATCTAACTAATATTAATGTATCGATAATTTCGATATTTCTTAAGCTATCAAGGTGCTTGCCTAAAAATAAATAATTCTTTGCAGTTTTGAAAATTCTTGAGATTCTTGTGTAATATAACTTTTTCAGAACCAAAGCCCGCTTTTGTGAAATAAAGATAAACAGATTTGATTCAAGATTTGGTTTATAGTAATATAAATAGTGAAATTACTGGACCAGAGCGATGCCGCTTAAAACATAAGTTCCAGTCTTGATATATAAAGCTTTGATTATCATTACATTCCTCTTACTAGAATGTACTATCATAATAAGCATGCATAATAACTTTACCTCTATTTTCATGTAAGCAAAAGGACATCATATTGACAATGGTTTACATGTACATATGTACATCTGTACATACATACTCTTCAATGATTTTTAGTTATAATGCGACTTGGTAGAATGTATGGAATGTGTCACCTGTCACCTGGTCAAATGCAAATTTGATGCAAACTGCAAGCAAAGCCAAGAACCAACCGCAGTTGCCTCTCAAAAGTTTCAACTGCAACAAGACAAAGAGTGCAGCGGGACAGGGGTATTCGGTGAACTTCAAATGGGTGCCCATATTTGAGGTGCAATAGAAATAAAAAAAAAAAATAAAACTTCTTAAAAATTCAGAACCATCTATAAAGTGTTATATATGTTTTATATATGTATATACTTACATTTACATATTTATGTACATATGAGGATATTCCTTTTAGTGGCATTTCAAAACCAGGGCTGCAGACTGGAACTGTACCAGACTAAATAATAAAGTATTATATTAACAGCCAAGTAATTGTATAATAATTATATAAGTAATTGAACTGCAAGGCAATAATATAGCTATAAAAAGGTGAAACAGTTCCAACCTCCTATTTAATATGAAAGTCTTTCAATGTAAATTTTTTTCTTCTTGTAGACAAAAACTAAGCAAAGATGTAATTCTAGTAATCAAAAATAAATAATATATTTAATTATATTTTATACAAAAAATTTCTTTTAAAAATTCACAGCCAAATTATAGATATAGTTTTCGCCAGTGTAGTAGGTTTACCAACCCCCAACATTTTTAGAACATGAAAAAAAATACTAAAAATAGAAGAGTAGAGTAAAAAAATCTTAGCAAGCTAACAAATTTAAAATGTGAAACTTTTGCCAGTAGTAGTTGTTGAAATTGAAAAAACAGAAGATGGGAAACGAACCGCAGAACCAGCAGAGCCAAAGAGCTAAGGAGATAGAACAAAGTCGTCTGCGGCATAGCCGTTGCCAGTGTCTTTACCATTGTCTATATAAAAACTAAAAAGGGTGGCAAAGAAAAGGTGCAAACACGGCGTAGATACGAGATACCAAATACGAGATACGGGCACATGAAGGACTTGATGATTTGATGTGTAGTTGCTGTTGCAAACTGCCGCTGAGATTTTCTTTGTGGTTTCGACTTCTTTTGATAAACCATTTTCATTTTCCAACAATCTGCACACTAAAGTGCGCTGCAGGTGAAGGCTCAAGCCACCCTGCGTAACTTCAAAGGCAGCAACATGGTCAACCCTGAGGTTTTGAAATAGAAACGCCATTTTGGTCTACGCCCACATTATGAAATATGATGAAATATGAAATGATATTCCACCCTAAGCCACAGATATTTGCGCAATCGCATTGTGAACTAACTACCTCCCACATTCTGGTCCAATATTAAATCCGGATATAATTTGAGCACTTTGGACTTGGCATGCCAATCAAATTGCGGCATAACAAATATTATCACAACAATGCCGCAAAATGATGTCTGTCCAGTGACTCATCAATCAAACGCACTCAGAGAAGCTCAACCAATCATTCAATCATCCAGCCATCCAATCACCCAATCGCTCAGGCGTAATGCTCACTACACAGCCACAGATACAACAATTTTCCAATTAAGCGACCAAAAATTTGACCATATGATGATTATTGACGATAAGAGAGCCTCAAGAAGCATCTAGCTTCATACTCGTAAAATGTGCAAATAAATCGCACAATTGTTTTTGCTCTCCCTTAACTTATACATATCTGTCCTCCCCCTCTCTCTGCAAGTATTGAAACTAAAAGTTATCTGCGGCCAAGCCAAAACAAAGAAACTTTCATTTCCAATTTTCTTGATGTATTAAATTATTTACGCCCTCTTGAGCACAGGATTTCGTGTGCGTGGCAACCATATGATGATGATGGGTACATATATGGTATAGTATATTGTATGGTATGTATGAGTATGTATATAAAAGCATGAGTATTTATCTTGTTTGGATGCCATTTCGCCAAATACATATGAGTATTTTTTATATAAATGTGTTTACATTGTTCAATTATTACTTAGAAAAGCTATAGTTGAAAATGTAACAAAAGATTTATTTTTGTGCAGCAACATAATTTAATTATTTAAAGATTATCTGATATTTTTTTAATAAAATAAAATTAAATTGATTAAAGAATAAGTATGGTCATTCAAACTTTACTTTTATTTTGTTTATGTTTATTACAAAAATACATTTTAATATTTAAGTGAATATATAACCCAAGAACACATATTTAAGATTGCACATATATTATTTAATTAGAGCTTTAAAATCTTACGTTTATAAGGTATTTAATTCACAGCTATGAAACAATGTCTCATCTGACAACTCGGTTTCAAACCTTGTTTTTAAA
This sequence comes from Hirtodrosophila alboralis, assembly GCA_035043045.1. Taxonomy (NCBI): domain Eukaryota; kingdom Metazoa; phylum Arthropoda; class Insecta; order Diptera; family Drosophilidae; genus Hirtodrosophila; species Hirtodrosophila alboralis. The sequence continues at coordinate 250,903 of JAWNNH010000285.1, read as the reverse complement.
ACACACTAATTTAATCCCATAAAGTACGATAATTGTACATAATTATAACTACCAAATTTATATGGGTTTCAAATATTCTCACTAATTTTTCAAAATCAGAATTTCCAATTTATAATAATTGAAAAAGCCCAGTTGTAGAGTTGTAATAAAAATATTTGTATTTAAAAATTTTTATATTTATAAAAATAAAAAAACCAAAATAAAGTAAGCTATATTTTCCACAAAAGATTAGTTCCAATGTTTGGTCAAGTGTTAGAAAAAAAGTAGAAATTACAATATCCAACTAATTCGGTTAATAACTGTTTGTAGCCTTGATTTAGAATCAAAACTTTCGCATTTAACACTAACTTTCGGAGCCAGTGAAAATAATTAACAACACTAACATATCATATAATGTAGGATAGTCGAAAGTGTCTCTAGCACTTTTCACCATATTAACAATAACAATTGTCACCAGTTGAACAAGATCCAATGTCTTATCCCTCCCCGCAGACACCTTCATTCTCATATCACAACGCAGGCTCATGCGATAGTTTTCCATGCATGATTTTTCCAATGGCTGCACAAGTTGCAAGCGAAAAGAAAATTTCTTAACTGTACTCAACTCAATTTCACCCACTGGGCCAGTGCACCAAATGTGCAGCCAGCTCACAGCATCGACGTCTTCGAAGTGGAATCACCAGGCCGCCTAATCATCAATTTAAACCGTGCAGCAAAAACCTCATATGGGCAGTTTGTTTTGGAATTATCAAACGTCTATGATCCGATGGGGCCACTGACTGCTTGAGCTATGGGAGCTAAATTACTTTATGGCACGCACATACTCATAAAGATGGGGGAGAGGGGAGTTGCATATAATACCTCGTTTAAAATTTGCAGTATTTTTCTAAATTTAATTATTACCGTTGTGATTTGTGTATTTCAATGCTCAGACAGAATAGCAATTAGCCATGGCTGGCGATTTGTTTTGATTAGGTAGCTCCACTGATCTGATTTTAATACATATGTTAAGCAAAATAAAATTAATTCTAACCTGTTTATTTATAAAACATTATAATTACATTTATAAGATAGTAAACAACAGCAACAAATAAAATTAAAATTAAATGATTGATTGACCAAAATATTATTTACCAAAATACAAACTAAACACATTTTTGTGGCTAAGAAATATATGCAAATATTTGAATGATCTTTTATAGTAGGCATATAATTTGAAATTTTCATATATGAATTTATGAATTTTATTTATTATACTCAAATAAAAACAAAAGAAGAAATTGAAAAGTGTAAATTTTTGGCGCCCAGAGAGCTGCACGAATGCGATCTGGGCATGAATGAACACCAGCATCCACACCCATGGCTGAGTAAATAACGAAAACATGTCAGAGACATAAAACTTATTAACAAAGTGCATCTAAAACAAAATATGGCTGATTATAATCTGTTTTTATAAGGAAAATGAGTATATTGGATATTTGTTAGAAAGTTTTGCAACTAGATCGACCAAGGTCAGATATAGTCGCATCTGGAAAAGTAACCAATATTAAAGAAATTTAAAATATAAATAAAAAACAATCAATATTAAAGTCTTCGCACATTGGTGAAATATTTCAATGATTATTCATATACGGTGAAATCTATAAAATCTATATACAAAAGCCCAAAAATTATAAGATATTTAAAGAATAAGTCTCAGCTACCGCACCCGCAAACCAATAAAAATATAAATTTTAATATATGTATAAATAATTCAGCAAATTTGGAACAGAGTATATAACAATAGGGAGCTATCAACTACAACATTCTAATTTTTCTTAATTGGCCAATGTCAGTGGCAGCCCGTGGTCCAATCTTCAATACCCATTCACATACCCAACCGATCCACATCCCCGTCGCCTTGCTTAAACACATCCCATTGGCGCACGCCAATTCTTTCCATATGAGTGCCCAGATGTGGCCATAGATCGCAATTTATAAAAGCAATGGGCAAGCAGCGATTTCGCTGCAGTAGCATCCAAAGATCGCTGGCGTTTGGCAGCAAGTGTTGTGGATTATTACCGGTATATTAGAAGCCTATTTAACGTCACCACAATGACGCGTCTCAAATGGTTGCTGCTCCTCGCATGCGCCGCCGGCATTGGAACAGGCGTGAATGCAGCTTCAACCCAAATGCAACGTAGACGCCGTCACAGCATTGCCGAGCCAGCGCCAGCTCCAACTGGCAACGGCGGTTTCGGCTTGGCACCAGAGCTGGCGCTTGTGGTACGCCTCTACGATGATTGTGAGGACAAGACCGACTTTATTGGTTGCCTTAAGAAGAAGGTGCTGCAAGCTTTAACACGTGCTCAGGACCAGGATTCCATTAAAATCGTCAACGGTCTGGTGCTGGAGCGACAGAATCAAAGCGACACCGAAAGTGTCATTAGCTCATTGACCGATGCCAGGCATTTTGGCAATCTGGCGCCCATTGATCGCGCCCTGCTCGCCAAGGCCGATAAGCTGATGCGCACACATGCGCTAAAGATTGACATGGATTTGGACTTGAATATGGATTCTGGTGCCGGTAACGGTGCCGGTGTTGGTCGTGAGAAGAAAAAAAAAAGTGGTGGACATATCAAGTATGTGATTGCTGCCTTGCTGACAGCAATGGGCATTGCCGGACCGCTCGGTCTTAAGGCCTTAGCTGCAATTGCCGGCAAGGCGCTGGTGATTAGCAAAGTGGCGCTGACCATAGCTGGTATTATAGCGCTGAAGAAGCTCTTTTCGCACGATCATAGTGAGGAGACCAGCTTCCAGGTTCACGCCGGCGAGCATAACAGGTGAGTCGCAACTTAACTTTAATCTGTTGGATTAAATATGAAGCCTAATTTTAATTTTCAGACGTAACACCTACGTCATCAGGCCCGTCTCAAAAACAAACGGCGGCGTGGGCGTAACAGCTGCCGGCGGTAGCTCCTCGGTGGATCCATATCGCTACTACTACGAGTACCATCAACAATAATTCTAGCACTCCATGTTCTTGTTCAAGTTGTCTGTGTGTGTGTATGTGTGAATATGTATCTATATTCCAGCGCCCTTGTCCTACCAAACAGATGCAGCTAGACTACCAAAGAACCAGGCGACCGAACCGAACAAGTCGCAGCAAGGTTATATATCCTTGATTTAATTGCGTGTGAAGACAGGCGCTAACATTTATTGTAGCTCTTAAGTTTTAGTGTAATATATAACTTACAATTAGATAAATTGGTGCATCACACATAGCATCAAGTTTTTTTCAAGTGGTCTGTTTAGATCATGGATATTCTAACGTATAATAAACAAGTATTAAGTGTTACAATCCATTAAAAAATATTTCGGGTTAGAAATGAATTTGTCTTTGTATCTAGATGGGAAAAATGTTATAACTTTTAGCCAAAAAACAAATTATAGCAGCATGGATTTGGCTTTCCAACTACAATACAAGGATTATTTAAATTCAAAATTACTACTAGGTTCGCCACAGATAGCAAACTGTTAATGTGACTTCCTACGAAAAATATCAAAAGGACAATAATGAAAATCCTTTTTCTCTACACCAGGTTAGTGATATTTTTACTACTGCAAAAAAAAGACACTATCCTTGTCTTAAACGTTTTGCCAAATTGTTCTTTTTTTTAATGTGTCGAACATGTTCTTATTTGGAAGTAAATACACAAAGGAATATAGAATAGCTGACCTAAAATTTAAAAATAAAATTGACAAACAGTAACTGCATTTATTGTTTATAAACTTACAGGCATCTGCATCATATAACAACTAAGAGGAATCATCCGATATTTCAATGGTGTGTTTATTAGCCCTGGATTTGCTTTTAATGACGTTAAAAAGCGATTCTTGACCTCTTGACGAGCGCTAAAAAAAAGAAAGAAGAAATTTATGTTATTAAACTAAAATAAAAATTGATTTAAAATATAAACCACATGGATTTTAAATGAGATTTTTGAATTTTTTTAGTAAAAATTTAAAAGTAACTCTTATTTGTGATTCACAAAAAAAAATTACAAGTCATAAATTCATGAAAATAAAAAATAAACGTTATAGTTTAACTTTAGTGAATAAAAAAAGTTACTTCAAATTTTTACTTTTAAGTCAGAACTGTCACAGTCCCTAGTATTTAGCTTACTTTATTGTCAATAGACACATCCAATGGAGGGTTGGCACGGCTGCTTGTTGCCGCAGCACGGCCGCGACCTCGAGCACCACGTGCACCACGTCCTCGTCCAGCACCACGTTTAGGCGCCTCAGTAGCAACAGTGGACGTTGTCGTTAAACTATCTTCATTATTCATTGTGTTGTTGGCAGGAGCTGTAGCATTTAGTTCCGTCTTAAGACCGGAAGCATCTATCATTTTTAGTAGATCATCTGGCTTGTAACGCTGCCTAAAATTATTGAGTTCAGCATTGATATTCTCATCATCGGGCAGAGTTTCCATTAAATGCTCGACAGCTTTATCATTATAAAATCTGCATTTTAAATGTCAGCGTTAGTTAAGAGATCTCCGATTTTTTAAGTAAATGAACAAACTTGAAAACATAATCAGCAGCCATGTTATCGGAACGCTCCACCAAGCGATAGGTAACCTCTGCCAAAGTTTTGGAATGTAGTAGCTTGAGCGGGGCCTTATCCTTAATTTTTTCAAAATAATTTTCTACCAATTGCTCCACGCGAGTTGTGTTCTCCACCTCCTAAAAATGAAAAGTACGATTTAATAATTTAATCAAAATGGGAATCGGGAATAAGTCTTAATATGCCATCTTATAATATATTTAGTATGCTTACCATGGCGCGCTGCATCGCATCCTTGTCCACATTAACCTTATTGCTCTTCATCCTCTTGATAAGCTTCTCAAACTTGACGACATCAGCGGTATTGGCCACACGTGAGCCAAACATTTGGCCAAAACGTATAGTATTAAACATGTGAGACTCTTCAGTGAAATGCAAGCGTAAACGTATTAACGGCACGGTCGGCTGCTTTGGATGACCCGTAAGCTGTGTTTTGGCCTGCTCAATCATGGCCTCCACACGCTCTTTGGCAAAATTGTACACCTTTGTGGAGGCGTCACCCTCGCCCAACTTCAGCTCTTCAGCGTAATCAGTTAGACTTATAGACTCAAAAACAAATGGGCGAACAGTTTGCAGCGGCAATGGTTTGAGATGAAACTTTGTCTTATATATCTCTAGAAGACCCACGTGCTTCTTGAGAGACTCACCCTTGGCCAGCGAGGTGGCCACTGATGAGCCAGGCTGCGAAACGTAGAAATCACGCAAGACATTCACTTCCGGCTTAATGCGGCAATCGTGTTCGTGTCCCCAGATAACTAAATGTAGAAACGCGGGCAACAGCTCCTCGGGCAGGTAATTTTTGGGTCCACGATCGGCGCGATTCTGATGCACCACCATCAAATGGAACCACTCCTCGTCTTTTTCATTTGGACAATTGATAGTTACTTGAAAGTCCTTAAACATGCGCGCCAAACGCGCATCATGAATATGACTCAATCCATATAGGGCTAATTTACTTTCGCCCTTGCGTATCAGTATTGGACTAATCTCCAGCTTGGTAAGATCTGTCCAACGGCCAAAATAATTAATTAGGCCTGCAGAACTAAGCAGATCCAGAGAGCTAAAACGCCCAAATCCACTAGGATCGTCATGATTTCCGTGTATGGAAAAAACTGGTATGGCTATGTTTAAGTTGGGATCTTCATAGTTCACAGACTCATTGACTGCGTTATGAAAAGAAACCGATTGATCACTTAGTATTTCCAGGGATACGGGCTTGTCTCCAAAGGTATAGCGCCTCAGCAAATCCATGCATCTGCAAGAGATATTTAATATTTAGGTTAAGATTGAAATTAAATACAAATGTTTATGCTCACTTGTACATGGCATTCTGACTGGGCACTGCGTCGTGAAACAAATCACCGCCAAGCAGTATCATATCTACATCTTCTGAGACGGCAAGTTCAAGTATTTCCTCAAATGCTGTGAAACTATCCTCACCGCGTACAGCGTCCTTCTCGGCGTAACCCAAATGATTGTCGGTGGCCACCATTATACGTAGGACATTGTCAGCATCCTGTTCGGTGGTGTCAGCGTCTGCCATGTTTATTATGCCGTTCTACGATAACCCAAATAATATTAAGAATCTGCTTCGCACAACGCCACAAATCTCAATTTCACAACGCCCGCGACCTTTTATCGATAGACAACCAATCAGCTGCAGTTTGCCTACAATCAGTATGGCAACGCTTTCGATGGCTATTTTATTTTAGCGTTTAGTTATCGAATGTATAATCGGTGTATTATTTGAATTTTTTAATACATAATACATTTTAGAAGTAAATATAAATCAAATAAAAAAATATCAATTACTTTTATATATTTGGTAGTATGGTAACTTATTTTCCAACATTTTGAGGATCTTTACAAGGTATATTTTCCAGCAATATATTTATTTACGTAATCCCGCTAAGATTTGTCAGCCGAAATTTATGTCTATCTCATCTACTATAATATAATATATATTAAATTAATAGTACAAAATAAATGCAATTAAAACAAAATAAGGGTAATTTAAATAAAAAAAAACTTAAAACGATTATAGCCTGAAGTCAACAATTAATAATTTGTTTACCAATTGAATGTAGTAGTAGTCGAACTTTACCCATTAATTTTAGCTGATAACTTATCATTACCATTGCATTTATTTACTTTAATAATAGTTTAAAAATATTAACATGTGTTTTACCACACAAAACTGTCACATTCTTTATAAATCATAGCCAAATATGTAAATTTATCTATATATATTGTTCTATTTAGGGCAGACCATTATTTTCCCTGTACACTGAGTATATGAGTGTACTTATTTATATCAGTTCAATATTGAGTGTTTTTCTAATCCAATCACAGCCATCTGCTCGCTTAACATATATCCCCGTTTAATCCAAGTATGGCATTATAACTTGATTGATAACCTTTTTTTTAGTATGCCATTTAAGATGATGTACAAATGGCTTTACAATAATTACTAGTTTCTCTGCTTCTAACAGCGTTTTCAGGCCAATCGAATCATCCGTATATATTTCTCGCTTATAAAAGGGAATTACATTCATTGACTCATTGAAGTAACTGAAATGACTAAAGATCCAATTATTATTGTTATGGTTTTTCTATATACGTTTATTTGAAAATAATTCTTACCTAGATTGCCAAGGCGTAATAACACCGTCGTTGGGGCCTCCGATTAACACTAGCTTATTTAGCCGTACCATTCCCATTTTGAATGAAGTTGAATTGGAGCTAATCTTTTCATTGTTAATTAATGGCAAGAATTCGCTATATTTCATATATAATGATTGTTTATGCGGGTCGTTCCAATAGCCACCAATAGATGTGTGTTGACCTACTCTTGAGTAAAATAATTCAAAGGCCGTTTTCGCTGCAAGATCCGGAAATATGAGATGCAAGAAACTTGCTGAAAGAGGAAATCAAGACTATTAAGCAAATTGTATAAATTTATACGGGTATATGCGTTCAACATACTTCCATATTGACCGGCTTGTGGTGAAGATAACGATATAAAGGTTTTGACATTGTGATTGGGTAGACTTTGAATAGCCGCCCTTGCCAGAAGTCCACCTTGAGAATAGCCTATAAATAGTTTAAGACTTTAATTTACAGAAAAATATTATACTCTTAAATAAAACTTACCTAATACAATGATTCCATCCGGATGAAGGTTTCCAATTTGATCTAAAATAAATATTTTGTGATATTAATTTAACAAAAACAATAATATTTACTTACCTATATAGTCTCTGATCTGTTGAACCTGCCACCATGCACTTTCTAGGCTATTCCAACCACTGAACTTATCGCAATTGTACACAACTGTACCTGGATGCAACTAAACAAAATAAATTTTGGAATTTTATTGCGCAACTAGTTTTGACTTTGAATTCGTCATTGCGAACATAAACAATAACAAAGGATGGTTCACTTAATAGTACTTACATACATACCTCTTCAATATGTCGCACCAAAAATGACATAGATTCGGCTCCCGAGAGTATACCATGGAGTATTACAACTGGCTTGTATGCCAGAGTACCAATAAAATGCAGGCATATTATTATCAAACACCTTATCCTCATTTTTTCCTTTCGAACAGCCTTATAATGCGTCTAACTATACTTTGTGCGACTGTTTATAAATATTTATGTATGTTAATGTGCACTCTGTAATATATTTCCATTAGTGAGGAGCATCAGTGTAAAACGACTAGCAGCCATGCTAAATGAGGAGTAACGCTGTTATGGTAAAGTATGGTACGCTGCTCATAATCTTCGCGAGCAAAATTTTATGGATTTGGTTTTAAGGAAAATTAAAGATATATTTTGTTACCACAATATGTAATATTGTGTATGTATATAAATTATCTCTAGTTAAAAAAGCCTCAGTATTATATAAATAATCCCAAACTAATCGCAAACCATTCGGCCAAATAATCCCATAGGTTCGCTTGTACCTTAAATAATATCATCCAATATTAAAACTTTTTTTACCTGCCATAAAAATAGTTCTGGATAGGTATGGAAAATTTCCAATATTGAAAAAGAATCACACGCGACTGAATGTTAAAGGATAATTTAAAAGTAAATACTTTCCAAACTCACACTTGATTAAAATTAATAAAAATTATAACTAAAACGTTTAAATTAACTATGTAAACGTTCATACACAAAAACAAATAACACATTTAAAATTATGCTCATTTATTCATTTTCAATTTACAATTTTATTTTTTATGTACTTTGCACTATTGAATTTGTTCTTAAATTTAGATCTAGGTGCTGCAAACATTTTTTTATTAAATATCTAAATTGTTGCTTTTCACCAAAAAATAAAAATAAACTCGACATAAATTTTGTTACAACTTTCAATTTTAAAATACGTCATTAATTTACGATTTCAGGGTATATGTATCAAATATGACAACACTTAACAGTTTAGGCCAGTTAGGTCCAAAATATAAAGGTTTCACTTGATGCATGTAATTCTGCAGCTGGTATAACATTATAACTAGTAATAGAAGTCCTCAACGAGACCTGGCGACACTTCTGAATTGACAGGCGGCAGCAAACTTCACCCTGCTACCTCCTCACTAACAAAATCCAGCTTAACAACCTCCGCGGGCAGGCACTCCTCAACATCAACCTCATTTTCCTGCACATTGATGCGATTTAATGTCATTGAAACATCAGGGCCACATTTAAGGCCTGCAGTTGTCGCTGAAGCTGGGGCGGATGTTGTGCTAACGACATCATCGGCTACCACAACGGCACCAATTGCTGAACTGGGCGCCAATACTGTGGTGGTAGCGGGCACAATAATCTGTTGCTGTGTCGTTGCCACAACTGCGTGAGTTTGTTGTAGCTGCGGTTGTTGGACTGCCACCGCCGTCGTTGATGTGGGTTGCTGTATAATGATGTTCTCTGTGATGGTGGGCGTATTGGACACTGCGACTACAGCTGCTGCTTGTGCTGCTGCTGCCTGTGCGGCAGCCAAGGCGGCCGCTGCTTTTTGCTGTTGCATTTGCTGAAACTGTTTGATTGTCACGGTTGTTGTCGTTGTCGTCTGTGGCTGCAGTATGATTTGCTTTGGCTGCGGCTGTTGTTGTATTATGTGTGATTTAAATACGTGCTGCTGTTGCTGCTGCACGATTGGCAACTGCTGGACTGTTTGTATGACGTGTTGCACTTGCTGCACGGGCACTTGTTTCGCCGGTATGCCGGCATCCTCAAAGGCTTTCTTTTTGAGCGCTTGTCGTATTTGAGATCTTTAAAGTAAACATAAATGGTACATATTATTAATGCACTGTGTGAATTGTAAGCATATAATCATGTTCTCTCGCTATGGTTTGGAATTGACTTACACTGTTCGATTTTTAATGCTTAAACTGATTTTGCTTAGATCATCCGAGAAGCGCATTATGGACGAGTGCAACATGTCAATTTCCTCGTCTGTCCATTTACTGCACGCGAGCGCGTCGGCATAGCGAGGGAACATGTAATCAATGCACGAATAATTTAGTTTTTATTTCAAATTAGGCATTCAGCTCAAACTTACCCGGATGGCGATTCGGCATTTGGATGCAATTGCATTGTCAAATCTCCTAGTCTGCTGAATGCTTGTCCCGCAGCCGTGAATATTTCCCCAACCTGTGTGTAAACAAAAGCACAAAGTTTATATTGCATTGGCAGCTGTAAACGTTTTTCCTTTTTTTTGCTTTTTTTTTGGTTGCGTTGCAAATTCAAAACAAACGCGCCCTTTCCCCTCATGAAACAAACAAATTTAGCTCCCATTCGCACCCGAAGGAGTGAGACGAAATGACAGAGACACAGCCGCCAATATCCCGCACAATTTAAAAGCGGCTTATTTGTTGAAAATTGAATGCAACAAGTGGCAAGGTCACTGGAACCGCTTTAAACTTACCTTTGTTGCCGAATTCATGGCCAACTTAATCAGAATAACTTTTTTAATACAAGATTTAATATGAATGTGGTGGTCGGGCGACCGGCTACCGATATGTTATCACTGCGACGCTTAAACTAAAAATTAATCGAATTTACACTTTTCGCATTTATCGAATGAAATCGGAAGAGCGTTTCCATCTAACACATCATTATAACCTACATATATAAAGATAATGGTTTTGTCAACTTAGGTCGGCCTGTTTACAATAACGCACAAATAATAAAATTTGGCGACTCTAAGGGACATTGCTGACCGCAATAAGAAAGACTTTAGCATCGGCCATAAGATTTTCATGTATTTTTGGAGATAGTGCGGATCACGGTATTTTAAAATGAAGTTAAATATAATAATGTATTTTATAAACAATGTGTATGGTAGATATATTTGTAAAATACAATTTAAATTTAATTTAGTTGAATGTCTCTTTCTACTGAAAGTTATTGACTCTCATGAGTTCCTTAATTCATTTTTGAACTACTGAACGGTGTGGCAACTCTGATATGTGCGATACTCGTTTAATAGCGATAGTGCATAACTTATTAATTTCTTATCGATACTCCACAGCTATCAGAACAGGAACTAAAAAGTATATAGACCCGTCATCCCATACAAGAGAAATGGAACAGCAATGCTTTATTCATGGGTACTTTTCTACTTCGGATTTCGTCAGGTGTTTCTCGCGATAGAACTTGAACGCGAACTTAGTAATTAGCATTTATTTAGGATCTGACAACGAAAAATGCATTATTTATTATTTTAAATTTATCAGATATTGCAGAATCCTTAATTAAAAAAAATCTCAATTTTCCATACATTTTAAGTCTATTGCGTCTTAATTGGATAATGTGACGTCACGAGTTCGGTTCACCGCATAAAGGTCGTGCGAGTGGCGTAACCTAGTCTCTCTCAATCGTGGGTCTGCCTTCCACCTCCTTATACTCCTCCGTTCACCCTCCTGCCAGGTTTTGTGTTGGCATCTGCGCCATGTATTGGGAACGCTTTTGCTTTGGTTGCTTTTGATGGTGTTGGCAAGGGGTGAGCGGACGGGTAGCGGGCAACAGCAGCAGGCAGCAGCAGTTGGTGGTTGTACGCCCAAAGAGAATACCGTATCCGAGTGTATGAGTGCCGGACGAGTGGTGAGCAGCACTTAAATGAATCGTTTGCGAAGAGAAAATGTTGGCGTCATTTCATATCCATCTTTATATATCTATCTATATACATACACATGTTGTAAGAAATATACATAAAACAAATTGAAACAGACTGTGATATACTCTGTTCACAGGCTATACGAGTTGCTGAAGATATTGACCGTTTGCAAAGACCCTTTGCTCCCATCTTTTAACCATGTTAATAAAAGTTTGTATACCAAATTTCATAAGTAAAGCTATAAAAAAGTAAGTGAAATAGCATTTTTAAGAATTTCTGAGGATTACTCTTAGATAAAAACTTCATTTTTTTGTTACGAAAATACCAACATGTATAACAATTTATAAAAAAAACTAGTAAACAGGGAATCAAGCATTTAAGAAACTAAATAAACTCTTTTAGCCTCTTAGGAACAGAGTATAAAAAAAAAACCAAATAACCGTGAACAATTGCCTCAGAGCTGCGTTGTCATGTAGCATACATTCATTTATTCAATACATAATTGCACACACATTCATTGTGTCAGTGAATACTCACACTCTCGAATACTCATATTCATTCGTGAGTTGTATGTGTTTGTTCGAAGTAAAAGTGGAATGTGTCTTTAATTATGCGTTTATTCTTTTAATCATTTACTCGGAAGAACTTAGATTAACTTAAGCTTTTATTTATGCTCTTATTCAACTCTTCGCTAATTTTTATGCCTATTTTATAGCTTTTATGTGTTTTCTTTTTAATTAACCAATTAAATTTCTTCGTTTTTGAATTCAACCGCCAAATAAAGGCAAATAGAGTTTTGCGTTAATTTACAGCACGGTTTTGCAACGTTGCTCAGCACAGTTTTCAGCGCTGTATTCGAATATAATTAATCGAAATCCAATTGGAGTATAATCTTAAACTTAACGAATACAATTGAGCATTCTGAATTAACTAAATTTATGTTTGTGCTTTATATAAAAATGTAATACATTAATTTGAGCTGCATTTTGTACACAGCGGCATTCTTTGGCGCACATTGGCAACCCTAATCATGCTACCCATTTATGACCTTGCGCTGACATTGCCGCACAGCTGTGGGTCAAGTCGCAATCGCACACAAAACGAAAAGTATCCAGAAGTTTGTTAGATACAATCCGGCAAGCATCAAAATGGCCTTCAATAAACTGAGCATCGAGAATCTGGATCTGGAGGGCAAACGTGTCCTGATGCGGTAAGCTATGTTTATATTTTCGATATAGTCGCAGTCTCGGAAAGGTTTTGTGTATGTGGAATGCATATTGCATAAAAGATTTTCTTATATGAAAATCCTTGCAAAACTAATATTACATTAATCTCAAGTGTGTAAAGCATTTAGAAAGTATGAATATGTTTATATACATATATATTCTGGATAAGAAAGACTAGCTGCATCCACCTTGTCTCCCTATCTGAAGTCAAGTCAAGCTATGTTTATAAAATAGTTGGCATGGTTTCTACATTTTATTAAAGGCAGATTCTTACACAGATAACTGTCAAAGAAAAGTTGGGCCAAGAATTCAGTAGTTGTATCAGCGACTTTGTTATTTTGAAATATATCTCAAATAAACTTTGATTGAAATCTTTATAATTTCAATAAATTTAATTAATATCAGACTATTATAGCTTATAGATGCCATAGGAACGTTATGACAAAATTTGAGTTTTTGTATAAAATACTTATTGTTATTTATTGTAGATATTACAAACCAAGCCAATAATATAATATAATTTATACCGATTTTTTTTTTTAAATCTTTTTGCCTTTCTCTTTTGCTGCAGCGTTGACTTCAATGTGCCCATCAAGGAGGGCAAGATAACGAGCAATCAGCGTATTGTAGCCGCTGTGGACAGCATCAAGTTGGCCCTCTCCAAGAAGGCCAAATCTGTGGTGCTTATGTCCCATCTGGGTCGTCCCGATGGCAACAAGAATGTCAAGTATACGCTGGCGCCCGTTGCCGATGAGCTGACAAATTTGCTCGGTCAGAAGGTAACATTCCTCAACGATTGTGTGGGCAATGAGGTGGAGACTGCCTGCAAGGATCCTGCCGCCGGTTCAGTCATTCTGCTGGAGAATGTGCGTTTTTATCTGGAGGAGGAGGGCAAGGGTGTGGATACCAGCGGCGGCAAAGTGAAGGCCGATGCCGGCAAGGTCAAAGAATTCCGTAGCAGTCTCGCCAAATTGGGCGATGTCTATGTGAACGATGCCTTTGGCACAGCACATCGTGCCCACAGCTCGATGATGGGTGATGGCTATGAGAAGCGTGCGGCTGGTTTGTTGCTCAACAAGGAGCTCAAATATTTCTCGCAGGCACTGGACAAGCCACCAAATCCCTTCCTGGCCATTTTGGGCGGCGCCAAGGTAGCTGACAAGATTCAATTGATTGAAAATTTGCTCGACAAGGTCAATGAAATGATCATTGGTGGCGGTATGGCCTTCACCTTCCTGAAGGTCTTGAATAACATGAAGATTGGCGGCTCTCTGTTCGATGAGGAGGGCTCGAAGATTGTCCAGAATCTGGTGGACAAAGCCAAGAAGAACAATGTGCAGCTGCATTTGCCCGTCGATTTTGTTTGCGGCGATAAGTTTGCTGAAAATGCTACCGTTAGCGAGGCCACCGTCGAGAGCGGCATTCCCGATGGTCACATGGGCTTGGATGTGGGTCCCAAGAGTCGAGAACTCTTCGCCGCGCCCATTGCGCGTGCCAAGCTGATTGTTTGGAACGGGTAAGTAGTTTCTTTGTCTCTCTGAAGTGACAATTGAAGCTATTATTTTTATCTTTTGTTCTTAGCCCACCCGGCGTCTTTGAGTTCCCCAACTTTGCCAATGGCACAAAATCAATTATGGATGGCGTTGTGGCGGCCACCAAGAATGGCACCGTTTCCATCATTGGCGGCGGTGATACAGCTTCCTGTTGCGCCAAGTGGAACACCGAAGCGCTTGTCTCGCATGTCTCTACAGGCGGCGGCGCCTCATTGGAGCTGCTGGAAGGCAAGACACTGCCAGGCGTGGCTGCTTTATCCAATGCCTAAGTGTTCTAAATATCCCATGTGAAACTTTACTCACAATAACAAACTCTCTGAAATATTAATGTTAATATTATTGTTGCTTCGGTCAACGTTGCGATGTTTATTTTGTAAGATCCCCCAAACAAAAATTCAATAATAAAATGGATTTTAAGTTAACTAGCCTCACGTCAATGGTTTGTGATCTTTAAATTATCCTTAGTAATTAAGTTTAATTATTTTATATTCTTTGAAGTAGAATCTTTTAATTTCTGTATATTTTTTCAACTTTAACGCATTTTTTTGATGTTGATTAATTTAAGAAATTAAACAGAGATCAAATCAAATATTTGTGATTGAATTGATTTTTGTTTATATTCTTTCTTTAAATTTTCTGCTTTTTTAGACATAATTAATTTTTTACAATTATTCTTTAATAGGGGAGGCTCTCCTGTAGTATAAAATAGTATTTCAAATCATATTCGGAGTAATTTACAATAATCCATTAATATGGAAGGTTCTCCTGTAGTATAAAATAGTATTACAAATCATATTCTGAGTTATTCCATCTCTTTTCAAGTTTATGAAGCTTTAGTTTGTTATTAAAAAATTTCCTAGACTTTCAAATCTTGTAATCTGGCCAAAGCTTGTATTTGGATTGTGCCTTTAAGTCTTAATTAGATTGATTTAGCATGTAAATTAAAAAAACAAATATTTCAAAGTAAATACAGAAATATTTCTTTGATATTTACTGAAGTAAATTTTAAAGGTGTTTTAAATGCTCTATACCCAATAAAAATATAAGTAATTTTTATTTTGGGTATTACAAATTATACAAAAATATTTAGATATATTTAATCTAAAAAATATAAATCAATTTTTTAAGTTTCTACAGTCTATTTGCGTGCAAAGTTTGTATTCATGGCGGCCGAGGTGCGTTGTATATTATTAAGATTGGAACGTATGCGATTGCCAATTGAGGTTTGATTATCGATGGCCTTCTTAACCTCCTTGTTGATGAATTGTTTATCAAAGCCGCGTGCCTGATTTTGTGCCTCCTCGCGTGCATATTCCTCACGATGTTTGTGCACAGATTTTGTGCGATCTGCTTCACGCCATGTGGCGTTATCCATCATCTCACGCAGACGCGCCTCACGCTCAGTTTCGCTAAGTTTGGGCTTGGCTTTTGGTGTTTGTTGAGTTGATTGTATGACAGGATTAGGATTCCGTTGTTGTCGCTTAATTTCGGGTGTAACGCTGCTGCGTGGACGTCGTCGCTCCCTGCTGTGCTCTCTGCTGCGTTCCCTGCGCTGTGTTCGCTGTCTGTCATTGCTGCGGCTTCTATGACGCTGCTGCTGCTGTTGATCTCTACGAGAGCTGCGACTTCTGCTGCGTCTGTGTCTGCTATTGCTGCGCTCTCGATGCCCTTTGATTTCTTCTTTATTCCTGCGCTTGGATTGCTCCTTGACGCTGCTGTTGCTGCGACGACGTCTTTCTCTATGTTCCCTCGATTGCTTGACCGGCTCTTCGTTGATGTGGCTTCTACCACGCCTGTCTCTATGCTCCCCTGTGTGTTTAGATGTCTGATCCCTGTTGCTATTGCTTCTGCTGCGTTTTCCTCTTTGCTCTTTTCTCTGCTTCATTGACTCATCTCTGCTGTTGCTTCTTCCACGTTTTTCTCTTTGATCCCTTGTCTGTTTGCTACGTTCATCGCTACTGTTGCTTCTACGACGTCTTTCTCTGTGATCTCTCGTCTGTTTGCTGCGTTCATCGCTGCTGTTGCTTCTACCACGTCTTCCTCTATACTCCTTTGCTTGCCTCTGAGGCTTTTCATCGCTGCTGTCGCTCTCATCACTATTGTCGCTGCGTTTACGTGACTTCTTATTACTTTTATGTTTTTTTTGCTTGGTTGCCATATCCAGCTGCTTGGTTAAAGTACGATACTTGGCATCCAACAATTTATCCAGCTTAAAATCGCCATTTGTTGATTCACCTTTTAATTTTTTTACCTGCCGTTCCAACTTTTTGTCCAAATCATCATCGCTATCACTGTCATTGCTATCATCATCATCATCATCGCTGCTGCTGCCCTTCTTATGCTTCTTTTTCTTGGATTTTTTGCTCTTCTTGGACTTTTTGTTTCGTAGTTTAGTAGCTTGTTCTTGTTCTGTTTTGAGTATGCGATGAATTTCCTTTAATTTCACTGGATTTTCCAGTAATTTACGACGTGATTCCATTTCACGTTGTTTAATAAGCATCAACGGATCCTCCATAGTCTTCCGCTGCATATCCACCTGTTCGGTGGACTGCAAATTGCGATATTCACGTATAGAGAAGGGCACACATTCGTGTTCTACGTGATTAATGGATTGCTTAAGACCCACGGCCGATTGATCCTGACGTCGCTCCTCTGCCTGCAGCTGCTCAAATGATTTATCTATCTTGCGGCCCAACAGATATTCCTCGCGATTGATAAGCTCTGTACTGTCTGCAATTTGTAGAAGATATAAATATATTAATTATTTATCATTAATTATACTGTCTGCGAAGGTATTAACTTTGTTTTCTGCCCATTTCTATTAATTACTTTTATACATCCATTCGAGCTTCGCTTCACCGCCGCTGCTGCTGCTGGCCAGAACGCCAGAGTTCTCGCCCAGACGTCTAAGCTCTTCGCGATCACGTTCCTCATTAATTTCCTTGCGTAAATCATCCAATTTGCGTTGCTCTTCCTGTTTAGCCTGCTCCGCTTTCCAAACGCGCTCTTGATTTTTCATTGTGTGCGGATGCCATGATTTTTTCAGGTTCTATATAATGGAAACAGAAAGTTCTTTAGTTTTACGGAATTCATAGATAATTGGAATGTGGTTGCTTACCAAATCACCGCCACCCATATTGGCGTTTGTTAGATTTTAGCTAAATTATGTGTTGAAAATATAAAAGCGCGTCGCTGTGTTTCTCTCCTTTACATATGATTAGCTGGGTACGCAGCTCCAAACGCTTGCGCTGAAATGTTTAATAAATGAGCATATGCTTAGCTGGGTACGCAGCTTAAAACGCCTGCATCCAAATGTTTAAAAAATGAGCGTATTAAACTATTTATAACTAGGTTCGCTTAATGGTCGAAAATTAAATAAATGTACATATTTAAATAATCAAACAAACAACTCGACTCCAAACAATTAAAGCAAGTGCTTGTGAACAATATTTTTCACTTCAACTGGTCACACCCACATTTACTTGACAAAAATTTTATTTCACAATTTAAGCAAAAAGTCCTTTTATTTATTGCTAATATTAGAAAATTAAAAATATATTTTAAAGCAAGAGCTCAGCGTACCACTCTTAATGTGAATGCTGCAAAACAGCTGACCGATAAGCGATAAAACAAATTTATCGTATTCCGCCACAATACCAATCAAGTTAATCGACGGGCTGACCAACGATAAGGGACGCGACTGTTTCACCGCCAAAAATTTAGTATAAGTTTTAATCAGTGTTGGCTATAGCTAAGTAAATACTTAAATGAAAAAAGAAATAAAGTATATATATATATATATATATGTGACAAGTTTCCAGTGTGCATATTTAAAATAAAGCTGCATTTATCATCAATGGAACTAACATTGTGAAATAACGGTTTTTCTTGTAGTGTGTTTCGTTTCTGTTAAAAACTATCATTTGTTTCCACGTCAAAATGTACTCAGATCACTCAAAATTATTAAAAATGTTACATTTGGAACAAAAATTATACACATTAGTGGGATCTCTATTGAATCACAACACCTCACACAATAAATTTCTTGTCCATGGCAGCAAATTTCAACGCAATTATGTTGACAAAGGCGCTTGCGATGATAACGCAAAGTTGCCAAAGAAATTGAGTCTCAAAAATGTGGATTTGTCTGGCAAGCGTGTCTTCATACGTGTCGACTTCAATGTGCCCATGAAGGAGGGCAAAATAAGCAACAATCAGCGCATTGTGGCTGCTCTGCCCAGCATTAAGTATGCGTTGAAGAAGGCCAAATCTGTGGTAAGTTGGCGAATTCAACTGTCCTTGTTGCCGCAAATAAGAATTCTAAAAACAATAGAACTTGAATATGAATGTATTCTGCGACTTTGTTTTAAAATATTTTAAGTCACATGGATTTTTAATGATATTTATGTATTTATGCACACATATGTGCAATATATTTGTTTCATATAACTGCACAACTTTAATATATACATTTTACGCACTTTTAATAAGTTAGCAATATAAATATGCAAATTTTTGAGTCGCAATTGGTGAGATTTTGTTGGTATTCTCTTTCTCCTCTATAAATTGCTATTTAATATATTAACTTATAAATTTTTTTATTTTTCTAATAGGTACTAGCTTCTCACTTGGGCCGTCCAGATGGTAAAAAGAATCCGAAATTTTCTTTGAAACCCGTTGCGAAAGAACTGGAAAAGTTGCTGCAATGGCCCGTGTGCTTTATAAATGACTGCGTTGGCGAATTGGCGCTGGATGCAGCAAAAACTGCACCTAAAGGAGCTGTAATATTGCTGGAAAATTTACGCTTCTATGCCGAGGAAACGGGCAGCAGCAAAGATAACAACAAAAAGAAGATTAAAGCCGATCCAGCAAAAATTAAAGAATTTCGAGCTAAATTGGCCAAATTGGGCGATGTCTATGTGAACGATGCGTTTGGCACGGCTCATCGTGCGCATAGCTCCATGATGGGTGAGGGCTACAAAGTGCGTGCAGCGGGCTTTTTGTTGGACAAGGAATTGGAATACTTTGCAAAGGCGCTGGATAATCCAAAGGAACCATTTTTGGCTATACTAGGCGGTGCCAAAATTGCTGATAAAATCCCATTGATTAATAATCTGTTGAACAAAGTCAATCAAATGATTGTGGCTGGTGGCATGGCCTTTACCTTTCTCAAAATTATTAACTCAATGGAGATTGGCAAGTCACTGTTCGATGAGAAGGGTTCCAAAATGGTCAAAGACATCATGACAAAGGCTAAGAAGAAGAATGTGAAAATACTTTTACCCATTGATTTTAAATGTGCCAAGAATACTGACAAAGATCCGGGTATAATCAAGATTGTTGATATCAAACAGGGCATACCCAAGGATTTTATGGGCCTGGATATAGGTGATAAGTCTATAAAGTTATATGGCTCAACCATTGTGCAAGCCAAGACTATCGTATGGAATGGCCCACCTGGTTTTTTTGAGCATGAGAAATTTTCCAACGGCACCAAGGTCATGTTGGAGGCAATTGTCTGTGCCACAAAGGCTGGTGCCACAACAATTGTGGGCGGTGGCGATACAGCGACAGCTTGTAAAAATTTTGGTGGCACCACCAAAGTATCCCATGTCTCCACAGGAGGTGGCGCTGCGCTGGAGCTGCTCGAGGGCAAGAAATTACCCGGCGTAGCTGCACTTTCAAATGCCAAGTGATAAAACAGTGCAAACACTTTTAAAAAAAATTTCCAGTAAATTAAAAATTTTGGGTGTGGATAAAATCGTGGCCACAAACATATTCAGCGCGAAATAATAACAAATTAAAGTCTACGAAAAGGATTTACTATGTTAACTCATCTGCATCTTTAAATAAAATCTACAACTCTCATAACTTTATCAAAGTGAGTACATATTTCCATTTCCACATAAATAACTATCATAATATTGAAATGAATAATTTTCTTTAATTAAATAGAATTCAAATTCCCAAATTCTATAATATATAATAAGTATAAACACAGTTTCTGCATTGTTGACTACATATACAATACATTTGCTGTTCTTTTTTGGAATATCATGTTATCATATCATATTTAATAGTTGGGTTACACTTGGTGAATACAATATAAGTCTGTGCTACAGTTTCTCACTTTCCTTTCAAATGCGCACAAACAATTTCATAAATTTTAACTATAAACTTAGCTAAATTATAGTATGTTTATATAAAGAAGTTTAGGTTTGAAATGTGTTGCGCATTTGAATTAAAAATGAGCAACATAACAAAGTCCGCTTAATCTTAAATATATACGTTTTAATCAGGGACCGTAATGGTTTTTAAAAATCACATGTAAGTTGGCATATAGCTTTTATAATGCGAATTTTAAATAAAATTTAGGTAATACAAATTAATTATGAGCAATAAAAAACAAAACTAACGATTCTCTTTTTAATTTACCTTTGTTTTCAAAAATAATTATTTTTGATTTATAAAATTATAATTAAAGAAAAGGGCAAAATTCAAAAATATAAAAATCGTGTTGGATAGATTATCCTGTAAGGAACACATTAATTTAGTCCTCTTTTTCATAAAAATGGACATTTACATGGTTTTTGCAACAAAATATAATAATTTTTACGATCCCTGGTTATAATTAATAGAACATTTAACATTTCTGAAACTAATCGAAGCTAATGAGCTCCGCGGTGGCAGGCTCTGCGGCCTTGCCAGCTGCAGCCGTCGGTTCGGGTTCGTTTTGTGGTGGTGCAGGTGCGGCAGCCACAGCCTGCAGCTGCGAATTGCTGATTTCAGTGGCAGCTGGTGGTGCTGCAGCTTGAGGCGGCGGTGCATGTTGTGGCGGCGCCTGGGTGTTGGGCAGCGGCGGATGCGTTTGCGCCATTTGCTGTTGTTGCAGCATAACATGAGCCAAATGTGGTGGTGGCGCCTGTGTTTGAACTTGGGGCTGTGGCTGAGGCGGCAATTGTTGTTGTGGTGGCAGCTGTGTGAGCATGGCCTGAGCTGGATTAGGATAGGCATTGTCTGGCGGCAATTGTTGAGGCTGCTGTTGTGGCAACATATTGCCTGGCGGTGGCAGCATCATGCCTGGTGCAGGCGCTGGTTGCGCCATGCCGGGATTGTACATGCCTGGTGGCGGTATTCCGGCTGCAAATTGTGTTACACCATGACCATTGGGAGCTGCTGGATAACCTGCAGCAGCGGCCACATAAGGATTATAAACATTGTTCAATTGATGCGAGGGCGAGCCATGTTGTGGCGGCGCTACAGCGTTGGGCGGCAAATATGGAAAAGGTGCCGTTTGACCCATTAGATACTGTGCCTTTTGCTGCTCCTGACGCAGCTGCATCTCACGCTCCTGCTCCTGAATGCGTTGCAGTGCCAATTGGCGCTGATATTGCAAATACTCTTGCTTCTTCTTGCGCATAATCTCCAGCTTTTGGGCCATTTGCAATTGACGCTGTCGCTCCTGCTCCTCGGCAATGCGACGCAACTTTTCAACATGTTCCTGCCGCAGCACATCTAGAGCGGCGCGTGAGTCCTTAATCTGTGCCAGCTTATCCTGCAGCTGTTCGTACCACATGCGCTTGTCATCCATTTCCTTAATATAGCTCAATTGCTGCGAGTGCAACGAGGTGAGCGTCATGAAAAGCGTTTGCACTGAGGAATCATTGGAAATGCTGCGTCCGCGACTTGAATTGGACTTCATGCGATTGAAAAAGATCTCCACTTGGGTGCGCATATTGCCAGCAAATTCATCAATTTGCAACTCATCCGCGTGCTTTGGCATATTCAGAGTTTGCAGCATTTGCTGCTGCGGCTGTTGCAGCTGCTGAGGCTGTGGCGTGGCCGGCATGGGACTGGGTGCCGATGGGCTGACGATGGATGAAGATTCACTAATCTTACGCTGTTCCCAGTAGCTGCGATTCAAATATTTGGCAAGCTCTGGATTGCTTTCTTCCTGCTGCTGCTGTGGTTGTTGCTGCTGCACTGGCAATTGCGGCGCCTCGGGGCTGGGCGAACGCTGTTGCATGCGATAGGTTAACGATTGCTGAGGCTGATGATGCTGCTTCTTTTGCTCCGCCTCCGATTGACTGAGCGCCAGCGCCAGCTGTAGTTCCTCTTCCTCCTTCAGCTCCTGTTCGCTCTTGCGTGCCGGCGTCTATAAAAGAAATGAAAAATAGATATGTTTTAGCTCATTTCGCTGCTTAAGCAATATATTAGGGGTACCGGAAAGTAATGGCGTTTCTTTTTTAATTACTTTGATTGAAAACAGAAAAATTTTAAATGTTTTTTGATGATAGATCAAAATCAATTAGTTGTTACTAATATAATAATAACTTATTAGGGTTGGCTATTCTGCAAATTCACATTTTTGATTGTTTTTGCCTATTAGAAAATTAAGATTGCAATAGTTTTTATGTTTTACTTTATCAGAAAGGACCCATTGTTCACCTCCAGTGATTAAGCGCTCCAAACACTTCAGCATTGTGAAGCAAAATACTTTGAATTCGTTGTGCCAAATAACTTTATATTCTTTGGGCAGGTCATGCGAGACTTAAACTTTTACTTAACTAATCTCTGTATATGTTTTTAGATTAAGTTTTCAAACGTTCCTCAATTGTCTGCCATATATTTACTCTCACTTTCCAAACCTAATATTAAAAAAAAAATCAAGATTTCCTGATTTAATTTAAGGAACATCTGCGACAATTTTTGATTGTGAAATTAAAAAAGCCTATAATGTCGGATATGTATGTTCCTTTTCTGACATTCAAAGTGAAAATAAATTTAAGATAACGAGTAAACAAGTCTTTCTACCTGTAAAATGTCTCCTGCATGACTTTAAAGTACACAATCAACTAACAAAAATTCAAATAATATCTAAAGTCGAAAAACGACATTACTTTCCGATTCCCCTAATATTTAACCAACCTGCACCTGTTGTGACAACGAGCTATTCAAGTATTCCGCTGGCAAATCACTATCCGCCACGCGTGTGCTCGTCTTGGCTATTCCGGGACGCTGCAGTGACATAAAGCAGCCATCGCATACACGCACATCCTTCTCGATGCCATATTTGGGCAGCGGACATTGCTTGGCCGTACACTGGCCACAAAACACTTGGCCACAGTTGCGGCAATGATGTTTGCGATTGGTGAACGTGAACTCCACACGACAGCGATGGCACACCTTGCCATCTGCCCAATTGGGCGCCGTGTCGGCGGTGTACATGGCATCCGCTTCTTTTAGCTCGGGGAATGTATGACCCTTGGCCTTTAGTATGGTCATTGTATCCTGAAAAAGAGAAAAATATATTAATGAATGATTTTTAAATTGACTGTAACAGTTACTTAAATTTTGTTACACTTTCTATTACTAGATTAATTAATTCCAAATCTGTACTATAATCAAATTTCCACTCATAACTCTATCTCACCTTGATGGCCTGATACTTATCCGATGAGCGAAATGCATAGGCCCAGGTCTGGACAAGTTCCAGCATTTTCTGGCGCACATTCTCGTGTGGTGTTTGCTCCAGGAAACTGCTAAACATCTCGCAGTTTTCCTTGGTAAAGACTTCCTCATGAACCGGTGAGCCACAGTTCTTAACAATGCTCTCGAGTACGAGCAGGGAATAACAGGCAGAGTGAGGATTTGGGGAGTTCATTTTCTTTTTAATTGCAGCAAAGGCATTTTTTGGTCTGCAAAATGCAAATATTTATATAAGTTTAGAAAGATATTTATTATATTACTTTATTTCCACACTTACGTGACATCTTTTTGATTAATTTCATCGCAAATCAAGAGAATTGAGGGCCAATCTGGTTCCAAGCGCAAATGGCTTGTGGCATTCTCTGTTAAGCAAATCGAAATTAATATAATTAAATTATTGATATTGCAAATTTCAATTGCGCTTTTTGAGTTCATTCGCCCTTTTTTGTTGTACTTTTTTTTTCTTTTTTTCGATGAGTCACTTATGGTTGCACTATCTTTGTGCTAATTGCAAACGCGTTTGAAAAGCTTAACTTACCCAGATTTTTGTCAAAACTAGAGCGAAACATTGTCTATTTGGTTTTTAATCAATTGTTTGCTCTAAATTTGTTTTAAATATTGTTGAAAATTGTTTATTTATATCAAGTCTCTGCTGCTCTTTTCGCTGGCTGCTGTTTTCTGTGTTAGTGCTGGGCGATATTATCGTTTAAATATCGATAGGTCGATAAGTACTGTTGGTGGAGGCGCGCGATATTCTTATTATTTGAATTACATTTAAAATACCAAAAAATACCGAGAATATATATTTTGGTTGTGTTTAAACAACACATGAATTTTAATTAAAAATATAATATGGCCAAATAAATACATACATTACAATTATATATTCTTAACTAAAGAATTAAGAATTGTGCTTTACCAAAAAATTCATATTTTTTAAAAGTTGAGTATTCGATTTATGATAGCAAAAAAACACTTTTAATCAAAGCTAACCACAATTTAATCTTCGGAAATTTTGTTCTAATCAAGCGAAGTCCTTTTGTCTATTTACCCATAAAATGGCATCAGTAATTATTTCGTCTAATTCGGCTCCTTTGTAAGATGTTTACTTTAAATTGACAAACTTTTTTCAACTCTTGGTATTTCTGTTGACTTGTTTTACAAAGCTACTTAATAATTTAGACTTTTATAAATTCTTTTAACTATATTTTATTTATTTGCTATATATTGCAACAAAAACACATATACACATTCATATAAATATATTTTTAAAACTTCTCCATTTTATTCGTACATACATTTACTTATTTGATCTAATTTTAACTCTTATAGCTAAACGAATGACATTTATACATATGTAAAAGTATTCCACACTATATACATGCAAATTCAAAATGTATAACCGTATAAAAAATTGCTATTTTTACAAATATTATATTTAACGTTAGAGCAACAGGTAACATTAGTTAAAGTATCACACGCCGATGTTAAAATTTAGTTCAATTTAGAACTAAGCGATAAGTAAATAGAATCACATTTAATATAAATTTGAGCTTAATTAATATAAATTAAATTTGATTTGATTTAATTATCACTTAGATCGAAAGTTTGATAAGTAAATAAATTCACATTTAATTTATATTAATTAAGCTCAAATACTAGGCAACTGCATCTAACAAAATCAGATTGTTTTGATTTTGTGCTTGAGCGTAAAGTAGGACAATATTTTGAATATCGTTACTTGGCCCAAAATAATCATGATATTATAGCCAAAATCGCCATTTTCCATGCCGAATTGATTTAGCACTGTAACAGGATTTCTATAAAGAAATTAAACATTAGTTGAAGTTTAAGTTTTATTTAGAAACATTTTTGAAAACTTACTTGAAATGACAGTATAGTTCGGTGGATGGACAAACCAATTTATCACGTTGATTGCCATACAATGATAGAACCATATTCTCAAGGGCATATCGCAGCGGTGAAAGATCGGCAACATAACGCAAGGCAGATGGTACATGGGTTAAAAGGATTAGGAAACCCGAAAACATTAGCATAAAGCATGTGGAAACGGCGCCAACAAATGTACCATTCTGAAAATTATATAAAAAATTTATTTTTTATATTGAAATTGAGTTAAATTTTCATTTCTAATTTACCACTGGATTCAGTATAGTGCCTAGGAATATTCCTAAACCATCGGCACATATTGTCACAACCACAGCAGTTAAAAGATATTTAACAAAACGATCCAATTCAATGGGCTGTTCAGTCATAAAATAACTAATAGTTATATAAATTGTAGAGAAAATAATCTGCAAAAAATTATATAGATTAATAAATTAAATTATAAACGATTTATTTTATAACAAACTTACATGCACTGGTGTTGATGTGATCATTGTGGCCACATAGTATGTTTTCAGCTTATACCAATTGTTAAAGGTTTCCTTTTTAATTATCTCAATCTCTAAGGGATCTGCAAGTAAAGAATTTGCTGTAGCTTAAGAAAATGATGTATTAATTAATTTTGTACAACTTACAGCGTAATATGCCTGGCATTATAGTCGTATACCAAAGATAGACACAGTGTACCAAAATCATGCCAACATTTGATATTTGTTTGGTTGCATTAATACCGGAATCGCCAAAAAATAAACCTATCATAACAGCACTGAATATGTGCAACGCTAGCTTCAGATATGTCATGGTCTGTAAAAGAAAGAATTTAATTTTAATAATAATAATTATAATTAGGAACTTTGAGGGAATGAGAAAGGTTTTGGGAAAAGGCTTAAAATGTGTACTTATCAGGGAATTTTATTTTAAAAATTAATTGTTAAAGTTTTTTTCAATTTTGATTTTTAATATAAACAAAAATTATTATTTTTAACTATTTTATTTTCAATTTACAAAAAAAAACGGGTTAGCTTTAGGAAAAGGCTTAGAATGTGTACTTATCGGGGAATTTTATTTTACAAATTTATTGTTAAAGCTTTTTTGAATTTGGTTTTACAAATAAACAACAATTATTATTTTTAACTATTTTTTTTTTCAATTTATAAAAAGAGTAAGCTTGCAATTTTGATTTCAAAAATCAAATATTGAGCACCATTAAATTAACTAGATATGTTATATTTTGTAGAAATTGGGATGAATTTTATACACTTTTACATATCATAAAGTTCTTCCTACTTAAGTATATTCCATTTCTGGTTGGATTTCATGTCTTACTTACCCAATCCCTAAAGAACTGCAGATGACAACGTCCAATTAATAGCCATAGTCTCACCCATTCAGGCGGTGGATAGGTGTGTTTAATTAGCTCCTTTGTTGATTCCAGCTTTTGCAACTTGGGCTGAGCTTGACTTTGACCTTGCAGCAGCTGGGATTCATTGAACTTGGCCACTTGTGCCTCAGTTGGTGATTCTGTTTCATCCTGGATTAGCTGCTGATCGTAATGCCAACGTGCGTCCTTGGCACATTCGGCTAAAGCCTCAGTATGATCATCATAATCACCATTCACGCATTCCAATACTGTGAAATGAATGAAATGATATTATTATAGCTTGAAAAGGGGCTTAATTATCGTAGATACTTACAGAAGTCAGCGGGATTGTGATATTCGGGACATTCGAGTCCAACGGTTTTCAAAAACAACACCGTATTTTGAGGCGTGCCCTGATAAGTGCATTGACCCGAACTGAGCACGTAGATCTGGTTAAACAGATTGTAAATGTTGGTCGATGGTTGATGGATTGTGCATATAATGGTGCGACCCTCATTTGCCAGAGAACGCAACAATTGTATTGTATCAAAGGAGGAGGAACTGTCCAGGCCGCTGTACGAATGAGTTTCAATTTCAAGGTTAACACATTGTTAGTCAACAACCGGTTTTATTATTATTTTTTTTTTTTTTAATTTTTTAGATGCGTTTTATCATCTCATCTCAGCTTACGTTGTGGGCTCGTCTAAAAATAGAACCGCTGGATTGTCTATCAGTTCTAGGGCAATGGATAGACGCTTCTTTTGGCCACCGCTCAGTTTCGAGCATCTTGTTTGTTTTGCCTTCGTCAGCTTCAATGTGGTCAACAGGTGTTCAATCTACCAAAAAATAGTTAGGTAAAATTAGAATTTAGGAGCTAATAACTGAAGAAGAAAGCATTTGAAAAAATCTCTACCGAATTATTGTTCAGAGTGGTGTAATTACCAAGTGGAATGTGTAAAAATATTTGATCTCTATGATCTCTCTAATACAGCCTTTTCTACATATTTACTCTACAACATAGATTGAAAACATATAGAAGAACTTTTGCAGTGTATAAGATGTATTTTCTGTTATCTATTTCAATTTAAATCAACTTCAAAATTGATTTTTTTTAAATTTAAAGGAAATATTCTGTAAGTTTTCGATTGGGGCTATTAAAGAAGGCTAGAATATGTAATTAAAAGAATTAATATAAATTGTTTTCATTTCGGAATGTGTATGAAGACAGTGAACTGAGAAAAATAATTATTCTAAAAGTTATGTTATTCTAACCACAACATAGGTATAAAATATAAATTTTAAACACAGAATTAATTCTAGAAAATATTCTAAAAAAAAACCTTTGCTTAGTTTTCTTTCTTACCAAAATATGTTTTTCCTTTAGACTGATACAGTTGTTGGATATTTTAAGAGTTGCGGCCAGCATCATTGTCTCCTCCACCGTAAAAAATGGATAGAAATGATCATCCTGCATAATATAACCGCACAATTTGCGTGCCTTGCCAATTTCTATGGTGCCAGAGACTCCGGTTTTAGTAAGGCCCGTAAGAATGTTCATAAGACTAGATTTGCCGGCACCTGATGGACCCATAATAGCTGTTAATTCACCAGATTTAAATGTGCCTGTAATGCCCTTGAGCACGGATTTTTTTTCTGAAATAATATTATAATATTTTTAAATAGGTTTTGGAAAAAGAAACTATAAAGTTACACAGAAAAGTTAGAATGGTTTATGGTTTAAAATTATATACGATTAAAAGTATCTGGATTGATAAAAATAATTAATTAAAATAATTTCAGACCACGTACTTTCACAATTGAAAGTAAACAACATTTTTTTTTGTTTTATTTTTTTTTTTGACATTTATATATTATTTGTCAAGAAGCCTTCATAATTGAAAATTTTTAAATTTTATTTAAAAAACATTTCATAACTTTTATCCGCTGCAAAATAGTTCCTGTTCAAATTTTTTATAAATTCAAAATTAATAGTTTTTCGTAAGTAATTTACAAAAAATCATGAAATAATTACACAGTATTGCAAAATTGGTAAAAGTGAAAGACCATGGGAAATAACATAAACAATTGAAAACAATTAATAAATAATTATTAAGAAGTGATTTATTATAATATAAATTATAATCGTTCCGTTCCATGGTTTTGAGTTTAATTTAAATTTTTCTTGTTTAAATTTAAAAGTTAATGTATTTTGCAATATATAAAATTATTTTTTGAACTAATTAAAAAATATATTTATATTGGAGTGATAAAATTACAATCTAATTAATTACATTTATTTTAGATAATATATTCTAATAATTAAATTTGTGTAAATCTTACAAACCTTTTTGTTTGGCCACATTAACCTGATAGACGAGATCTTCAAAGTGTATATCGATGCCATAAATGTTCTTTAACAATTTGCTGCTATCCATGTTTTTAATATTGTTGTTTTATTTTTGTTTAGAAAAATAATTTGTTGACGCTGCTTGCACGCATTTGTTTTCAATGTTTTTCGTATTTTTTTTTTATATATATAATTTATAGCGTTGTATTTAAATTTCGTTGGGCAATTGCTTAAAATACTTTTTAATGCACAAAACATAACACAATGATTATGTTGCAATTAGTTATTGTTTTATTTTACTCAAGGCAAACATTTACATAAATGTTTAATTACAATATGACTAAAAAATAAAAAGAAAAAATAAGGGAAATCAAAAGTTATGTCAAAAAACACTTGAAGCTTGTTGTTTGTAATTGGAGCGCGACTTGAGTTAACTTTGGGGCCAAGATCATGAACCATTGCTGAACTATTGCAACAAACCACTAAAACAAACCAACTGGCAACCAATTCAACCAACAACCACTCAACCACACCAAAAAACCACTAAAACCACTAAAAATTCACTAAAAAAAGCCACTCAACAGCTGATGACTGCGGAAGAAGCAACAAATGTGTTGAGACTGAAGCTGACGTTGACTGCGACAGCGACGGCGACTGAGAACGTCAGCGTTAAGAAACCAAAACAATAACCAATAAATTAATTCATACAATAACAACAATATATAAGCATATCAAATTTAATTTGGCAATGCAAAACGCGTCTCACAAAAAGTCAACAGTCGAGCAACGTTTTTTTTTTTTTTTTCCGTTCAAGTTTAAGTTTTGTTTCGTAGACATTTTTGGGCGAAAAGAACGAACACACAGAAAAATACAAATACAAATAAATAAATACACATATGTACATAATAAAAAAGACAAATAATTATAAAAATATTAAAAAGTCCATAGAAAGAGTACAAAAACAGCAAACGACCTTCCCCCGGCCAAACCAGGCAATCATCATCAACAAAATAATAAACAAATCTTTCAGACAAACCAAAAACCCACAAAGAGCTACTGTGCGTAGTCATTTAGGTATTTTATGAATTTTTGTAAATAAGTACGCAAACATCAAGTGTAAACAGCAATAAATTGTTGTCGGTTGTGATAAGTAACGAATTTTTAAATACTCTCTTAATAATCATTTAAAAATGTTGGAAAATTCAACAGATTATTTTTATGCAAGAAAAAAAATCGAACAAACTAACAAATATTTTTTACGACATTTCTATGTCATCTATATAATATAGTGAACTGATCTCGCCAATCTATGCCAAGTTTTATCAATAAAACTCTATCAAAATTAATTAAAGCATATATCTATATTTTGGACACTAAAAAAACACCACATGATATCTTTATTATACCCTCTGAAAGTGTATAAAATTGCATTTAGTTTATTCTAGACACCATTCTATATTCTATAAGCCTTGAGCTTAAAGAACTAAACTATACCAACCGGTTCCAAGTCAAACCAGCTTAAGCCAAATTGAAAGTTTATGTTATCTAATAGAATTTACGAAAGAATCAAACGGTATGACAACAGGCAACTTCCCACTTAACTTAATTCACACACAAAATATACATTTTTTTTTTTTTTAAATATAGAGTATTGCGAAGTCAAACATCTTCTCTTAGCACTCTTAACTTGTTTTCTTAGATATTTGCACATTTTTATTTTGGCATATGCAAATATCGCAAGTATTAAAAATTTTAATTTTTTTTATATTTTTATTATAAAAAAATTCATTTTTTTGTGAATTTATACAAAGGAAT
This sequence comes from Hirtodrosophila alboralis, assembly GCA_035043045.1. Taxonomy (NCBI): domain Eukaryota; kingdom Metazoa; phylum Arthropoda; class Insecta; order Diptera; family Drosophilidae; genus Hirtodrosophila; species Hirtodrosophila alboralis. Next base: position 219,469 of record JAWNNH010000285.1, on the reverse strand, counting down.
TTAATCAAACTTTAAGTAAGATTACTTATCATTGGTTTTATAACGATCTGCATAATATAGCTAAGCATCCTCAAGTATATTGTTAAGATAACAAATAAAATTTGCCGCTTTTCGCGCTTGAGCTGAACCTTATGAAGATGATGACACCAAAGAGTGAAGTGTAGATAAATGTTTTTAAAAACATCAACAACAATCACTTTGGTATGAACAACTTCAAAGATATTTAGCATTTGTTGATTGAGGTAACAACATCTTCGTTGTTGTCATTACTATTGAGCAAATCTAAGAAAGAAAATATATTTTTATATAGTACCAAAGACTTAATACTCTTTAAGAAAAGATTTTTTTTATAGAAAACTAAATAATCGATTGTTTATTTCTATGTTTGTAATTTATTAATTATATATTGATTAAATTTGAATATATTGTTTGAATTGTAATAAATCGTATCATAGATTTAAAAAAACAAAAAAAATATATAGAAAAATTACAAGAAATGCATTTTTGTCCAATAATTTCTATGGTAGCTAAAAGATAAGATAAAATAAGATTAGATATCGGTTTACTATAGAGACTTAGTCAACTTGTGTAGAAAACAAAAATGTATTTAAATATAATACAAATGTTCCTAGAATTTTTCTATTATTTATTTTTTTTATTGGATCAAAAATATCACGCATTTTTTAATTTTTTTTTTTATTACAACACATATTGCTTAGATAGCTTTTATCCCATCCCGGTTGGGAGTTATTTTTCCTATAATTATTAAATTATTTAGCTATTATTTCTAAGGCAGCTTTATGATATGGATTCGCAATCAAAAAAGTAAATAAATATAGCTCTGTAACTGCACAGTTCTAGACCGATTCCTTTGTTAAAACTAATCAAAAATTTCTATATATATTTCACATTTTTTTTATCAATGCGTTACAGCTTTCATATCAAATCTATAATACCCTCTACAAGAGGTATAATAAAATGGCACAAATTGCAAAATACGAATTACAACAACATCGTTAAACTAACTGAATATGGTAAAAAAAAAAATCGTCAACTGCGTTGCGATTGTTGCACAACAACATTAAGAACAACAACTTTTAAAGACAACAACAACAACTAGAAGAACAGCAACAACAACAACAACAACACCTAAACAACGCTTAATTGAGGTTCAGCGACCGTCGAAGTTGAAAACGCAAAAAGTGAATCTGAAGTAGACCCCTCTTCTAGACTGAGTGCTATGGTGGGTTAAAAGGGGGGTTTGCATTTTTCTTGTTTTTAGCTATTGCAAATTTTTTTTTTTTTTTACGTTTATTTCTCAGTTTGCGCAATGAAATTCCTTCCTTTTGTATTGCCAGCCTTGAGGTCGGGATTGAGTCTTTAGAATTTGTTTATTAAATACTACGTGACCATAGAAATAAATGCCAAAAAGATTTTATTAACTAAGAGTCTTGGCATAAAGCCTTTTTTATATAAAAACTGTCAACCGCTTTGATGAAAACAATAATTGCGGAAATACGCAGCATACTTGTTAAATGAGAACAGCAATGTGCTTAAATTTTAATAATTTTTTTTAATATAATAAACTTTGCATTTTTACTGAAATTTATGTATACTTTAATATGTTTATATTGAAATTTTTTATTATAAATTTTTTGTCTACAAAGTACAGTTTTGAATTCTTCAATTCGTGAGTGTGACTAAGAGCCTACAGAAAAGTTGCATTTGGAAATTATGAATTTTGCATTCAAGTTGAAACTCATTAAAAACAATTAAAAAGGCGAATTGTACCTTTCCTTTAGACCAATTGGCTGAGTTTAAGATTACACAATTTATTTAAGGTTTGATTCAGTATAAGAATATATTGGAATTTCAGACTTAAAGTGTTTTCTTCTTTTTTTTAAAGTTTTCTCTATAAACCATTATTTTCCTGAAACCATCAAGTTCCTTTTATCCAAGCTATACTGTTTTGCAATTAAAAATTTCTATATAGACTATCTAAATAAATACGTCAATGAATGTGCGCTATCCTTAAGCTAAAATGTTGAACCACAGGTCGAACAGGCCTCAAGCCATAAATTACAAATGCAATATGAACTTGATGTATATACTTAGTATATATATAAAGACGATTGATTATATATACCTTGGGAACTCAAACACGTGACCAAATACCACTTGTTATCAATAAAAGTAAATTGTAGATAGAAGTTTTTACTGTCATATTTAAATTTGTTTGAATATATAATGAACGTAATTTTAAAAAAAAATTTCAGTTTGTCTATAAAAAAAATTAATTTAAGATTTGTTGTGATAATCTCCGTTTTATTCAATAAAAACTGCATTTAATATTTTGTCATTGGAAATTGCTTATTAAAAGGCTGTACTTAATATACAGTTAAAAGTCAACAGTTTATAGAACCTTGATTCCAGTAGTTATAAGATCTAGATATACAAATTAAGCAAATTTATAATATGTATATCACAGCGATGAAAGGGAAATTAATTGATTTATATATAGCTTTCTAGGCACTTATTATCATATTTTGTCATTATTTTTTAATAGAGTCTCTCTCATTTAATATGTTACATATATACAACTCAGTTAAGAATTCTGGAAAATTTTGAAAATATTTCTCACTTTTCTACAAAATGATTTCATTAAAACGAAGATTCAGGGACTATAAATTAAAGGCGAAAAATTTTCAGGGCTATTGTTGTTTTTCTTATTTATAATTAGATAGCTAGCTAGATTTCATATATACATATTTATTGATTAAGGCTATACAGAAATAAGAAAATTTTGCTGTACGCTAAAAATATAACAAAAAGTAAACATTAGATCGTTTGAAATAAACAAAAACAGCATGTTCTAGTTTCTGTTGATTACATTTAAAAATATACTATATACGAACAATATATACAAAATATCTAAGAAAATGTGTTTAATATCAAACATCTTATTAGTCTGATACTTAAACACATCATAATCTTTGATCGTTTGGTCGAATAAGTAAGTAGTACTATAAATCTATCAATTCGCAAGGTTGCAGAAAATTTATAATTAATAATAGATTAAAAAGATTTTAACACACGTGTGGCTAAGTAATATATTTATACCCTAACAAAATGGTATTATGAGCTTGTTACGAAATTTAAAACGTCTCCGCTTCATATAAATTCGAAAAATATGTTTTTCTAATAATAATTTTTGATTTTCAAGATAATCCAACAAAATACAACTGTTTGATTTTTTTTGTGATCTACACAATCTGAACAAAATTTGATTAAATTTGAATAACTAATAAAAATTTATTATTTTAATCAACATGATTAAAAAACATGTCTACTAAAGTTCATATTGTGTTAGTTTTTAAAAGATGCTCTAAATTATAACAGACTCTAGGTATATATATAGCCTATTGCATCAGGACAATATTAAGATTAATGATTAGCTCGTGCTGTTTGTTTTCTATTATAATCATTAGACCCTTCAACTAAGCACTTAGCTTTTAATTATTGTAAATAATACTTTAAATATTCAAGTGTAAACAGAAGCTTGACAATTTCTTGACAAACTGAAATGCAATTCGGCATGATCAGGTTATTTTTTTATATTTATTTTTTATTTTTATATATTTCTGAAAGCGTTGCAAATTTTTATAGTCGTGCAACGACCGTATAACCATTTTATGATCTGTAACGAATTTTTTTAAGAAACTGAAGTACAATTTCGGTTCAGCAAAAATATATGAAATAAATTCTGCAGTTTTATCTGCGACGATAATCGGATTAATCTTCAACCAATTTGTATCAAGTAAATCGTTTAAGATCGATAAAAAAAATATTCAGCGTATGAAGTAAACAATATTATACACATATTAATATTATTTTAGTAAAGAAAATTACCGGTTTTGATTTATAAATAACATATTACAAATTACTAAAAATTCTGAGAGATTTTTAAATATGTAACAGACTATTTAGATCTCTCGATAATGTTCTTTGGCCTAAGGTAGTTAATTCTTTATATAGGTATTTTAAAATATATAATAAATGTTGTAAGTAAGTTAGTCTTTCAACTCGCACGTTTCCTGCTTGTATATCACGTTCTATATATATATAAAACGCATGCATATAGAAATTAATCTATTTTGCTTTAATTCTAAGGGCTTATGTAGTATAGAAGTCGACTAGTCGGACAGTTAGACACATCTTTTTAAACTGATAAAGAATATAGAATATATATATATACTGTGCACGTTTTAGTGCATTCCATACACTTAGTGACGCAAAGGGTATTATAATATTGTTCCAAAGTGTGAAATGCATAGAAGAAAAATATTTTCGAATATATAGAAACTTGACGCATTTAATGTTTGTAAAAGTATAGGGCTGGATCGAATAAGTATATCATATAGCTGTTTTAGGAATAATCGGTAAAAAATGCAGTTGTATAAAAAAGTGTTGAATTTTTCTTGATATTCTGCTTTAAAATTCGGAGCATTATTAATTCATAATTTGCTAAGAATATTTAATTAAAATCGCATAACTATATCTAAAAGATTCCTTAGGAATAATTGCTTCTAAATTTAGTTGTAGTATGAAAATGGATTAAAATTTTTAATTAGCTAATTTATTTTTTTTAACATAAAATTTTAACATATTTAAAAATACATTTAGAATTAATTTCTTTGTAAAAAAACTTCATTCACAAGTTGGACTTTCAACCCAAAGTTGACTATTATTTCTTGTCTACTGAGTAATATATTGAAGTAATAAAAATTCCAGCAAATTTGCTTATTTCTTTTTGTATATTTGTAGCTACAGGTTGTTTGGGGCCCAACCTTTGAAATAACCTTTGACTCATTAGGGTTGGTTATTATGTCGTTTCTGTTTGCTATGATGTTTTTGGCAATGTAATTTGTATAGCTTCAATAAGATAAGAGCTATACAAATGGGAGTTGCAGGGGGTAACTAAAAATAGTTTGGTTGCTTCTGTGTTTCTATTTACTGTTTATATATATATATACGATACGATACGATACGATACATATATGTGAGACGTTAGTCTATGCAAAACCGAAGCGTATTGCATTACAAATTGTATATTTCCACGCCCTCAAGTCTGAGTATGTTGACGTTGCTCCTAGTATGCCCCACATTGTGGACAGTGACAATGATGATTATCATGATGGGTCTGTTGGGAACACTCTTTTGTGTATGTGTAGTTAAGGGTGATATCATCACGATTTGGCAACAATAACAAGAATAGCTGGACTAATAAAAATCTAAATAAATATATACATTTCTTTTGCTCAAAGGAAACTCATTAAAAAAGTGAGCAATTTCGAAAATTTTACAATTCCTATAAATAATTGCGGTTCATTAAACAAAAGTTACACACACATCACACATCTGGTCAGGCAGTCGGAGCGTATGCGTAATATCAATGATATTTGCCATATTGCAAAGCAAAGAAATACATATGTTGAACTTTGATCTACAATACAAAGAATTACGAATTTTTTTTTTTTTTATTTTCTTTGCTACACATATACTATTTTATATGCACTTTTTGTGTTCCATTTTCTTGAATTTATTACGAAATGAGCACAAGCTGAACCGAAATTCGAAAAAAGCAACGAAAATGACAATGAAAACGAAAATGAAACGAAAACCAAAAAAAAAAAAACCTACACAAATAGTTCAAATTAATTTTTGCATATTAATGAATTTCACAAAAAACAAACTCACAAAACTGCAGAGATTAATAAGAATTTAATTGAAAACTGTTTATATATTTAAATACACTTCCTATACACTACTGTGTATTTTGATTAAATAGCACGCACCGTTGCAGAGTTTTGCATTGAATTCATATATTTATAAAGTCGAAAAATATTATAATTATATATATGCATATATATGAATCTTTTCTTTTTGAATTTGTAACACGCGCGACGATGTTTTTTGAGTGTGTTTATTTATGAGTACTACTGCTTAGTCTTACTGTATGTGTTTTGTGTGTGTTTCTTTTTTTTTTTTGAGTGTATCTCAATCTACAAAAACACTTCCGAATCGCTCGAAATGCGGCGCGAGACTGAGACTGGGTCGACTTTCAGTCAGCCATTTGACGTCGGAATACAGAACTCGCGTGAATAAAAAAAAATAAAAAAAAAAAAAATTATGTAGTTTTTTCTGAGGCACATTGCTGCATGGGGTCTCTGATATCGTGTATATATAGATAGATAGCCGTTGAAGAGCAACAATAACGCTCACTGAATGTCTTTCATTGTTTTCTAATGTTTATTAATAAAAAAAAAATAAATAAAAAAAATAAAAAAAGCATCTTGAGAGCGTGCCAGAGTGAGAGAAATGTTGCAATTTCAGTTTTCTGATTTTATTTTGTTTATTGCGCTCTCCGTGTTATTTTATTTTCTTAGTCTATTGTATTAGAATTCTACGCCCACAGTATTTGAATTTTCCCACTTAATGTTTGTCAATGAATGACCATTTGAACTTGTTAACTGTTTAGCTTTATACGCTCGAACAGTCTAGGACAATGTGCATAAGGCATAAAAATGTTCGCTCATTGATCAGTTAGTTGTAACATGTCAATTATATGTATTATGTGTACTATATATTTTATATCTGTTCTAGTTCAATTGTGCATTTAATTGCTAATTATTTATCTATTTAATTAGATAGATAATATTTCCCTTTGTACTTTTCTGAAAAAAAATCTTTTAATTGTAGCGTAAAGCACTTGAACATCCATCTACTGTAATTAGCAGGAATATATATATATTTATATTTTTACACCCTGCACTCATTGAAAATGTGTAGAAAGGGTATAGTTAAATTTTGTAAAATATGTGTGACAGTCATAAAAAAATTGACGATTTTAGGATCATCAACAAAAAGTGGAACTGATCTAAAAATACAGAAAAGACTTTAATTGATTTCCCTGAAACTTTTAGGGAATAGTCTTTGATCTGTAGAAATTTAAAGAAAATTGTTTCAGTTATTTTTTGTAGTTTATAAAATTATGAAGATATTGAAAAATTCATTGATTGCCGTCAATTTTCTTGCCAGGGATTTAAGTTTTTTATAAAATTACTTTCTAATTTTCTATGTTAAATTACAAAGAAAAAATTATTAAATAAATAGAATATCATTACAGTATTTAAGACAATATTCTGACCTGAAAGATGAATATAACTCTAGTCGATATCATAAGAAATTACATTTGCAAGGGCTAATAAAAGTCTGAAAAAAAAATCAAAAATCAATTAGAAACACGGCTTAAACAAGAAAATGAATGTGAAGAGCAAAGATTAAAATAAAATCTAATAAATCGTGTTCTATGAAAACTAATAAGATTTAATTTTGATACGAAGCGTGAAGTAAACTGGTTTATAAATAGTTTTTTAAATATTTCAAAAGGCTTTTTAGGGTATGTGCTAGTTGTAAACTCTTATATTTATATATATTCTTTTTTTTTATTAGTTCTTAGTATATAAATTGTACATTTAATTGATATTTTCTCTACACGCGCACCTCCACACCCCCCTAAATAAATATTTATTGCCGATTGTCTGGCTTACATACTCTTAATTACTAAATCTCTGGAGAGAGCATATCAATTTCTATTCTTTTTTGTGTCGCATCCTGTAAGGTTTTATGAACTTTTTATATTAATATTTAAGATATTTCTACTTAGCTTGATTTTTGATGCGCAGTACAAAAAAAAATTCCGTTTAACAAAATAAGGTGAAATGAGATATTTAATTGATTTCAATTATAAATCAAAAAATTCCAGTTAACTAGTTAAATCAACCTTTGCTCTTACACGACTTGGTTTATGCATTAGCAGCTAATTATTCGAGAGCTTTTGTGGATGCCCTCTAATTAGCAATTCTCTGGTTAAGCAGCTCATAAAAAAAAAACACCTGTTTAATCAGTTACTTAATTGGTTTGAATAAGTTTATGAAAAGAGAAAAAAAAAACCAAGTGATGGGTACATCATGTACGAGTTTATCATGAATCTATTTAATAAATTTAATAGCTGTTGGATGACGCGCCAATATTGACATTTACTGAATTTATTATTCGGTTTTATCTCTTTGATCTATTAGAATGAAATTATTCATCCTGGCACATTTGTGGCTAATTGCTACTCTTATCAGTATCGAGTTTATTGAACACGAAAACATTATTAAATATATAATCTATGCATGGTGAGCGCTTTCATAAATTACATTAAGGTATAATATATATAAATATATTTTTTTATACACATTATTTTGTAGTTAATAACTTTGTTATGGGCAAAATTTAAGTTAAGTCTTTTGCTTGATAAAATAATAATTAAAAAAATAAATGTAAGAAATAAATGTTAAAAGTATATTGAAAAAAACGTGTTTATTATTTATTTATTTGTATAACTATTAAAAATTATGCTTTATGAAATTTTCATTTTTTTTTTTTTAATTTTGTCAATCATATATTAATCCGGAAATTACTTAAAATCCCAGCTAATATTTATTAGTATAATTTAATTGAATACAAAACTGTTTGATCTTTATAGAATTTTTCTCTTCTAAGAACTATAATTGTCCGAGTATTTTCCAATATTTCTGCATTTTATAAAAATAAATAAACTATCCTATATTTACAGTTACTGTTATTACGTTTATATTATTTATGACCACGTGTTAATAAGCTTAGGTTCATTGCAATTTACTTAATGCACAAATTGTTAGCCTGTTGTATGCGGAATATAAGTATAAAAACTTGTTACTACGTCAACATTGAAGTTATAAAAAAATAATGAAATACCTAATGTAACTAGTCAATGCTTGTTTTTATGGTAACATTTTGATACATAATATTGTTTATAAGTGTTGAGCGTTATATGTTTAAAAGTATTTGTGTTATTAAATATAAACAATGGCAAGTATGCACGCTAGAGTTGAAAGTTCCCGACAAAGGTATACACTTTTTCTAAACTTCTTTTTTTGTTGGACATTTTGCAGAATTTGATTTGATTTAATTTATTAATTGTCTTACGAACAGATGATCTATTTAGATAGAAGTGAATTTCGGTGGAAATGTTGTTTGCAGAATTTTTTTTAGGAAAGGGGTTGATAGTAAAAATATATTTATTTTTATATAAAAATAACTAGATAATTTTGACTCTCGTTCCGAATAATAAAATGAGAAAAAATCAAACTAATCATCTTCTACAATGTCTCTATTATTGTAACTTACTGCGCCATCTGATATGCTCTAGCCGAGATTTTTATATAATTTAAAAATGCATTTTCTACCCACTTCCCGATATATTTTAAATAATATTTTTACAGAGTGCCAAACTAAGATATAATAGGAAGCTATAGTAAAAATTGCAGGTTTCTAACTTGTATCGTTTGACCTGCTCATGAGTCGACAATTAGTCAGTCAGTCAGTTAATATAAATCGATAGCATATGAACAATTTACTTAAATAAATTCATGGCAATCTTAAATTGAAACATAAAGAATAAGTTTTTTTTTCTCTCAAGTTATCAAATTTAGTGGGTGCTTGGTTTTAAACCTATTTTTATAACAAACTAGTGTACTCGGCGTGCGTTACTACGCCCTCTCTCCAAAAAGCTAATCATACTCTAGTTCAGCCGGACAACATTAATACATATTTATAATCACCATATTTATATATATAGATTTGATTCTCAGATAGCCGCCAATATACTCCATTTCCATTTAGCGTCTAGAGTATTATAAACACAAAAACTATTATAATACTTCATAGACGACAATTTCACTGCGTGCTTGATTCAACATGCGATCGCAAACGCTTTTGACATTGACATTGAAACTGAACACCGAATGCCGAATGCCGAATACCGAATACCGAATACCGAATACTTCGAACACCGAGAAGCTACAAAAAGCCCGACTTTCCGAGTAGCGACAACAACCGGCTGGCCTTCTTTGAATATTTATCAAACAACAATAACAACAATAACAACAACAACAACAATTGTTATGGCTAACAGGCTTCAACTCTTTTGGTATTGCGACTAAAAAGCCATAATACACACATTTTAATATGATATGAGAGAAGGCATCGCTCTATAGAGCTAGAGCCGGCTTTGTATATATAGACAGCGACAGAGAGAGAGAGAGAGAGAGAAATGTCGTCACGACTTTGACTCTCTCAGTCACAGTTGAGTGAACTTGCAAGTTTAACTCATTGACAAACATTTCAATGAACTGCAAACATCAAAATCAACAAATCTATTTATCTCATTTCAAGTTTAAATGCTTGAATTTGTTATAAAGTTATTATTATCATATTATAGCCATGAGTTTGATTGTTGTCAGGGGGAAAATGCACTTTAAAGCGTTTTTATGTACATGAATTAAACACTTCATTAATTAGAGTAATTTATGTTGCTAACTGTATCGTTATCTATAATGCGTTTTATATGCGGTAGAATAAATAAGTGCGTTTTAAATATACTACAAATAGATAACAGGTATATTAGCTTGGTAAATTATGTTTAAGGAAATTAAGCGACAATATTCAGATTCATTAACTGTTGATATAATATTTGAACTATTGATATGCTTATATATACCTTATAAGACAACCAATTTTGAAGGTATAAGAGACAGTGGACCATTTGAATGATGCGTCTTGTAAAATATAAAAAGCGAACTAGAAAATGTCTTTAATTTTTTTATGAAAACCAATTGAGAATTATAAGTGACAATTTAAAAAGAAAATTTTTTACTAGTGACAAACATAAAAATCAACAAATAATCTATTTTCTGATTTCAATTTTAAGCTTGACATAGTTATATAATTATTTTTATCACCCACTGATAAATTTCGATATTTCGGAAAGTATAAATTTTACAAAACTTAACATTTTGCATTTAAGTGTTCTATAGAAAAAAGGTTTTGAAAGTTCCTAAACCTCTCCTGGGAAAATCGGGAAATTTCCGATAAGTAAAGAAATATTCATCGCAAAATGATGGTATTTGGTATAAAAGTACGTTAAGGGAGGAACGAAGAAAATGAATAGTACGAGATACCCACGATCTTTCACTTTAAGAGCAGGAATTTCGCTATACCTTAACCCATGTATATACCAAATTTGATCGATGGACAGAGCTTGATTAACTTATCTGTATGCTTGGGTTAACCTTCTTATGTGTGTTAAATAAATATTTTTTCACTGTTTTTTTTTCTCCAGACATGGCTAGAACGAATCAGCTATCGATGCTGATCAAGAATATATATACTTTATGTGATCGTCGATGCTTACCTCTGTCTGTTACATACATTAGCGCCGTTTTATTACACCCTTTAATAATTTTCCAATTGATACAGGGTGTAATTAGAGCACATGTCTCACAGACAGAGATAATTAAATGTTGAGGTATGTCTGAAACTGGAATATTTCAACGCATCACTTTTACTTTTCAACTTAAATGAAAACTTGTCTGCCTTATCGTCTATCATTGGACGCAATTCGATGTTAATTGAATTGAATTGTGTTTTGCATTCGGGTTTTTAATATAAGCTAAAATCACGTCAATTCAATTACGTATATTCTGAATTACAGTAAAGAACTGTTGATAGATAAATGATATATGTTAATTGTTAGAATATCTTATTCGCATTGCAGTCACGTGTATATCGAAAAAAAAGTGTAACTAATCGATACGTTTGGATTGATAATATAATATTTGTTATTGTTTTTAAAGTTCACTTACCCTTACGTATACCTACATTCACTTGATAAATAATATTAGTAAATTTAATATTGGTCAGAAATATTTTCTTTGATTTTTGCATTTTTCCTTGATTTTGCATTTAATATTTTTTAAGTGCCTATAAAAATATATTTATATGAAGTTGTTTTATTACAATCATAACTAACAGAAGTTTTTTTTTATTGATAATAATATTAATAACAAAAACAAAAACATTTAAACATTCCACATTTCATTATTGCAATTTTATATTTATTATAGTTACTGAATCTGAGTTTTTTTTTAATTTAATAATTTTTTTTTTTTTTAATATTAGACATCATCTGAAGTTTATTAAAAATGCTTGAATTTTATGACATACAAAATACTTTACCCCTGAGATCTTTTAGTGCGAGTACAATGGCTTTTAAACAATGAAAAATTATAGCTTTGGTATGACTGCCGGATACAGACTTTTAATAACCTTAGGCACGTGTATATAGTACTTATTTGTCTCACATTTTTTTATCGTGATAGTTCACATTCCAAACAAAAAAAATGGTTGAATTCTAACTAATTTTTAAGGGCAAAATATGCTTAACCTTTGCACAGTTAAACACAAAAGTTCGAACCTTTATACTACAAAAATAATATTAATTTTTATAGTAATTTAACTAAACTTTGAGGAAACAAATATTTGATTTTTTTTTTAGCTTTGAGATTTTGTTCTGTCAATATATTAGTGTAGACGAAAAAATGTTTTTTAAAAGTTTCAAAAATATTATAATTTGCATAAATTTTAATTAAGAAGCAGATACCATCAAAAGCAGTTTCCCCATAAGAAATATAGGAGATACAGGAAGTTAATTTTAATACATATTATTTATTCCCTAGCGTTAGGAATTTTCGACAATATTTATATGTATATACATAGTATATATATGTATATATATATTCCACTTTATTTATATTTATGCTAGTTTCCCAATCTCTGAGCTATCTTGAAGAACTTTTGTATTTAAAAGGATATTTTCCGAACTTTTTCTTTTTTTTGATTTGTCTATTTTTAATCCTTTTATATATTTATTCAAAGCTACAACACAATTTACTATTATTCCATAAAAGGATCATACTTTTGTTTTTGATAATAAACTATAATCCAGATGATCTTTGAAGTTACACTACCGGATCAATTGAAATATGACACAACACTGATGTAATGCAATGGAGTTGGGTCGTGATTTTAGCAGTAATACCTCAACATATTTATGTAGTTTTGTGAATTTAATTACTGATTGAAATTGATTTAAAAGTGGGTGATTAAATACAAACTAACCGCAATGCAAAGCTAGACAGTCAGCGATTAAATGATAGCCACAACAAGATCAACAACGATCTTAAAATAGCTAAAAACTCAAGAAATAGCTAATAGTAAACAAATTTAAGTATGATCTATTGAGACTTGAGAAACCCACTGAAATAAATAAATACTTTTAACTGTGATAACAACAACAATGTTAATAAATTAATTTATAAATTGTCGTATAAACAATGATGTAATCTACTTCTGATACTTGATCTTTAATTGGTGTTGTTGTTAAATATTGTGCAGGAACACAATAAAGAATTCATAGATATTTAAGAGAAAATAAGTGAATAGTTTTTATATTATATAAGTTGTCGCATTCTTAACTAGGTTAACTGTTAAATTATTTTTTAATAGGTGTTATTGGTTATTAAGAAATGGGAATTAAGGTTAACTGTTAAATCAATCAATCTTTAATGTGTATTATTAGTAATTAACAATCAATTTTCATTTTACTTTGTTGAAAGAAATAAACCTTTAGTCGTTCTTTAGGGTTGGTCTTTGACAGCATAAGTGTTAGAGTTATTCAATTAATGAATTAATTATTTATTTTATTAATTAATGTTTTTGCTTAATTACATCCTGAATCCATTTAAATTAAATAGGAATAAGAAGTCATCAACCAAAGAGACGATCTAAACCTCTCCGTCCGTCTGTATCTCAAGATCAAGTTTCTTTTTCATTTTATGGATTTTGTACTGGTCGACAGTTGATATTCATATCAAAATTAGTATAGCATGACAAATTCGTCTTTTTATTATATTATGTTATATATAGTGTGGCTTAAACTAGCATATTAATTAGATTAAATTCAATAAAGTTATCTGCCCTGTTTTAGTCAGAAGTGGTGACTGTACTGCAGAAGAAATAAATTTAAAAAAAAATATATTATATTCCGCTTATATTAAAAATTTCACAAGGTTCATATATTTTGGCTTTAATCCGAATTGATTTCCGTGTTATTAAGAACGAAACTTGGGATAAGAAGATTTTGGGCTTAGCACCAAAGTCAAACTAACGGAAAAGTAAATGTCTTCTATTATTGGTAAAAACCAGTTGAGAATTATAAGCGACAACAACTTTAAAAGCCTTTTTGCACCAAAGTGCAGGTGTACCCAGCTATTTACAATGTAAATTCGTTAGTTGATTAACTTAAATCGATTATCATGACATTTTTAGTGTTCACGGAGAAAAATGAACATTCTAAAAATATCGATACGAGGAACGTTGATCATATTTCATTTACAGACTTTTAAATATATTACTAAATTAATTACTTTATTAAATCGAATTAGCAATAGAATTAAAAATCCCACATTTAAGATCAATTTATTACTAAATTATACGTGAATAATTTATATTTCTGAAAGTTTATATTTAAGGTTATAAAGAACATCAAGACAGCTAGACAACAGTTATTAATATAGATTGCCCAAGATGATATATACGAGTAAATACTCTTTCAGAACAGTTTCTTATAAAAGAAATTAATTTTGTCGTCTATTTTTTTCCATATCAGCTAATAGGATTTTTATACAGATTGTTGTCTGTTCATGCTGATTATGAATATATATATTATTTATGAGGACAGACGCCTCTATCTCTACACATTACTTGACTAAATTTAAATACTCTCTAGCAAAAAAGGTATATGGCCTAGACTAGGTTAATTGATTCAGGTATTTGCATAATATGTATATTATAAAAGTCGCGGCTATATATATTTTAGAAAATTTAAAAACAAATTTGAGTTATGAGCACTCAATAGGTGATTACCCTTTAAACAGGTTGGCATAGTTAAATAATAGTTGTAAAACAACACCTTTGTGACAACTAACAATAAATATCATTTATTTTGCATTAAAAATTGCATGTGATTTAATAAAGGTTACTTTTCAAAAGCAACTTTTCAATTTATCGATTTATTAATGCTATTGGATTGTTATTTTTTTAACGCATTTTTTACTTATAATTTTAATATAATAAATTCACAGATAAGTGGCAAACTAAATTTTTAAAATTTAACCGTCAATAAATTTATTTTTAAAGCTATTTGGTGTGTGTCTCTGCTGGTTAGAAACATAATTTGAGCTTACAGAGAGTAGTCAAGTTTCATACCACAAAAGGTTTTTTTTTAATATTATAGCAGTGAGCTTATAACACAATGCATTAAATCAGTATATTTCAATAAATATTTTCAAATATAATTTCAAACTTACTTTATCGAAACTGCAGCCATTTATATTTTAATTATTTCTTTAGTCAAATTTGTAGTCTTTAAAATAAATTGACAAACACAATTTAAGATGTACGTTGCCTTAGCTTTGAGGTTCTAAAAAAAGGATAGGAAGAGAAAAAATTTTTTTTTCTAAATTAAATTGTCAGCTTACGAAAATAGGCAAAATTATCTTTAGAAAGACACTCAGCTTAAATATTGGTTTAGTTCTGACGAAGCCGTATTATTTCCAATATAGCTATTACTAATATCTAGTTCAGACAAAATAGAAACTGTAAGATAAATGACATAGAAAATATGGAAAATAATTTCATTGGAACCTGATTATTTTCCGTTTATACAAACAAATTCTAATATAGCGGTATAGTCATATATATTTTCAATTATTGATTTATCATAAAAACAAAAGCAAAATTTTCCAAGACCAATGAAAATGAATTGCCTTTGGCGTTGATATAGAATGATGGCCAAGTGATTGAGCCAAAATCTAAATCAAAATATTAGCAACAGACTGAATTATTCTATTGAAATTGTCTTTGAATCTGGTTCTTATGCCTGTTTGCCTGCCACCATCATTATGACAATCTGTGGCAACAATTCGCTATTTGACGCCCTTTTCGGGGTGAGGGCGGAGAGAAAAGAAGCATAGAGGCAGGGAATTTGTCAGTTGTCTGTTTAGTTTGGCGCACTAAAAATCTCTGTAATATTTATACTCTGTTTCCAAAGGCAGAAAATATATATTGGATTTATGTAGGGTTTGCTTGAGAATTTATTAAAATTAAGATAATTTTTATATTTTTGTTAAAAATATAATGCCTTGAGGTTTTTATACAAGAGAAGAAAAACTTTTCCTAAATTTTCAACTCTCATAGCTTAGTAAAAAATTAACCAATTTCCAATCATAATTTTAAAATTTTTTTAAGCTGGTAATTTAGTTCTTAAATTTTTTTTAATAACATAAAATTTTTTTTTCTGATAATTTATTTTGTGTTGAGTTGTGTTTTTCAATTTGAAAAAATATTAAATCACAAATTGCTTCAGTTTTGCCAAATTAACAATAGTTGAAAGTTTTTGAAAACCATTTTTAATGAAGTTGGAAATTTATATACAGGCTGCTGAAAAATTCCGTGAGACGGCAAACAGGGTATACCGCAGTCGTGAGTTTTCGCTGGCAATATTCTTACTTGTTTTTTCAATCAAAATTTGAAAGCCAACATAAGCTGGGCAGGATTTGGCGAATGTGTCCTGGCAATGATCCTGGAGACCGCGCGAGACCTTCCATCTTTGGCATATGCGTGCGAATTTGCTTTGTCTTATTTTCATTTCGTTTTGCTGGTTTTTATTTGTTGTCTGTTATCTATTTGTATTTGCTTTGCTTTCATTTTGGCCAAGTAAATGCCATAAGGCGACAATCGTTGCCATCATCATCATCATCATCATCATCATCATCATTATCATCAGCAGGAGCAGGGAATAGGGCACAGGAATGGTGGATACATCTTTTAGCGCTCGTTTGCGCGCTCAGTGCCTGGTAATCCAAGGATGATGATATTCCCCAAAACTAAATCAAAGCGAAATCGAATCGAATTTATTGTCATCTTCATTTTGCGCCTCAGATTATGCTACACAGATTTCTTTTGTTTTGTTTGGGGTTTCAATTTCGGTGTGAACTTTCGCTTTCTTTTTCTTTTTTTTTTTTGGGTGCGTTCCGGGGCCAGGACTAAGGACTAAGCAGGGGTGGGTACTGGGTTTGCTGGCCCCTAAAGCTACAGGTTATGATGTCTGTTGTTTTTGGGTCTTTCTGTGTGTTTTCGCATTTCATCTGCGTTTTGTTTTTGTGTCGCCCTCGCAATTTTTGCTGATTGTGATTGTGTTTTTTTTTTCTATCTTTTTGGTGTTTTATTTTGTTATACTTGTTTTTTAAGCAGCTGCAATCAAAAATACATCATTGATGCGTTGCGAAATGCTTTGAGGAATGCTTAACATCTAATGACACTAGTTGACATTTGTTTTTAAGTATATAAAGGAGTTTAGCTATAAAAATACAACTAGTTGCCGCTTGAATTGTGACAATTTGTAGCTAGTTTGTTGAGCTTTCAGTTTGGATTAAATGTATTCAGTTAATACTTGAATAATGCAAATAATAATGCTTTTGGTTTAACTGCTTGTTTGTTATGAAATTAAGCTTAACTTATATATTTAAAGTTTATTCAAATGCAGAAAAAAAACGTTTAGTTTTAAGATTTTTTCAAGCTTCATCTGGCGCCCAAAATAAATAGGGGTGCCTGGGAAAATATCTAGGATACAAAAATATAAATATTAGTGAATTTATTAATTATTAAAAATATTAATCTAATTTTTTTTTACTGATATATACAATTTTTTTTTTATTTATTTGATAATAAATAAACCTACAAATAGTGATACAAAAAACCAAAACTCTAGTTTTGTAGAAAAAATTGCACAAAAAATTGTTTATTTTTTTTTTTTATAAATTTTCATTTCAATCCCCAATAACTTCTAAGCGAGAAGTTTAATTTAAAATTGTTGTATTGCGGGTTGATAGGCCATTTTATTATCTTTTATAAAAAAACATTTTTAATATCATTAAACTATGTTCGGTGTGATTTGCATTTTACCAAAACTACCTTTTATTAATAACACAAAACATTTCCAAAAAATGTTAGATAGTTGGCCAGTTTATTTGGATTAAAGTCAGTATACAATTAAAACTGTTAAATGCTTTGGTTTAATCTTCTAGTAGAACTATATAAGTGATAAAAAATAATTATTTCAAATGTGTTTAACAATGTTTTAATCGCATGCTGTCATGGAAACCCTTAATTTTACTGAAAATAGAGTTTAGCAAAATAAAATTGTAGTAAGTAAACAAAACTTTAAGTCTTCAACAGTGTTAATTGCTTGCAGTCAAGGCAATAAAAATAAAATTTTCATATTTGAAGTCGTTTAACAATTTGTTGCTGCAAACTGATGCTGACATGGCGGCTAACCACAAAAGGTAACTTCACTTTCGCCTGCAATTACTTAGTTAGTTGCAAGAAACTTGGACTCGTGGTGGCGCTGGCTTGTTGGCATGTTGCATGCAACGTCTGTATGTATGTATATATATGCTATAAGCCATTGGAAATAGAAATTACATTTTGTGACTAATTGTTTTCAAGTTAAGTACGAAAGCTAAACGCTTAAAGTTGGCTTACACAATCAGCCAGCATGTCAAACAAAATGGCATTGTATTGGTGGGATACGAGTATTAAAATATTTATTTTATTTTTAAGGAACTCATGAAATATATGATAAGAATAGTTAATAAAATTTGGCATAGTTAGGCAATATAATTTTACTTAACAGGCCGCTAACATGATTGAATATTTTATTGTCGAATATTTTATTTTATTAAATATCGAAAACTTGGCAGCGCTAGTTTATGCAAAGTTGAATACTCAGATTTTCTATTAACTTATTAGTTAGTTCATATAATTAAATATAAATTTCATAAGACTTAGGCACGAAATGATAAGTAGAATTTTTATAAGCTAAGGATCTGTGATTTCACTAAATTAACTCAAAATATGAGGTCGGCTTTTAAAGACTTTTTTTTGTGAAATATTTTAAAGTTCAGCTTTTTTTGCATTTTAAAAAAATTGCTAAATTTCACTTGCACTTTTGAAATTTGCAAAAATTTGTTCAAAAACCCAAGAAAAAACTCATCTTGATCAACATATTTGCAGCCATATTTAAAGATGAAAAAACGAGGGGGTTTTTTCAATGAATAAAAACTTTTGCTACTGCAATGACTTAAATAGATTGTTTGCTTAATTTTAAAAAAAAATAAGAACTTACAAATTAAAATAAGTGTAAATAAATAACTTATAGAATTTACTGGTCTCAGAGACTTTGTCTAAAATAATTATTTAAATATACAATAAAAATATAATAAATAAATAAAGGTCAACGCCTTTTAAAATAAGAAGATTTTGGGCTAAGCACCAAAGCCAAACTAACAGCAAAGTAAATGTCTTGAATCATTGTTAAAAACCAATTGAGAATTATAAGCAACAACAACCTTAAAAGCCTATTTTGCACCATTTCTTGATTAACTTTGGTCGCTTTATAAACCAAATATCATGACATAGAATTCACAGTGATTTTGTGGAGTTTTGAAATGTGATATTTATTTTGAATCCCAATTCCATTAAAAAAAAGGCAAAAAGGCTAATAATACTGTGTAAAATGCATATAATAGGCAGAAGAAAACATCTGCAACTTGATAAAGTATATATTCTTGATCAGCTAAAACTAATTTTTATATAAGTCGCAAGTCAAGATTGCTTGAGAATTCATTTTAAAACTCAATTTTAAATTTAAAGACTTTAATTCAACAAGTATAATTAGGCTTACTTTAATGTCACTCTTAATCTAAAGTAGTTATAAAGCATTTAAAAAGGGAAAGGCAATATTCAAGCGTCTCCCGCATTTAATGAGAAAATCTCAATCTGTTGCTGTAAATTATTAATAATATAATATGCCATATCAAGTTCTCTTGCATTTCATCTTCAAAACCAGATGACAAACAAAGGCCATGGAATATAGAATAGAGTCAGACAAAGACACAGACACAGACAGACGTGATAATATCAAGTGGCAATGCCAAAAATACAATGAACCTGAACACGGAGGCGTCCCAAAAAAACCGCAATGTCAGGAAGCAGGAAGCAGGAGGTGGCAAAGGATGTTGGGATATACTAGAAAATAGTGCGCACACTAAGCATTAAAAATGATAATTAAATTTTCCACAATGAAAACCGAGTTGAGAACATATCCTATAAAGCTCTTAATCATAAACATGCGCTGCCACTTCAAATGCTCCTGTTTCTGTACCAGCTGCTCCTGCTGCTCCTGCTGCTCACAGTCATATCAATGGATAAGGACTATGGACTGCCGGACTGACTATGGACTACTGACTTCGTAGTGGCTGGCGGGCTGCTAAGCATATGCGCATATAAATTAACATAGACACCCGAGTATTTAATTAAAATTCCATCAGCTCACAGGCAAACATAGAGTGAGAGAGAGAGAGAGAGAGAGAACAAGTGTGTGTGTGTGGGAGGAAGATAGCCTATAGATAGGCACACATTTTAACGCTAAGCCGTATAGAGTTGGCCCTTGGGGCCAAAGCCAACAGAAACCACACGGAACACGGCCAACGAAATCTGTGAAACGCGCCCCAAAGCATCAACAGAAGCGCGTGCAAACAAAAGGCAGTTGCCACACCATACACCTGCCACCACACACACACACACACACACACACAAAGATAGAGAGTTGAAGTTCACCTGGTCGCTTGTGGTTTTTGGAATGAAGATGAAGCTTGGCATTGGACCTGAACATGGACAGGTGGCAACAGAAGGCGCGGACAACAGCCGCCGGGCAGCATCGATGCTGACTGATGAAGTGGCAACTTTCAGAACCAGGACAAACCTGATGATGATGATGATGATGGGGCTAAGGATGATGAAGATGATGCTGATGGTTATGCTGTGATCTTGATAAGCACCACAACGTAATTAAGTTGACGCAGCAACAGCAGCAGTAGCATCTGTTTGCAGTCCCCAATTCCAAAGTGAAATATGCAGTGAATGAGTCGAAGCATTGTCTCCATAATTAAATGTGAATTTGGTTTTGTCTAAAAAGGGTATACAAATTTTCGTATAGTTGGATAGTAGTTTTAGTAGATGTTTGTGTTGCTTAGCAGACAAACTGTTGAGGTCTGTTCTTGACTAGCACATTTTGTGCATAGTTTGTCAAGTAAAACCCTTGAGAAGAGGCTAAAAATTGCTAGAATTGAGAATACCCTAAAGTTGGGAAAAGTGTGTATATATACATAGCAGTCCACACAGGTATCCCGAATGCTAGCACTTGGGTTCTTTAATTTTAGAAATATTTTTTCTTACGAAATTGATATTTTTCCGAAGTTCGTAGAATACGGCTTTCTCGCGTGGGTATCCTGGCGTGTATCTCGCAAAATTATCCTGACGGGTATCTCGTTCGAGTACGTCAACGGGTATCTATACCTAAGAGTACTATAAATAACCAAAAAAAACCTCTCTTTTATAATAATAATAAAATTAAAGATATAAAATTTAATTTAACACAACGCAGATGTGATGCATTTTTAATAAATGTTTATTATTTATTAAAAATTATCCCACAACTCTTCGGTACACTTTGTACCATTATTAGGGAGCTGTGAAAAAATACAAACAATTTAATTTTGTTTTTATTTATATGTTAAATAAGAAGAGTTTAAAAATGTAATCAAGGAACTATTTCACTTTAAAATGCAATTTTTTATTTTTTTTCTATTTATTAAAATTTTACTCCTACACTCCAGTACATATTATACCATAATTAGGAAGGAAAAAAATTAAAAGTTATTTTATTTATATTTGTATATTAAATAAGGAAAGTTTTAAAAGTTACTTAAGGAACTTTTTCACTTTAAATTGAAAATCTAGCTGGATTGACGTCATTTTTGGAATTTTTTTTTTTCACTTAAAATTGCCATTTTTATTTTCACTTTAAGTTGCCATTTTTATTTTCTTTATAAACTTGTAAAAATATATTATGCTTATCATACTTTCACACACATTGCAAAACATACTCTTTAAATTTGGTATTTTACAGGGTACAACAAATCCAGGCCGCTCAATGACTATTTAATGCGTTAAACTGTTTAAATTTCTATTGGTTCATTGTTGTATTTTTATTTCCTAACAATTTTGACTTCTGTTTTGGCCACAGATGTTATTCTTGTTGTATTTTTTGTTTCTGTTTTTAACTGTTTCATTTTTGTTGTTCTTGGTCTTCAGATTGCACAAAAACTGTAGCTTAGTTTTCAACTTTTTGACACAGAAAGAGAGAGAGAGAGAGAGAGAGGGAGGGAGGGAGACACACAAATAGATATATAAAACACGCAAATGGTCATCCTGTGGAATCATTTATTTTCCACTTTGGCCAACACACAGATATACACATTGGGAAATAAAAAGAAAAGTTTTTAGTTAGCTTTTGATGAGGGTCAACTCAACTCAACTCAACGCTGGGCGCACTTTTCCAAGTAGTACCTATATACCCCCAAAAAACAACCTTCCTAAACCCTCACATTTTAGCAATTCTCTTGAAAATATATAGATAAAAAAATTGAGCAAAAAAAAAACATCGTATGACAATAGTTGGGCCATTGTTTTTGACATGACTTTCTATCAAAAACAAATTTGCTCTTCTTTGTTGTGCTACTTTTGTAACTTTCTATATTTGTTTTTATATTTTTTTCTATTTTCACAAATCTAGTCAAACATGTGGCAAATGAAAATCCCAAAGAGCAAGAGGAAACATCATATTATATGTATACATCACAGAAATAGCAATATTTTCATATTCGTAATGCAATTGAAAACTTAAAATAACATTGCAATTGCCTCTAGCAATTACATAGGTGAAACTTTCTGGTAAAAGAGCTAGTATTATTAAAATATAAAATAAAAACAAAATTTCTGTAATAGTTACACTTAAAGCAATTGAAGAGACAAACAACAATTGGTTATTCAAATATTTTAGCTTGCTTTTCAATATATTTATTAACCCACAAAAAAAAATAATCAATTAGAAAAATACACATATTTTTGCTGCTAAAATATAAATCTGTATATTTTAACAAAGTTATCAAGAGTTGTAAATTAAGAAAAATCAATTTATTTATTTTTTAATAATTTAACAATATTCTCTGTTTGTAATTATGATTTACACATTTTATTGAATTGAATTTTCCAGAAATTGTATTATATTTATTTGTGCCCCAAGCTAAGACAGTTTACAACTAAAATTGAGTTTTTTTAATTAGAAGTAGAAATGCCAAATTAATCCTTAGGCTAAAATAAAATATGACTAAATAAAATTGTTTCATTTTACATAAAAATTATTCGAGCTGAAAATACTCAAATAAACTTTATAAATTCTTAGGCCAATCATTTTTAAACACTTTAAAGTTTCAACATATTTTTTAATGCAGTTTTTAGATCATATTAATGACAGTTTGAAGGGTCAACAAAAAGAGAAGCTACAATGAAATCTGTGGCATTGCGGCCAACCGCAGTGGGGCATGCAAACAAAATTATTGTTGCAATAAGCAACAAAAGCAAAAAAAAATAAATAGAATTATAAAATGTGAAAGCCCATAAAATCAATGCAACATATGCACACACACACACATGACAGGGGGCCGGGGGTGGTTAAGCCACACACTCACACACACACACACACACAGAGCGCTATACCAGCTGTCAGCTGCAGCAATTGCAGAGCATTTGGGGCAACGTCAGCGGCAGACGACGATGAAGCTTAAACCAAAACCAAGCCCTGGCAGTCGGACCGCGGTTGCCACGTGCCACACACACACACACACATGCGCGCACCTATGTGTCGCTTTTGCTGTCAGTGCAACGTTGCACGAACGCCTTCAAATGACAGCCTCAAGGCCCGTTAACACACACACACACACACACATTGCCAGTCAATTGTAAAAGTTTGTTAGATTTTCTGAGCAAGCATGACCCTTGCACTGCTTGATTTTGATTTACACTGCTTTATTTTTGATTTAAACTGCTTGATTTTTGATTTACACTGCTTGCTTTGAAAGTATTTCTGTGCGCTCATCTGAGTCCGGGTGCGGTGTGTTCCGAAGTTAGATATAGTTTACTTTAGCATTCTTTCATATTTCTTTTTTTTTATTTTAATGCAACTTTTTTACTTTTCGTATGCCTCTGGGAATTCCACAATTAAATTGATATTAATTATATTAAAATACATTTATATACACGTCATATGAGAAAACAAACTGTGCCATAAAATCAAAATCAAGCTAGAAAATCATTTTAGGGTGTTCTTAATAGATGCCAAGATTTCGACTTTTTTAAATAAAATTTTTTTCATTGAAATTTTGCAGCAAAACCTTTGAATCCTGCAGTGTAAAATTATAAATCATAGTAAAGAAAAACCCTTACTAACTTTGAATAGATTAACATTAACTTAACTTAAACCTTATCTTTACTTACCTTTGTATGTTTAATTAAGACTCAATTTATATATTTTAATTATTTTTTTTAGAAATAAAATTTATAACTTTATTCATTATATTAAATTCATAACTTTCTTAATAAATTTTTATACAAAAATAGTTTAACGATCGCATAATTATATATAACATTATACATTTTATATGTTGCAATTGCAGCTGTAAATTGAATAGATAAAATTCTAAAAAACTTGAAAGGATTTCCAAGTCCTGACCAGTGTGTTGAAGGCACCTCGCACCTGAAAGTAAACACAAAAAATAATTAAATGATTAAAGAATATGTTTTATTTAATTTTCAAATTTCTATTTTTAATTCCACCATACCAGACCTAGAAATTATTTTCCCAGCATTGTCAAAAATCGATAAAAATCAATTTATAATTTATTATATACAATTTTGAAATTTTCAGGAAATTTTCTTTCTGGTTCTCTTAATTTTCAGTTATACTAAAACCCAGTTTGTAATTTACTAAAACATGTTGCAAATGTAAAAGTAGCCAAAATAAATGCAGCTGAAGTTACTTAAACCAAAAATTTAATTCATTCCTTAGTTGGCTTGAAAGTAAATTAACTTTTAGCTCAGTTTCGCTGTATTTTTTGTTAGGTTTTCACACAAATACTTCAAAATGTTAACCGTCAAGTATTTTATTTAGTTTTGTATTGCATTTTTTTCTTCTAGTTGGGCTTCATTTAATTAATAAAATACACTCGAAAGGGAAGATATTTTTGGAGGCTGAACACAACTAAATTGCACAGAAATGATTGAAAAATTTTTCGAAATCCATTGAGAGGATTGAGGCTTGAATGTTAGATAAATAAATATCAAAGGGGTGATTGCATATTCAAAGCATGTCTAGTCTACAGTTTTTTTGTAATATAAACACAAAGTTTGTATATGCATGAATAAGTGCTTTTAAATAAAAGATGCATTTTATTTGCAGCCAAAAATGTAACAAAATAGTGCAAAAAGAAACCATAGAACCGATTGCACAACAACATTATCAAAAATAAAAACAACAAAAACAATAAGTTATTCAAACAAACAACGCATTTTAAAATTCGTGTTGAGTTGCGACAAGAAGTCCATCAAATGTACACAAAATAGTGGGTAAATTCAAAAAGTTGTGACTTTAAAATATTTATATTTATTAATATTAATAATGAAACTGAGAACTATTTTTAAAATAAATTTTTGGATTGTTTAACAATCATCTACAGACACAATTTATATTGTAACTGTAGCTCTTAGATTTGCATTTTATTTTAATTTTTTATAGATTTTAACTTACATTTTTTTTATTAAATTAAAAATTATTTTTCGAATAGCACAAATGATTATTTAAATTGAATCAGTCCCTTAAAATAAATAAATAAATAATTCCAACATTTTTATGATCAAATTAATTCTTTGTGATCTACTGAATGCAACTGTAAGCTTAAAATACTAAAACAAATTTATATAATTAATTAAATGTAAATGTAAAAATTTAATATAATTTCATGGTCTATTTCTAAAAAAATCCACTTTAATCACGATTTAAAATATACAATGTAAAAATTAAATTTTCTATTAAATTAAAAAGTTATATTTCGAATAATATATATGCTTAATTTAATTAATTCAGTTCCTTAATAAATAGTTCCAACATTTCTATGTTCAAATTAATTCTTTTGTGAACTACTGAATGCAAATGTAAGCTTCAAATATTAAAACAAATTTATATTATAAATTTAATTATTTAAAAGTAAATGTAAAAATTTAAAATATTTTCAGGGCCTAAAAAAACCAATTTTTATTACAAATAAAAATATAAAATGTAAAAATTAAAATTTTTTGTATATTTTTTTCTTTACTACATAAAATTTACATCTGCTTTATATTGCTCTACATCGCTTGCCAGCTTTAGAGTTATAGGTTATCTATTTATTAATGAACTTAGATTGTCTCATTTATTTTTTTTGGGTATTTTCTGAAATATAAATCACCTAAGCGTTTTAGATACTGTGATTTTATTAAATTTTATATATTTTTTATATTTTTTATATTTTTTATTTTAATTTTTTTTTTATTTTTCTATTTTGTTTTCTATTTTCTGTAGACTTTATGTATGCACTCAAGGGTCACTTCAATCTTCCTTTTATATATTTATAAGTCATAACTTTTTGTTAAGCCCTCGCTCAGTCAGCAGCTACAATTGCATTTTTTTTTGCTTTTTGTTTCATTTGCTTAAATTTTGTTTATCGTAGAGCCAACAAACCATTGAGATACCATGTAAAATCTTTCCCATTGCCCACAAATTTCCCTATTTCCTGTGCACCCCAGCAGGTTCTTCCCCTTTCCAGAATACCAATAGATTGAATAGAATGGAATGGGATAGGACAAGTGGAAAACAAACCGAAACGAGCCAAGTGAATGCAATGCGAATTGCAGTCGAACAACGGATGGATTTGCTCAACTGAATATTGAGTACGAGTATTCTATTCTATGCTATTCTATTCTATTCGACAATATAGAAAACCAAAAATGTTGTTTTATACTATTTACAATCTTGTATCTATCTCTCTCTCTCTCTCTTGCTCCCTCTCCATTTGTGTCAGGTAAGCAAACAAGAAAAAATATAGAAAAGTAAGGGGAGGTAAAAAAAAAACGAAAAAAGAGTGAAAAACAGAAATCGAATTATACAGCTCAGTGATTTTTCGGTTTTGGTGTTTGGCTGCCTGTTACTCCTGTAGTACTTGCCTCCCAATCCGTTTGCTCGCCTCACTTTGATGTGGCATGCTACAGCTAAAAATCACAGCAGCATCCACAATAAATCCATGACAGTTGACTGGCAAAAAGTGCGGGATGGAGGTGGGAATGGGTTGTTGAAACTGGTCTGAAGACCTCATATGGACACGTGGCAGCTGGAAAAATTTTTAGAAGCCACATGAAAAGTGGGTGAACTGACAGGGGGGGAGTTACGGGTTTAAGGTGTGGTGCGACTATTGATGGCTTTACGAGTAAATAATGTATAAACAGCTGCTTATCCGCGCTGTATGGCGTCGAGCGGGTTTTTCAGGGGGGGAGGGAGTATTGACATTGATTTTCGATTAGACGCCGGTAATGTGACATTCTGAGACGCTTGCCTTTTTAATACTCTATTTGCAAGAGAGACTGAGAGTATGATGGGCAAGATTTAAAAATAAATATTAAAGCATTCAAGTTTTGCAGTCTTCATATAGAGTTTAATTATTATTTTTTAGTTACTTAGAATTTAGAAATAATCAATTTCTTTTCTCGAAAAAAAAATATATATATATACTACATTTTAATTAGGGACCAAGACTGCTATAATTTTTAAAATAAAAGTACTAAAATGAAAATTATTTGCTGATTTTAAGCAAAAAATTTCGTTCAAAAAAAAAAATAATAATCAAAAAATATTAAAAGTTTTAAAAAATAATTCAATTTTATTTGATATTTAAAAATTAAAATATAGTTCATATTTTCAGTTTGTATTATAAACAAACTGAAAATAAGATATTTTTTAATTTTTATAAATAAATAAATAAAATTTTTTTTAAAATTAAAGTTATAAAATAAAAAATTATTTGTTATCAAAAAAATAAAAAAATTAAAAAAAATAATTAAATTTCATTTGATATTTAAAAATTAAAATATGAGTCTAAAAATAATAGTTTTTTTTTCACTTTTTAAACTAAAAATAGAACTAATTTTTTAATTTTTATAAAAATTTAATTTCTGTATAAAAATTTAAAATGAAAACTAAATATAAAAATTTAAATAAATATTTTTATGATCGGCTAGTGTATTAATATGATACCTTTCCAAACTGAAGTCCTTTGTTGACTATAAAACTCTTTTAATTTTAATAAATATAAAAATTATACCTTTCTTATCCATCAAATGTCCTTTTTACTGGCATGGAGTCATATTTTAAGGATCCTTTTGCAGCTGGAGTAAGCAAATTTGTCATGGGAAATTCTACGGACCGAGCATCTCGTTGAAAAATTATTTATATTTATTCTAAAAATTTCCCTTTAAGACCAGATATTAGATCGGGCCAATATTTTTTATAACCAAGCCCGCATCCACAAATGCTCGAAAAATTCCCAGATTGTACACAGAGTATACCACAGTCGGGTTATTTTAACTAAAACCCAACTTGTTATTACTTAGCAGCTTTAAATTGCTCTACGGCGCCGGCATATGAAGTGTTTATGGAAATGCGACCTAACTTGACTTTGAGATTAGCAGCAGGCATTGCCACGCCCACACCAACCACCCATGCCCTCTGCTGCATATTGCAAAGTGTACAATGGACTGAAGGGGGGGTTTAAAAAATTCAATCAGGGCAACTTTTCGATAAGCTGGCAAAGGCAACAACCAAAACATTGAGCAAAGAGACGCAACGAGTGAAAATGTACAGGAAAATGCCAGAGAAAATGCTGGAGAAAAGCGCCTTAAACTTTCAACATCGCGTAAAATGAATTCTGTACGATGGCTTTTCACTGGACTTGGACTTGGGCTTGGTCTTGGGCTACAACTTGGATTTGCAACAACTTTGGCAAAGAGCTTTGACAGCCAGAGGGAACGTGGCATTGCAATAACATTGGATCGGGTATCGCATTGAGCCAACTTAATAAGTTGAAGCCTTAGCAGTTATGAAGTTCGCACTTTGCTTTAATGTCGTTGACATTATTTGAAATGAAATTTCATAAAGTCAACTCACTTGTTACATTTTATACTACTATACGGCTTGAACACTTCAACTTTAGTTTTTTTCTATTTTTAGATATATATTTATTTTTTCCTTTAATAGATTTTCTATTTCTAGACTTTTTTCTTTCGGTTATTTAATATTCAAAGAATTGTTATACACATAAATTTCATATTAATTGTGTGCAAATTTCAAAATTTTAAGGGTACAAACATTCTAAAGTCCTCAAATAATTTTTAAAAAATACTTTATACATTACCTAAACTTACCTAAAACGAAATATAGCCAAATTGAGAAAAATTCAGAAAATTTAAATTTAGGCTGCATCTATCCTTCAAGAGCTTGCTGGACTACATCGCAACTTTTAGTATATACAATATATGCCAAAACAAAACTATTGTTGTAAATATTATTATTTTTTCATTTAATATTAATTTTTTTCATTAACTTTTGAATCATAAATTAGCGATATGAGACCATTCTATTAATTTAATAAATACTAGAAAGTATGTAATTGCCTGTATACAATGCGCTCTTTATTTTTTCATTTAATATTAATTTTTTTTATTAACTTTTGAATCATAAATTAGCGATATGAGACCATTCTAGAACACGCCAAAAAATTTGTTTTTTTTTTAACACCCATTAACCATTAAAAATGGGACAAAGAGGGCTTTTAAAAAAAATAAAAAAATCTATTTAAATCTAATCACACTATTAATTCAATAATATTCGTGTCCATTATTAATTAAATGTTTGTAAGATAATAATTATTATTATTATAATTAGACCTCGGACTTTGCATATTTTTTTGATTTTGTTTGTTTTGTTTTTCATCAGATTGGTAACAAAATTTTGATGAAAAAAATATACCAATAATATGTAAAATATATGCAAAATCCGAGGTCTAATAATAATAATATAATAAAATAAAAATTGCTAGATTTTCGTGTTTCAAAGAGGTAATTTTGGTTTCCAAAATATTTTTTAGAGTTATTAAAGAATTATTTACAATGCTGTGCCAATTAATAAGGGTCAACAATTATTTCGTATATTAATAAAGTAGTTAGATTTAAATTTGATTTTCTCAGTAATTTTTATGAAAAGTGTACATATTTTGATATTAAAATAAAGGTAATCAAATTAACTTTTTAAAAAGTATAAACTGAATGTTCGAATATTGCAACAGTCGAAATTTGTACTATCAAAAAAAAGAAAAAAAAACTGCCCGTGCCAATTAATTCCGGGTTGGGTTGTAGGTGCTAAACTCCCGCAAAAAAGTGTCGTAATTTACAAAATATATTTTTTATTATTTATTTATTTTATATGTTATTATTTATCTTCGTTTCTTTATGTTCTTTGTAAACAAAGACAATCTGGCAGAGGGCAGAGTGCAAGTTAAGAGCTAGTACTATATGATTATAGGATACATAAGATATGACTCAAGGTAGTTGGCCCCCGCAAAGCAGCAGCTGCTGCTGCGGTTTCGGAACAGGAATCCGGACGCCCAGCCGAGAGTCGTGTGCAATTATTTGTATTGGTTAGTGTAGAGTTCAGAAGGGGAAAACTTGGCGAAAAGTTGGCAGGGATTTTCCAACAATTTGCCAAAGAAGCAAAGCGAAAGGATTTCTTGTCATCCTTTATCCTGCTTCCTCTTTTCTCTCTCTTTTTTTTTTTTTGAGCGTAAAGCCTATTATGTCAAACACAATAATCAACAATAAGGAGGGCGACAAGAACGATGACAATGACAACGGGGCGTATGAGCATTGGACGCATGACTGTGTGTGGCCTGGTCGCAAGGACTGGACTGAAAATGACGTGACTGCATATTCAAAAGGACCTTTCGCACTCATATGA
This sequence comes from Hirtodrosophila alboralis, assembly GCA_035043045.1. Lineage (NCBI taxonomy): Eukaryota > Metazoa > Arthropoda > Insecta > Diptera > Drosophilidae > Hirtodrosophila > Hirtodrosophila alboralis. The sequence continues at coordinate 188,367 of JAWNNH010000285.1, read as the reverse complement.
CAAGCAGCACAAGTTGGCCAAGAGTGGCTGGTTTGGGGGTTGAGTGGGAGGTACAGGGTTAATGCGTTTTCATGTTGAGGCTGCTTGATTCCATTGGGGAAATACTGAAAGCCAACAGCTCCTCCTTCGGCTTGGCGGGCGGTCGCAGCAACGCGAGTAAATTTTTGTACTCTGACTGCTGTCATGTGTGTGGGGGGGTAAAGGTGAGGGGGGGCAGTACGCCGGGAAAGGGTCACATGGGCTGGGCAAAGTGTAACAGTGTCATTGGCCTCAAAAACAGCAAACAGCAACCGCTGAGCGTCCAGCGGATGCCAACATAATGCATCAGCAGTTTTGCTTGCATTTATACTCTGTTTTCAGTTGGGTAAAAGGGTATATTGGGATTTGCGCAACGTCTTGCTGTATTAAAATAAATGAGGAGTCCTAGAATGCATCGCTGGAATCAAGGCAGTCAATTATAAAAGCTGAATAAAAGCAGATATTCTTCTAAGACATGTAGAGCCATTTTGTGATTTTGGGATCAAAGACAATATCTTAAATGATTTCATTTTAAATGTATATAAAGCTTGAAGAGTACAACAAAGGACTAAACTCATAAGCAAGACCTAAGAAAATGTATATTTTATTAAGGAAACTATATAGCCTGTTTTGTTTTCACTTTCGGAATGATTTCACGAAAATAAATTTTCTTGTAATTAAAAGCAAATTCGATTCTATATATATATGATATTATATAATATATAATATTATATATATTAAAATTCCCAAAATTTATAAGCAGTGAAAATCAGAACACTTCTGTGACAATGCAAAAGTTAGATTAGTAACACATCTGAATTTTCCTAAAAAACAATTTTCATACTTTTTTACCAGTATCCTTGTAAATGCTTACAGGTTATTCTATGCTTAGAAGACACTCTAATAATTTGTGTTTTTTTTTAATTCTGTAATTTCAAGGAGGAATTCTGATTGCATGCTCTGACATAAAGTAACGCCCTTACCAGAAGAGTAAATACTTATTAAGCTTAATATTAGCAAACAGATTGAAAACAGAGTATAACGCATTCGGGTGCTGTCAATTAACACATTTTTACTTGTTTCTTCCTACATTGTTTCAGCAAATGCAACGTTGCCACAGTGCAAAACAAATGCCAATGGATGTTGCAAACGTGTTCTATGCCAAACTATCTATGTTCAACTCTTTCAACAAGCCGCATTCTTATGTCGCATTTGTTTTATTTATTGCATTAGCTCGAAATATTCAAAGATTTTAACTACTTGCTATGCATATTTGCAGGAAATATGTATATATAAAAATTGTTTAGTAATCTAATTGATTGTAATATATCATGTATTTCTACAGCATTTTATATTAAAAATTGGGGAGCTTTTACACATTTATTATATACATTTAAATCGATCGGCCTTGTAATTTCACATTAACAATTGAATTTAATGATTTAAAAGCTGATCATCAGCACAATTATCATGTCCTGTCAACACAAATTTGCCGTCAGTCATTTGAAAAAAACGAACAATATTTTCGCCGACCGAAATCATTACAATTTGAATCATTTATAATGATAATCAATATAATTATTAATATAAATATTCCTAAAATGCCACTTAACTGCTTTAAACTTGTTTAAAGACTAAAATCATTTAAGTAAATATTTAATAAATCATTCCACAATTTTTAAGAAAATCGAATTGTAGACCAACTGTGATTGCACGGATGCATAGATATACATATGTGCATAACTACTCAGCTCTGTGGAATGCATTCAGTATGACCTAATTAATTGGCATTCACATATGTTTCTGTAGGGGATTAGAGCGCAATACTTGTTCAAAGGGTTTGTGTACTTGTATCGCTTAAGGGTTGCATAAGGTGCCAAAGGGATGAGAATCATGAAGGAGGAGAAGGATGAAAAAAAAAACGCAGAGTACAAGAGCCAACAGGCAACTGTTTGCTTTTGATGGCTGTCGAGAGCATGCAAATTGCCATTCAAAAGATGCAGAACATGTGCCCGTGTCTCCCTCCCCCTTCAGCATACAAACCTGTTTCATTGCAACCTCCATTTTGCTTCTATTTTTTATTGCGTCCTGTTACCGCGCGCAATCATTTTGATTTGTATGCGCGTAACGATTTGGGGCAGCTTTTTTTTTTTGGTTGCAACTTCTCAGATGTTGTCCAAACGTTTTTATTCAAATGGCAAACAGGACAGTAGCATTAAAGGAGCATCTCCGACCACAGCAAACACCCGCTACAACGCTTGAGGATTCCTCCTTTTGCCTTGCCGCCCTAAGCTGCCCCAAGGTCGCGACCAACCACTTTGAGCTTTGGAATTTTGAAACGACCAAAAAAAAAAATGTGACATCTTTTTTTTTTGAGACTTCAGGTTGCAGAAAAAACTTTTGGAAACTAGCAAAATTGCAGTGCAGGCGCGAATTTTGCCCCAATTTGCATACGTTTGATGAGTTGAACGTGCCAAGGCTCGTTTACTTACAGTTTAAAATTCAATGCGAAACGACAGTCAGAAGGTCCAGCATCCTTGACATCCTGAGATCTATACATGTTCTTCACAAATTGCCAAAAAAGCTCTGCAAGAAATCGAAGAATTTGATGGATCAGTAAGGGATTTATGAGGACTTTGAGAAAATAAAATTATTAATTGTTATGATTTTTTGGTGACCTTAGTTTGTTAGGAGATGAGTTTAGTCGGCTCGAGGTTTGACCCCAAAATTATTAATTAAATATATTTTCCGCAAATTTTAAAGTTAATTCATATGTAAAGTCGGGCGTTGATTCAGAAAAAATATATGAACTAATTTTTAATGATGCTCTAGGCTGACTGACGTCCTTAAAAGTATATTTAAAATTTTCCAGATTTTTAAAATAATCATAAACGCAAGTAATGGAGAGTTTTACACAAAAAAACGAAAGTTACAAAAATTCTCTTGATATTTGTAGAAGAATTTTTATACAATTTGTTTTTTTAATTTTTTAGTTAATTGGTAAAACTAAATTTTTTATTTAATTCATAAAATTACATATCTATAGAGTGTTAAAAAAAAAAAAAATTCGAAATATCTGAAAAAAATTGCTGGAAAATAGTTTATTTTAATATAGGCATTTTTTAGATGCAATATTTCTAATTTATTTCTCAACAGCGTTTAATCGTTCAATCGAATTTAATAATATTATTTGACTTATAGATTTGATTATTTAAAAATTGTTTAAAAAAGGTGAACAACTTTTCTATTATTGAACATAAAATAATTATATAGTGTTAACTTTTTGTGAAGTCGAACTTCTTTTCGACTAATTCAAAAACTGCCTCAAAAAATGTTATTTTTATTTATTGTTTGAAATAAGCGATTTACTTAACAAAATTATTTTCTAATATTTTCATTTGCTTACGCAGCGTTTATTTAATAAAAATCGCTAACCATTATTTTCTTGATGTAAACAATATAAATAAAATATATGAGTTTTTTTTAGAGCCTTTTATAATATTCAAAGAATAACCAATATATTTTTTTAAGCAACTTAATATTTATTTAATGTCATTTATTTTGTCGCTGGAAAATAAAAAATATATTAGCAAAAACGGCTTTTGTATAGGTATGTTATTTATGTATTTTTTTTTTATTTATTATTGTAAAGTGAAGCTGGTGGAACCATCCAAGTCAATTTTGTAAACAAAAAGCCATAACTTGGTAATAATGGCTGTAATTCTCAGGTACAGGGTACACCATTTTTTTTAGAAGATTTTAATGTCTTCATTATAATTTTAATTATTGTTTAAGCTCAAATTCATAAGAAAACCCATAATACTGCTACCAAACGCGTTACCTGAAGCATATTTCTATACCAATCCGGAGCTCAGGGAGTCAGAAGACGCTTCGCATGTGACGTCAATAGGCCAAGATGGCAAATTGGCAGCAGGCAACCCACGGTTTCTGTGACAGCTACTGTGCGGCAAGGATAGCTTCTGCTAGACATCCTTCCGTGTGGGCAGCAAAGGATATGCCACAGGGATAACTAATGCAACAGCAAATTGAACAGATGGTAGCTAAAAAGCCAACAACAATAGGAAGTTGAGACAAGAGCCCAGGAAACACAAGGAATCATCTACGTAATCATTTTAGAAGCAGCTGAATCAGCGATCCCAAACTCCAGTTACAGTAACTACAGGCTGGAAGGGATGAGAACGCGTTAGAGATGAGCTCGCATTACCAAGTTACGACAACAACAACCTGTGGCACACCTGTACTATTAATTAAAATGATTAATTGTCCGGATCGGCCTAAAGCACCAGACTTGTAAGTCCTGCTGCTCAACTTAACTTCCACTCAACTCAACTCTTAACTCTCCCTCTCATACCAAATCAATTCAACTCGTTTCGGATCGTCTTTCCTGCCACATGCAACTTGAGCTGCTCAAATTCAAGGCATGTTTTTTTTGTTGTATTCCTTATACCCTGTAACTAGAAAATTATCAAAAGGGTTTTTATAGATTTAAATTTATCTAACAGGCGGGGTAAAATATTTTAAAGGGTATAAATTATATTTATTTTTGATCAGTCTCCACAATTAAACTGAGAGACTTTGAAAAACTCAAAATGTTCTTCAAAAATATATAATTTTTTTTCCATTTGTTTTTTTATTGGCTAAAAATATTTTATAATCATCGATTTTAATGTATAGCTGGGATTCCTAATATACATACATTCAAATTATTTTTATATTTTTATAACGATTGAATAATAAATATTAAAGTTATTTAAGAAAATAAATACAATTTTTTAAACCACCGAAAATAAGTTCTACAATCGTCTCCTGCAGTATTTTGTTTGATTTAAATGTTTTATATGTAAATACGAAAGTTATATTATAGGAATTTAAGATTGACTTCTGGTTATCTGCTTCCCAAGTAGAAAAATTTAAACATTTTATTTGTGTTAAGATGTAGCATCTATAATTACAAAACTAGACAAGGGTGAATTTAATACAGAAACTATGAAACGCTTTTCCCTAGAGCACAATAAGAACTATAAATTAAATTCGCCCCAAGTTTATTTGTTACACTTGGTCGATTGCTTCAATTATTGTTAAATGCAGCCGCAAAAAAAAAATGTTGCTGCAAGAACTTATTTGCCACAATTCTCGAGAGCAAAGTGTTAATACTTTAAAACTAATGAAAATGTGTAAAAACAAATATATTTAAGTAGTGAATTGGAATTTAAAAAAAATTTAGCTACAACTGCAATTCAATAGAGTATATAAATATGTTGTATAATTTGGATTATGAAAATTGTTAAGAACTTACTCAATTTATTCATATTGAATTTTCTTTAGACTCTTCGAGACTTTCAGAGCTAGACCCATACAAATTTATTGTTTTTAAGGAACAAGGTTCTAGTTTCTTTAATATTTCTTATACTCTTCCCTACAAATACATCACATAACATAATTTAACACTATTTGCAACTAACAAACCTCTTTCTACAATCGTAAAGATCAATCTGTCTGTCTTTATATATTTTTTGCTGAATATAATATTTTATATAATTTATTTACATATTAATATTCATATAAATAAAACCGATTTCTGAAGGTTTGATAAAACAAATATAAATTTAAAAAATAAAAAATAAAAGATAAAAGAATCTACAAGCAGGGACCAAAAATAAATAATAATTAAAAAAATTGAATATAAGATAAAGGGTAATTTGCCTTTTAATTACGCCAAATTGTTTATATTTTTAGGATCTTTGCGAATTACCAAAAAATTCATTTCAGTTACAAAAAAATTAGAATTAATTCTTATTATTGATTTTTATTATAATTCAATAATAATGAATATATCTAATTTATATTTATTTATTTTTTATTTATTTATTTTGTGCTTAATTTCCCTTAATATGTTACATTCATTAAAGCTTTATATCTTATCAATTTATGCAAAGTTAAGAATTTTTTTTACAACTGAAATATTTGATAATGTTTTTTGTTTTTTTTTTTTTTTAAGTTGGTTACGTTTATTTACAATAGTTATCTTTTACAAGGAAAAATGTGGAAGAAAAACCTTGATTTGATTACTGATATTAATCTTGTCAATTAAATCTAACTTTTAATTTTTTCCAACTATTAAAACAGTTATTTAAGACTTTTTCGACTCAAAGGTTCATAGACATCTTAATAATATTCTTTGTTTACTAAAAATTTAATAATAAATTAAATTTCATTTTAGATCATACAAGTCTTTAGAATTTATGTAAAAAATTATTCACTTAGTGTACACACAATATAGAACAACTGAAGAGGAGTATCTTCAAGTCGAGCACTTTTAACTAAAGTATGCTAACTTATTGTTCATTCAGTGCTTTCTACACGGCATAAATATTGTTAAGGTGCCGAGGCGTTAGTCCTTCGTCCACCCAGTCACTTTTTGTTCTCCTGCTTCACTTTTGTGCTCTGATTAATTGTCGATTTGTTGGCGCACTTGGTGTTGTTGCTCTTGTTATTGTTGCTGTTGCTGTTGTTGTTGCTTTTGTTTTTGTTTTTGTTGCTTTTACACACATCTGCACACTCCATTGTCACTGTGAAAGTCAACGGCTCTTTGGTAATTGCCTCACCGTTGTAACTTTGCTTGTTGTTCTAATCGATTTCCAGCTACACACACAGCCTGCCCCAGATCCACACCTGAGTTCACACACATACACACACACTGACACACATACACCCCCCCATTTATCATATCCCCCATCCTTTATACCCATTCATTGCCCAGTTCCAGGCCATTGCTGCTGTTGTTTTGTTGCTATTGTTGTGCACAGTTTGAAATTTATAGTAGGTTTGCAATAATACCTAAGCTATTTTATGCATAATTAGTTTTCCAACGTTATACAGTAAATGCCATTAATTAAGTTTTCCTCGTTTTCCAAACAGTCAACGGTTTTACAGCGAACTTAAAGTGAAATTATTGTACAAAAATAAATTAGAGAAAGTTGCATTTCCAGTTTTACGGGGTATAAATTGATGTAAAGAGTATTTGTTGCATCAAATCTTTAAAGGAATTCTTCAGAATCACTGTATTTTTAATTTGTTGGTGTGAGTTTCAAAAATGTGGAATAAATGACTTTTTTTTATTGAGTGTCTGAAAATGTGAAAAATTGGAATTGCAGCTCTTAAATTTTTTTAAATATATAAAAAATTATGAGTTAAGAATTAAATATTGAGTTTTATCAATTTAATTGGCAAAAACTATCATTTTTTGACCTAAAAAAAAATAATTACGATTTTATAATTGAATATTAATGATAATAATAATAACTTTAATTTTTTAACTTTTATTATAAAAATGTGATATTACCCAAACCAAGCATACTGCTCAACTGGCGCAAAAAAAAATATAAATAAATGTGAAAGAATAAAGAAAAAATAAATATAAAATTTAGAAACAATTTAAAAACATAAATTAGACAATTGTGACTTTAAACAAACATAAATAATACCAATAAATAAATATAATAAATAGTATTTCATTTTAGTTTAAAATGAATTTATATGAAAAACATTTCCTTGCACATTTTTATTGCCACTTTCCGCCAAAAAAAAATTATATAAAAAATATACATAAACAATTCAAACTGAAACTTTAAAATAACAATAAATTGCTGTGTATATTAAAATCGACGTTATGTAAACAAAATTCTTAATATTCACTTAACTTTATGAAATTGCCATTCAATATTTGAATTGATTTTTAGCTTGCCATACTTCAATAAATCATACAAAAGTAATTTTTGTTTACTTTAATCTTAACTGCCCCTTGGGCTGTAGTGTTAGGCCCGTTTGGCCAAACGAGTAAAAGCTCAAAAGTTAACACAACCAAATATAATTTGTTTTATTTTTTATTTTGGTTTTGCCTCTGGCTTTAAATTGAATAACTCTGTTTTGAAAACAAATACAGTTTAAAAGCTAAAAATATAAATTTAATAATAATAAAGAAAACGTCATGTGCATAAATTCAATTATTTTTTTTTTTTGATTTCTAAAGCATATTTATGCCCTTTGTAAAGGGTGTTAAATGTATTTGAGAGTTGGAGTGTACAATTTTTTTAATTTGCCTTAGGCTAAAGAAATTTGGTCAAAAAATCCAACAATTCAGTTTTAAACAATGTTTTTAAAAGTTAAGAAAACTATAATAGATGAAGCATTTTCTATTGATTTCACAAGTCAATATTTTTGTAATTTTAATTTAAAACAAATTTTCGCATATTTATTTGCGCAACAAAATTAAAATTAAAAATTTTACGATTTAAAAATGTTTTTAAAATTTTTTTGATATATGTATGTAAGGAAGAACATATTATAAAAAAAATTTTCTAAAATAGTAAAAATAATTTTTTTTTGCATTTTTGAATATCTATTCTACACAGCAAAAAAATCGGCTAGCTTTGGCGAAATTACGATATTTTTAAATTAAAATATGTATTATATTTAGAATATATTTAAACCTCCGTTTTCAGGTCCAAGTTTCAATATTCCCTTTATATGATCAATTTCAATCAAAATCGAATAACTTTATTATATAGTTAGCATATAAACAATTGTTGAAAAATTGAGCTTTTGTGTAAAAAACTTTTCATCATTCTTGTTGAATAAAAATTCACTTTTTAATTGAAAAACGTATATTTTATTTAACGAAAATATTGTGGCAGGTAACAAATTTTTTAATAAAATTTTTTGTATATTTTTTTTTTTTTGCTGTGTTGATGTCATGCAACTTTTCATGTGCACGAATGCTGGCAATGAAAGGGCTCTGCTCTGAGGCGTGTGTGACTGCCACAAATTGGGTTTACAAATTCACAGCGAGACGTGCACAAGTTATTGGTGGGGCAGCAATAGCAACAGCAACAGCATCTCACCCACTCATATATCCATTTACTTGAACCACCACTCATCTACACTTCAATTTCAATTGGCATTTTGCATTTCTCTGGCATTGCAATGCAAAGCAGCCACAAAAATGTTGTCGAGAGCAAACAAATTCTTATCGGAAGCACACAAAAGCTCAAGGAAAAAAAATAAAACTGAATATGAAAGTGTGTGCAGCAGGTGTGTGTGGGTGTGTGTGTGTGTGTTGCACTTTCAATTTTTTATCCCAAAAGCAACAACGCACAACAAAAATCTTGTTACGCCTCATTTGCAAGGATTTCAAGCAGAGGAGCAAATATTGAAAAGCATTTCTTCGAGGACAACCTGAGGGGTCTTATACCTGATGGTGTGGCGAAAGGACTATTGTATCCTGTGTTGTGTTCTGTTGTGTTGCTTTTCGGCTTAATTTCTGGCGAAGGGTTTCGGGAGGGGAACGGAGGGTGGCACAACTTGTCGCCCCAACGTCAGCGTCAACATTATCGTCTCATCAGCAGAATTTCCGCAGTGCCATTTTTGTGCTTTATCATCGTAACTAGTGAATGAATAGCAATACTTTCTGGAAGAGAAGTGGAGTGGAGTGGCTGAGGGTGGCACACAGGACACAACAACGAAAACATCAACAACAACAACAACAACAACAACATTGGTGGCGGGGCACTTTGTCAGCGACAGCGGCAAAAACAACAATGCCAAGATTCAAGCAGCTTACAAGTGTGGCATGTAGGAGCTGCCGTTATCGTTTGCTTTTCACTCGCAGCCAGAGAGCCAGAACCAAAAGCCAGGACACACAGGACACATACACACACACACAGACAGTAGTTGCAGACAGTAGACAGGAGCTGTAGATATAGCTCCAAACGTGGCCAGAGGCACAAGGCACAGGCGAAGTTGGTTGAATCAGTTGAGAGAAAGCAAATGTGCGGAAGGCACAGTGCAACGAGAACTGACAAAAATCCAATTGAATTTGATAGTACAATCAACGCTCACAAATTAGAGCCTCCAGTAATTAGAATTTTTAGAAATTAGAATTAGCGTTTGTAATACATTTTTCAGTTTATTACTGCATACATATTGACTTATTATTTTTTTAGTGAAGAAATATATTTAATGTAATTGGAGTGAATTTATTTCTTTAATTTTACTTTTATTTATTTATTTATTATTTATTTTTAATTAAAAAATAGCATATATTATGCATTGCACTGGATTGTTACTTTTTGTTTTGTTGTTTTCATTTATAGAATTGACTCAAAAGAAGAGATTTTATGACAGCTTTTTGGAATAAGTTCACTTCATTTTTTTTTATAAACATATACATATAAAAAAAACAAAAATCCATAAATTACACTATTTCAGAAATAAGAATTACCTTAAAACCAAACTGGTTCTAAATTGTGAGCTTCCACTATAATTTCCAACTACATAACTTCTTTAAATTATATAGTATTCTGTTTTAAATTGAAAGGATAGTAGCTTAGGGTTACAGTAACTAGCCCAATACAAAGTCAAATGTGGCTTGAAACGATCTGAAATTTCATAGGAATAATTTCAAAACTTTAAAAAAAAATTTTTGATACAAAAATGAGCTTGGGTGTGATATTAAAATAGGTATAACTTTACGATCAAACAAAGATTTTTTTAATTTATACCAAATAAACCACAAAAAAACTGTGAAAAAATGTTTAATTATATATAAATCTTTCTGCATAAAATATGTGGATAAATTTCTTATTACAAAATATTACAAACATTCAATACCAAGAAATTTAATATTTGCCATCTGTTTTCGAATAACAAGCAAAGTTTATATCATAGACTAGACTGAAATATTTTTATAAAATTATTGTTTGCACCTATTTCACTTTAAAGCACAAAATGAATTAAATTACTATCTCACAAAAGTATTAAAAAAAATATAGCTGAAAGCAAAATATCGCTTGTTTTTCAGTTTTTAATGCAATTTTTTCTTCAACGTATAAGAGCCTGAATTATCATCTTTAAATATGATCATTATATTATGCAAAATTTGTAATTTGTAGGGTTGCAAATTGACTCAACTAATTTAACACCTATTGTTATTCATTTTATATTTCCAAAATTTTTTATAAATATTTTACAAGTTAAATAAACTTTACGTAACGCTCAAATTACCTACATTGATTTCAAATAAATTTTGTGAATTTTTAAAATAATTCTTTAGTTACATTTGATGGTTTTTTTTCTGAATGATATCATTTTCATCTCATTATGCACTGAACTCGTTTCACTGTGCCGTGTCACGAGACTTACCTACACACACCAGCTTATAAACTTTAACACACACACACATACACTAACAGGCACACTCCTGCACGCACTCACAGGACTGTGGTTGGCTTTTGTTGAAGACAATATATCATAGCATCAGGCATCGAGGACACCCTAACGTAAACGTACCATACTCAACAGCCTCATACCTCAGCCCCCCACTGCACCTTGCACCCCCTGCACCTAGCAACATACTTTTTCTTCCCCTCTTCACCTGATATACGCTGGCGTTATGGCTGCCCGCAAACACTTGTACGTTCTGTGGAGCTGCTTGTGCTTATGTAAAGTGAAAATTTTCGATTTTCTATAAAAAAAAAAAATATTGGAGGAGCGAAAAAGTACACCCTGCCCCATCCCTTTCCCGGTTTTATGGTAGAGTAGCTGCGCTTGCTGCCTTACGGGCGTGTGGCCATCAAAAAATTACGTATACGTAACGTTGTATAAGAGTTTTGGGCGTTTGTTGTCGCTGTCCTTTTAATACAGCACATAAATTATTGTAAGACTGCAGATTGGCTCTTTGGCAACATTTTGTAGCACCCTTGTTGTTGTTCGGCATTTTTTTGTTATTTTTTGTTGTTGTTGTAAAACAGCAAATATATCAAATTGTATAAGGTGTGAAACGTTTGACCGTAGGCAAAGCTATTTAAAATGTGCTATGAAAGCTCTTTAAATCGAGTGTCAATTCTGTGGTTTTAATGATATATGTAGGCTATCTGTTGGTCAGTTAAAAATGTTGACAATAAGCTGGGAAATATAGAAGAATTAGTCAGGCTCAGTCAACAAAATTAAATTAAATTCTCTTTGACAAATGCTGTTTTTGAGCTTGTTATCTATTTATTTAAAAATAAATTTGATTGATTTTAATTAACTTAAATTCCTTATTATACATACTCCAATTTCTTTAACTAAATTTATGTAATTGTCGTACAACTTTTTGTTTCCCAATATTTTGAAATTTATTATGTCTGTTACACTTTAATCATCTCTAATTAGGATTACAGTAAAAATATGATTATAATGTGTATACAAGCACATAATTTAATACATTTATCAAGAGCCAGCAGCAGTATGGCCATAACTTTTGTACATTAATCGTTTATTTTGTGATTTGTATACGAAATATATCATGAGAAAAACTTTCTAAAAGCGTTCATATCTCTGATAAATTCATACTACTATTGTGCAACAGAACAACATATTATACCCATACCTGAAACAACGACAAAACACATGAAACAATTTACAACATACACGTGAGAAATGTTTATAGATGGCTATACCCCCCAACCCCTATATATATATATATATATATATATATATATATTTTTTTTTTTTTGCCTTTCCCATCCCTTATCGAACGAGAATTGGCCATTGCTCTTTTTCCAGTTGATAGGAAACAAATTGAAGGGAATGCTGCCATTTAATAAATCATGTTTTGTTTGGCTTGGCTTGACAATAATAACTTGTGCTCATGTGGCAACTGTGGCCATGTGTGTGTGTGTGTGTGTGCGAGTGTGTGTGTGTGTGTGACCACAACAACAATAGCAACAACTTAGGTAGGCACTGCCAGGTTCAGTGTTGGCAGCTGCGTGAAAGTGACCACAGAAGCATCCGCTCTTTGGGGTCAGGCAGAGAAACCAAAAAAAACATAAACTCGCCAGGAACTTTTTGTCCCCCCCCCCCCTCGAAAAGGACATGACAAGAGGAGGGTGACAAAGGGGCGACTGACTTACATAAGTTGCGTTTATTATTTGTTGTGTGTCTGTAAGTTTTGTGCTTGTTTTCTGACCAAAAAAATTTGCCACAAAAAAATAAAAGGACTCAACTGAAGGTGCTCAATTTAAAATTGATAGACTAAGTGATACTGTATATATATAAACATCTTATTAATTAATTTAAAAGTATAATACGTTTGATTATGCGTGTGCTAAATTTCAGTACTATATATTAAATATAAATAATTTTTCAAAAATTTTTTATTCTAAGCAATTACTAAGCGGGAAGAAAATTTGATGAAAATTAAATTTAATTTGATTTCTCAACGGAATCAGTAAAAATAAGTTTATATATCCTGAGTCTTGTGAGCTCAGTCGCTTCTCCATAATTTATAGAGCTATAATTATACTCTGCAGTAAATTTTCAAAAATTCTTGTACCCCCAACATCTGGGAGGCAATAATTCATAAAAAAAATTGGAAGAAAAACAAAAAAAAATAAAAATTAAAAAATAATAAAAATGTTAGACTTTTCAAAAAGTTTCTATCATATTTTCGGCATTCAATGTGATATTGGAATATGGAATAATCCGCATATTCAATACTCTAGAAAGTATTTTCTTTAAAAAGTAGTTGAAAAAAATTCCTGACAAACAGATTTTTTGACATACGAAATGCTGTTGGAATATGGCATAATATCCATATACAACATTTATTCTCTAGATTGTATCCTCACCAAAATCATTTAAAAAAAGTACCTAGTTTTTTACCTCACTCTATCATACCTCATTTTTGTTATTTGCTTATTACAGGGCATTTAGAAATAGAAGAAACTGCACAAAATAACGAGCTACAACTGAAGCTTTTGGCTGAGCACTTTGTGCATAACTTCCCATTTATGCTACTCTACCCTACCCTACACTTAAACAACGACCTTTCCACACCCTTACCGCACCTCCCTGCCATCATCTAGCCCCCCTCTCGTACATATTTCTAACCCCTCAGTACACGGTACAATTGTTTGCTCGTTTCTGTTGTAGTTGTGGCGTCACTTGGCGTCCAGAAGCGCAGCAGTTGACTTCGTCTATGGCAATTGGAATGGAATAGAGTATAGGGTATGGGATCTGTGTCCGGCGTATTGCAGACTGTATGGACTGGTAGGTGGGAAGGGGCGTGTGGTGGCAAGCTTGGTCCAAGTGCTCGTCCTCGGGGGAAATTCCTGTCCATTGTACATGACTTTTGATATTTATGGGTAATTTCGTTTGCGTTTTCAGCATTTCAATGCTCTAGGTAAAAGTCGAATGAGCCTAAGAACAAGTTTCACAAACAGTACAAAACGACAACATAAATCACAATTTTGTTTTTTTAATTTTCTCACACAGAGACCCCAAAGTCTGATTCTGACAATAGACCAAACAATATACTATATATACATATATACAAAAATATGCGATAAGCTAACAGTTCGTTGCCAGTTTTACAATTAGGCAACCTGAAATTTATTATAGTGATTTTTATCACAATATAAATGGCGGCACTTGGCGGCACAATTAATAATTTCCCATTCCCCAAAAAGACTTATAACGTCGACGACAAAATGTCGCCTACAGCTGTAAAAAAAAAATAAAAATAAAAATAAAATATTAAACCCCAGACGAGAGTCCCCATTTACCTTTGTCAACTTGCTGACATATGGAATTTTTAATTCGGACCAAATTTTTCGCTCTTCTCACCTGTCATCGTAGACAAATCCAGCGTTTAATGTGTTTTTAAAATAAAAACAAAAGGCGAACCGACAGCGTCCTGTATAGTCCTTCTGCAAAGACAGAGAGAATAACAAAGGTAAACTGTGAGACAAATGAGGAAAATGTCCAAAAATATTAAAGTTGAGTGTCATAAAAAATATATTCTCAAATTAATTATGGAAGGTTTCAACGCAAAAGCACATAATCCTGCCGCACTCTTTTATACCTAACTTTTGCTTAGACATTTACATTTTTGGGTTTTCAGTTTTTGGTTTGTTTTTTTTTTATTATAATAAAAAAATTAACCATAATTTATATGTTTTAAAGTTGGGGGTTACTAGCTTTTTCAAGCTTTTAGTTCTCTTGTTTGTTAAATGAGTTTTTTTCTTATTTATAAATAAAAAAAACTGATTTTTACAGTTTTCTCTTTAGTATAATTATTTAAAATTAAATAATATTTAAAAACTGTACGTACTTTTAAAAAATTAATCATTTTAAATAAATAAAATATTCAAGAAACCGTTTTAATTTTAAAGAAATCGCAATATTTTTAAATTAAGAGTCAAATTGTTTAAAGAATGTAAAGAGCAACGATCCGTTACAAAATGAAAAATAATGCAAACAAATTAGCAAAAATCACAACAATGTGAATAAAATTTCATAAAAATATATAGAAAACGTTTTTAAAAAAATAAAATAAATAAAAACACCATACAAAAATGCTACCCAAACATGAGCATGAAATAATGAAAGTGAAGAGTAACATTAAAATCGAAAATAAATTAATTTTAGTATGAATTATACTTAAAAATTTAAATAAAAAAAAAGGTGAAGGGCAACGATCAGCAACTAATTGAAAGAAGCCGCATAAAAACACAACGAGTTTGATAACATGGAAGTAAAGAGCAATAAAAAATCGCATTTAAACATAACTTGCATGATATAATGAACGTGAAGAGTAAATAAACATCTAGGGAAATGAAATAAATCGTAAATAAAAGCAGGTTTTTTTCCCTATCAATTAAAGAAAATATATATCTAAAAAAAAATGTACGTGAGGAGCAACAATTAGCAGCCAATTTATAGAAATATCATTATAAACACAACGAGCTTGGTTATATTAAAGTAAAGAGCAATACAAAACTCGCATTCAAACACAAGATTTAATAAAAGTGAAGAGTAGAGATGAACAATAAATGCCAAAAGCCGTAAATAAAAAAACCTACACTATAAAAAAAATAAAGTGAAGAGCATCGATCAGCAAATCATTTACAGAAATTGCATAAAAATAAAAAAAAAACACAAGAAACTGAAAGTAAATAGTAAAGAGCAACGATTGGAAATAAATATCATACAAGCACAGCTTGCAAGATAAATTAAAGGAAAAGCTGATACTAACTAAAGAAAAGTGAAGAGCAACAATTACAACTAAAATAATCGCACACAAAAATAAAACACTAACAAATTCAAAAGGAAGCTAATCAAGACTCTTTTCATAAGCCTGATTACATTTAGTATTCTATAATTAAGCTCATCAATTCAACATTTAATTTTCATAATTTTTCCATTTCAAAATGTTACACAAAAATAGTTTTGGTTAAAATCAGATCAAAAGGTTTGACATAGTACAAGCAAATCAGCAATCAAAACTGTTGAATGCAAACAAACAGCGTAATGCATGTTCATAATGATTATTGACTGAATGTTATGGAATGAATGAATGTTCAGGAGGAGGAGGTGAATATGGCAGGACCTGGACCTAGACCTGGACATGGTACTGAACCTGATCCTGGACGTGTTGAACTGTTGTCATCGTCATCGTTGTATGCACATAATGCGCTGCTTATCGTATCTCATGGCATTCTTCGTTTAATATTAGCCGCAGACATGTTGTGTGTCTCTCTCTCTCTCTCTCATTCTGCCGGAAATTAAACGTTACGAGGACATTTGGAATCGTCTGGCCTGCCAGGACACATGGCACATGCATTCACTGTCTCTCTGTGAACATTTGAACGTTGAATCCAAGAGAAATGCCACTTGAAATGCAATCCGCTGTCCCAGTTCCGCTTCAGACTGGCTGCTGCTGCTGCTGCTGGACACTCTGCTTCCTTCAGAGAGTATCCTGAACCAACCCATTGTTGCCCTGTTGTAGCTGTCATCATCACCATCAAGCGCCATTACAAGTAATGAGTGCGGTAGTTTGGGCTCGGTTCAGTGTTCAGTTTGGTTTAACTGTTTGGGTTGGGTTCTTCGTGTTTTCTACCTATATAGTATAACAGCGGTCATCTCGGTCATTCCATTGAAAATTGTTATCTCGCACTGTGCAGACGATTTCCGGTTACCCTTAAACAACCCCTTATACACCCCCTGACACCGCCCAGTTTAATACGACCTGTGTGTGCACAGAAATTAAGTCGCACCGTTTGCAAATGACAATGGCCTCCACACAATGTTCGCCATTCGCCATTTCACATTGCAAATGTTGCTGTCATTTTGTTTGTCTTTCCGCTGCTGCAGTTGAAACTTTTGTTTCATTCACTCTCCCTCCCTCTTTTTTTTTTTGTGGTCATCTTCATTTCAGTTTACGCTAATTAAGTGAATTGTTTTGATCAAAAAGAGTTGCAGAATATGCTCTATGTATATAAAAAACTTTGTTCAAATCAAAAAAGAAAAGTACGAAAATTTTTAAAAATTCAAATAAAAGTGAAGAGCAACGATTTAAATAAAATCAAAGAAACTGTCTACAAGCAAGTGCATAGTTACTTCAAATCTGTTTATTAGAGATAATTAGGGATAAATTTGCTAAAATCTCAAGAAAGATTGTTCATTTTATATTTATTTTAGCGTAAGTTTAAGATTTTTATACAATGCCCCCCGGCTGGTAGAAAAGTAGAATTCATGGTGGTAAGCTGGCTACGCCCTTGCCTACAAGCATCACAGATGAAGAATTAGAAAATTATTTAAAAAAAAAACCTTTTATTATTTACCCATAATTTATTGCATTAAAATTTTAACTCATTTAAAACTGAAGCGCATTAATCCTAATTAAATAAAATAAAATTAATTAATAGAAATATAAAAAATAAGTGTTGACAAATATATTGCGAGTATAAATAAAAAATTTATTAAAAATCCCTTAATATTCCCCAATTTAAATTTCCATTTTTAGATTACTAAAGTAAAGAGCAATTATCATAATAATATTTAAAAAAAATGCATTCAAACAGAGCTGATATCAGATTCAAGAAATAAAAGTTGAGAAAATTTATTTCTGTATTTAAAATTCTTAAATTTCGCACATTTTCAATTTTTAAGTTTAAGACTACTTTCAATGAAATTAAATAAAATTAAATAATTAAAAGTAAAGAGCAATGACCCTAAAAAAAAGTCAGATAATTGCATATAAACTGAGCTAAAATGGAAATAAAGAAATTAGCTTTATCAACAATATATTTGTTGATTTGGAATTTTTGTATTTTTTCCATTTCCGATTTCTATCGATTTCTTGAGAATCTGAGCTCGAATTTTAGCACAGTTAAATATATTTAAATTATAATGATTGATAAGTTTCAATACATATCTTTTAACATTTCTTCAAACTTGTAAATTTCTAGCTACTTATTTTGTATTATTATTTTACTTTACTTTAAAAATTATGAACCTCTTTAGTTCTGCCTATTTAATTCTATTCGGACCGTATCAGAGTTTTTGTCAATATCTCATTTCGAACATTTATATCTTGCGGCTGATTATAACAACATTTTCATCAAGAGTAAAGCTTCAATAATAATCATATAATATTGCCAATAACTATACTTGTTTGGTCAGTAACTAAAATAACGAAGCATCAACTCGCTTCATCCTGGCAAATTAGCTCACATTCAATACTCGTTCTGTATAAAGTCCTTTCTCCCACAACATCCACAAACACACACATTCCACACACACTTACCAAACCCTCTAGTCAACCCCAACCCTTACCCAAATGAATAGATTGTATATCGTTTCGCTTTCACTTCCTCTCAATCTCACACAATTTTCCTTAGTATCTTTGGCTGAAATGACGCTGCTAATGAGCTCTAATAACGATAATATTGCGCTACTATATAATAATATATATATATATTTATAGATACGTGTAGGGTTCTATAAATAGTCGTCTTTGTGGCAAATTTGTTGTATTAAAGTTGTTCCATGTGTACTTTGTTGAATTGCAAAAAAATTCATAGTTTTTTTTTCTGAACTTTTAGGTTGAAGTATTTTTATTTTAAGCAAAATATTAATTTAGGCATGTTTCTGTTTAGAAGTAATTTTTTTTAAAGGGTTTTTCAGGGATCGTAACTGTTATATTTTATATTAAAAAAAATTACTTGTAGTTAATTATTTCTAAACTATTTTCAACTGCTAATAAAAAAAGATTTATTAAAAATTTCAAGAAATAATTTTATTTTTGAGGAATATAATATACAAATTATCTCGTAAAAGGGACATCAAATAAGCTTAAAAAATTGCTTTTAATTTTTATGCGAAAAAATATTAATCTACAATGGCAGCTAATTAATATTTTTAAATAAAATAAAAATCTAATAAATATTTTTTTAAAGTGAACAAATTTATAAATAATAAAATTCAAAATGTTGGTTTTCTAATATAAAATTTCTATCCTTTCACTTAACTTAAGATTGCTTTTATTTTATTAATTTTATGGGATTTATAACTACCATATAAAGACTATAAATGAACAATAAAGATGTAATATATTTGCTGTTATTTAATAATTTCATTTTTTTTTAAATATTGTTGTCAATTCTTTTAAAATGAAGCTGAAGAAAACAACAATCCAAAATTTGCTAGACTATAGAAATAAATACAGTATGAAAAACTCTTTTGCCTGACACTTTTCTATGTGAAAAATCTTTAAACTTTTATAAACTAATGCATATTTATAAATTTAAACCAAAAATTCCTTTTAAAATATATGCATTATAATATTATTCACCTTAAGCCTTATAACAATATTGAACTTTATTTATGCAAATCATATAAATTATGTTCAAAACCTTTGGGGGAGTTTAAATATGCGCATTTTAGATTCAAGTCTTAGACACTTAGAAATTTTAGCTCAAAACAGACAATTTCTAGCCTAACCATCGCACTTTAATGCCATTGGCTTAAACATTTATTGATTTTTGTGTGGTACATATTTATAGAAAGGCTAAAAAGGATAACAAACTGTTGGCTTTAATTAGCAGTTGCTTTTGGCTAAAAGTTTAATAAAAAAATAAAATAAAATTCTATACCTTTTGGCCTTTTACCTATGGCAAGCAATTAATTTCGATTGTTGAAAATGCAAAAATGTAGAAAATCTTCCATCTCTCGTATTAATCAAATGGCGCCAAAGGACTTTACTTGAGGCGTCTGCAAAGGCCTTGAGCCTGACACTGTTGACGGCGACATAAAATACTTTGCTAATTTTCCAAAAGAGACTCAGACAGGAGGCCTCACACATGTCCCTGATTCTGTATCCTGTGTGTACATACGAGTATATATATTTTTTGAATTTTCGACAGCATACGGTTGAAAAGTCAAAGTGCAATTAGCGCAATGCTGCTACTTTACTAGACCCAACATAAAAAAAAATGGAAAATGTTAAATTTGTACGTATCACTGCAAATATTTACTTTCAATTTCGTATGCAAATGTCGCCGCTCAGGACTCTGTGCCATTAATCACAGTGTATCCTCCTGGTACTCCTGCCTTCACAGGGTTTGTCTTATCGTGCGGAAGAAGCTGCTGAACATCCCTCAGAGGATGACAGAAAAAATAATTACGTTGTCATGTTTACGGCGGACTGAAATTAGCTGAAAGTATCAGAATGTTACCATCTTTTGATGTTGATAGCGCAGAAGCTTTATAATTTATATGAGTAGGAGATTTTTCGAGAAAAAAAATCAACTTTTGACTTGTTGTGACTTTTGTTTTATGAAATCAGCTAAAGAGCATGCTGACCTTATTTATAATACATTTTTTTATATATTTTTTTTGACGGAAATTGTCGCATATAGTTTTTTGTTTGCAATACAGGCACAGAGCACACCTTAAACCGGAAACGGAAACATTATTCCCAAAATGTCAGGCAAAAAAAAAAAAAAATAGCATAACAAAAACCCATTAGACACAATTTTGTTTTCTGGGTCACAGGCGTCAGCACAAAAAGCAGCAGCAGCAGAACAGTTCCAAGCTCCCAAAAGTGAAAACTCACAGAAAAAACCCCAACGTACGTAAAGTAGAAAGAACGGAGAACCAAGTAAACGTAAACCTAAAACAAAACGATGTGGGTGGTTCTCAATGGTGACACATAACCAGACCAGCGAATAGACTCGACTCAACTCAACTGAACTGAACTGGGGAAACCCCCACAAAAACAAGAAAACTGAAAACTGCAACTGACCAGTCACGACTTGTAGTAGAAATGTGGGGGGTTGGTTGGGGTGTAACGATTGCGGAAATCAAGTTGTGTCAACAGCTTAAAAGCCAAAATGTAATAAGCCAGGGAAATGTAATGTAATAAAATATCAAATATAAAATGAAGCTGGCGGGAGAGCATTTGTTGCCATTAAAGTTTGCTGCTTTGAAATTGGAAACACAGCAAAAAGAATGCAGAAAAGAGTCAAGAAATCATATAAAAGTTAAAATGATGTAGCTTGAAATACCCTTTCAAAATAATTATAAACAGATTTGCTTCGAATTATAATTCAAAATCAATTAGCTAAACTGAAATATGACTACAAAATACGATGTAAAATTAGTTGACAAAACTGCAGACCACTGTGAAATGACAATCTTTGAAAAGTGAAGAGCAATAATTGCAATGAAATTTAATGACAAAATAATAGTAAAAAGCATTAATTAAAACCAATTAAGTGTAGGCACAAGAAACAATAAAAGTAAAGAGCAAAAAATCAAAAATATACTACTTTAATATATTTGTACGAAACGAAAGAGGACACACACAAAAAGATGCCGAAAAGAACTAAACATTACTTTTTGCTTCTTTTAATTGCAATTGTAATATACTTTTCCAAAACTGAAATCAGACAATGCTGCTGAGTATATAGATTTCTATAAAGATAGCGCATTTTCTATGCTACTTGCAAAGTGAAGATTTCTTATTTTTCTTTTAAAAACTTGAGGGGGGGCCCCCATAAAAAGCGTTGCTACGAATTTTGTGTAGCCGCAAAATATGCAATATTTTATTATTGTTGCGCCAAACAGTATGCAACACTTTATTTCAGCGCGATGTGCTTCCGTCGCTTCCTGTGCTGTGTGCTTCCACCAAAAAGAGGATTCTATTGCTGTTGCCGCTGCTGCTGCTGTTCCTGGAAGCCATCCAAGTGCCGAGTCCTTTCGCTGTGCCAAAAAAGTATGCTACATAGTTTTTTACATGCTATTTGAATGAGCACAAGCGGATATCATGTCGTTCTTGACTGTATGTTTTGTTTTCTAAAGTAGCATATAAGTGCAATGGAAATCATTTTAAAACACTCGCAAGCAATTCTACTTGACTTTCTATATATATATACAAAATATTATTAGAACAGACGTTTTTCTTGGCGCCAGACTCTGGCATTTTGTCAGAGCTTATGGTTTGAGTTGCAAACGGTTTAAAAACTATAGAGTTGCGGCTAATTAAGCCTGAAAATTGTGTATGTTTATTATAATAATAATGATAATAATGCTAAAAATTTAGTTTGACATTTTTTTTAGTTACTTTACGACTTTATTTCTTGAATAAAATTTGATCTCCAATTTCTAATTTAATATAAACTTCTTAATTCGGAGTAAGTAATGTCATGTAAACAAAATACTTTAATTCAATCTAGTAAAATGATTTTAATCTCTAAATATATTTACATATTTTTATATCTTTATATATTAACTTAGCTTCGTTTTTTAGACATTTAAAAAACGTTAAAAAATGATTTAAAAATTTAGAAAAAAAAGTTTTACTATAGATAATTTTTTTAAAATTCTTTTCAAATACATAAATAAAATTAGGGTCAGCTAATTTTAAATTTTTTCGATACCGTTTTCATTTAAGTAAGTGCTGTTATACACAAAATTAATTAAAAATTATTTTTAAAATTTTAAAAAGGAATTTAGTCCGAGGTTTTGGGGTGTGATTTACATTGGTTTATTGACAACAAAATGTAACGTAAAACATTACAATTAATGTTCTACATTAAACAAATATAAAAAGCTTTTTTATGTCAGCATATTGATTGAAAAATTAAATCAATTGCAATATAAATTATGCAAATTTGTATTAGCCACAACTTTAAACAATATGGCATATCTAATATTAAGTGAATTAAATCATTTGTTGTACTATTATATTTTATGGCAAACTCTTAATTAACCATCAATGGAACATTGAACCAAGGTACAAGCAAATAAACAAAACAAAAATAAAATATAGAAAACTTTTTCTCACCCAGGCCTTTGTGAAAACACAGAGTTAACCGTCCAACCCTTTGAGAGTTCAATAATAAAACAAATTTTGTTAAACAAAAAAAACCACAAAAAGTTGTTGTAAACCAATTTGTGCGGAAAGTTTTCTTTTTTTTTTTGAACTCAGACAGTTTGAAAACAACTTCAGACTTGTTGTTTCTGCCAATCAAAATGGGGTTTTTGACCGATGATTTTTCGAATGGGCTTATCCAAAATTCAGACAAACAGGCACATTCGTGTTGGCGTTAATTTAATGTCTTGCATTGTGTTGCACGCAATGTAAATGCTAATTAAGACCCGTTACTTGCCACATAGCTGAGGCGTGGCAAGTGGCAGAGGGGGAGTAGGTTGTCGTTACTATTTACTTCTTAATTGCGTAAACCAAGCGTTTGATTAGTATTTGCACAGCAATTGACATATTAAACAGTTTCAATCAATAAAAAATTCAAACGGAAGCAAATCGCCTCAAACGCACACTTCAAGTGTGAGTTTTGGCAAATATTTAATGTTAATATTAACTAAATTAAGTTTAAGGGTTATCATTATTATGATTATTATTATTATTAGCAGCAATTTGGTATTGAACGTCTAAATGAGTTCGTTGGCCCCATAAATTGAAGAAGTCAGAAACCTCAATTAGGCTGTCAATCAACGCGCTTTGAGTTGAACGCGACATAATAATAGTCCTATTGATTTTCAATCTTCCCCTAGCACTTACTTCACCCACTCTACCCTGTCTAAATAACCACCCCCTAATGAGCTTGTAGGCGTTGCCTTGACATGGGCACGACCCTTGATCGTCTAATTAGCCAACTGCTTTGGCATTGCCTTCAATTTGATTGCTTTCTTCACGTGAAATTAAAATCAGTTAACAAGCAAAAATTCTCGTATGAGTCATTTGGTATTTTTATTTGTACATATAAAAATAAATAATCTCATTTTATTAGATAAAATTTTATATATATAAAACTTTACACAATTTCAGGCATTTATTTATTGACTTTAAATAATAGTTTTGATTTTTTAAATACAAATTAAGGCATCATAATTAATTTCTCTATATTTCTTACAGTAATAAGAAAAATAAAAGCTTATTTTTGTATTTATTTATTGACTTTAAATAATTGTTTTGATTTTTCAAATACAAATTACGGCATCATAATTAATTTCTCTATATTTTTTACATTAATAACAAAATAAAAGCTTATTTTTATTTAAAATAAAAAGAACCAAGTAATTATTATTTTTAGCTTTTATTTTATATTATATTATGAGCAGAAGTAGTTTTGTAAGTTGTTTTTTAAAAGTATAGAACATATTTTTTGACTAGAAAACTAGAGTAAATTTGAAATTTTTTAAAAATCAAAAACTATATATATTTAGCATTTATTTTATAAAATAAAATTTTCAAATATACGTTCCCAAAAATAAAGTAGTGATCAAAAAAATAGGCCGGACAATCTAGGCTTTTTTTTGAATTGGTAAATTTTTTATTTATTTTTTTTTTACATTGATCGCAGGTTGAAAAAAATGTTTTCTTAGTACCAATATTTTAAAAATTTATTTAAACTAATTTCCAATAAATTTTCTGTACAACAGTGTTTACTTTAATTTAAATTGCTAAAAACAAAAAAGTTATGATTAATGAGAAGCGGTAAAAATTTTTTTTTGGTTGCGTTTCGCGTCTTTTATAACGAAAATAATTTTAAAAAATATTTCAATGTTATTGGTACACTTTAAGTTACTAAATCTAGACATATGCATACTTATTTATTTAGTTGAATTTTTTAATATATATAATAAGAGCATTCAATCTTCGGCACAGCTAAGTAAACTATTGCTTTGCCTGCTTTTTAAAATATAAAATTTTATAATTGTTTAAACACAAAAATGTCATTTTAATGAAACATGAAATGTACTCGTAATGTCATAATTGTAATGTTTGTTAAGAATACTGAAACTGAGAGCAGGCGAGTAGAATTGTTAGACTTTCAATGTATATCAGATGCGTGTACATTCCTGCACATTCATGTTACTTTAATTGTCACTCTTACAAGCTTATACACACACACAAACACACACACACACACACCCACATACAGCACACATTGTGCTGGTGGCAGCATCGTTGTGGCAAGTTGGTAACTTGCTTTGCCAGTTGTAACAAAAAACCAATAATGGCAACTCGAGTTGTACTTGTAGCCACATGCAGCTTCCTTATAAGGGAGGGAGACAGAGTATATGAGGGTGGAGGGTGGAGGGTGGAGGGTGGTTTGGGTTGGGGTAGGCCACGCATGCCCCTTTTATCGATTAGCGCATGTAACTGTTGTTACTCTGTTTCTAGACAGGTAACAAGAGTATGTTGGGTTTTGTGTAGTTTTTAATAAATAAAAATGAAAATTAAATCTTATATATATTGCTAGGTAGAGTTGCGAAATTTGATCCTAATTGAGTCACAAAAATTAACAAAATTTAAATTTCGATAAAGTCTTTAAGTTTTTTTTTTCAAAGACAATTTTCTACTTCGAAAATTATTAAAATGTCTATATCTCCCACATTATTACAGCTACAGTTAGTAAATTTAATATGAGATCTCCTAAAGATGTTTTTCTTTAAAATCCTTTTTAAGTCACAAAATTTGATATGGGAATTACTGATGTTTTTTTTTTGAAAGAATAAATTAAATATACTTTTACTTTTCTCAAAACCTTACCCAAAAATTGCCAAAAATAAATTTAATTACAACTGATGATGCTCTTCTACTAAATTTGTCTGGATAGAGCCTAAAAACTTCGCTTGGCATTCTAAAAAAAAATTGTACATCTATTACCACCTGCCACACCAAAATTTAAGTTATTACTCTATATCTTTCAGAACTTGATAACTAGAGTTATGAAATTTGTTATAGAAACTTCTGAAAACCATCTTGAAAGATTGGATAAAAAAAAAACTCAGGCCACACCTAATCCACGCTCCTCAAGTGAATAAAACATTAAAGACTAGAAATAGCGTATATTTTTGTCTGGTTTCTTTAATTTACAACATTCCTGTTCTACGTATAAGTGTGTGTACACACTATTTACAACAAATGTCACTGCTGTGCCCACTTTCTCCTGCCCCACCCAGTACATAAGCCAATCATGATTGTATCAAGCTGTCTAAAGGTGAGGAGGTAGGTGTTAGAAATGGGTAAGAGGAGATTTTTAGGAGGCGTTGGGTGGTCCTCGTTTTTTTTTTTGTTGGCATGGTGGCACAAAGCAAATGACGCTGCAAATGAAAGCCGGAAACGTTGCCACATTCATTCATTTTACACACAAAAGCCATTAAAACGCTTTGATTCTATTGTTTTGTTTGTCATCATCATCATCATCATCAACAACAACATCAACATTAACATCAGTGCCAAAAAGCCAACAGGACAACAGAATAAGAGGACAAGAGTACAACAACTAGGCAACATCCACAGAGGCAACAGATCCACAAAAAAAGGGGCAACAACATTATGCCACATTCATTTCACTCTTTGCCAAAGGTTAAAGGTTTCAAAGTTTAAATTCACGGTTGAGTTCTTTACGCTCTTTAATTGTTATATTTTTGTAATTTAAAGAAAAATTAAAATGAATCTCGGAAGTTTGAATAACTTTAATAGGGATGAAAGACTTCTTCAATCGACTATAGAATATTAAAATAACTTTAAGAAAAATAAGGTAATACTTCCATTAAATATCATGTAGATTACGTTGAAAGCTTTCTCCGAACTATTAAAAATAATAAAAACAAATGCTTAATAAGTTAAAAAGATATAACACTATTGTAGAATATAATGAAAGAATTTAAAAGACTTGAAAAAATTCTTAAAAAATTTCGTCCAACATTTAATAAAAAATCCTAGAATAATGACAGAAACATAAATTTGATCGTATAATCTTGAAATTTTGAACACATTTATTCAAACTTGATCTTCTCCCTTCCACAAGCTGGTTTTCTTGTTATTGATCTTAAGGCAGCTGAAATACTTATAGAATCATCAATTATCTTGCTGGAAAATAAAAAAATTTCCCCGACATTTTGCCTATTCTATATATTGATCGCTTGTACCTGCTGTGTTACCTCTTCACTTCTACACTAAGAACTTTCACTACAAAAATTTCAATTGTTGTTGTTATTTCTGGTGGTACAATTTTTTTTTTATTTATTGAAAATACTTTTGCAGGAGCAGCGGGTTTTTTTCTCTTTCTTATAAGGTGCAAACAACCCGCTTTCCCCCATACCAGGAAGCGACCACCAAACCGTCGAGACGCGTCCAGCGTTTGGCAAAAAAACGAGTCTTGCGGAAAAATCAACATTGCACAAAACTTTTCAGCATCTCCCACCCATACCACATCACGGCATCAATCCATCACTACTAGAAGTCAACCTGGAACCAGCCAGAATATACCCAGGAACCACCCAGGAACCACCCAGGAACCACCCAAATACCAACCCAGACAACACCCAATTTTCCTTTACAAACGCTTTTTTGTTTTGGCTTAGCGTTGATGATGTATGCACTTTGAAAAGAGTTGAGCAAAGTGGTTTTTCGGGTTTGATGAGCTAACGTCAGCCACCTCCTAACTCAATCCACCAAAAAATATGAGTATAGCCCTTTCTCTCTCTCTCTCTCTCTCTGTGTGTGTGTTTGCATTTCGCTGGCTGCATATTATAAAGTTATTAATGGACTTCAATGGGTTTTCAATTATGCAATTTCTGCGATTTGAATTTGAATGATATTTTGATTGTTTACTTTGCCGGCTGCGGTTCTGGGTTTAGTTTTTGGAAAGTTTTAAAGTGAAATGGTTTTGGTGAGATTATGGAATTAATAAGTGTGTACTTTAAATAAAACCAAAAAATTAAAAAAATATTTAAAGTTACTTAGATTAATAATATAGTTTTTAAAATCCTTCAAGTAGTAAACTTTGTTTTGCGTCAGCTTAAAAAAAAGTTTGCGAAATATGCAAATGTGAAGGTAAAATTTATTGAAACATTTATTTAAGCTTTTTTTATAAAAATATTAATGGAAGTAAACCTTGATTAATTTTACACAAAATAATTTTCAAAATGTTCAAATTCTTAGCCCCTCAAATTTAAAAATATGTATGACAACCCTGTAGTGTTCAGAATGCGTAATTGCTCATTTATGCGTAAGCCAAAAATCAAATTCTGCGCGCAACACAATTAAATAAATTTTAAAAATTATGTTTGCAGTTGGTTTTTTTTTGCAGAAGACGCATCCTATATATTAATAAACTGCTGTTTTAAATAATTTTTTGCAATTCACAATTATCGATCTCACATAAATCTGCCAACTTAATTGGGCAATTAAAACGTACTTAATTGATATAAAATCTTAGAGGACCGACTTTAATATTTTTTTTTCTTTTAAAATATCCGACGGTTTTAACTAGAGATTTTAAAACCAGCCCGACGTCAAATATCTAGAGATTTCTGTATCACCCCTGATCTTGAAAAATACGTAAAGTATTTTTTTTTCAAGAACTGATCGTTCTATACATTTTTTCTATGGCTGCTAGTATATATATGTAATTCGATTCGATCGTTATATATGTATTTCTGAACAAAATTATAAAAATCCCTTTGCAAAAGTAAATAGAAATAGCTGTGCCTGTTCAACTGCGCAATTTTACTCATATTTAATTTACTTGAAAACTACCTGTTATCGCAACTCGATAATTAACTTCGATAACATTATTGAGAAAATACCAAAATATCAAAAAGCTGGTCACACTTTAAATTGCCACAATTGTTGAAGACGTAAATTGATTGACGCTTAAACTTAATATTGTAAAAATGTTGGAATTAACGTATGTTTTAATTGTACTTAAGCAAGTATATATTGTGGCTAAGATAAAGTTTGTATATTTTTTTCAGAAAGCGCATGAAAAGACGTTTCCAAACGTTCCATCGATCGAGTACAACCAAGAAGTCAACACTAGAGACAACAACAGAACATGCGAAGATTTCGGAAATCGAAGAATGTGAAGAAATTAAAGAGGAATCAACAAGCGCTATATCAAATCCTCCATCTAATGTTCCTATTGAAGCAAATGTGGAAGAGAAGTCTGTAGTCAAGCAGCCTTATATTTCTGATTTTGATGTGCTCAGCATTTATACAGATCTATCAAAGTTAAGCGCTATTGAAAGCCATCTAAATATATTATATCGGTATGTTTTACTAAAATTCTATCGACATTTACATATTGATATATATATATTTTTTATAGTCCCTTTACTTGCTTTTTAAGTACCGGCTGTAAGTTTAATCTTGGCGAATTGAATGAACTTCTATCAAAAACACACTATGAACCGGAAAGGCACTCGGCCCTCTGTATACGACGTATTAATCCTCCCGGCTCCTTGAAGGTCTATGAAAATGGTAATATTACCTGTCAGGGATACAGTTACAATACTGCTATATTGGGTGCCCAGAATTTTTTGGACAGCCTTGATTTTTTTGGTTATTCAATTCCGTTTCATAATCTACATGTCAATGTGGTAAATGCTACATTTTGTATGCCATTCCGTATTAATCTGGAAGAACTTTATGATGAATATCAAGCTAATTGCTCATATCGCCGATCGTCGCCATATCTAATCTATAATTTAAGCAATTCACTAACCAAGTTGGCCATATTTGCTGTGGGCTATGTCTACGTCTTGTTAACCCCGCAGCCGAGTAGTGCTCAAGGAGCAATAGCATATATATTGCCCATATTATATCGTCATAGACGTCAAGAGAATTTCTCGAATAAACCCAATGAAAAGGAGTTAAGCATTGGTGACATCAATTTTAAATTGTTGTGGGAAAATAAATTTGAAAAGATGTACCAAAATAATGTGAAATATTTTAAATGAACAAGAACCAGAAACAACATTAACTTTGCTCGAACAATGTTTGTTAAAATCAAAACTTTAGTATTCATGTCTGAACATAAAAACTTTTAATATATATACATACTACATACTACTACTCTATATATATATATAATTTATAGGAGCATGCATATCCGGTATATTCTCATAAATGTCGAAATACAGAGCCCTGAGTGCAGGAAACTTTTGTTGGTTATTTAAATGACAAGAGCCGTTATACAAACACGCACACACACTACACACACCCTACACACAATTTAAATATGTACATGGTTAATTCTATGAGAATATAAATAAAAATTCAGCTGACTAAAAATGTTTAAAACTAAATATATAACATAGAATAAAAAATATTTGCCTGGTTCAATTTTAATTTTTTATAAAATCTTGTTGGAATTAAAATTGTTAAGGTATTATTTTACAATCATACAAAATTTTAATAATTAGCGCTGATATCGAATAATCAGAATTATCATATAACGAATCGTAATCGTAACTTTTGATGTTCTGCAATTGGTAAAGGAATTGATTGTTTGGTTTTGACTTTGAGAGCAAGAGAGAGAGAGGAATAGAAATCATTATTAAATGCTCTGGAAAATTCTTCTACCTTCTTTAAATCGATCATCAAAGGTTTTTTTTTTTTTACAAGTCATTAGCTCCATTTGCATCCACACGGAATGTCAACCAATTTAAGAGGTCGCGGCGCAAAAACACTAAAAATCACTCACAAATTTACAATGTAAATTCGAAACTGCAGCTCATCGAATTCCATGTTTGCATTTTGCAAACTTTTCCCTCCCCCTTCAAGGGTGGACATAAAAATGATGGGCAGCCCTTGTTGAAGGGTTAGGTTTTTGGGAAGGATGATGATGATGGTATGACAAACTGAATCGTATCGAAAATGTGCGAAATGAAATTTGAAACTGTCGTTCGCATTGTTTTCGTTTTCTCTCTCTCTATATTTGTCGCTGTCCATTTTCACAAACGTCTAGCATTTGAATTGTTTTTTTGTCGTCTGCCGTGAAAAACAATTCTGTGTCATATTTGTGTGTGCTTGTAGCATTTGTGTTTGTTTTGCAAACTCAGCTTTTGGAGCTGCCCTCATAGTACGCTCTGAGAATTATCTGGGTCTGTCGCCATATAACGGTTACGATATGTGCGGATAATTTTCAACATTTTTGTTTGCAATTGTTGGCGGTCACATTGAAGCAGCAGCGTTTGTTTGTTTGTACATAAACATTTTTAGGGAACATTTACGGCTTTTCACATGTTTTTGCGCTCTATTTGCGTTGTTGCTTGTGGGCAGTTTGGATTACAAATAAGATTCCCTTTGCTGTGTATGAGTGTGCGAGATTTGCCTTGTTTTTTTTTTTTGTATTTTGGTAAAATTTTCCGTTAATTACAAACGCCGTGCACTCTCGATAAAAACAAAGCGACAGTGCTCTTTTGTGTGTAAATAATCTATCAATATCAATGCTTCATGGTGGAGCAGGTAACACACTTTGACAAAATATACAATTCGCTTAATATTTTAACATTTTTGTAGCAAATATCAGTACATTCAATTTTTTAGTTTTATTTGCAGTATTTTTTTTGCCCATTTCAAAAATTACGCTAACTATGGCAACGCGCTCGATAGTTTTGCGCTTCTTATCGATAGTGCTTGAGTGTGTGCGTGTGTCATGCGTGCAATCGGTCATTGATCAGTCCAAATCGTGCGCAGTCGGTAAAAGCGCTAAATTACTTAGTTCAACTATTAATTTTGTGCAATTAAGCTGTCTGTGTTTATATTCTATTGCTGGTAAGTGAACATTAGTTTTTGCCTAATGCTGCTTTAAGTGCGCATATTAATTGAAGCGCCAGCAAATATGTTTTGTGTTGGCGGGCACGCGTCCCATTTGCTAATGCTTTTAATAAGAAAATTGTACTTTTATATTGCAAAATATTTGTGCTGCAGACAAAATTAACTGATAAAGTGCTCAATGAAATGCCAGAGAAGAATGCTAAAATATGCAGCACGTAATTAATATAAGTTTATACATAGTATAATGCACAAGGATGCCGGTTATGTTTAGGGGGACCATGTGCAGCTGTGCTAGGTGTGTGTGTGTGTGCTGTTGGCGAGAGTGTTGGTGGGGGGGGAATTGCTTAGCTGCTGAGTGACCATGCTATGCTGCTGCACATAAATACGTTTGAGAAGGGCATGCGGGCGAGTAAGGTTAGCAGCTCGGGTGTCTGCGTTTTCATAATTTCTGCAAAACAAAAACCCAAAAAAAAAAATGTATAAAAAGGCAACAAAACATAGAGCAGCAAAATTCCAAAGCAACGGAATTTATGCAGCAAATATTAACTTACCACACACGCATACGCGCACACACATGCAAAAAATTTCTCATGCAAAACGCAGACCAGAAAAATTGTGTAAGTGTGTGGAGCAATGTGACGGCGGGTGTAATAGAGAGAGAGAGAGAAGGTCGCAGCAGCCGCTGCCCAATTTGTGCATGGCCCAGCAAGAAGAAGAACAACTGACAACAAAACTCATTAGCAAAAGCGGCGACCATGACCGAGACGGCGACTGCGACGGCGGCAGCGATGTGCCGTTAGAATGGTGGGCGTGGTGGTGCTAGAGGGCTGCTCTGCTGCTGCTGCTGCCGCTACTGTGCTGGTCAACCAAAAAGCCCGAAAACGCAGCATGCACTTCCGTTTGCTAAAAACTTTTTTGCTATTTTATTCATATTTTAGCAGGCCTGTGCTGCTGTTGCTGCTTCTGTCGCTGTCGCTGCCGCTGCCAATGCCTCTGCTACCATTGCACTTTATCTTTCTGCGGTCGTCTTAGTTGGCGAAATTGTGTGCAACCACGAAAATCTAATAAGCGCGCAAATTTGTTGACATTGCGCAAATGTTTTTTACGAGCAACGCTTGCCCAAGCCATGCCTAATACTAGTAAAAACTTGCATTCTTTCCCCCCTCTAAATTTTTTCCGCCCACACAGCGGCCACGTAAGATGAACATTTTGGTTATTTAGCAATCACAGTGATAACTGTAACTGTTACTTTTAATAATAAGAGACAAAATATTACATATTCAAAAATACAGTGAGCGTTCCATGTTTTAATATATTTTTTTTCTCATTAATTTATAAAATAAATATAAAGGTTTAAAAAAAAATTTTTTTTAGCTGTTATCCAGTTTAGCTTGGTGTTAAGCCAAAAGTGACTGTCACAGTTACACCGATTTCGATTGAGCATCTTTAGTGCTCAACACAAATGTTCATTAAAGAAGGCGAAAGTTGAATTTTAAAACGGAACGAATAAAGCAACTGCAATGACAGACAGACACAAAAAAAAGCGAGAGAGATAGAGAGAGAAAAGAGTGGGGAGAAGAATAAGAATTGCTTCAGAAACTTGACGCTTTTGGCTTTGCTTAGTCGCGCGCGATGTTGCGTAAACTTTTTGGCTTTTGCGCTTTTACAAACAAAATAAAAAAAAGAAGAAGGAGAAACGGTAACGAAAGCTCTCTATAAACTTCAGGTACACACACACACACAGGTAGAGCCAACTGCCAACAACAAAGATAAAGATAATAACAAAGATGGCGTCGCTGCAGTTTACATTTTGTAGTCATAAAGTCGCTGCCGTCAGCTGATACGTCAGAGAGACTTCAGGGAGACAATTTCATTAACCGTTATGGCATTGACGGCCACAGCAATACCTTTAATTTAATCGGTTGCAAGCAGATAAAGCATGTTATGGATAAAGCCTTTATGGGCTCCCCATACACGTCACACAAGAATGACACGCAATGATCAATGATTGCGTTCACCAGCAGCAGCATTTTGCTTGCCATCACTCATCACTTTTGTTTTCTTCTGAAAATGTGCTTTCAATACCGCGCAGCGATTAACGAAATATGGTGGCTGAAAGGTCAAAAAATTACAAACAAAAGAAAACGCAAATTCCATTAAATTATTAAAAAAAAAATATAAAGCATTTAAGTTTTTAATTTATTTATTAAATTTTTATAAAAAAAAAAATTATATATACCATTATGCGTTTTTAAAAAAATTAATATTAAACCGAATTTTCTTGCATTCTGGTTATTTTTATTGCTCTTAGAAATTTTTTGTAGCTTTCTTTGAGAATGATTTTTTCTCGACATTTGGGAAACTGTCTCTAATATTGAGGCATGATTTATTGTTTAATCGACCAGCCACCACATACTCAGGTGTGCTTTTGGAATGTATTACAGCAAATCTTCATTTGCTCTAATACCTGACTTATAATTGAGCAATCAAACAAAAAATATTCTGTTACTTAAATGCTGTAAAATTTAAGGTTTCTTTATTTTACAAAATATTTAAACTTTCATTTTAAACCACTTTTATGAAATCATTAACACATCATGTGTCCTGTTATGTCAACGATCCACTGTCAAGTGTATGGGGCACATATAATGGGCATCACATGGCTGGCAACTGTGCAGTTATTTAATATAATTTATTTTTATTTTTTTTGTGGTTTTAAATTGCATTTCTTGTGAATCTGTGCAATAAAATACGAACGACACATTGTTCTTGTGAGACAGATGACCACAAAATGCGCCGACTTTATCAGTTGTCCTCTCAATTGTCATCTCAAACATTTCCGCAAGGGGAAATGCCAGAGGCGAAACAGGATGAAAAACCATTGCAATGATGCATTAATTTAAGGCAAAGTGCAATAACATGTTATTTTATTTCAATGCTTTATCAATACGAATTTTACTCTTTTCTTTCATTACATGTTGTGTCTGTGTATTATGCTTATTTATATATTTTTTTATTTCAGGATTATGACGCAATTACTACTGGAATGAGATATACGCAGAGCGCAGGAGTTACATTTACTTTGCATTGGATTATTGAGGAAAAATAAATACAAAATACGAATAATTGAAATCCACACACTTTGGCAATTTTCGCGATATAATTAACAATAACTGAAAGTCTGGATGGATAACTTAAGGTGAGTACATATATCTACATACAAATTGTTCAATTTGCCCAAAAATTTGCTCAATAGAAAAAACTCATCCTATGGCTAAACGGATATTTATTCCCAATAAGTAAACAAAGACAAAACTATAAAACACTTTTTTTAATTTAACAAAATTTTTTAAAAATAATTAGTTTTTTTTTGTCAATTTTAAAATTGTGTTCAAAAATAATATTTTTTTTCTCTTCCTTAATTTTCTAAAAAGTGATCTTATAGTTCATAGTTCTTTTCATTCCAACCTAATAAAAGTTCTTTCATATATAAAAATGTGTATAATTTAAGCTTGATCAACCAATCAAATTTCTAATGTCTTAACAAATTTTATAAAAACTTTGCAAGAAGTACAAAAAAGTTTCTATTCCATTTGCAAATCAATTAGTTGATTTGATGAAAATTAAAGGAGAAAAGCAACTAAAAATGAAAGTTAAGTAGAAAATTTTGCTTCCTGCT
This sequence comes from Hirtodrosophila alboralis, assembly GCA_035043045.1. Taxonomy (NCBI): domain Eukaryota; kingdom Metazoa; phylum Arthropoda; class Insecta; order Diptera; family Drosophilidae; genus Hirtodrosophila; species Hirtodrosophila alboralis. The sequence continues at coordinate 152,728 of JAWNNH010000285.1, read as the reverse complement.
GTCAAAAGTCGCAAAAAACTTTCCTCAAGCGAGTTTTCTATGCATTTTATTTAACACCAGGTCAGAGGCCAGAGGCTTTCTGCCGTCACCCCCCCCTAAAACATGGCAAGTATAGTTGTGTTCCGAGTATTCGAGTACTCACATCAATTTTACCAAAAAAAAAAAATAAAAGGAAACAAAAGGAAAATACTAAACTGGGTTAGGGATGCCACACACAAACAACCAACACGATTTCAATTTGCCTAGTTGATAAAAGAAAAAAAAAAACTAAAATTAATTCAGCTAGTTCATAGAATGCCTTAGTTTTTATCTATGTGCACTATGTGGTAAAAATATTTTCACTTTTTAGCTGTGATTCGTTTTCTATGCGCTGTTCTCAATGGCAAAATTAAGTATATTGGGTTAGAAAGTTCAGTTTTATATTTTCTACAAATTTCCCTAAATTTGGATTTTAAAATAAACTTTTAATGTTGAGAAACCTGTGTGCCTTATATACTGATCGCTATAGCTGTTTGGGAATTATGAATGTACAACAAAAAATATCGCCTAAAATTATGCAGCACCTTGCACATCCTTTCGGTGCGGTTTTAATTTTATTATGGTAAAATTAGATCTTGTTTTAAGAACAAAATATAAAAAAAGAAGCTTGATTCTGATTTCTTATTTATTTATTTCTTTTTTGAGAAAATTTTATATATTTACTTAAAGCTAGAGTTGAAATCTATTGATCATTTTCTATTAAAATCATATCTTATCTGCATAGCTAGAGTTACTAAACTTGGTATTCGATAAACAGAGTATATCACTGTTGAGAGCTTTCAACTTTTCATTTCTTGCTTGCTTCTCATACTCCCATATATGCAATATATTCATGTAAAAATAAAGTTGAGTTTTCTTTTGCCTGTGACTGTGCCTGGCACAGAGTTGCACTGAATATGTCTTCGTCTTTAGTTTCCTACTTCCTAGCTGCCTCCTTTCTAGTCCCTTCCCTTCCCGCCACATATGACTTAACTGTACTAAATAGTTTCTCACGTGACTTTTGCACATAAAAAATGGCTTTATTGCTGCACACGTATTCATTAATAGCAGCAGCAATGAACTCACATGTGAATAGAGTATGAGTGTGCCTTAAAGAATGCCCAGCGGAGGGAGGGCGAAGGGGTGTAGTAGGATTACAATTCGCATTCATTGTTGTTGCCTCGCTGCACTCAGAAAATGGTTGCAAGTCGTCGTCTACACAGGAAGTGCATATTAATTGTAAAAATTTGTACCGGGTATTTCTTCGAAAATACTTGGGCTTAACTGCTTAAAAGCTGCACGTTTTAGTTGCAGTTGACTTTCTTAGTTGCAACAACAACAAAAAAAAATGCCAAAAACTTTGTGCAGTTCCTAAAATATATATGTATCATATAACCAACCTTTAAAAGGCTAGTACAGAATATAGTTCCTTCTAGACCGATTTTAAAAGTGTTTTAGTAATCTTTCTAAATCGTATGAATTTAAACAGGAGACAGCAAATTTTTCAAGATCTTTTAGCTTGTATAAAACACAATTTTAGCTACTAAGCAAGACTGTGAAATATAAAAAATCCATCCCATATATTTTTTTTATTTATTTTATTGAATCTAATCCTAGTGTGAAACAAGTAAAAACTTATATTTTATGGCACCAGTCACTACAAAAGCAGCAATATAAATCTGTTATAATTATTACTTATACATTTTTATTTTATCTTATTTTTTTTCTTATGCATTATTAATTTAATTATTTTTAGTTTTTTGTGTGTTTTTAATTAATTTTATTTTATTTTTTTAAATATTTTTTCTTTTATTTGTTTTTTTTTTTACTTTTATTTATTCAGTTCTAATTTAACGCAATTTTTGTGTATATAGAATACATATCATATCTAAATTTAGTTTGTTTCTAATTTTATATGTGAAAAACAATCTTAAACTATAAATATTAAACTCAGACAGGAAATGTAAACATAAAATACAAATTTTGCTAAAGTTTAATTTAAGTAAATCTTTTTTGTTGTTGTTGTTGTGCACATTCTCTCTTACATAACTTGACTTTAGCAAAAAACATTTGCATGAGGATTAAAATTGCAATAGTTCAAGGGTTTTATGGCCACACAATTCAAATATCTATGCTGGTTTGTATATCTTAAATTGCAAAGCCACAAACTAAACGGGATTATTATATATACTACTATACTGAGCTCGTATACCCGTATGCATATAGTACTACATAGTAGAATATAAGTTCAAGAGCACATTCAATGCTCGAGAATTGATTTTTAATAAAAATTGCGAGCTGAATAGCAGAAAATCTGTAAGCATTTTTTTGTTTGTCTATAAAATTAAAAACCAACAACTATTGAAAATACACACACACACGCCACATGTGTGTGGTATGTGTAAAAGGAAGGGAGAGGTTGAGTTTATATATAAACAATGTTGTACTTTTAAATACAATGCACTGAACTAGTACAATTTCTGAAATTCTACAAAATAATTTAATTTAAGAAAAAAATTCGTTATTTTAACCTACAATTTTTCAGACTAGCCCAATCTCTAGCTATGAACTAGACCAGTGGGTGCAGTATGAAGTATGAATTTTAAAAGTATGAATTAAAATCGATCATTTCGATTTTTTCAACAACAAAATTTTTTTCTATAATATTTCTTTAATAGCCCTGATTCGTTTATGCATCAGCCTAGTCCAACTATGCATCAGCCTAGTCCAACTATGCATCAGCCTAGTCCAACTATGCATCAGCCTAGTCCAACTATGCATCAGCCTAGTCCAACTATGCATCAGCCTAGTCCAACTATGCATCATCTTAGCCAAACTACAGGCCCACCTATCAGCAGTCACCCTGTCTATCTATGCATCAGCCTTGCCCAACCTTAAGCCAAGCAATCAGATAAATTTTTTCGTCAACGATCTTTATTGCACCAGCCTTAGCTAGCCCATGCCTAGACCGTGAGAGCTAGGCGTGTACCATGCACTGTAAAAGAGTTAAATGAACGATACACAGCTTCGTTCAATTGAACTAAATCTGAACGTTTTGGTACAACGCTATTCGAATATATTGTGGCATCATCCATTGAGTCGTATTAACATTGTGTGCATTTTCTAGTAGCAGTTGTTAGTTTCATTTGGTTTTTAGATTGCAACGCCAAACAATTTTTACAAATGAATGCATTTGTGTGTTGTATTCGTTTTCATTTTCCTGTTAAAAGAATAAAAAAACACAAACAAATTTTTTAGTTAATTACAGCGTATGGAAGAGAGATGTAAAGAGAACATGCTGCAGCAAGTCTGTGAATGTTTTATTGTTGATTTTCAGCTCAACAACAAAGAAAGGTGGCGAAGGAGGGGGAAAGCTAACAAGCAACAACAACAATGCGCTCAATTGGCTCAAAATGAGTTTTTATGGGATTTGCATACTCTGAATAGGAAAATAAATGCAAACAATTGCAAAAGCATAAGCAGAGCGCCAAGGCACACAGAATCGTCTGCAGTTTTTTTTTTTTTCTCTGGCTCATTCTCGAAAATTTTTATAAAACTCTTTCAAATTGTTTGGCGTTTTGTTGGCTTCAAATTTGCATTTGCATAATTTTCATTTTTTATGATATGCGCCTCATTTTCATTTTTTTCCCCCGGTTTTTCTTAATTGTTCCTTGTTGGAAATGAAAACCTCAAGTTGAGTTCATAAAATGTAAAAACAACACAAGTAATTTAGTTGCAGTGTGAAATTTGTGTGACTTAGAAGATATCCTTCCATATGTAAATATAAAATTAGTGTATGTTTCATTTCTTGAAAAAGTTCCAGGACATCAGATGATGATGGCAGTTCATTGTTTACAAAATTAGGAGTGTTGGGAATTTAGGGAGAGCAGTTTCTTCAACTGTGGAAAGTCTGATATATTTTTATTGGCAAAAGAAACAAAACAAACCTAAAAGCAATATTTTTTGAACAATATCACATATATATTAGTATTCTCAAAACTTAACAAAATTTGACCAAAAAAACATAAAATTTTTGGAGTAAAAAATCTCATAAAATATTTATTTTTCGAATTGAATAAAGTTATAATATAAAATCTATGTTATCGATAAAATTTAATAAAAAAATAAAGTCACATTGAAATTAGTTCACTTTTAATAAAAGTTATGATAATTAAAAATTGTTATAGTAGCATTTTGTATTTTTCCATAATTTGGTCAAAACTAAACCGATTTTTACGCGTAATATCATTTTGACCAAGATTTCTTAACTGCATTAAGTTGAAATTTTATTTCGGAAAATTTTTTTTGTTTTTATTTTTTTTTATAATTCTTTTTGCTTGATTTCTAAGCTAAGACAGAGCACCAGTAAAATTGAATTTTCGAAATTTGTATAATATTTTTAAATGCTAAAAATATACATAGATTTAAATATGAACATATAGACAAAAATCCATTAATTAATTTAGATATTTTTTGAGGGATTTCTGTTGAGAAGAAAAGATTTCTAAGTAAAAAGTCAACCTATTTTTCTAGCTTTCAATTTGATTTAAAAATATTTCATATACTGAAACCTCTTCTTCTTAACCTGCTAAGTTTTGCAAAATATCAAAATACCCTCTGTGCCATTTATGTTTGCAGGGTATTAAAGTACAACAGAAGAGAACATTTAATGCGCCCAATTACTTTGCATACATTACAGCGCGTATGAGAATGTCCGGCGCAGATTTGTGTTGTGGTCTAGTGTTGTGTTGTGTGGGGTGGAGGGGTTGCTAAAGCCTTTGCCAGAGTTGCCGTCTGCCTTTTATGGCGGCTCCTGGCCAACTTCTTTTACATAATAAAAGCGTAAACACGTTTTCACCATTGGCAAAACCGACGCGCCTATTACATTGGCGCCTCTCTAAGTGCTTGCAAAGGGTCCTAGATTGAGCTTGCTTTTACGCAAATAAAATAGCCCCTTTCTGTTTTTTTTTTGGGTAGTTTTATGAATTGTTTCAATGCTCATTTACCGGTTTGGCCTAATGGGTGCATTGCCATTTTCTTCTTCTCGTATTTACTTCTAAGTAGTGTACACGAAATGTTATTTAAAAGGCGCATAAAATATACAAATAAGTTTTATGGCATATCGTGTTGCATGAAATTGCAGAAATACACTTAGTTATTAAAGTATCATTTAGATAGAGTTGCGGTATTTGTTAATTATAAAAATAGGGTGAAAAGTTTGATAAAAGAAAGCTTCTAAAAAACCTTTTTTTAATTATAAATATCACTCACATTTATTGGTGTTAAAATATATATAATATTATATATATAAATATAAATATATATATTAATAATAAAATAACATTTGTATAATAATATTAAAATAAAATTATTGTAAACTTTAAACTTTTTTCCATAACATATAGTCAATCTGTAATTTGCTCGATTTTTAGATTAGCTTTATGCTTAACAATATTTCTACTATAAAATAAACTAGTTTTGTTTAATAAATAAAAATTTATTAAATGAAAAATCTAGTTTATTAATCTTTTTTTTTTTTTTGTTCCACATCTGCATTTCAATGTATTTGTGCAATGAGTATTTTCTATTAAATTGTAACTTTGAAATAATTTTTCTCACTTATTTTCATAAATTGTTTAAACTTTAGTTGCTTAGTAAGGAACACACACATATCTTTCTAATATGCCATTGCCAGAAAGTAACTGAAAATTCGCATTTAGTTTCGCAGCTCGATTCACAATTTTCTCCATGCGCGTTGCACAAAGTACTTCTAGGTTTTTTTTATACACTTTCAAAAAGGGTTTTATTATTTTGTCATAGATAATGTAACGTTTTGTCTGACTCCATAAATTATAAATATTTGTAGAGCTTTTTAGTGCTGAAAATATATATGTTGGAACTGTACTTATCGGATATTATTTTCATGGAAAAAGTCGGTTCATAATAAAGTTGGTTGTTTTTTATAATATCTCAAATCAACTCAACAAATTTAACTCCTATTATATTTAAAACAAATCTTAACAAAACCATCTAACTCTATACTGTAGCTTACATACACTAAATTTGGTGTAAATTCAGTTTTTTGTATTAAAAACTTTTTCTATGAGAGTGTATCTTCGATAACGCAATGATAGCTGTATTTTTCTTGTTATTTTTTTATCTCTTTCGCTTATTTTTTTATACCACTTCACTGTGCAGTGTACACGCATTTTTCTGCATGCCACTGCCTGTGTGTGTGGGTGTGTATGGTGTTTGCGGGGGTGTATAAATACACACACACACACTATCGCAGCCAAAGCAGATTACTAAAGTCGCAACTAACATATTTTTGCACAGTGCGCTGGCAAAAAAAAAGTAAAGAAAAAAAAAATAGAAAAGCGAACCGGAAATGCAAGTGAAGAAATATAAAAAAATAAGTGAGAGCAAGAAAGAAAAATTAATTTTGAGCAGTCGAAGTTGAAATACTCTTAGATATTATAATAAAAATATATTTTTTTTTTTAGTAGTAAACTTTGTAATGTGAAAAATAAAATTACAGGTTTATATTTAATAATATTAGAATTGATTTCTAATATTTTATCAGTCATTTTAAAACCTTTTAAGCACACAATTTAAAAATTTACAAGAGTTATTAAAAAATACAACCTATTTAAAGTAAATTAATTATTTTAAAAAATTACATCATTTTTTAGAGCTTTTTTTTATATAAATTGGAATATAATTTAAATTTAAGCACTACATAATTATTTATGTGTAGTAAAAATAACATTTTTAAATCATCTTTAAATTTCGTATTAAATTTTTGGTAAAAAATAAAACTCCAAATTCTCCAGTGGCGGTTTTATATGTACCTAAATGTGAACAGTTTGTTATATTTTTTCTTACCAAAAATAAATTGTTTTTATTTTTAAATTTTTTATAAAAATTGCTTGCTAAAATTCAAATTATGTAATTTTTTTGTGTGTAAATTTTAAAGCAAAAAAAAAGTTCACTTAAGTATTTTTGAAATAAAAAATTTAATTTTTTTTAGCTCCGATTTAATCAACTGATAGGAATATTTTAAAATACTGCCTAAACTCAAAAATGTTCTAAAAATCCCTTCAATGAGGGTATAAATTTATAGTAGAACGGCAAAAAAAAATTGTTGCAAGTGCGCTAAAGTTTCATGCTTCATTGGATGCCGACGCCAATGCCAATGCCTGCCCTGCGCTTCTTGCACCCGTCTCTTGGCAACACGCCCTTTATTTCCTTCCTGGTCGAGTTTCAAGTCTTTCTTGGCGGGTTGACGGCTTCAAGAACAATCAAATTTGCAGGCAGCTGAATTTTTTTGTGTATTGTTGCCGCCTTTGGGCCATAATATTCTCTTTCTTCAATATGAAGTTGCAATGAGCTGTGGCCTTTGCTTTGCAGGAGAAAGTGAGTGTGTGTAGGGATAAAGGAAGAAAGAGTTCAGCACTTTCATAATCGAAATAGCAGCTAAGCAGACAAGATAGACACTCTTGCGAGTGGCAGGAGAATTTTGTTTCCTTTTTTTTTTGTCCTTTTTTTGCTCACATTAAAGTCATAACGAAGCAAACATTTGAAATTTAAAAGAATCAAGAAATCCATTGTCTGCCGAGGCAATTCAAACACACATATGCTTAACGTTTATTGTCTCTATGGATTGGGTGAGTTTTCGGTTTTTAGTTTCTTTTTTTTTGTGGCTTAAACGTTGCTCTTCACTGTCTTTCACTTTTTTATATTTGCATATTTTAATGCAAATTGTGCAGAATTAATTTAGTGCTGTTTAGTCTGCTTTCCTGCTTAGCCTTCTCACCCCAATGGCCAGGCCACAGTTTTAGTCTGTTTCATATGTAAATATTGCGAGTCTCAAGTTTTATATTTTCCTTTTATTGTTTATGCTTAAATTGTGTTTCAAGGCGGCGCACTCAAGTGTGGCCTAGTTTTGGTTAGAGGGTAGGGTGGCAGGCGGGGAAGGTTGAATTTTGGGGGTGAAAAATATTTTATGAGCTATATTATGTAAACCGAATTTAGTTTTTGGCATTTGCTTTCTGTCTTCATTGTCAGTTTTGTTGCTAAAATATTCGACAGGCAGGCATTCAAGTGGCAAAGGAATGTGTGCATGTGTATTTTTTTTTTTTTTTTTTTTTTGACTATATGTAGCTGTATATTTATACCCTGTAAGGAATAAAATTACGTAAAGGAAGACTTCTTTGACCTTAGAATAATAAATTTAGTATTCAAGTTACTTTAGTTCAAATTTATGCTCGAGTTGGGATCAATATCTATATACTATATTTTCATTTTAATTCTATATATCCTAAAAGTTTTAAAATAATTGGCTTATAAATTGCAGGAAAATAACTACGTTAATTATTAATATTGTAACTAAATGTAAAATTTTTCATATTCTATACAATAACCAAAAGATTTAATAATGATTATTTTTGAGTTTTATTTTTTATTACTCAAAAAAGAAAAAAAAACATAATTTTAATTGTAGAAAAGCATTAAACCCGAAAATATTGAAATTATAAAGATATGAATTTTTTTTTTCAATTTTTTTTAATTAACAAAAAAACCTACAAAACAATCGACAAATTCAAACATTTTTGCATAAAATAAATGCTAATAGGTAGAAATAAATCTAGACAGAGTATCTTCCAGTCGAGCAACTTCCTCACATAATTGAAACCTTGTTACAAATTTTATTTTTCTCTTTATCCCCAACTGAGCAGATGTTAAACATGAAAATAAAGATATATGTATTTACCCCATCCAAAACAACAAAAATTTAACAAGGTTCAAACAATTTGTATTCTTAAACTTTCAGATAAGTATTACACACTCATACACACGCTGAACACAATGTAGTATATTAAATTATTTGTTTAACTTATATTTACTTTTGAGCAAAGACTTTGTTATTTGGCAACATTAACTAATGTTTAAAACTCAGTTTAGTTTCTGTCTGTCTGTTTGTACCCGGAATAAAAGTGGAACGCAAAGTGTAAGAATTATTATGCAAAATTGCATAAAGTATTTTACTCACGTACAAAGGAAATGAAATGAATTTCTGAGCCGTCCTTCAGTTTGTTCTACTGGTTATCTTCCATTTTAATTTTTTTCTCATTTTATTTTTTTTTTTTGTCGTCCACGTAGCAGCAGCTGCAACTCGTGAGAGTCCGCGAAATTTATGCTGATCATTCATAATGTTGAACGCAAACCCCACGCCAAGGTGTCCTTTTTTTTTTTTTTTTTGGTTAGAGGAGTTCAGGCCTAGTTCCAAGGACAGTTTACTGTAAAAATTTATGTGAAAATTGAGTTTAATGTTGGAAATATTTGCTTTTAAATTTAAAATAAGAATTTCTATGTTTATAAATGGATATTTATTTATGTTTATAATTTTATTCAAGTGAGAAATGAGTTTTCAGTTTAGGCAATATTTTGTGAAAATTGAATTAAGCGTTCCAATTTCCGTTTTGCAATATTTTGTGAATTGAATTCACCGGGCCCTGTTATGGGTATTGAGAAATTAAACATTTTAAATTGTTTTCAGTTTTGGCAATATTTTGTGGAAGTTGATATAAATGTTCTCAATTCCGTTTAACAATATTTTGTGAATTGAATTCACCTGGCCCTGTTATGGGTTTGAATTCATTTGATTTATTAGTTTTAGCAATTAATTTCCGCAAAGTTATAATGAAAGTGAAAACCAATATATTGAAAAGAAATATTTTGTTTTAAAATTATTTTGATTTAAATAAAGTGGTTTTAGAAAGCGGCATTGGAAGAGATTGATGAGAAAACTCGATGCATAAATTAAGCACATCTAATCATAGTTCCATATTTCCATTGTGATTAATAATTTATGCATAAATTGTTTTCTATGAATTTGTCAAAAACCTTTGCAGTTTATTTATTTCATTTAAAATTAATGCATAAAAATTTAAAATACTTACTAATCCAAAATAATTTAATAAAACTAATTTTACTCGTATTTAAATAATAATAAATTTTATAAAATCAGATTCGTTTTAGGTAACAATCAAAAATATTAAATTTTTTACGCTATTATAAATTTATTCCATTTTAAAAGTAAATAAATTCGGTAGACAAATCAAAAAAATAAAAGTGTTTTTTTAGTACGATTCTTTTTACTATAAAATTCAATTAAAAAAAAATATATAAAATTTAATGAAAATAAACTTTTATCAAGAAAATTTGATTTATTTTTTAAATAGACAGAATTTTTTTTTATAGGAAATGATGCTTTACTTAAAAGATTTTGATCTCTAAATTAAAATAATTTATTCTGAGAACATTATATTTTATATACTACTTTATGCTCATCATATTCATCCTTTAAGACGCCGCGTTGCCAAACTAATGAAATAAAATACAAACTTTGTCAAATTATTGCATTTGTTTCTTCAAATATGTATGTAAAACATTCAATGGGACGAGGGGCGGGTATGAAAAGAATGAAATAAAGAAATCACCAAAGCAACACGGAAAGTCGTGCACAATAAGAAAGGAAAATCAATTTCCGCTTTCAAAAAATAATTCCAAAGCCATACAAAGCTGCATGAATCGAGGAGCCAACAACTCTGAGGCTGAACTGAAGCTCAGCTCCAGCTCAGCTAGCTAAAGTGTAGGGAAAGGGAGATGATTGGAGGTTGAAGGTTTCAGAAGAATATAAAAAAAAAAGAAAAGTTACCATTATCCTGTGCGGCAGCGAGAGAGATAAGATATTTGCACAAGAATGGCATTCAGTTGATAAAATCCGATTTGAAAATGAGCGAATGCCTGGCAATGAGCAAGGCAAGGACGAAAGGACGCCAAAAAACCTAAAGCAAAACAAAGCCAACAGACAAAGGGACAGTAAGGGGGGAAGGGTAAAGTCTGGTCTCTTAGCCTGGCAAGGATAACAATTTTATAAATAAATATTTGTGCGCCCCGGCACAAGTTGCCTTCACTTCGTCTTTCTGCGTTTCGCTTTTGAACTCAACTATCTGGCGATAAATCATTTGAAGTTGTCGTTCCCTGCAATTGGCCCGGTGACAATCTTTGGCTCCTTAACCCACCCCCTACCCCAAAAAAAAAATTATATATATATTTATATATATATACTCAAGGACACAAGCTTCTACTGCTGATTTTCTCCTGCTGCTGTTGCTTTTGTTACTTTTGGCTACATTTACGCACTTTCGCCCCGTAAATCTGCGCCCTGGCAACTGGAGCGCAAAACCCGGAAGCGTGTCTCCGTCCGATAGTCCAATGACTTCCGCTCCTGCCGTTTAATGCTTTTTAATGAGTTGCTGCTTCTAAATGCCCTACCCCCTGCCCTTTTCCACTCTCTGAGCCGCTTTTCTTTGGGTAGCAACTTAATCGATTTCATTGCTGACAGCTTTTCGCATGTGTTTTCAATTTAAAACCCCAAATCAGAGTCTCATTATGTGCTTTAGCTAGAGCTGACAAACTAGTTTCGTTAGTTAACATTTAAAGTGTCAATAGAGCATTAAAATAATTCTTTAATTGTGTAAATAAGTGTGTTGAAAAAAGATACAAAGTTATTGCATTTCATGGAATTTAATGTTTATTTCAAGGGCACTGCCATAAAAAAAAATTACATAGTGTTTCAAACTGTCTCACGACTGGAAAAATATTCGATACTAATGGTAAATAATTTGTAATTATTGAAAAAATTGTTAAAACAGTCAAAAAGTGAACAATAAACGAATAAAATTGCTTTAATTTTTTCTAAAATAAATATAGCAAAAAAAGTGTCGTGGTTGTTAAAAAAAAACTAGATCGGCACAAATACATTTATTAAATAAATAATATTATTTACTTGTTCAAAGTTTGTTTTATTTAATTCATCAAATTTAATTGTCACATTTCCCAAACAAAATCCCTAAATATGCCAGCTTCTAATTAAACGTTCTAATTTCCAATTATTTTTTTTTTTTATTAAAATTTTGCCTGTGGTCAGAAGTTGAAAACTTTTTTCTTTTCAACTTTAAGTATTTTTTGTTATTTGAGTAAGAGGTGGCAGATATTGATTTTTTTTTTTTTTTTTTTTTTGTCCGCTAAAAATAGGCAAACAATAAGGTGATTTTTTTTTTAGCTTACAGCTGTACTTATTGCAAACAATTTTTCAAACTGGAATTTGAACATACTTAAAGGCTTATATTTTTAGCTTTAAGTAGCTAAAAGTGCAAAAAAAAAAAATGAGAAAAATTTACTGAAATAAACGCATGTGAATTTTTAAATGCGTCTAAGCCGATTGATGACTTTTGGCCTTTGCTTTTAATACACTGCTAAAGGTTTTTATATATTTTTTGTTACAATATGTAAAAGGCATCAAAAGAGCATTTGATGTACTTAAAAAAAATATTTAATTATTGTTAACTAACAGGATTTAACTGACCACGCAGGATTAAAGCTGTTTCATTATTTAATGAATAATTATTTCTGATATATTAATGGCTAAAAATCGATAAATTATTTATTTTAATTTTATATTCCCCACAGTAGAACGAAAACTAAACAATTTTAATAGAAAAATAAAAAAAAAATATTAAAAAAATAAATTGGTTTATTTAAATTTTGAAGTATACTCTATAAAAAATCGGCATAAACTTTGTACGTCTTTTGTACAACCAATCCACAAAATATTTAAACAATGGGTTTACTGATCTTTTAATTCTTAGGGTATTTGATATTTGTCTTTTTAAACAAATTTCGTATTTCTTATTTCGATTTTTCTGGTTTTTCTCCTTATTTTTTTTCTTGTGAAACATTGTGTCCAAATCGCTTTTGGACGACAGTTTAAAATGCGATTGAAGCAGCAACATTTTGGGGCTGGTCTGATTACTTATGCCGGTCAGGTAAATCTTGTAAATATTCTTTGCTTTATTTTTTCCCCAAGTTTCCTTTTCAAACTGTTGATTGACTCGATTTGTAGTCAGGCGCCCTTAAAGTGCTTAGTACAACTTTAATTTGTTTTGTTTTTTTTTTCTTTCTCAGAGATTTGCAACTTGTCCATATGTACTGAGTCTGGAACAGGAAGTAGGGAAAGTTCTTGGTTTCTTGCCTCCCCTCGGGCGCGGCGCATTGATAAATGAGCCGCTACAAAGGTCGTTGCCAGGGTCGAGAGCTTTTCCACTTTTATTATTTGTTTATGCCTGGACTGTCCGTCGTTTTGGTCTATTGAAAAATCTTTTAGCTCCCTTCTTCCGTTTTTTTTTTTTTTTTTTTTGGGCTTTTTGCCTGGAAGATAAACAAGTAGCCGCAAATGGCGGGTCTGAAGTCGTTTGCTGAGTTTCTAACAAATTGTGGGCAATATTTTTGTTTCATCAACAGTGTCCTTGTCGACGTTGTCGTCGGTTTGCTGTGTTTCCTTGGGGCCATTGGCAACTTTTATTGCATTATTGAAAAACTTGTCAAAATATTTTGAATGTGTAGAAAAGCTTTTTGCTCTTATTAAATTTTCAAGACCTTCGTTGAATTTTAACAAAAAATATTGCACTTGAAATATGACACAATATATATTTATATGAAAAACGAGCATATTTCATATTTCCAATATAATATTATACACCCTCCCCACAAAAACATTCTCAAGTGCATATTTTGTGCATATTTCTTGGCTCTGTTGTCAACATTTTGCAATTTCATTCAATTTTGTTGCCATGCTTACGCATGATTTTATTAATGCATTTAGTTTATAAAATATTTATGAATTTCAGGCGTGTTTAAATTCATTTTTCTTATTTTTCATATATATATATATCGTATATATATTTTTGCTGCTTGCAATATGCATTTTCGCTTGGTGCAAACAATTTTAATCAAGTAAATTCTTTTGAGGTTTAATTAAAATTCCATTTTTATTTATTTCTGTGTAGTTTTTTTTTATTTATATTATTTTTCATAAAAATACAGTTGAAAAGAAGCATTAAAAATATGTTTGCAATTTATATAAACATATTTGATATTTTTATTATGAAGACAAAATGAAATTGTTATTAATTGTAACAGAAATAATTGAATTTATTTATGGATTCACCGGAAAATTGCAATTTCAAAGTTAAAGTTCTACAGGTTAAAGATAAATTTCTTTAAGCTGTATTAAGAAGGTATTTTAATTATTTATTTAATTTGTTGTTAGCCTAGGGCAACATAAGTTCGTAAAAATTATTACTTATGATTTACATAGACTTTGATTTATTTTATTTTATTTCTTATTTTTTAATTTTAAATATTTTTATAATTATTTTTATTTTTTTTTTTGTCATATTTATAATTTATTTACGTAATGAACACACCTTTGAATATAAAGTGTTTTTATTTTTCTATTAAATATTTTTTTTATTTTTGTTATCATTATTTTAAATAAATCATTTACTTCTAATAAATCTACCAATAAAATTATTATACGGTGATCTTTGAATCATTTAAATGACTTAAAAATTTAACAATTTTGTATAATAATTATAAAAAATTATTAAAATTAAATTATTAAAATTCTGAAAAAGTTACGCTTATTTTTTTTTACATAAATTCCATAAAAATTGCAATAAGTTTATGAGCCGAAAAACAAATCTTTAAATATTAGTTTAAAAATTATATTTTTTCGTTCAAAATATAATTGTTATTTCTGTTAAACTCAAAAGTTTATCATTATTTCATAATTGATTGAAATCAAGGAATAATTATAAACATATGATTTTTTATATGTTAAAACCCCATGTTAATTTTAATTCTCCAGGCGAGAAACTATAATTGATGTTGCCTTTAATATCTAAGCATAATTAAAACATCAAATATCACAAAACATTCACAGTCATCGAACCTTTTTTTCAACTCCTATATGATTTATTAAATTATTTATTTTTATATTTATCAAACACAAGTAATTCGCCTACTCTTTGAATATTTCTTTAGCTCTCAATTCAAAATCGAAATCTTTTTCTTGAGCATCTCAAGTGGCGTATGCGCAATTTATGCGCTTTATAAATTGATTTATTAATAATATATTACTGCGTGTAAATATAACGCAAAATCCTGGCTAATTTTCAATGTCTACTAAAAAAACGTATTCAATGGCAGCTGTCAACGCTCCACTCCTCTCCCTGCCCCACCGCTCCCGAAAAGTCGATAAATATTATAAATAATAGAAAAATGCGCATAGAAATTTGAAACTTGATTTGAATGGGAAAAAAACAAAGGGGGGGGAAGGGAGAGTGAAAATTGCGTGACACGCGTTTAACTCTTGGGCTTTTGGCCTCAGGACATTGCTGTGGGTGTGTAGAGTGTGTGTGTTGTGTGTGTTTATAATACGTAAATGTGAGTCAATTTTAAAATGTGTGCGTTTTTGGGTCTTTTGTATTATTGAATGCGACATTTATATGCTACCACAGGCCACATGCGCATTTTCACATAATAGACACAAATACAGACTGAAACAGAGACACAGATACACACAGATATACACATATATATACAGCTATAGATACAAATACAAATGCGCTGTCATTTTGGTCTAACAACTGTCAGGCTCACGCATTTTGGCGGTTGACATTCTGACAAAAAACAGGAAAAACAACAACAACAACAACGACAATTGACAGCCAATAGCTGCAGATACACACAAACAGATTCAGATACAGATACATATATATATATAGATACAAACACACACACACACTGTTAGCAAATTTCGCTTTGTTGGCCAAATGAGCCAAAAGCCTTTTCACTAATTAGACGCATTTTCAATTACGTGCATTGAAAGCTAAATAAATATATAGAAAATTAAAAAATATATATATAAATCTATTTAATATTTATATATACTACATATGTTTAAGTGCATACTATTGCAGATAAATTAATTACACTCGTTTTTTTTATAATAATTAATTTTTTGCAAATTTTGTAAAAATGTTCTGAAAATATTTAAAGCTGGAAATGAGATTTTAAATCAATAGAATTAAATCAAAAGAAGCAAACTAAACCTAAAATTTTTAAGTAAATATTTATGTTCACTTGTAAGATTCTGAAATGTATTAAAAAAAATTGGTCTTCCTAAATTTTGTTGCATTAAATAATTTAGATTTATTTGGCATTCAAACTTGCTGCATTTCCAAAAATCAATTTTAAAGTTTTCTATCGACGGCACCGAGGAATCATATAGAAGTTACTTATTCAATACTAAATCTATCAATTAAAATTATTTACAGGGTATAACAAAATATACCGCGTTATGTAAATCGACTAGAAACTCGCCACAAAACAATTACCTCAAAATTATCTAATATGTACAAGTATCGAATAAATTCCACAAAATCAACAAACATAATATTGGCAGGAGAAAAATAAATTAGAATTTTTGTTTAATTGGAAATTTGATGCGAAATAACAAAAATGTTTTCACTTGTTCGTTATTGCTGTTATTATATATTGTGTATTATTATTATTTTTCACATCGCCTTTCTCATCCGCCATCCGCCGTCGAGTGCGCAAATTGAGCTTTTCTCAACATATTAAATTTCATCAATGTGTACCTATTTGTATTTTCATTTTCATTTTATTTTCATGTTGCAGCATCATTATTTGTACAAATAAAATATGACATAAAATATTGAATACCATGGCGGTGGGGTATTTAAGATAAATTTTAAAGAATTAACACAACAATCTAAGAGTGAGCGATGTTTTTTGAGCTGAGACAAATAAATTTGAATTATTTGAATATAATGATATTTTATATCCAATTAAAACACTTGTTAGACGACAAAAACTTAAGGCTATAAAGTTTCTTTGTGTATTTTGAAGAGTTTTAATTTATTTGAAAATGCTTAATAATGTTAAAAATCGGATTTATAGGTTTTACTCTACAAGCATTCCGCTCTCAATAATTTATTTAGCAAAAACTTGCAGTTTTAAGACTAAAGCTAATTGTTAACTGACAAAAAAAAAATATTTTTTAACATATTTAAATGGCAGTATATATTTTTTTTTATATAACAAATAGAAAAAAATCAAATAAAAAAATAAGTATGTACCAAAAAGTAGTGTCTGCTGAGGTTAATATAAACTATAAATAAATTTAATAAATACATATAATTAATTTATCAAAATTTATTTGCTTTCGAAGGTCATTTAAATTCTTTATTTAAATTAAACACAGAAGTATTAAAAGCAATGTTATATCATTAAAATCTTTGGTTTCTTCATTTATACAGAATCTTTAAGTTAGTATTCCAAACTTGTATTTAATATAATTTAAAATTTTTGTATAACATTTAAATTGTGCCAAAAAGTCTTCTCAACACACTACATTTAAAAATTGCTTTTGGAAAAAATAATATAGCTTAAAAAGTCTCAAAATATGCTTAATATATTGCATAACAATTAAAATCCAATATGTACTATGTATATTGGATAGAAAAAGTCAATTTCTGGTTAAAGATGCGACGTTAAAAAAAATGTCATTAAATTGTCATATGTGTATTGTATGAAAATGTTACTTAAATGCTTTATAGAAAATGCTTTTACTCGGTCAGTCAGATTGTTTGGGTAGCTCTTAAATATAAAACATTTAACGCATGCCTTTGTTGATGCCACAACTCAACTCAACTCGACTCGACTCATTCGCTTCATTTTGTGGAATGCATAAAGCTCTGCCTGCTGCACATGCCGCAATATTCCATTCATGGTCTCTCTCCCATTGTGAGTTTTTCACATCCAATTTTTTTTTTTCTCTGATTTTTTTTATTTTTTTTTGTTTTTTTCATTTTTCCATTCAAATAAGTAATGAAGTTCTCTTTTCAGAGATCGCTGATGCTTTGTTGTTGCTTTTATTGGATTTTATATTTTTATCGATGCACGTTAAATTTTATTGCAATTGTTATGCGCACATCTTTGCTGCATCATGGTTTTTATATTTAATAAATTTAAATCACTTTATATATGCGAGTTTTATGTGCGTTAATAATGCGCCAACATAGACAGGCCAGAAGAATGGAGAAAGGGGCGAGTTTTTAACTCATTTTCACATTCACAATGAACCAAAAATGATAAAATTTATTTGTTTCTCGTTTGTATAAACTAATAAACTTTATGAGCACATTAATATGGTGTGCCAAAGTTTAAAGTAATATCTTTGATGTGTGCGAATAAAAGTTAAACAACAAGTTCAACTTTATTTTATTTATGCATTTAATGTAGAATGAAAGCAAGCTTTTTGATTGAAATTTGCGAATTTAATTCACCTGTTTTTTATATGTGTTTGGGAGAGTGCGAGAGCTCGATTTACTTGTTTAATCGCAGTTTAAAATATCGGATAAATTTATAAAAGTTAATTTTCACATAAAATTTGAAATAGAAAAAGAGTATTTATTATTTGTAAACGTTTTGTTTTAAATACATTTAAATGCTAAAAGTGGGAATAGATTAAACGATTGAAAAATTTTGCTTTAAAAACGGTTTTTTTCTTTGAATTCATTTTTTGAAAGTGC
Source organism: Hirtodrosophila alboralis (assembly GCA_035043045.1). Lineage (NCBI taxonomy): Eukaryota > Metazoa > Arthropoda > Insecta > Diptera > Drosophilidae > Hirtodrosophila > Hirtodrosophila alboralis. Next base: position 134,183 of record JAWNNH010000285.1, on the reverse strand, counting down.
AGCTTCCTATTATAATTAATTAATACAACTTAAAGCTCTTTTGAAGCTTAGTTAACTCAGTTTTTTAGTATTTTTAATTAATTTAAGTAGAAAAATTAGCTTGGGTGATTTCTCTAGCTTTTCTTTATTAGAATATGCAATAATATTTCCATTAATTCTGAGCGACAAAATAAAAATCATGTCATAACTCTTGTTAAAACATTTTTTCTATCACCCAAAAAAATTACAGAAATTTTTGGAATTTGAAATTCAAAATTAAAAATCATTAATTAATTATAGTTCTTCATTGATACAATTCTATTCTCAAATTTCTATTTTCAAATCCTGTCATATTTTATTTTCCACTCTTAGAATATTTTTCTTAGCTCAAAGAAATTATTTTTATTTTCTAAAGAAATTCTTTTTTCGCTCAAAAAAAATAGTTTTTATTTCGGAAGAATTTTGATAAGCAATGCAAAAATTATTATCAAGTAATTTTTTTTACAAAATAAATTATTACTTTTTTGGTATCTAGTATTTTTCGCTTTATAATTGCTTAAAAACAAATTAAGCATCAATTTTCAAATGATATCATATTTCATGCAAGAGAATGTTTTATAAGTAACTTTTTCTTTCTTATCAAATATCTTTAGAAAGTTGTAGAAAAAGCGAAGAAACCAATTGCATAACTTTCTTACGGTCTGTTGTGACCGCACTTCAGCAGCTCAAATAAAGTTGAGCAGCTTTTTATATATATATATTTATTTTTTATTTTTTTACTGTGCACTTGGATGTCAACACATCGACACATAACTGCACATTCGTCCAATTTACACACACACACACATATACACACTCATTCACAAGTTTGTCCTTTCTTCGTCCCTTGTCCTGTGGCAAGCAAGAGCCACTCCACACTCTCTCCAAGGACTTCAGCGCCAGACAAGCATCGTCGTTGAGCAAACTTGAACTTTTGCGGCTGGCCAGCTGACTGACTACAGTACGGACTGTTGCACAGTCTCTCCCAATTGTAAGCGTTCAGCTAGATCTATATATGTATGTGCAACTATATATATATATATATACATACATATATCAAAGCGCTGCGGCCACAACATTTTTGGCAAAGTGCGCGGCATTGCTTGGCTCTAATTACATGTTGGCCTAAAGGCACAGCTAGACAGAGGGGTGAGGGGTATATGAGGCTGGGGAAAAACTGAGAAAACTCCTCTTGTGCATGCGTTTGCGGTTTTTCATTTGCATTCGTTTGGAAGAACTTAGTTTTCCCAACGAGTTCTACGAGTTTTAAGTGAATGAGAAAATTTTCCAGAGCTCACTCTATATATGTTTTGGAAGTATTTGCAGTTTGAGCATAATTACATTTATGGTCGGTCTGTACGTAGTACGATTATGTTATCTATATATTATTTATGATTTTTCTTCAAGTTTTTTTTTTTTTTTTTGGGTGTTTCCTTGTCACCAACTCTTTGCATGCCAATGTTGTAAACAATTTTGTAATTTAATTGGCATTATTTAAAGTAATAATAATGAAAATAACATTTTAATAGAATATTAAAAAAGAAATTCTAACATTTCGTTAACATATTAAAATGTAATGCAAATGCAATAACATTTAAATATAATTTAAAATTAACATCAATATTATAAATAAAGCAATGCTAATAAAATATTATTTTATTATAATAAATAGCATTTCATTAAAATTCAACAAAGTAATGCTAATGCAAAACCATTTTATTAAAATTTTAAAATAACATTTCATTAACATTTATTTCCATTAGGTTAATGAAATGTTATTTAAAAAATAATAAATGTCATTTTATTAACATTTTGAAAAAGTAATGCTAATGAAATAACATATCGTAAACATTTTAAGAAAGTAATGTTAATTAAATAACATTTCATTAACATTTATTTCCATTAGGCTAATAAAATGTTATTTAATAAATAATAAAAAAAAAGAAATAGTAATGCTTGCGAAATAAAATATCATTAAAATTAAAAAAAAAATATAATGCTAATGAAATAACATTATATTATAATTGAAAAAAAATAATAATTATGAAACTAACATTTCATTATAATTAGTAATAAAAAAAATTCTGTAAGCATTATTATTTTTAACGAAAATTTTAGTTCATTAGCATTGAAAATTAAACCAGAAATAATTTTGTATTATACAGTTTAAGTAGAACTATATTTAAGGTCTTTATGAATACGATAGTTTGGTAGTACCACGAATATCTATATTTTATTTATGATATTTATTCGAATTTTTTTTTGGAGCGCTTTCTTGTCACCAACTCTCTCTGGTATGCATGCTGATAATTTTGAGACAGGCAGGCAAATTTTCCGAGCATCAGAGTTCACGGTTTAGTGAGCAACAACAATTTTCTAGCCATGAATGCATCCGGAATCCGGCTGGCTACCTCCCTCCTGCCTCCTGCGATGTAGTATAGTAGTACTCGAGAATGCAGCGTTGCTTTTGCTTTTGCTTGGAACTGTTTTGGGGTTTTCTTGTGCTAAAACTTTTAGTATGAGGGTAGGAAAATCATTTATCAATGTCAGAGAATTTTGCTGCATGCACGAGAAGTTTCTATATATGCCCGGAGAGGTTGGGAAAGAGGAGTCGCAATAGAATAGAGCCTAAAGCCTGACGTGCGAGTACCAAAACTTGTGACTTTGTTTCACAAGTGATTTTCAAAATTATGCACACGCATAAATGCGTTTCTCTCCCCGGTTAAACTTTTGGTAAGCATTTTATCAATATATAATTCGGAGAAAATTAAATCGGAAAAAATAAAAAACCATAACAAACAAACATTGAATACTGGATTTTCTTTCTTCTTCTGCTCAATTGTGGGCGTTTTGCCTTTGTCTTTAGTTTATGCGAGAAACTTTAGCACTTAACTACAGAACAGATTTTCAAGTGCCGTCTCATAGCCTTATTGAAATGGATTCTCAGTTCTTTTTAAGCGGTAGAGCGGTCTGGGGGCTCGTTCTTCTAATTCTCTGGCCGCCACTTGTTTGCTAGCGAAACAAGTTTGCACTCAAAACTCGTAAATAATGAATAGTAGAAAAAGCGCAACCGCACCATTCATAATGGAAAAAGTTGGACCCCTCGTCCACTCGAAACTATTGCACTTGCCACAAGGCAGAGCCAGAGCCACGGGGGTACAGCACACTACTGAGGTTTTTCGGTCCCTGCTCGGGCGCCACCTTCAACCTCATCATATTGCTGTGACGCCTTTTGCTGAGAGATGCCAGGATGCAGGATGCAGTCGGCCCAGCCAGCGGCATTATTGTCATGTGTACAGTAAAAATAACAAATAACAAACACTGGGCGTGCCACTACAAGCCATAAAAGGGAGGCATGCCTGTGTTTATACATTGACGGCTGTGGCCTTGTTGCGGTTGCATACAACACTACACTATGCAACACCATGGAATGGATAGCTATGGATGCTATTCAATATTGTTTCTATATATTCTGTACATATAGCCAAGGTTAAAGTTTGTTTCCTATTTATTTTTTTTTTTTAATATTGTTTCCTTGCTGTGTTGTTTATGTTGCAAGTTCTTCAAGCGATTTGGTTTCTCTTTTAATATCTATTTAATATTATATATATTTTCAAAAGAATATTGCAAAGCAGCTTTGTTTACATTTAAGATAAATATATGAATTTCAATAAAAATAACATTTTATTCATATAGGATTAGCCAAACAGTTTTATAAGCAACATTTTTTACTTTAAAGCTTTTAAAGCTCAAACTAAGTTATTTGATATTTTCACAAGCGGCTCAAAGCATTCAAAATGTGTTTAAATGTATAAAATAAATTGCAATTGGAAATATTTTAAATATTTTAATATTTTAAAACTTGAATCAAGTTTATTTTATAGCTAAATGGTATAGAGTACACTGTGAAATATAATTATTCATATAGTGTCGAAATCGTGACAATTTGTAGACAATAGATTATTATTTGTAGTCATATTTAATAAGGGGAATTATTGTTCTTATTAAATTAATATTTTTAGTTTTTACAATTTTATTTGATGATTTTTATTCTACTATTTATTTAATTTTTGTTTTTTTTCTAACATTTTTTGTTAACATTATATTAATTTAAATTTTGAAACGTAATATCAATTATTTTTTTACAACAGAATTTAAAGAGGAATATCGTTTGCTCTTCATTTGAAATCTGAAATAATTTTTTTCTCAGTGTATTGAGTTTGGTCCTAGACAAGATTTAAAAACATTTTTTAAATTTCATATTATATTTTATATAGGAGAGTTTCTTCAAAGTTTTGTAAAGCGGATAATAAATCTCTCCCATATGTTGACATTTTAAATTAAATTTTATTTTAAAAAAAGCATAAAATTGCAATAAATTTTAGAAATTTTTTTAATGCAGAAAAACACCCGCTGCCATATACTCTATGTTAGGTGATATGATAGGCATGGCATATATGTGTCCAATTTATCTTTCAATTAGCTTATTTGATGATTCTAGCTATATTAATAAAAAAGGAAGGCCTGAATGAGAAAAAAAGACGAGTTTTAAGCCCAATTAATCAAAAATACCCCAGATAACCCCAAAAGCTCCCAAACATATATCAAAATGTTTAGAACATTTTGGAATACTTTATATTCAATAGATTTAAAAGCAGACCTTGCACAAACCCAATATAAACCTTACTCCATATTGGATACAGAGTATAAAAATGTTATTATATATTTAGGTTAGTTAAAGATTCTACAATTTCAACTTACCACAATCAATTTGGCGAATTTAGTTGAAGTATTTGTAAACGTATGTAAAAAAAGAAAACTTAATTAAAATTGACGGAAGAGAATACAAAACCAAAAAAAAAAAAACATAAAACAAAACCGGATAAACGATGCTTAAAGTTTGCGTTTTACAAAACGAACGGAAATTGAAATGCACACACATACACACACCCATACACACACACATATGATGATGCTGCCGGCCAACAGATGTCGCCACAACAAAATTACCATAGGTCAGTGTATGTGTGTGTTTGTTGTGCAGCAATTATTGTAATATTTGGACTTTAGTTTGAATCTTTTGCAAATTTTAAATGCATTTAATTTATGTGACTGCATGGTGCGCACATATTTACATTGGACGCTTTCAACACGATGTTGACTTGTAGTACAAAGGGGTGGGCTTGAAAGGGTGAGGGTGGAGGGGGAGTCACACACGTGCAACTGTTAAAACTCGTATTTTTGATATGCTCCATTTGCCGGCACGCACGAGACACGAAGCCGACCGAGTCCCCACCATGCGATTCAAATGTAACAAGCAGACTGAGACCGGCTCAGTCAGCGGCAGCAAACGCAGCAGCGAAGCAGCGACGAGAGCAGCAGCGATGGAACGACAATTGCAACGAGTAAACCGAAGCAGCAATCGGCGGCGACGAACGCACACACACAGGAAAGTCCGCCAATGAGCAGAGAGAGACAGAGAGAGAGCGAGCGGAAGAGAACTCGCTGTTAAATTTGTAAATTTTCGCGTGCGCATGCTCTCTCCCTCTCTCTCCTTCTCTCTTGCGCTCCCACGCACTGTTATTGACGTGGTGAATAAGCAGCTGTGTTGAATATGCAGTTTCTGTTAAAAAGGAGCAACAGTTTGGCGCTTGTTTGTTTGTCTGATTTTTTACTGCTCCTTTTTTTCTTGTTTATATATTTAAAAAAAATTTTTTTTTTAATATATGTCTATATAATAAAATAGATACATGTTTATATTAAGTTTTTCAAATTATTGCTTTGGAGCAGTAAAATGTTATTTACTTTTTAACTTGTCACGCACTAACAGCTCTGTTGTTAGTTTTTTTTTATCCGCTAACAGTTGTTTTTAAAATTCACCCCTCATTTTTGCTATAATTCTGTTATTGAACATTTTGGCCTGGCTCTGTTATTCTACCCCTAATAATTCTTTAACAGATTTTTGAAGCTGTTATTTACAGTATATTAACATATTTACGTTGTTTTCTTGACAAGTTGTATGTAAATTTATTTTTTTAAATATAGAATAAATAAATTAATTTCATACCAGTCTACATACCAAATTAATAATAGTACACATTTTAAATACCTCAAAAACCAGCTTCTTCATTTTTTGGGTGTATTTTTGTATAAGAAATATATTAAAATTATATTAAAACTATAACATTTTTTTCTTTCTCATATTTTTTCTTTTATTTTTATTTTTTTAGTTAGTTTTTCTAATAGTGCAACAATCAAAAACTTAAATATTAAAGCACTAGTCAATATAAAATAAGGAGGTTTTTATTTTCCCATTTAACATAAACTTTTTACTAATATTATTACCGATTTACGTCGATTTTTATTTTACTATAATTCTAATTTATATATTATTTTTTTTTTTTTGGTATTTATTTATTTTATCATTATAATTTTATTTATATTATATTTTATTATTTGATTTAATATTTAGTTTTTTTTTTCTCATTCTTCCCCTTTTATTCCCTCTCAGTTAATTTTCATAATGTCAATTTTTGCAAAATAATGCCGCTACTAAATTGAATTCAATTGGTTTAATTGACAAACTACATTCAAGTGAGTTAAGCATGATTATTGCTAATTTAAAGTGAGTTGAATTACTTGTAAGTTTGTCATAAGATTTCTTTCATAATCAACTCGTCTTATTCAATTTGAATCGTAACTGATTTTCACCTGTTTTCCAACTCTTCGCTACTTTTAAGCACATTTATATAAATCTCTCTACTAAACGACTTTATCGTAATCATAATGCAACAGATTGTTAAGTACGGAAGCCTTTTATACCATCCAACACTTTCTGCTCTTATAGAGTTCAACAAATTATTGTGAATGAGATTTTATTTCTATTTTTTTTTTTTTTTTTTCTGTGACTTGTTTTGTTTTTGGGGGTTGATTTGTATGCAGCGCTAAAAGCTTGAAAAATGTTTTACCCGCACGTGTTTCCTGCGCTTTGATGGAACCACACACACACACACACACACACACACACACACACACACACACATTACACACACACACTTATTCACAATCTAGACACATTATATAAAATAGAATGTGTATGAAAAGTAAAAAAAAAAAAGCACAACAATGAAAATGCCAGTTGGCTTGCGCTGCCAGCGACAGTCACATTACATTTTTAAGAGCTTATAGGGTTGCCACCCAACCCTCCATCCATCCCCCCCTCCTCTGCCAAAGCGTGTGACACTTTTGATATAAAATAGTAGAAACTGTTGTCTTCGTAGTGCTGAAAATAAATATATTATAACCTTACCGAAAAGGGTTTTCTATAAAAATATTAAATTTTCAATCGATTGTTTGGAAGAGCATATAGTCTTGCAATTTTTTTTGTCAAATTTTATTTTAAAATGTTAAGTTTAATTTAAGTTGTTGAGAAATAACAGCAAAAATAATTGTTTAAAAAAAAAAAAAAAAAAAAAAAAATTATTTTAAGTTTGAGATTTTTCTTGTATGTAGGAATGCATTGTTTTTCCCAAAAAAAAAAAAAAAAAAACAGTTCTCCAAACTTTTGTTATATTTAAAAATTATATTTTTAATATTATTATAATATAGTTCCCTCCTTGAATTCTATCTCAAGCGCTATATAGACAATTCGAAAATATGGATTATATTATTAAAATATATTTAATTTCATTTTGAAATTGATTTCATTATATTGTTGCCTCCTTGAATGCTATCCTAAGCGCTCTGTAGAGAATTTAAAAAGGGAACTGAAAAAATTATGTTTATATTATTAAAAAATATGCTTTTGAAAAATAAAAGGGAAAAGGGAACTACAAAAATAAAGATAATCTTATAAAATAAATGATTTTGAAATTGATTTTATTATATTTTTGCCTCCTTGAATTCTATCCCAAGCATTATATACAGAATTCAGAAAGGGAACAAAAAAATTAGAATTAAATTATTAAAAATATGATTTTGAAAATTAAAAAAAAATTGGAGAACTGTTTTTTGTTTGGGAAAAATAATGCCTTCTTATATAAGAAAACTCTCGACAATCAGCCATAAAATAAAGTTTTCACCCAAACCAGTTGAAAATTTAAAGCGGCAACAACTTTAAAAAATAGTATTTTATATAGTATTTTATTTTAGGTACTTTTATGTAGTATTTTATATTAGGTACTTAAGCATATAATTTATAGACATTTTTTTTTTAGCAGAAGTAACTTTTATATGATAATATTATATTATGTAAAAATATTTTGAAAAAATATAATATTAAATAGAGAATATTAAATTAGAATAAATAAAATTAATATAAAATATAATCATTAAACACTTTTAGTTACTAAGCTAAGCTTTTAACTATATATACTTCATTTAATAAAAATATTTAAAGGAAAATGCCAAAAAAAATCAAATTATGATTGAGAAAAAAACGAAAAAATTTGCTTAATAAGATAACAATATATATATATTTTTTTTTTGTTGTTTTTATTCCGCTGATTCTGATTTTCAAATCGTAGAATTTTTTTTTTTGCCTTGAACATTTATATTTTTGAAGGCAAAAAAAGAATAAGAAAATGTGCAAATTTTTTTCTGCTGGCTGCATTTTTCTGCCAAATTGAATTCAGCTCGAAATGCAGCGAGACAAACATCTAAATTGTCAACGTAATGCGACAAAATATCGAAGTCAGCAAGCAGGTAGTAAAGCCAGAACGGCAACAGGACACTACCAGTAGTGAAAGAAGTGGGCAGGGGGCAGGGGGGCAGGAGACACCTGCCAGGACCATGTCCCACTGATGCTCTACTCCTGTCCTGTGACTCAATTCAGTTGTGTGAAACTTGCCAGGCACGAATTCAATTTCGCGTCCACAGATGCCATTCACCTTCGGCACGTACAACTATCAACGTCAACAAGTTACACACAGGGTGTGCGGCGGGTTGTGCGTGTGTTAACCCAGGTAGTTGGGGGTAACAATAGTGGGAAGGGGGGGGGCGTGGCAAACTAAAGTGGAAAACAGCAGTCAGACAATACAATTGCTTCCTTGAATGCAGCTGCCGACTCTTTTACGTTCGTTGTCACTTGTCTCACTTTCCGCCTCAAATTGTGAGACGTCTCTGTGTAACCCCCCCTACCCCCCTTCCATAACCATGCCCTTTGTCCAACTCCCAAGTTCTAGTTGTTAGTCACCATGGCCAACGCTCCTGACATTTTATACTGAATTATTTATTTAGTTTTGCTTTCTCTATGTGCTCATTATTTCCTTTTTCTTTATACATATATATATTTTATACCCTTGCAAAGAGTATTATAGTTTTCTATGCGAAATGTATCAATTTCCAGTCGACAAAGGCAAATATCTTAATTTAGAATTACGGCATTAACTGTTGAAGATTTTATTTTCAATTTAAGAGCTTAATAATGAGGCAACTGTATTTAAGAATTTATAACAATAAATTAAGCCTTGTATTGCTTATTTCAATATAATTCTATAAGATATTTTTTATCTGTTTAATTAGTATTAAAAGATTCACTTGATAATATATTTTTTAATTTTATTTAAAAATGGTTTCATTGCTCTTATTAAAATATTTTTTTCCTAAAAAAAATATAATTTTTTCCGGAGATTTTTGATAAAAAAAGTTTTAATATTAAATTAAAATTCAAAGCTTCACGTTAGAGGATTTTTTTTGTATTTTTTCTCTCCAAAAGTTAATATGAAGAGTAAAAATGGGTATATGCCCTGAAGTCTTTTATTTTATCTTCTCCTTTAAGCAATGTATTTTATTTAATTTAATTTATTTACTTTTTTTATTATATATTTTATTGTCAAGAAGCAGCCTTCATAATAAACTATAACATGACATTTAAATTAACATTAATTCTTTGCATTTTAATTTTTTATCAGTCTGTCTTTATTCAGTTATATATATATAGTCATATTACCAGGTATTAAATAAAGTTTACTATGATAATGTTGGACTTACACTCGCTCTCTATTTATAATAAATATTATATTTAATTGACCACCCTGCAAGAGTATTCAACGTTCGTCAGAAAAATAAAAAACCAATTTGTTTTATAAACTTGTACATGTACTTTGACATTTTTATTGTGTTGCGTTAAATTTGCAGTCATCAAAGTCAACAGGATTGAAATATAAGCCAACTTAATGTCCAGCGGGATCACTTACAAATTTAATTAAATATATATATGTGTATATAATATATATTTACTAGATATATGTGTGTTATAATCACCTCTTCGTAAACGAAATATATGAAATTTTCCCAATAAATGTTAATGCCGATAGGGCACTGTTAAGGGGAAATTTAATATTAACAACAGTTTATATGAATCAGACTAAATCTCAATTCACTTCATATATACTTTTTTAATTTTTTTGGCACTTGCAGTTCAGTTCTGTTAAAATTCATTTAATTTAAGCAATTAATATTCATAATAACAGAGCAATAAATGTTAATGCCGATACAGCGCTGTTAATGTAAATCTTATCAATATTAACAGCTTTTAATACAGAAACTGTACTTATATCAATTTATATTATATTATTTATTTATTTATACTTCTAACTATCGATATTCAGTCACAACTGCGACAATACGACACATTTCAAATATTTATATCCACAATATATATATATATATTTATTTATTTATATACCAGATAGAGCCTGGACATGGCGAAACTTACTGTAAATGAAATTGTACAAAATGTGGCACTCAAAATGTTTGATTACCTTTGAGATTTGTACGCAATTCACAACCCGTCGCCGCAGTTGCTGCTGTTTTTCTTGTTGTACTCAAATTAAATATGACTGTGAAATATTTTCAATTTGTGGACACGAAAAACTTTCATCCTTCCTCCTCCGTTGTCTATCTATGCTCTCTGTCTATATATATATATATACTATACCATTTTGTTACTGACTTTTTGGCACCCATGGGAAATTTTGCTAACAGAAAATATAAAAGTTTCTGGTCAAGTGAGTGCAAAAACTTTTAAGTGACGCACTTTTTTCTTCCTGTTCGTTTCCCAGGACCCCCCCCCCCCCCCCCCCCATCATCAAATAGTAGGGAAGGAGAGGATTACTTGTGGGTGTACAATTTATTAGGCCACATTTTGTTTTTGGTTACACATACTACTAGTACATATACTAGATAGATTTGTGTAAGTTTTGATTACATTTTTTATTTGTGGTTATTGAACTACAAATTGAAGCTGTTGATTACATTTGGAATTTGTGGTTAACACCCAATACGCTGGAATTGCAATTTGTCTAAATTTTAAAAATATGTATATATATACATATATATATTTTTTTTTCATTTTTTCCAATGTTTAAATTGATGTTATAACATATAACAGATCATAATTCATACATATGTACATATATTATTAATAATATGTATTAAAAAGTTCTTTAAAACCTATGATTTTTAAGCCTTTTTTAATTAATTTAATCTTTTTTTAATTTTATTTGTTGTTATTCTAGTGCAAGAAGTAAAACTTATATATTGAGCCACAAGTCCACACTACAACAATTTTTTTTTTTTTAATTTAACATTAATCAGATTTTATTATTACTTATATAAATATATTTTTATTGTTAATTTAACAGAAATCCTATATTATTATTACTTATGATTTACTTCATTTTTATTTTATTTTATTGAATTTCTTATTTATTTATTATATTTATATTTATTTATTTCTAAATAACAGCAGTCGTTCTTTAAAGCACAAAAATTAATTCAAGGCTTGATAATTTTTTTGGTTTTTTTCTTTTGTTAATTATTTTTATGCCATTATTTTTTTTATAAAATTTTTTTAAACCTTTTTTTTTTAACTGTTTTTATTTACTTTACTACAACACATATTTTTTTAATTTTACATAAATTAGATATTATTATTTCTTATGATTTATTTCAATATTTATTTTATTTTATTGGTTTTGTTATTTACTAATTTGATTTATATTTATTTTTTTAATTTATTTGTAAATAACAGTAGTCGTTCTTTAAAACACAAAAATAAAATCAAGGCTTGATTATTTTTTTTGTTGTTGGTTTTTTTCTTGTTAATTATTTTTATGCCATTATTTTTTTATAAAATTTTTTTTGACCTTTTTTTTAATTTTTTTTCATTTACTTTACTACAACACATATTTTTTTTTAATTTAACATAAATTAGATATTATTATAACTTATGATTTACTTCAATTTTTATTTTATTTTATTGAATTTCTAATTTATTAATTTTATTTATATTTATTTATTTAATTTATTTGTAAATAACAGCAGTCATTCTTTAAAACACAAAAATTTTATTTTTATGCCATTATTTTTTTTATAAAATTTTTTTAAACCTTTTTTTTACATTTTTTTATTTACTTTACTACAACACATATTTTTTTTTAATTTAACATGAATAAGATATAATTATAACTTATGATTTATTTATATATTTATTTTATTTTATTGAATTTCTTATTTATTAATTTTATTTATATTTATTTATTTTATTTAATTTCTTATATATAAATTTTATTTTTTTATTTATATTAACTTATTAATTTATTTGTAAATACCAGCAGTCGTTTTTTTTTGAACACAAAAATAAATTCAAGGCTTGATTTTTTTTTGTGGGTTTTTTTTTTTTGTGTGCCATTATTTTTTATAAAATTTTTTTAACCTTTTTTTAAAATTTTTTTTATTTACTCTTTTTTTCGTTTGGTTTTCTTAGTTCAGTTTGCAGTTAAATTCTTCAGTATGTAAAATAATGTATTCTATTCTATTTTAATTTTATTTTTTTATTTTGTATTTTTTATTTTATTTTTTTCAATTTATAAGTCATAATCAGTTACTCAAGGTTTGATATATATATATTATGCATTCATTTTTTTTCTGTTTTTTATCGTTCTGATTGTTCTTTTTGGTAATTTTCCCCAATAAATTTATATATAAATATTTTTTTTTTTTATATATTTGCCTGTTTGCGTTAATTTTCAAAAGTAGTTAAAACTTGTTTTTAAGATCTTTAAAGAGACACACGTTGAACAGATTTGCATGCTATAAACAAAATCGTAATTGCCTTGTAATGCCTTGTGTTGACAGGCGTCCGACAAACAGATAAGGCAACCATAAAACATTCTATGTGTGAGAGAGACAGAGAAATGGAGGGATAGAATGAGAAAGAGGAGCTACAAATGAACAATTTGTGTACATGTGTGTGTGTATTTGTGTGTGTGTGTGTGTGTGTGTTTGCTGTGGCAAAAATTAGCATAAAACTTCGATTTCGCTTGCGCACATTGCGGCCAATACAAATGGCAAAACTGGCAAAATGGCCAAAGAACGAGGCGCAAAAACGTATTTGCCAGCCTACAAATGGCCATAGATTGCCAGAGCTATAAAACCCAAACGGACTTATATGGTATAACATACGATATATAGAATGTAAATGAAACTGGGACTAAGTTAAGAGTATTCGACTGAGGGATACTTTTTAATCAGGAAAATATAAGTTACAAATAGAAATGTTTAAATACGAGTTTTTAAATATTAAATTTAAAAGGTAAAATATAAAATATAAAAATAAAAAAAATATTAAAAATAAAATATAAAAATGTATATATTAAATATAGAATATAAAAAATAAAATAAAAAAAATAAAATATAAAAAAGTAGAATATACTAAATAAAATATAAAAAATAGAATATAAAAATGAAATATAAGAAATTAAATAAAAAAATTTAAATATAAAATATTAAAAATAAAATATAAAAAATAGAATATAAAATATAAGAAATAAAGAATATAATATAAAATATGTAACATATAATATAAAATATTAAATATAAAAAAAAAAATATGAAACATATAATATAAAATATTTAATATAAGTCAAAAAATATGTGTAACATATAATATAAATAATAAATATATAAAAAATATATCTAAAAAATATTAAATATAATAAAAAAAAATTATGAAACATATAATATAAAATATTTAATATAAGAAAAAATATGTAACATATAATATAAATATTAAATATAAGAAAAATATTTCCAAAAAATATATTAAATATAAAAAATAATATATATAAGGTAAAACATAAAATATAAAATACAAAATTTAAAATACAAAAAATATAAAATATAAATTATAAAATATAAGTTTCTCTAAATTAAATTCAACTGTTTTAACGCTTTTGTAAGCCACATCCTAAATTTTCTAATAAAAGTTGATCAGTATACTTAGATAATATGCTAAAAAATCTTTGAATATGTTATAACCAATAATAATTGTCACAATTCATTTTATTTGATTTTTTTGAGAAAAAAGTAAAATATTTCAAATTTTATTTAAACTTTAGGCCGGTTTGGTAATTAAACACATTCCAAATTTGCCAAATCCTGCTTTAAGGCCTTAGAGTTAGACATGTTTTTTTGGTTTTTAAAAAAATATATATATATTTTCAAAATCTTTGAATATCCTCTTTACACATTTGCCTGTTTACAGAGTATAATAAACACAAAAGTGCATAGCTTTACACTTGCGAAATATATGAAGTCACTTTTGCATTAATTAGAAATCTATTTCAACTTTTAAATTTAGATTTCTATGCTAAATACGAAAATTTACAAAGCCTAAAGGCTAAAGAACTCTTATTGTCTGCCATAAACTAAAGTGAAGTCAACTTTTCCGTTCATTTGACTAATTAAATTTTGTAAAAGTTCTCTATCTGCTCACAAAAATTTAGATGAATATTTAAAAATAAAAAAAGAAAACAAAAAAAAAATAAAAGTTTATGATTTGCCTCATCGTTCAGTTTTTAGTTCCAACAAGACAAAAGCCTTCACAAATTGAAAATTCATCAAAAAAGTTGAATGGTTTTTGGTACAAACTGAATCAAATATTCATACATGCATACAACTTTTTATTAGCTTGAAAAGTTGAATTGGCTAATAATTCTCTAGCTCTCTCATAGCTAAAAAGCAATTAGCTTTAACTCTTAACTAACACCCAACTCCCAAAATAAAAAAAAAATTAAAAAACTTGAATAACTTTTGCCACAAGCACAGAGATTATGCATAAAATGTAAAAGTTAAGTTTTAAATTGCAAAAGTGTTGCCAACTACTTTACACAGTTTGTTAGTGTTGCGTAATGTATGTGTGCGAATTTATCGATAATTTGATTGAGAACTTGTCAAAAAAAGAAAAAAAAAAGTTTTGCTTTTATTGCATGACAAATCATGGATTGCAAATATAAATTAGCTGATGCAGATCTAAATCTCGAAGCTGATTTGAACTTTATCGACAATGTGTTGGAAAGTCAAAAAGTTATTGCGGAACCCGAAGTAGGACGCCATCTATTGAAAATCTCATACAGTAATTATGCATTGTAAATAACCCATTATCATAGCATTTATAATAGTTAATATCCATTACATAGCTCTGGCCAGAAATCAATTGATTGAGGCGCGTCGTGTTGCCAATTTAGCTAATAAAACTGTAACAGATGTGGAAGATTTGCTTTTAGCCAAAATGCATAAGACATATGACTCTCAATTTGGGCCTTCGTAATTGCTCAACATCTCCGAAAGTTGTTCTAAGATTATTGTTTAATCTATTTAATTCTTGTAGATTATAAGCCATACTGAAAATGTTTAATTAAATAAATGAAACGTATTGTATGTATTTGTATTTGTATGTCCAGATTTTCTGAAATTTAATGAACACTTAGTTTATTATTTAATAAATGAAAAATTGTATGTTTGTCTTAAAATTATTTTTCTAGAGATTGAGAGCAATTGCTAATTGAATTTTAAATGTTTAGCAAACGCAACATTTCTTTTAAAAATATTATTTCGTGGGATTAAAACAATCTTTTTTATAAAACATTAAACATGGTTTATGTCTTTTATTTTGTTATTAAAAAAAATATAATAATATAATCATTAAACATATATGTATTTGTTTAAAGTTTAGGAAGAACCCTCTTAATTAAATTATATAAATAAAGCCCTCGCAGCCTTGTATATATAAAACACATTGGCTTTCTGTATGAAAAATTGTTATCGATCAAAATACAGTCCTGTAATAAACATTTTCGATAGTTGTCAACCCAAAGTCTGTTTTCTCTAATAATAAAAAGGCAATACATAAATTGTGCATTTTCTGCTAAATTTTGCTTAATAATATCTCACTCCCTGCAATATGAATCCTAGTTTTGAAAAGATGTGGAATGATGCTGCCTCCTCCAACGTAAGTTGTTAAGAATATCAAAAAAAAAAAATTCTTTTGCTCTAATTGTCGTCTGCAGTCGGAGCATAAGGAACCATTGGAAGATATATTTGCTTCGATGCAACCCTACCGCGTGCCATATAAGAAACCTACAGGTATCGATGCTAGAATGGTGCATGCTTATAAAAGGGCTCATACTTGGAACATTATGGAAGCACCCAACGATTTGGATATGATTGCTACGAAGACCATATGCAGAAAGTGTATGTTACACGTTCGCGTTTGTCGTATATATGGTCGTGAATTGAAGAAGTATGAGACCGAATTGCAGAACACCAAAACAAATACAGTGGAGATTCGTAAAAAGTCTAAGAAACATAATAAATAAGAAAAGGTTTTTTTTTTTTTTTGTTTATGAACTTGTGAATTGCAATAGAAAACAAAATGATTAATTGCTTATACAAAATATGCAATCGTTATTTTTATTTATATATATAACTCTTTAACCGAATTAACTTGTGATTGGCGCCTCACCGGCTAGAAACCTGATATGTGTTTAAACTTTATTATAAATATATTAAAAATTTTGTGAAAAATGCATTTAAAATTGTATGAAAACCTTCAAGTGAGTGCTATCTACTTTTGAATTTTCTGCCTTCTGTTAAAATATTTAAAATTGGAGGTAGCGAACAATATAATAATAATTCTTTTAATTAGTTTACTTTGAATTCTGTTGGTTTTTATTTACGAAAATGTGAATGCGACAGTGACGATTTACTTTATAATATTAAAAACAATAGTCATAATAATAATGATCGGTGTAGGAGTTATTTTAAAAATTTCTTTTTATTGTATAATTTCAAATAAATTAAGATATTTGGTCACTGGCTGGTGACTGATGTGATGTTTGGCACACGAGTGTTGTAATTAACTTTGATTTGTTTCAAATATGATTAGTTTTTTAATATTTATATTTTCTTCAAATGAGATTATTATAATCTCAAGAAAGATAATGAAATTGTATGTTTCGACTTCATTTATGAGAACTATTTTATAAATTGCTTAAATTTTAGATGGATTGATAAGATAGACATATACCATGTTTCACAATATATTTACTGCCATAAAATTGCCTAAAAGAATTAAATATCAACTTATTTTTATAACAAGAAATATCTATAAAGCACACTTAATTTATTTATATTTTTTTTTATTAATTAATATTATTTAATATTTTTTTTTAATTGGATCAGAAATTCAGATTTAGAAAAAATACATATAAGCAATAGATTAAGTTGTGCTTTATTGTTATTAAAATTATTTTTTTTTGTTGCAAAAAGGCAGAAATTCTAGAAATGCAATTAAAACACTTTAATTACATTTTCTACTATACAATAAATATAATATTGTATAATAATACAATAAATAGTTGGCTTTTAAGTATATATTATTCTAATTTTAATTTTTGTAAAAAAAACCTTATCTATTTAATAATATCATTAAAAAAATATCTAAGAAAAAAAAATTTTTTTTTTAAATAATTTACTACAAACAATTTAAAAACATATTCTACAATTAATGTTATATAATAATACAATAAATAGTTCGCTTTAAAATATATATAAATTTTTTTTAAATTTTAATTTTTGTAAAAAATTTTCTTATTGATTTAATAATAATCTCATAAAAAAAATCTTTAAGAAAAACAAAAAAATTTTTGTGTTCCTTTTTTTTTGTTAAACAAATATATTGCATTTATTATGATATACTAAAGTATGTAAGCAAAATCAACAGACTTATAGGCATAAACTACATTCAACTTGAAGTCAGTTCATGAATTTCAACTCATGTCAAACCTTCATTATATTATATAAAATTCAAATTTATTTTTCGTAGTACCTGCATATGAAAATAGTAGTATAGTGCACTAATTTTATACCCCCACCCCCAGTAACTTAATAAATATTTATAAATCGAGCTTGGGTTTTAGTTGTTCTATGTTAATTAAGTGTATAAGTTGAACTGGCGGCACAGTTAACAATCTTGAGCATCTGGTTGTGTGGTAAATAATATTTACATGGATTTCCATTTGCATAGCTAACGACAAAAACTGTGTGTTCTTCTTCTAAAATACTAGAGTATATATAGACCAGCATGTTCTATATGTATCCAACCCTATACTACACTTCCCTACCCTTACTCTTTCGACCCTGAAGCAGTTTACAAATTAATGCGAACTCGCACGTGTTAATTCAAGGATGTGCTCCTGCTCCTGCTGTTGGCGCTACTTTATCCTTTTACTGTGGTATATATATATCTATGTATATATGTTTGAGTATTTGGCATGAATTTGCATATTAGAAAAAGTTTTGTGCTTGTGAAATGTCAGTTTAATATGCGTGAAGTAGTTTTGTCTGCTTGTAAAATGCGCTTAAGAAAAACTAAAGTTTATCTAGTCCAACTTCTCTCTATCTCTCAAAGACTCTCAAACCACAAAAAACAAAAAAAAAAAACTTCGTGGGCGGCATAAATAATTAAGGCACACATTTTATATAAACATAGAATCTTTTGTAGATATGTTTATATATTTTGAATAAGGAATGTTGCATACAGTTTTCTGCTTGGTTAGCTATTTTTTTTTTTTTTTTTTTGAGTGCAACCAAGCATATTCTGTTGGCGTTTTTTGTGCAAATTTTGCTAGAGCAGCATTTATATTAAATTAATTAATTAAATTTTGTATTTAAGAATAAAACTTCGAAATTAGCTTAGGAAATTTCCATATTGAATTATTATTGAAATTAAATTGCAAGCTGTAATTTTAGTCAGTTAAATTGTTAGTAAGTTCAGGTAAAGTCTATGTTTTAGCCTGCAATAAATTAGTTCAGTTTTTAGTTGATCCAAAAAATAATATTTGCTGCTGCTATAAGGCTGTTAATTCAATTGATCATTTGTTTATGCAACTTGCTTATCACTTTTAGTAGTATATACATTTTTACCTCGTTGTTGTGTTAATTCAATTTAAAAAGGATTAAAAAAATAATTTATTTTCACATTTTTTTAATCATTTTTTCCGTCGGCTAAAGGCTAAATAAGAATTTTTACGGAGGCAACATATAATAGCTACAGAATGTCAGATGTTTGTCCCTTAAGAGGCTTATTATGAATATTTTGTGTATTCATTATATTTATACATATTAATATATTATATATATTTTTTTATTATTATTTTTTATTCTATTTTTTATTTAAATTTTTTGCAAAATAAATATTAACTTTATTTTATGCGCTTGAATTAACGCTTTCTTAAATTTACGAATTCAGCATTTATAAACTCAAAAAAACAAGCGAAAAGGTTATAAATAAACCGTAAAAAGTTTAAAAATAGATTGAAAACTTCTTTAAAATTTGTAATTTATATTAGCTAATTAAATATATATTAATTAATTCATTTGCTAAAGAAGAAGAACTGTAATCGGACTTAGTAATATATTTAATTCAATTAAATATTCATATTCAGTAAATACTTGAAAAAAGTTTATGCCGAACAAATCTATATAATTCGTAAGCAGAGTAACTTTAACATTTAATATTATAATTATAATATTGTTTTTCTATAATTTTTAATTATCAAATAAACTTAAAATTCTAAAACTTATTTATTTTAGTTTTTTTATGCCTTGATGCTAAGTTTCCTCCGGCTTGGACACTTGGGAACCCTGCTCGGCGAACATGAACTGTATGAGAATGACCAGGTAGGTAACTACAGCTGCAAACATCTATAAAAATTAAACAAAAATTAATTAAAATATTTCTATAATTATAGTATCAACTGGATAATCAACTTACACTACTCAACAAATGCAAATTCAGGCTAAAGAAATCCTTGGCCGTTAAAACAAAACGTTGATGCAAAGTTTGTAACAAAAATTCGCTGACCAAATCATTATATCGTTTGCTGGCCAAAGGTTTTATCAATTTGGAGATGAGACAACCAATCTGTCGACTCTATAAAATAAAATTATATAAATTTATATACACCTGTACTAAATGGTGTCACTTACAAGATTATAACTTTGCTGACAATGCCAACAAATCAGCGAGAGCAACAAACCCAAGTAGATTACAAAGATAAAATGATGTAAAATCATATTGGGATTATTTGGCCTGGCCAAAATGTTCTTAAGCATCCAATAAGCGTTGAAAACAAAATCAAAAAATAATACAATGAATATGGTTAGCAAAATGCCGCCATAAGAACAATTTAAATCAAGAAAATGATGATAAAGTTGACTATAACGCTGCTTAAGTATAATAACTTGATCCACAGCTGGTTGCCTTCTTCTAGCCAATAATTTGAGACTTTGATAAATACAGTCAACGCGTTCATTGGCCATCAATACATCGTAGAGAAATCCAATGAATTTCAACTGTAAACCCAATGCACTTGGTATTGAAACCCAAAAGAGTGGCATATGAAAATGTTTGCCAATTATCAACGATATCCAAATGATTAAACCATGTACCACAATGATAAAAAGCAAAATTCCAGCAATATAACGATTCACATATCGTTGACTCTCTGCTGTCATTTGATGTTGTTTTATTACAATATCACAATTGCTGCGACGCTGCATAAATGCGTTTAATAATATGATGACATGTGCCGTTGTCATAAATAGAAATAATGCATATTCAATCAAACAATCCAGTGCACACTGTTCAAATATTATGGGACTTTGTAATGTCCATATCCAAATTATCAAATACCAGCAAAGCCAGCAACAAAATAAAAGAAATTGCAGGCGTATACTCCAACGCACACCAAAGAAACAGAGTATTAACTGAAACAATTGTCGAGAAATGCCTGATATGTTCAAGAACTGCATGATTACTAAATGGAAGTATAAAAAATCGACTTCAATGTGGCAAAGTTTACATTAAATAGACAATTCATCATTGTCATAATTAAAGCAGACATTTGAGTTTCTAATTGTCATCAACTTGTGGAAAAGTAAAAGCTTTCGAAATGCTATTAAGGAATTTGGTTAATATAATTGCATTATTATACAGCGGGAATTAAGACAGATTTCTTGATTTTTTCAGTCCTGGAAAAGTTAACCAATGATACAGGAAATTTGAATAACATAATTATCTGATTATATCAACAATTTCTAATAAAAAGTCATATCCCGATTAAGTAAATAAATAATTTCAGAAAATCCTGGTTAATATAATCACAAAGCGTTTGAAAGACGACAACATTCTAAAGAAGTTATTTCCGGGCTCAAGCTTATTCGAAAATCAAAGCTCATGATTGTGGATAAATTCCAAAACTTACGGTTTGTGTAAAAAAATAAATTTTTAACTCAAATTTTAACTAATTTTTACTCTTTTATAGAAATATATACTCTGCTTCGCTGTGATTACTAATCTCATGAGAAAATATGATGACAGCAACAATTTAGCAAATTTTCTGAGTTCTTCAGCCCCGAGCAGTCCTAAAGAAATTAACCAATAAAAATTCGCTTTATTGTATAATTTTTAATGGAATATCTATTATTCAATAATGTTAAAATGTTGGTTAATCAGCTGTAAGGCAGAAATATCCGAAGAACTGTAAATCCTGAAAGCACAAAACAACTGAAAGACAGAAAACGTCTATAAAATACTTTTCACGCTAATCGGTCAAATTACGCATAATATTTTAGCTCATAAATGAGGATAAGTTCCAAAATTCGTAAGATTTATATTGCAAATATTTTTAAATCTAAATTTTGACGGATGTTTTCTATTTTACAGAAATATTTTATATCTTATAGCTGCGGTACGTCTATGAAGTTCAATTCCTGCTTATCGCTTAAGTTACGCATAATATTTTAGCTCATAAATGAGAATAAGTTCAAAAATTCGTAAGATTTATACTAAAAATAATTTCAAATCTAAATTTATATTAATGTTTTCTCTTTTACAGAAATATATCTTATAATTGCGGCATTGCCAATGCTAATAAAAACAATACAAAAATAAATAAATCATTGGAAACTTTATTTTTGTGTAAGGAAAACCCTGGATTACATAAGTAGCAGAATTACCTGACAAATTGGAATTTTTATTGCTTTCCAAATACATATTGGCAACTTAGCTTTAAAGTCGGAAGAAAACCCGCAAAATTATGAAGTCCTAACAGCACAAAACAAGAGAAAGTCAGAATTCCCGACTCGGGAAGCGTCTAATGCACTTCTATTTCGGCTTAAGTATAAGTTCAAAATTCATGGGTATTGTAAAAAATATGTGTGTCTTTAAAATCTAAATTTATGCTAATCTTTACTCTCTTACAGAAATAAATGTATACTTACATTTTCGGCACCTGCATCGCCATACCAGAAGAGCGCTATAATTAATAATCCACTGGCAAAGCATGTGGCACCATTATAGAGAAGTCTAAATATCCTTTGGGATTGATATGTCTCCGTGATGATCCAATAGGCATTTGAGACAAACTCAAAGCCGCACATCAGCTGCAAACCCAATATGCCCCAGCCATAGCAATCGCTGAAGATTTCATAGCACTCGAAAATGTAATTATAGCTCAAACGAAGAGTATGCAATTGTCGGCATTCATCGAAGCCATATGGTTGCCATATATCGTTGCCCCTGGCCAGGCCCAAAAGCGATTGGCGAAGCTGGAAGGCACGTTGATTCAACTCCATCACCTGCTCCAATAGTTGCACATAGCGAAAACGTAGCAGCCACTTTTGTGGCATGGAAATGAGATGTATTGGCGATATGGCGGCATGTGAATTGGCCCAACTTTTAGCCACTTCGCAGACAACTTGTAAACCAATGTGCAACAGGAGACGCACAGATCTTCGTCCATCATGCCACATGCCCAGACGTTGCATTTGCATCTGCGATTGAAAGCGTAAATTCTCCAAGCTTTCAAATGTGCATCGTTTAACTAAGCTCTCGAATTGCAGTAGCAAACCCAACAGGGAGTAGCCAATATATAAAACTGTGCCATTCACATTACCAATGTCTAATCCTTTCTCATACCAAAAATAGCTGAGTCCTTGATGCAACACCATCAGAAAGTAACTCAACCAAATGCAACGTACACCCAAGGCGAACAACAAATTGATAAACTTGTAGTAAGGTGGCAATGGCAGCAGACCCATCAACCAATAGATGCCCCAAAGGATCCGAGCAGTTAGACACTCTAATGAATTCATTTCACACCTTAAGGACTTCAACTTTGAAACTGTGCTGAGGTAAAAACTTTTATACTTAAATATTTATATTAATAAGTGCGCTTTAGCAAACAATACATCATATTAACAATTGAGCGGAATGACAGCTTAAATGCCGCTGTCATTGATTGATATCAATTAGATTGATAACGGTTCAAACAGTTGCAAGTACAACAAAGCGATTTTTAGGTGGAAATTTTCGAAAAATATATAAATGGTGTTTAATATCAGAATATAGACAGATTGATTTTAAATTTCATATTTACTTTTCCCTATTTCATTATACTAAATATAAAAAAGGGTATTTTAATATTTTTACGAAATGTGTTATGCATTGTGGAAAAGGTATCTGATTCCTTAAAATATATATATTTTTGATCGGTAGCAATAGAAGAGATTATAAAATCATATATTCATCTGTCTGTTTATTTCTATCAATAATTATTTGTAATTTTTTTTTAGCTAGCTTAATGAAATTTAAGCAGTCATAAATATAGAGGTAGTTGCCGAATCGGACCACTATAATATACAGCTGCCATAGGAAAAATCAATTGAAAATTTGTTTTTATATGGGAAACATTTTTCTTTTTTAATATTTCACAACGAAATTCAGAAGTTCAAAGTTATACTGCTATTCACACAATTTGAATAAACTTAATGAAAATCGCATTACTATATCTTATGGAAACACTCAATCGGAAAATAATTTTTAATATATAAAATCATATATGTAGTTGCCATAAGAATAATCGGTTGAAAAATTAATTTCAGTAAGCGAAACTTTTGTATATAGTATTAATATTTTCAAACTTTCTTATTTTCTTTTTTTCTCTGCTTTTGTAAGAAAGTTTACTTGATATTTAACTTTTATATAAATTTTTAATTTTTTTTAAGAAATTGTCATTTAATTGTCTTACCTACCCTATTAATAGTTCATTATAGTTTTTGATGCTTTGAGCTCTGCTGTGCTTAACTCCTAACACAATAAACTCTTGAAAATAATCGGAGAGGTTTGGGATAAATTGTACAAAATTTATCCATTTCAAGTTTTGGTGAGGCAGGGAGGTTGGTGGCAATAGGCAAACTTCATTGCCTGAGGCACTTATAGACGAAATTTCTTAGTAAACCGCTGAGAAAGTACGATGTGAGCTGCTGATGTGGTGGCAATCGAGCTGCGGAATCCGATTAAAAAGTTGAACCGTCAAAAGTTTGTGCTCTCTCTTTCACTCTTTATCTAGCTGTCTTTATCTATCTCCAATGTGGGGGCGTGCAGTTCAAATAGCTCTGCCAGTTTATGAATTATGCATTCCAGCCTTAAGGGTGGAGAAATTTTCTGCGTTCAAAGCTAAAAATTATCCGCTTTTTTTCTCTCAACTTGTGGATGCCGCCAAACTAAAAAGGGGTTGTGGTTGCTTTGAAGATTAGGTTCAACTGTTTGGCTAGCTGACTCTGCCTCTATGGCTAGCTAGCTGGTTGTTGTGGGTAACACGCCCCAAAGACTTTTTCCCTCCACATTTATAAGTGCGCACATAAAATGCATAATTCGCAAATATATAGTAGCAGGAGCTGCTAGGAATTGCAAATATAATATTTATACATAATTTTTATTCTAAATGAAAGCAGTATGAGAAAATGGTACGAGTTGGGAAATGCTCGACTATTAGATAAGCTGTAGCAAGATTTTTTTTAAATTTTAAAGCTATTTTTTTTTAAATTGTGATGACGGAAAAGAATTTTAAAAAATAAAGCCTGAGTCGAAATTAAGTGTGCATATAGAATAATTTCGAAATTGCAAAATTTTTCATAAAACATCACAGATTTGGTAGATAATTAAAAACTGAATATCTATTAATTATATTTTCTGCATAAGTGTGTCGAAATTTTTTCTAACCTTCTGCAAACGCTAAAGAATTTTCCTCTTTAGAAATTTTCACTTTATGATACCCTCTTTTACCATTTAATGAAAACACAGCATAAAAATCCATAAATTATAGTTAACTTGCAATATAAAACTTTATGATTTCGATATTTTTATTGCACACATTAATATTCTTTATTTTCTTGAAAATGTTCACATTATTAAGATTTTAGATAAGCCATTTTAACGTTTAAAAATTAACTCTATCCGAATCAAGGGTTTCATATATGTATGTAGTTACAATGAAGATTTTGCGGTCTCAAATGTTTGCAACATTGTTGCAGAGTGACCTAAAGTTGAGTGTTGCAACTTTGTGTAAATAAACCGCAAAGAGATTTTTCCGTTTATGTCACACATAAGTACATACTCCACAAGGTGTTGAAAATGTGCTATTGCAATTTTAATCAGAACTCGAAAAGGCAAAAAACCGGGTTGTTAACTAGGCAACTGTCCGGGATTGTTGGAAGATTTTAGAGACCTGAACCACAAAGAGAGTTTTTGCATATTTAACAAGTGAAAATATTTATACACAGAAAATAATGCAGAAAATTCATGTGCTTTATAAATACTTAAGTGTTTGTTATTTTCGGACTTAACTGAATACAAATAATTGTCAGCGTTTAGCTAAAAAAAATTGCTTTACACTGAGAAAAATAGTGAAAATTAGCTCGTTCACTTTTTATTTATTTTTTTGTGGTCATTATATTTGTGCTTAATGTTAGATCAATGCGTTAATTTATATAATACATTATTCGCAGGTCCTTGATTTAACAAAAAAAAAATGATTAGTTGTGCTATTCTCTTATATTAAAAAATTTGTTATAGAAAAAGCTTTATATACTAACTGCTAAAACCGAATGAAAATTTAAACAAATGTGTAAATATACAAAAAAAATACTGCCCATAACTATGCAACACTTTCTGATTATATATATATATATATATATATATATATGTATATATTTTTTTTTTTGTTAAAAAATTGCTTTATTTTTGACGACATCCCTTTAGAAACAAATTAATTTTTTTTTTTTTTTTTATTAACTGATTATTATATTTTTGATAAAAAAAAAGGATTGATTGCAATTATTATTCGCTCAGTGTAGCTTGCACTGCGGCAACTGGTAATTGTCTCGTAATTTGAAATTAACAACAATTTTATTTGGCAATCGATAGTGCGAAATCATAGCTTAAAAAAAAATATTGTGTTAATATAAAATAGAGAAAAAGCTGAGATTGTTTCTCAATCAGCTAAATCATTTGAGACTGTCGTCTCGTGATTTTTATAGTCTACCAAAAAATAATATGTATTCCTTAAGGCTGTAGCTGAAAGCTGAAAACCCAAAACGAAAATACATAAATCTAAAATTGCCAAGTATTTGAGCACCAATAAATTTTCATTTTGATAAACCCTTAAGCCTTTTCATGGCCAACAAACAAAACTTTTTTGTGATTTATGAAGTTTTCCAGCTACTTCGAAACGCCTTTGGCAATAAAACACAATCCCACATTCGACACGATAGAGAGGAGAGATATGTATATACAACTTTGTGTTTATGTATTTACACTTTAAAGATTCGAAGCAACATTGTTTGTTTGATTGAATGTTTTCTTTATGGCTTTATATTATTTGTATTAAAAAAAAACAAAGTGTTAAAGATATTTTAGTGCTTAAAAACAAAAACAGAATCGTAAAAAATATGCGATAAAAGCGTTTTCAATTGTTAATACAATTTTCATATAAATTTTATCGATTTAAATTACAATATGCAATCTTTATTTATTAATACCCTTGCTAACGGTATTATAATTTTGTCATCAAATGTGTTATCTATGCGTCTCCGACCCCATTTTTTGTTTGTCTTGAGCTATCAGAGTATTAAACTTGTCGATAAATAGAATTGTGGCTTTTTTTTACATAAAATACCGATCGGTCCTTCTGAGCCTGGCTTTTTTTTACTAAAATTAGTAGTATTTTGTGGTTAACTGCATTTGGTCACACTAGTGACACTGTGAAAAGCGCAATCGGAAAATTGTCGCTCGTGAAAATTTGTTAATATTCACAAAATTAACAAGTTCGCGCGCGTCGCGGGTCTCGGGTCGCGTCGTGTTAGTTATATTAACAATTGTGCGCTTCGTCTTTGTGTTCGTTTCGTTTTACATTAATTGTATTACAATAGTTGCAGCACGCGCTCTTCGAGCTGCACTCACACACCCACACAAACGCAG
Organism: Hirtodrosophila alboralis; assembly: GCA_035043045.1. Classification (NCBI taxonomy): domain Eukaryota; kingdom Metazoa; phylum Arthropoda; class Insecta; order Diptera; family Drosophilidae; genus Hirtodrosophila; species Hirtodrosophila alboralis. The sequence continues at coordinate 106,498 of JAWNNH010000285.1, read as the reverse complement.
CTGTGTGCAAATTTTCTTAAGAAATTTGTTTATGGTTTAATAATTTGTTGTGGATATAATTGTATTGAAGATAAGCATTAAAAACTGTATTGAAGATAAAGTGCATAAGTGTTAACAGCAAAGAAGATGAATATATGTATTATGAAATAGGAAAAGTGGCTCAAATAAATGCAAAGTGATATTGTGAAATACAAATGTGTGAAAAAGTGAAAAGTGCTTGTGAATATAATTGTGCATATTATCAGCATGAGCTCGCAAATACTGCAAATATGTAAAGTGGCTTAGATAAATGTTATTGATATAATTTGCTTTCTTCATATATGCGCAGGTCTTATTTGTCCGCTGGTGTCTCAGTTTTTTTTTTTCCATATTGTGCGGTATCTTAAGCTCGTGTGCATAAGAGCACAAGCTTTTTTGCCGATCAAAGCTTTTTGTCGAAGTGACGGCAACAGCGCTTTAAGCTTCGAATTTCTGCTCAGCCTGCAAGTATGCTACAAATTATATTGTGCAGCCAGCTCTGTTAATATTTATGTTATGATTCGGAATATACCAGTAATTAAATAATCCCTAAGAATATGTTACAAAAATGATTTTCATAATCACACATGTGAAATAATTTAAAATTGAAATAAATTGACAAAAATTATCAGTTAACATAAATAAATTATTTAGTATGCATATATTTATATTATATTTAATTTCTTTTAAGCCATTGCAAGGGTATAACATGTTTTTTTTTTTTTTTTTTTTTTTTTTTTTGCGAAAATTCTGCGCTGATGTACGTTCAAAATTCATAAACAAACTGAGACATGCTTTTTCTAATATAACTGATTTCCATATTGCAAGGATGAGAACAAGGACATGTCATGGCGATGACAACATCTGGCGATCAAAGTCAAATTAAATTGAAACAACTTTTTGGTCCTGGTCCTCATTTGATTTCCTTTTAGCTGTCTGCATACTTATATACTTATATATGTATACTACACATATGTACTTTAATATACAACATAGTAGTAGCTAGAAAATAAAGCAACAGCAGTTTAATATGAACAACATGTTCCTTTCATATTACGCACTTGTTTCCAAGTATCGTTCATTCATCTGGAACGTGACACCGTTGCCAAACATTCTTATTGTAGTATAAAATACTCTCAGAAATTCGAGTGTGAATATTGTACAAACAATAAATTGAACTAATTGTCATAGGCTCTTCTTACTGTGCTTTATTTAAGCTTGTAAGAAACTTGTCCTTAAACAGAGTTTTTCCTTCAAACGAATCACATATTAAATATTTATAATTTGGCACATTTGTAAAAGAAGAAAAAATTTGGTTTTATTTTTGTCGAAATGGCAGAGACAAGTATTTCATATAAAAACTATAAAAAGGTTATTCGATTTTGATTAGAATTGTTCAGTTAAGATTAAATATTTTAAATTATTTGATTTGAAATATCTTGAACTTTTATAACTTTTTTATATAGTAATTATGTATATAGTTGAATATATTTTGGAAGCTAAAATATAATAATTTGTTCCAACCAGTTCCCTGATATTTAATGATAGGTTTAAAAATATTACAATATATTTTTGAAATAAGTGGTTTTTGTTTTTAAATGCACGAATTCAGCTCTCAATTTTTTTTACCAAATAATGAGGAAATTTTAATTAAAAAATTATTTGTTTTATATATTCTTACTTAATAAAAATAGTTTTTTTAATTTTATTTTACACTCAATAATTTTTTTGTCATTTTATGATAATATTAAGGGCACAATTTTCCACAAGACAAAAAAATAAAGCTCGATTTATTACAAAGAATTAATTATTTTTATTATTCGAAATTAAATTTTTTTATTAAAATATTTGTATATCTAAACCCAACTGTTTCTTTAATACTGTTTTTCTATTTATTATAAAGAATTTATTATTTTTATAATTTAAAATTAAATTTTTTAGTAAAATACTTGATACATTTCAGCCGTTTCTTTAAAACTCACACCCTTTCCAGTGGCAAGGATATTTTCAATTTCAGTTTGTCACATAATTTTCTTTTTTGTTCCTGTTTTAATTGTTCCCATTTAATATTATACTTTGCTTAAATGAAGGCCATTTAAAACAGAAACAACACATGGGACATGGCCATTGGCTTGGTGTTCTGGCATAAAATTGTTGTCATAGAATTATATATACATATATATGTATATGTATTTTATACTCGTATATGCCATAATATTGTACGTGTTCAACAATGCTTAACCGATATGCTAGAATAATTTTATTTTCATTTTAGTTTTAGTTTTTGTTTTTTTATTTGCAATTTTTTTGAACGCCTGGCGCCAAATGATGCGACTAAAATGGACGTTGACTGTTGAATTTGTTTGGGCAATTTGCCAACATTTAATGACCAAAAACTAATATCAAAATTGAGCCCATATTACATAACAATCGCATGACATTTTCAAATTGAAACTTATCTTTAAATTATTTATATTTATTTATTTATTTATTAGTTGTAATAAAGCGCAGCTTATTATGTTAGTTTGTTGTTATATATTTGTTTATAAGCCCATCATAAATTTGAGCTAATCAGCGGTTTTATTTGAAATGATTATTAATTAAATATTTGATATGAGATAATCAAATCATTTGGAATGGAAGCTGTAGACTGTTCTGAATTTCTGAAAATTAAATTTTACCTTAAATTTGGTGTATTTTGCTATAGTTGATACAATTTCAGAAAGCAAAAATTATTTGTATTTATTTCCAATACGAAAAAGAAAAATAGAAAATACTTTGGATTGAAAATTACTTGATTTTATAATGCTATAAATATGAGTTAATTAAATAAGAGTATGGGAATCATATATTAAAATGATGTTTATATATCATCTACTAATATATAGGTGCTGACATTTAATATATTAGATCATCCCGGCGTGCGTTGCTACTCCCCAAAAAAATAAAATAGGAAAAAAATATTAAATCTTACAGTAACTATTATTGTAGTTTACTGCGCCAACAGAAATGCTGCAGCTGAGATTTTCATATCTAATTTTTAAATGTATTTTCTTCCAATTCCCGATATATTTTTAATGAAATTTTTCAGAGTATCAACGATACGATATAAAAGAAAGCTATTGCCACAAATTTCAGGTTTCTAACTTCTACCGTTTGACCTGCTCGTTAGTTGCCAATTAGTCAGTCAGTCAGTCAGTCAGGTTTATATATATAGATAGCTCAGTGTATAAAGTACAGAATATTTTTTTATCTAAAATGAAATTTTCTTTTGTCAATTGTTGGCTTTTTCTGCGAGCCTAGTCAAAATTCGTATAGAAAAAATATTAATATATACAATTTGCCTTTTAAAAAAAATACTCTATTTCGTACTCCGACAATAAATGCAATATGCATTAAGACATTACATTTTCTATGTCAAAAACTCATCTATTAAAGGTTTTTCTATTGTTAGTTGTTCTCTAATACAAATACAGATAGTTAAATAAATATAAAAGAATTGTTTTGGACCTGGCCAAGTTGTAGGTGCTTTAAGCACGTCGAAAACGAATTTGTTTGAAACTTTTGTGGTCGCATAATGTGACATCTTCTTCAACTATACTATAGTATAGTATAATGGTGGTAGTTGTTCAGGCAAAATGTTTTTTTTTTTTCCTTATTTATTTATTTATGTATGCGCCTGTTGCAGTTGCTGCAGTTGTTGCAACTTGTGTTGCAATTTGTTTGTTTCTGTGTGTTGTTTGGCAACTTTTGCGTGGCTTTCCAGCTCTATGTATTATAGTCCTAAATCCGAGAGCAGTAGAAATAGCAGCAGCTGGATGGTAAATAAATCACGTATTTAAACAAGTTGCCGAGTGCGGCAACCAAAAAAAAAAAAAATAAAAATAAAAATAAAATCTTCAAAGTGTAAACACTGCACGTACACAAGTTTGGTGTATGACAAATGTTCACAGCATTTTTCTAAAATAAAAACAAAACAATATATTTATTTATATATTTAGTTTTTTTTTTTGTTTTCTTGAGCCTTAAGAGTAAAGTAATACACCCTCTCTATCCTCTTCCAGTTTGCGTTCCCAGAGCAACTTGAACGATACATCGCCACATAATGTTCCATATTTTTCCGAAGGCGTTAGATAACCATTTCGAAATTGTGATAAAATTGGCAAAAATCCAGCTATTGCAGCTCGTGTCTCACTGTGCTGTTTGGAGTGTAGAACCAGAACATAACCATTTGCAAATACGACAAATCTTAGAGCAGTATTCTCTATTTTATATGTGATAAATGGTCGCGTTTCACGATTACCCGATACATGTTCGCTATGCAATTCGCTTAGCATTTCCAAATCAATTTTAAAGGGTAAACAGAAGGAGGCATGCACTATATTTTTATTAAAATATTTTATATCTGTCTTATAATCCAATTCCTCGACCATGTGAATCACTTTACATAGCGCTGTGCGTGCTGTTTCGGCTGTTAATGCCTTTGAGGTTATTTTACCACCTGAATAAATTTTTACCTCAGCACTGGGATTACGTAAACGTAGAAATAATGCCGCATGTATTGTCGGCTCATATTGTGTATCATCCAAGAGTATAGCCAGTTCGTATAAACTAAATTGACAATTGACATCGACAATGCAGGTAAATGGTCTATAGAGCAATTGTAAATGCTTTTCAATTTCATCAATTTTCGCAATATTCTCATAAATATTCTCATAATCAATTTCAATATCTGGTATTATAGGCTCTTCTTCCTCTTCTCTAGTTATAGTTTCATTCTCGCTGACATTTTCCAAACTTTCCACACACTCAATATTATGTTCTTGCAAAGTTTGTATTTCCATTGATTCAAAAAGTTTTTCCACTTTAGGCATTTCAACATTTTTGTTATGATTTTCTTTGCTTGACGTGGGATAATCGACTTTGACAAAATCTCCAATCATTTCATCTTGATCATTATTAGTATTAAATAGAAAATCTATACCCAAGTTAACATCTTCTGTTTCCATTTGTTTAGCATTTGCGAAATTATTTGTTTTTTCTGCATCTGTTGTTTCATCCAAAATATTTATGCCAACAAACTTTTCCATAAGATCTTCCACAGTTTTGTCATCATCTTTGCCAAAATACCAAGAGTTTTTATTCTTGACAATATCTTCAATCATTTTATCTTGTTCTTCCTGCTTTGTATCATTCAAAATGTTCCAAACAATCGAATTATTTATATTTTTTTCTTCAGGTTCGGTAATATTTATATTTTCGTCTTTATCATTTGACTTATCCAATATAGTCATTCCAATTAATTTGTTTATCAACGCTTCTACTTGTTTGCTATCCTTTTCATCCTTCACAAATTCCTTCATTTTTATTTCTTTTGTTTTATACAAATTGTTCTTTTCTCTTTGTTTGTCATCCTCACATGCATTTAAAAGGTTTTCATCCTTGAAAATTTTTTTCATTTTTGTCTCATTTTCTTCTTCGTTTGTAGCATCCAAAATTAAGTTTAAAGGCTCTTCTAAAAGTTTGTCATCCTCGTCTATATACCAAGGGTTTTCTTTATTTGAAAAATCTGGCACATCATATAAAGTGCTTTCATTTTTGAGATTATCCTGTTCTTTATCGAAGGTTTCTAAAGGTTCGTCATCCTCGTCCATATACCAAGGGTTTTCGTTTTTCAAAATATTTTTGTTCTTTATTTCCTTTATGTCATCCAAAATATGCTGTATTTCTGTCTCTTCTAGAGTTTTCTCATCTTTGCCAAAGTTTTCTTTAATATTCAAATTTTTAATTTTATTTATAATATCACCTAAACTATCATTATTATCTAAAGGGGTTAATGTTGTTTCTTCAGGGTTATTATCTTCAACAATAGAATTAATCTCTTCATTATCGTTATCAGCTTTGTTGCAACTGTTGTTTGTTATTTAGAACAGAACTTAAAGCTTAGATAAACCAACTTACTTGTTTGCATTAGGATCCATGTTAAAGTTTGGGTTCATAAATTATTTAAATAGTTTAAAAAATTCTCAATAAATATTCACAACTGCACAAAGGAGAGAATAAATCTAAATATAAACATTATATTTGCTATTTCTGATAATAAGCTCCATGTGTACTTATTTGAGGAGTTCTATGTTTTGTTTATGTTTTTTATATATATAAAAGTAACTGTGTGTATCTAGTAATATATATCCGTATATATAAAAAAACAAAAGTCAAGGTAAATAAAATAAATTGATTAAAGTAAAATAAAAAAATATCTATTAGCATAAATAAATAAAGATATAGACAATATTAATAATAAAAAATAAAATAAATAATAAACAATAAAAAAATTGGTATAAACTGTAAGAAAAATTGAAAATATTTAAACTAAAGTCTATAAAATCAAAGTCGCAAGTAAATGCCAAACTTACAAATGAAAAGTAAATATAAATAATATATTAGACATATTAAGTGCTAGTAATGGAATCAAATCATATTTATTTATATTTTATTTTGTGTTAAGCCAAACAACACACAATAAAATCATAATAATATTTATATTTGTAACTTGGAACTAATTGCATTTTCATTTGATAAACATATATAATCAACAATCTTAAATGTAACAATTGTGAGCACATGACAAACTATGAAAAGAAATGAGTAAATATATATAAAAATAAACTCTGAATGCTTTCAACTCAACTCAGTTTTTTCTACTTATGTCCTTTTATGTCCTTGTCATGTTCAAATTTACACACTGTTGACCATATTTTATGTCCATTCTGGTTATGAAATTTACAGAGCTGTCAAAAAGAGTTCAGCGACATTTTAGTAAATATTGAAATTTAATCAAGCAAAGTGCAAAATATACACACACGAACACACACAGGACGAAGGCCAGCAAAGGACAACAACATTGAATTCATTTTGCACCCCCAACTATAGACACCTGTCAACCGAGTTGAGGGGGGAGGCAGAGGGTGTTTGCTTCCTGCAGGATGGCATCCAATGCTTTATAAGGCACACACAATGCCACACACCCACACATGTGTGTGTGTTTGGCGAAGTCAACAATCAATTGAATCGATTTCATTTTACAAATTGCGTTGAATTTTGTGGTGCAGTCAGCTGCAATTGACGGCGAAGCCAGTGGCAACAATAACGAGCTAACCTCAGTCAGATCCAGCTATGTGGGGGGAAAGTGGGATTGTTGTTGGGGTCTATATATAAAGGATAGTAAGATAGACCAATGTCTCTTATGGACTGATTTTGATGGTCAATTGCAACATACGCAACAGCTTCTAATTGGAAGTTCACTTTGTAAATGGGGGAAACCAAACAAACGAGAAAACCACAAAACTCCAACCATAAAAGAGCTGAACATCATAGATAGTTAGATGGTAGATACACAGGTAAAATATCGATTGAAATTTCACTTTGGTAAACAAATGAAAAATTGCAAGAAATTAATATCAATATCAGACATGTAAATACAGACACAAAAAAAAAAATAGGGTGGAAAACAAGAAAAAGTATGCTCAACTAGATAATACTAACTACTAACTGTGTGCAAAGAAGAAAATACCAATTTATTTTTACAAATGAATCAAATTTCATTGAAGTTAGAAATAAGCAAGGCAAACAGGAAAAATATTGCAGCTCAGATTGTGAGATACTCTGTTTCCAGTTGGTTTTTTTTGTAATGCATTTTCAAGAGCAAGGGAGAATATTATTTTGACAGCTCATCAATAAAATGGTGAAAAAATTATATTATAAGTAATAATAGATTTGCCAACATATTTTGAATGTATCTCTATGCCCTTTCGCTCTGGCAGCAGAGTATTCCTCATGGCTAAAGTTTTATTTAACTTGTAGATGTTTTTCGTAATTAGATAAAGTCTTCACAAAATTTTTGACCATATAATAAATCAGTTTATTATAATTTCTATTGTAAATTTTGTTGCTTAACATCAGGGACAGAGATTAATAACTACATATTTAAATCTTACATTAAATATATTATTAACTACATATATAAATCCTACATTAAATATAACTGGCTACCGCAACTTAAAGATTCAATAAAATCCTATTCTTTTATCAGTTTAGCGATAAAATTCCTTTTCTTATTTATTTTTTTTACATTAAAAACAATTGACAATTTATCTTTTATCAGTTTGGCGTTAAAATTCCATTTCTTATTTTTTTTTTTACATTAAAAACAATTGGCTATTAGTATTATTTTGAACTCTTATAAAAAATTAACAGTTAGTTTGCATTTTTTTTTTTTTTTATTAAATAAACTTGTTATTTTTAACTAATATAAAAAGTATGGAACATTTTTTTTATATTGTCATCTTTAATTGGAAAATCCATTATTTTGATTTTTCTTAATTTGATATTTTTTTCATATTTCAATAAAATTTATATAGAGAATAATCTCAGAACGTAGCCCTTGTAATATTTTAAGTCCTCTTGACAGGGCTTAAGGCTGATATATAGAATAATTCTATCATTACTTTAAATAGTATAAAATCGAGTAAAACTTTTAACGCTTTTACTAATAAAGCTATCAGCTAGGAAATTAATGAAACTAACTTTTTTAACATTTAAATAAATTTTTATTACAATCAGCGGAAATCATAACACGTTTACATATTTGAATTCAAATAAATTAAATTTATTATAGTAAAATCTAAAGACAGAGATTAAATCTCAAACTTTTGATAAGAAAATAATTCAATTATAAATCTACAAGACATCTTATCTAAAGATAGATTTAATATTGAGAAGAAGGATTGCATAATTGTTCTTTTTACCAGAAGCAGTGTCTCCTATTGATAAATAGAAAATCAATGAGAGATTAGTACACTTAACCAATTTTGAAACTTGTAAAACCAATTCCCATTTGTCAGAGTCAAAATTGCAATTTAGAAATAAAGGCTCCATAATGTCGCTGCTTAAATCGATTATAAAGCAACCATTACATGGCAAAGTCCCAACTTAGTTGGCATTTAATAGAATTTTTCGTGGTTGAACTACTGCATTGGCAATTTTGATATTTCTATGTGTATTTCTGTGTGTGTGTATAGGCGGTAATTAAAAATTGTGGCGCCAACTGTGACCCACCATAGAGACTCTGGAGTAAAACCCATTCCCAAATTGTGATGTTGTTGTTGTCCACTCATTTTAATTCAAATTGAAGTGGCGTTTTTGTGTTGTGCGAGTAATTAGGACATAAAGTTGAATCGAAGCTCCGGCTGCCTGCCTGCCTGCCTACAAAACTCAAATGACATTTGTCCAGCCCCCACAATTTCAGAACCCAGTACTTTCTGGATTTTTTTTGGGGGGGAGGAGGGTTGTGTGATGAACAATTGGAGATAAGTGCAGGCAGGCATGAAATATAGCAAATAAAGCGACGCCCTGTGCCCGACAAAACCGCTCGCAAATAAAATGTCGCTAGCACGCAATGTTTTCATTTACCTAATCGCCATTAAGCAAAAGGGACGAAACTTTTTAGAGTTTGATTTCCATTGGGGGTACGAGTCATGTAATCGTTTTGTTGCGACTTTTGCTTTTATAATTTGTTTGAAATTTGATGGAACAGTTCCCTGAACAACATTAAAGTTGTAAGAAGTTGTCAGCGAAAAGTATAAATAATATGAAAATGCTGCTTGTAGTGATTCTAAATACATTTAATTTAGCTGAAACTTTAATGTGCTTTCAACTTAAGTTGAAAAGAGTTTTTTAGCTAAAAGTATAATGAAAAAAGATTTTTTAAATATTAGGCAAGCTTTAAGCGTTTTCAAAACAATTAATTTTTGCTGAAGCTTTAATGCGCTTAAAGCTGCTGCGAACTTTCAGCTGTTGCGAGCTAAGAGCTTAAGTTATGAGTTGTCAGTTGAGGATGAAGAACGAGAGAGAACGAAGAATTAGTCAAGCTTTCAGCTTAGTAAATTATTTTGGTATTTTTGGCAAACTGAAGCTTTAATGTGCTTAAAGCTGCTAAGAGCTTTCTGCTCAAAGTTTGGCTTATGTAATATTGCTTAAACTATATTTTATGTTATTTTTATATCCTCTTGCTTAAAGTAAAATTTGTATTAAATATAATATATTAATATTTAAGTCGTTTGTCACTTAATAACAAATTATTTTTCTAATTTAATTGTTAGCAATAATTTATTTAAATAATCCAATTTTTATTATTATTATTGTTATTTTTTTTTAAATTAATTGTTTTTACTTTTTTGATTTATTTATTTAAAAAATTTTTTTTTTAGCTCATACACGTTTTTAAAAATTTACTTAAATTTAAATTCGTTTTCATTTTAGATTTAAAAGCTGTAAATAGCTTATTTGAGCATTGAGCTCTAATTAAGCATAAATATTTTTGATTGAAATTAATTCCCTTTTGGCCGCTTTCATGTGCTTTCGAAATCATCAGCTTCGAAGCTTTCCAATCACCTGAGCTACCAAACTTATATAATATTTAAGCTCAAAGTAAGATGTTTTATTATTTAATGCATTTCGGTTGAAGCTTTCATACGCTTTCATAGCTGACAAGTTACGTTTACACATTAATAAATGTTGCAAAATGCCACTGACAGTTTTTGGGTTTGCGAATTGGAGTGTTAAGTGCATTAGAAAGTTTCTCGCTATCTTTTATAGAGTTGGTTTGCTTTTGTTTTCTTTATATAGTATTATATATATATATATATATATCTATATAGATGTTCTATATATTTTGTGCATTGCATTGCATTGCCACGCATGGTCAGCACCAAGGATCTGCTGCAGCTGGGAGTTTCTGTTGGCCAACAACTTAAATTGAGTGCTCGTCTCTTTTGCCTTCTTGCCAAAGAAGAACTTTGTAACTTTTCACATACAACACACACACACACATTCGCATACACATCCGCATCCGCATCCATCCACATCCGCAAATAGTTGTTCTTGTTATAATAGCAATTGCTGTCGTCATCGGCGCTATTGCTGAAGGTGTTCATGCGTGCCAAGAAATCAATAGAAAAAGTTTGAAATTACAAAATTGGAAAGAAAACAAATAGTGGGGTGTAGTAAAAAAAAAAAAGAAAAAAATAAATAAACAAACAAAACTAAAAGTATAGTATATGAACAGCGGACCATCGAGCAAAACTGTTGGTGCTGTTGGCTTTGCCAGTAGCCCCATTCCCAGCCGCGCCCCCCAAAGGCAAACAAATCCTCTCGACTCTCTGACAAATGTTGAAAAGTTCTATGAAAAGTTTTTTAAACATACACAAACACACACAAACGCACATGACGGTGAAGTAGGTGTACATAGTATATATCATATAGATTTATATACTCTATACACATACATAAGTATATATTCTCTAAGCTGTCAAATTGTTTAATATATTTCAACATGTAATTGAAGAGCCCAAGAGATTTTAAAACTATACAAAAAAAAACTAATATTTTTCATTGTTATATATAAATTGAAAATATTTTTAAGTTTATGGAATGGATAATAAAAGTCGGAATAATGTTTATAAGCTAAATAACATCAATATTTCACTCAAATAAAATATATATTCTTTCTGATTATAGCCTGACAATATTTTTAACGCAGTAAAATCTGTTAAGAATTTGGAAAAGTTTTCATTTCCTAAAACCAAAAGATAAAATTAAGAATTTTATTTTCAAATCGTTTTAAATATTTTGTGCCCATTTTTAAATCGATTTTGTCATTGATGTTGTGAGTTTAAATGACTTTTCTTAAATTAAGCAAATTTTTTAACAGCTTTCGGAATTTAGAACAGCTAACAATTTCGGTTTCATTTCGTTTGAGGAGATATGAGAATAGGGAAAAGTCAATTGTCAAATTGAAGTTAATTTTGTTCGCAAAATTCGAACTGCCAACTCGTTGATAAAGTATTGCAAACTTAGCATAAATTTTATTATCCACTAAAAATTTAAATGTAATTCACAAGACGCTTGCCAAACTAACATTAAAATTTAAATTTAATAATTATCGAACAGTATAACTAATTACAATTTTTTTTTTCTCAAAACCAAATCTCAATTTCTGACATTTTACAATCAAAACTCAACACTCTATTCACGCGTCCCAAAACCCTGCACATTGTTAATGTCACATCTGTCTCCGGTTCATGCAATGCCATGGAATTTGCGTACTATCATAAATTATGCCGTTGTTGGTATTGTTACATATTGGATTGAGTTTTGGGAATTCACCCATCCCAAAAAAAAAACCAAACCCCAATGCAACTTGATTTATGCGCGCCAAAATGCAACGAAATAAAATTTGTTACAAGAGCAGAGAGCGAATATATCGATGCGATCAAAGTGAGTGATTTATAGGCTATTTATCGGCTCTGCTCTGGTAAAGCATGATGTAATTTTCAACATTTACATTTGCATGTCAGTTTTCAACTTACAAATATTTAAGTTTTTAATGTAGCTAAAGTTTTCTCTTGCATCTTTTGATACCAAAAAAAGAACTTTTTAATTATCATTAAAAGTTACAATTATTATATATGATATTGTGATTTGATTTTTATGCAAACATAAATAAATTATCCGGTTTCTTCAAGTCAAATGATAAAGATAGTTTTTCTGAAAAAAAATAATTAAAATTAAAAATTCGATGTATATAAATTTTTTATTAAAGGGATTTCAATTGCTTTAATCCATATCCAATTTTTACCTGTACAATACAATTTTTTTAACCCAACTCCTTGTCACGTTTTTCTAAACTAAATATTACAAAGAATGGAACTTTCTTTTATTTTTTTTTTATTTTTATTTCAACACCTACGCAGTTTTCTTAACTGTGGTCCTATTGCGACGTTGGTCCCCATTGACAGTTGGCGTATGTTTTAAATATGCAATGCGAATCCTTTGGGAAATTAACGCTACACTTTTACGGTAACGTCAACGTTTGTTTAATATGGCTAAAACTTTTCAGAAGCATTGTTACAATTCAAGCACAATAAGCCATTTGTACAATTTTAAGGTGTGTGTATTGTAAAGGAGAGAAAGACAATACTCTAAGGAGAGTATGGCAGGTGAAGAAAAATTTTAATATAAGTAGAAACACAACACAGACCTTATATACTGTCTGCTAAAACCGTTTTGGAATCACAGAAATTACACGAATGTTTTAAAAAAAAGACACATATAAGTATGCAACAATCTACATACATACATCAATTTATATTTCATTAAAAATGTAGTTACAATATTTATTTGAAAAATAATTTTTTAATAACATAGGTTAATTTATGGCAAATCTAACTTTTAATTAATAAAATTGCATACTTTTGGGCTCTATTTGTTCAACTTACTTGTAGTTTCTGTGATTTTCAAACAGTTATAGCAGACTGTATATAAGGTCTGACTTTTTTTCTATATATTGATATTTTTTTTATATAATTGTGAATAATTCAGTCAAGTTTAAAATATATTTTTTTTTTAAATTAACACAAAAGGAATCAAAAATTTAATAAGAAATTAATGTTCATAGTTTTATATAAAATATTTAAAATTGTTGTCGATTTGTTGCTGATTTCTGAATTGAAATTATTGATACATTTTCTAGTGTATATTAATGTCTCATTTGTCGTTTTGAGTACTCAAAAGCAGAACTCTAATCGAAATTTATTAATAATATATTTTGTTATTAAGAAATATTTTTAAAGCCTACTAGAAACTGCAACTGAAATCAATGCCTGACTTGACTGTTGGCTGAAACTTGCATTTCCATGGATATTGATATAATGAGAAATGACACAAATGCCAAATACAGATGTGTAGCCTCATTTTAACTAAAGAGCTCTTCAATACTGTTCAATATTCGGCACAATTTGCAAATTGATGATGTTTGAAGTGCTTGTTAAATGCAATAGATTTGCAAATGTATCTTCTATAAGCAAGTGTCCAAAATAGCTACAAAAATCTCAACTCAAAAACTGTTGGCCAGATAAAAATGCATAATTAAACACAAGAGAGCAGAGAGGAGAGTATATTCTCGTAGCTATGTAGTATTATGGTCGAGAATGTCGGGAGGGGGCAAACGGGAAGTCGCATAAATTCACATTCACCGCATCATAATGTCCGCAAATCCAGGCTCTGATGCTTTGCAATATTAATAAGCACTCGAAAATGAAAAGGAGTCGTCGTTCGTTTGTGTTATGCCAAGCCACAAGGCTTGAGTTGAGTTCTCTGGCCTCGTCCTGGTCCAGGTCTTTAAGGAATTTTAATGGGCTTTTGGCAAAATGGGGCAGGACGGACGGACGGACGGACGAACGGACGTCCAGGACGATTGCCGCAGTTTACCTTTTGCATATTTTATGCTTGAATTTTAATGAAAATTAAATCGAAATGCTCGTCGTTTCGACACCTGAGTTTACACACACAACGCACTTGCGATTTATATTTAATCCTTTTGGCTAACAGCTGTGTACTGTTGCCTTGCCTCTAACTGCATGTCCTGCCAATGTGCCTCAAACGTGGCTGTTGTCCTGACACTGTGGCTGAGTAACTACCAAATGGCAAATGGCCATGAGCGGCAAATAAAACATGGCACACGCTGATTGATGACTTTGACTTTTGGCCATAATTTATCATAGATACTAGCAATTGTTGTTGTTGTTGTTCTTGTTGTTGTTCAGCGGCAACAGATGACGCTCATTCCGTTGAAAAATGCGCACAAAAGTGTCATAAAAGCCGTGGCACAACAACAGACAGACAACGCGTCTGAGTCTCAGCCTGCTGCTCCTGTCGAGCCTGAAAACTAATTGCAACAAATAATAAAAACTAATAGGCTGTCGAAAAAGGCAGCCTGCGGGGCTTGTTTGGGGGGGATGGGGCTGCCGTATCAGCTTCTACCCCACAGGACATTTGCCAGTGAAAAATGACAACGAAAATGGCCAAGGCGAGCAAAAAACCAAAAAACCAAAAAAAAAAATTTCTGCAAGCAATGGCAAAAGGCAAAGATCATCATCATGAATCATCATCAGAGAGAGTCCTGTGACACAAACACACACAAACTAACACACACACTCATTTCAGATACAAAACAGTTAGACAGTTCTCTGTCGCGCTTTCTTTCCACTTCCTAAGTTATCCATGTGCAAAGTTAATGTCCTGTCAAGAAAGTCGCTGTCTCGTTGCGCCCTTAAACGTCACAAATTGCTGGTATGTCCTGGCTTGTGCCACATACCATGCATAAAGTGAGGGCAGAAGGGAGCAGAAAGAAAGGTGGCTTTTTGTGCCTGAACACAAAACGCATTATCTAAGCGCTTAGTTTGATGTACTAGAAGCCAACAACTTTTTACCTTGTACGATTCTTTTTCATACGAGACGCGAGAAATGCATTAATTTAACTAAAGCACCTCAAATATCTTGTCTTGAAATTTGTTTACATTTTACGAGGGTATTTATAAGTTATAAGTATATATAAATATATATATATTGTATAATCAACTGAGCACACCAATTCCAAGCGTTTTGTTATATTTCCTTTGGGTCTTCCTAGATTTTAAATTAGCATAAATTTTTTAAAAATGATACGATTTCCATGTGGAATCTATATCTGGTTATGGTTTTAAATTTATAATAATTTTTATAATTTATTAATTTTAGAAATAATATATAATATTTTGCCTAAATATAATTTATGGCGTTCAAGCTGATATGGCCTTTGACGCCAATTTATAATAAAATAGAAGTAATTTCAGTAATTGAGTCTTTTATAATTTTCCTAATATATAACTTTCAGCTTCTAGGATATGTTTTTAAATTTTCAACTGATTTTTTCGGTCATAGTTTTTGGTTTTTAATGAAATTGTATTTATTTCTGAAAATTAATTTATTTAAATTTTTGTTGTTTTATTTTTAGCCTCTAGTTTCTTTGAAAAGGCATTCCCTTTATAAATATTTTTGCCATTGGCTTTTGTTTTACAATGCAGTGGCATTCATTTCTGCAATTAAAATATTTTCCATTTTTCTTGGTATTGTTTTTACCTTCCAGTTTTACAATAAATGCCTTTTTTATTCTTAAGCTTCAAACTCAGATAACTTAGTCAAAACTGATCCGAATTTAATGCAAAATTATGTTTTGGTCACAGTTTTTTTTATCCCTAATAAAATGGCTTTAATTTTTTAAATTCTATGCTTATAAATTTTTTATTAATTTTTTTGCTACACAGAAAAAGAATTTAACATATTTTTTTTTATGATTTTTCTTTTCAATTATGTATAGTCAATGGATATAACTTTCTAGTATAAATATTTGCTTTATTGTTACTCAACATTTGCTTTATTCTCGTTCATCCTCTCATTTCAGGACAAGTCTTTCATCCTTCAGTTCTATGCACATCTCCACTTCAGGCGACCATCTCTTCTCAGTACGGTGACACTTTGGCATGTGCGGCCAATTAGCGTTGCCAACGATGGCGGCTGCAAACAAATAAAAATCGCTGACGGCCAATTGGCGGCGCCACCATCACCCAACTCACTTCATGCCACTTCAGCAACGAGGCTACACAGACGTTGGCCCGTGCAGCATTTTGTTGCAAGCTGTGCACATTTTTATGAGTTTTGCTCTCGACTGGCATGACTGACTGCTGCCGCTGCTGCTGCTATGTTCAAATGTGGAAATAGAGACATGTTGGCTTCCGATTTGCAATAGTTGACATCAACATCTGCCACAACATATATATATATATGAGGGTGTGTGTGTGTGTATACCATTGTTGCACAAACATATCCACATACTGGATGGCCACATATGCTAATACATGAATGCAACCAACCGGAGGATGTATCAGTCAAATCTCCAACCGCCCACATTGTCAACTAATTCCTGAAACTTGTTTTAAACCAAGCATTAAATGCAGCTTTATATAGGCATGCTATATAAATGTTCGACTTGTGTTTAAACAGATTTATCAATCTCTGAGGATTAATATTTTATCTAATTTTAATGGTGAACTTTTTAATTGAAATAATACGGAATTTGCGGACATTTCATCTGTAGTCAATGCAGGCGAATCTACATAAACGAATTTCTCGTAATCTGGACTTAGAGGTACATCGAGTTTCTCCTCCTCCATAATTCATAAAAAGAAATATCTACCAAATATATAAATTTTCTACTAATTGTAATGGAGCTTTTGCTGCAATGGATGCCGAATTGGAAGGATAATTTTTGGAAGTTGCAAAGTAATCGAAAATAAAGAAGAGAAGTAAATCTGTTCATTTACATAAGTCTGGAAAGAATATCTCTCAATATTTGAGAATATTTTCTTCTAAGTGTGAAGCACTTTTTGTCCTCAAGATTGTCGAATAGAGGCAGAAGAAATAGTACTATGAACATCTAAAATGAATTGCCAACAAACTCAAAAGACATATATCTTCCTCTAATTAAGAGCTACAAATTTAGAGACCAAATATAATTACGATCAATCTTCCAGGACATATATTTACTTCACATCTTTACCTTACCAAAAATCGAAATACTTTGCCTATCTGCCTCGAAAGATGCCGGATTAATGGACTCCAATTGATGTGTGCCGGTTTGAT
Source organism: Hirtodrosophila alboralis (assembly GCA_035043045.1). Taxonomy (NCBI): domain Eukaryota; kingdom Metazoa; phylum Arthropoda; class Insecta; order Diptera; family Drosophilidae; genus Hirtodrosophila; species Hirtodrosophila alboralis. Next base: position 88,903 of record JAWNNH010000285.1, on the reverse strand, counting down.
CGACAACAAATACATCAAAATTGCGTAAATTGATAACCAAACGCTTTTGAATCTCGTTGATGCATTTTTTCAATATATCATATGCCTCCGATTGCTTGAGGTCCCGGTTCCAGTATCTTTGAAAGATGCTGCCACAGAATAAGCTGCCCATGCCATGGCCTGCATGTGCTATGGACTGTGCCGCACCATAGGAGTCTATATAATGCAGATCAGGACCCTCATTGGCATCATAGCCAGCCAATAGCATTGACACATGATATCTGGTATTTGTGCGTATATAATCGGCTAGATTTTTGCGTGTATAATGTGCTGCAGCACGTGGACTCAGATGATAACCATTTGTTATTTTATATAATTGCAAATGTTTGGCTATATAATCGGTAAACTGAAGTGTATCGCCACCATCACCCACCGCAGCCAACATTGCATAATCCGAAAGACGATGTATTTTCGTTTGATCTGCAAATAGTATATGCTATTATAAAATAAGAGATTGAGCCTAATCTCTAAAAATTATCAATCACCATCTTTCATAAATATAACAGATTTTGCCTGCATTGTATCTGATGCAAGCAGCACACAATCTGAACCCTTAATGCCCAAAATAGTTTCCATGGCCATGATAACACTCAATTTGGATATTTTTTTCGAAATATTTTAATGGATGTTAAAACAAAATTCTAAATCGTCAATATGATTAAAATCATCTTGACAACTTGACTAAGGTAAGTTCAAATTTATTCACTATGAAATCTTAAAAGACCAATATTCCAAAAGAACATATGAACATATAAAATGTTTGGGATTGAAATTGAGTGGATTAATACAGCTATTGAATAAATCTTATTTGGGCAACGAAATTCAGTTTAATTAAAGCTTTAATGTGCTTTTAAAGTTATTGCGTATATTATGGTTTTTATTGAGTAAACAACACTTTCAAAAATGTGTTGTAAGGCTCTATTAACCTTTTTATTAGAAAATATAAATTTAAACAAATATTTAAGTGCAATGAAAATCTATATATTAATATGGTTATCGAGCTTTTAGCTTTTTGATAACTGATACTTAAATTATACTATAAAAATCGCGTAAGGCTTTAAAGCGATTAAAAGTTTCATACATATTTGAATAGTGAGGGGTGAATTATAGTTTACCTTTTATTTGACAAACTTTTCTGCAGTATTATAATTTCGGTAATTTTTAAATATATTATACTTGTTTTTAATATAATTATTTTGAATTTTTGATTTTTGCTAGCGTGTCTGAGGTTATGTTTGATTTTGTTTTTGTCTCGGGTCCAAAAATTCCGCTTTTACTTCTCATGAATCTTAACAACGTCAATTTAATATTACTTTGTTTACATATTAATTTATGCAATCAAAATCGTGTATAGTTTTAATGTTTTTAAAAATTTTTCCATATTTGAATATAATATTAATATAAATATTAAGTGCTACGGTTCATTCCAGTGCTTTGATATTTAAGTGTCATCTTGTTTAGTTAAATTCATTTATATGGCCAAAATTGAAAGCTGATAGTTTGCTTAATAAAAAAATGTCTTTTATGATATATATTTTATGGCTCAGTTGGCTAGCCTTAATTTTCTCCAGAAAGTTCTTTAACCTCGCTGCGAGTATCTGCAATTAAAGTACAAAAGGAATAGGCCGCCTTGCAATTCGCAACAAATGTGGTCAAAGCAATTGGTATTAAATTGCCAGCTACTAATTCTGGCACGCGTTGAGTACGCTCTGCCAATATAATCATATTCTTGCGATACACCCTACTCTGATGCACCCAATTGCTGCAGAATACAGCATAGTGCAAACGTTCGAAAATCTGTTGCACTAGGGTGCCATAATAACAAACGGGAAAAATTTCCAAGCCAAGTCCACAAATAAAACTGATATAGTAAAGACGCTCTTGCGATTCATGGGTATAAAAGAATAGGATGCACATGGCACTGCCAACATCAACGGCAATGACAACAAATTGCACCAACATGGGCCACGAAATTATATCCATGACGAGTTGAAGTAGCCTGAAAGGAAAATGAAACCTTTAATTAACTTAAAAATAATAATTTTTGGGCTTTAAAAAAAACAATTAAATAGCGAAATAACTATTATTTTGTGAGTTTTCAAATATAAATCAGAATTTATTCATTTTTTTTTTTTCATTTTTTTATAATTTATTTTATTATCTGATTTTTAAATAAAACTTTCGCAATAATTATTATTTTTGAGTAATACAATAAAAAGTGTTCAAAAACAACTTTAGCTCAAAAATAAAACTAAAGACGTTTCTACGACTTTTATAGCTAAATGTCAAAAGTTTGATATATATTTTTCCATTATATTAAGCAAAACAAACCTGAAACAGTAAATATAAAATATACAATAAATTTGGAAATATGATAAAAAAAACTATTGTTTTGCTGTAATATGTTTTTTTTTTTAATTTTTCGCTTATTTAAAACATAAATTATATGAAAAAACTGGGAAAAAAAATTATCACAACTGATTTACATAATTATGAAAACTTAAATAATAATAGTTATGATTGAAAAAGTCTTAAATATATAAAAATCATGAAGGGTAGTCATCTTTAAAGTTGCTCTAAGACTTCGAGTCTAAATAAATGAATTTTTTGGTACAAAAAAAAAATCAAATTAGTCGTTAACTTACTTATAAAGCTTCTCCTGATCCTGTATACAATTGAGCAGCTCCTGTTCATTAGCTCTCAGATCGTCCTGATCATAGCCTATATGAGAAATGCGCATAATGAGTAGCTCACAATATCCAGCGATGAGACAGAGTGCGAGTGGTGGAAATGAATCATCTACAAAATTTTGTAATATTTGGTTATTTGTGGCCACAAGTTGATGAATCACAGCCAGCAAATAGTTGGGCACTGAGTTTTTCCAATCCAAGGGAAACCAGGCCGGCAAGGGTAGGCTACGCTCTTTATGAAGCAAAAATGAAAAATCCGAGTTGATTGTAATTAGACTAAAAGTCCATATAAACAATTTGATTACAAAATTCAATTCCTTGTTAATTCTTTCATGGCAAATTCGCTGTTCGTTTGTATTCACACGTTTATGCAATTCTTCAAATAGTTTCTCAAGCTCCTTTACTTTTTTAATTTGCTTAACATAGATAACAAATTTTGCAGTTGTGGCCAAGGAGGTGAGACATAAATTTAAATTCCATAGACTTTCCAATTTCAGTTCAAAATTAAAGACTCGTATTATGAGCATCATTGTAAATGCCGAGGTGATGATATTCAAAATCATAACACTCCAATAACGATAACTATGAAAATTCATAGCATTTAAATCCTCTGCGCCCAAAACACGCCACGCCCACCAACTAATGCGAAAATAAACACTTTGATTTTTAGCTTGATTTGACATTATACTAGCTTGCTTGCACTTCTTGTACTGAATGTGAATTTCCAAAGGCAACACAGAACTTATCCTAGACATTTGAACAATATTTAAAAATAATTTGCACAATTATCAAAGTTCAAAGGTTTGTCTAATTGCATAACAAAAATTACTTTTAATTGCAAAACTAAAGCCATATGTCGTTGTAAAACAAATGTTATCGTAGTGTGGCTCCCTGCCTATTCATGCAGACGGAATATTTAAAATTGAGAGGTTATAACTGCTAAATTGTATAGAATATAGATTATAGATTTATTCAAGATATGTATAAATAAAAAAATGCTTTTTTTTTTGCTAAAAATCACCGTGAACCGCGTGAATAATTAAATGATGCACCGTCAGCTCATTTATAATAAATTATTGCTGCAATCATTTTAATAATATTATTTGGGTCAATATCTGACAAAATGCTCGCGATTTTCCAAAATAGGAGTAAACCCGATAAAATCGGCTCCTAAAGTGTTCACATAGATTAAGGATTCTCACAGTTAAATACATTGAGTCTGCATGAATTGTAAGAAACTAAATATTAGATATATAGGCTGTATATTTATGTCAAACAAAACACTTGGAATTTAGACAATATTAAATTATCTGGAAGAAACTTTAAGGAATGTAAGAGCAGATTCCATAAATAACAGTTTGAAGGCGTATAAAAATCCCTATTAATTCCAAGATAAAAATAAATAAATTATAAAATATTTTATATATGAATAAAGTGGCGTTCTTCCACAATATCACATAATATTGCAATTATAAAACATGATTAAATTTGAACAGGATTTTCTAAACAACGCACACCATTTTTATCCACTAAATGAATATCAAAGTTACGCAAATTAATCAACGAACGTTTACGTATCTGTAATATACATTTTCGTAGTATATCTAGGGCTTCTTCACGTGTAATATTGGGTTGCCATAAAGCCTGCAAAATGCTAATACACATTTTATGTCCTAAGCCTTGGCCACTAAAGTTGGTTTCTATAATGCCCTGATCATCTATGGAAACCAAATATGGACCTGTTTTAACATTGAAGCTGGCCAATATCATTGATATCCGACAATTTACATTCTTGTCCATCATATAATCATTGGCAATTTTAGCAAGAGTTGATGGATCCATGGGATAACCATATTTATTTTCATATTGCTTGACAGTTTCTAATATATATTCGGAAATATGAAATTCTTCAGCTTCGTTGCCAATTATTGCAAACATGCTCCGTTGCGAAACCTTTTGTATTTTTGTTTTATCTGCAAAGAAAAATATAATTAAAATGTTGTATTATTTTTTATTTAATTGTATATATATAATTTACCATCTTTTAAAATATATGTGGGCCCCATAACCATGGTATCACTGGCGATCATCACAAAATCTTGTCCCTTAATGCACATGATGGCTTCCTTCATCATTTTATTTTTTTGCGATTTGTGTGAGAACGATATAAGAAATATTTATATGTTAGTAAATAAAATATACGAAATAAATTAAATTTTATTATAATATTTTGGTTAACTATACAAAGCGTACTTTAATGCAAATAAAATTACTATATGAGAATTAAACTTTATAAACAGATTTAAAAATTATTTATTTTATAAATAAAATATATCTAAAATGTTCGGAGATGCCTTTATTAAAATTGTTTAAACGTCTGTTTAATCACCTTCTTTTACATTAACGACTGCATTAGAGCCTTTCTGGATATTTCATAATATAATTATACAATAATTTATTCCAATTATAAGTACTACTACAACTGTTTTTTTGTATTTGCCAATGGTCAACCCAATGTTCTTTCCCTATTTGAAAATTGCATTCATGGCTTTTCAGTTGAGAATCGTTTATTCCGAGAGTAGTTTGGCCATGGGTTTGGGCTACTGGGAGGAGTACTTAAAAACCACTTTTGTTTCACAATAATTTTCAGCTTCTCTGCACTTGAGCACGCTTTTCAGTCAGAGGCATTTTGTTGGGTGGGGGGTTTTCGGGGTTTTTATTTTCCAGCTCTGAAATTTTAATGTCTCTTATTGTTTGCAAAAATTTTAATGTGATGGAAATGTGCGCGCAATTCAGAATATAATTATCATCACATTCTATTTTTGATATGGAAATAAGTATATATATATATATATATTTCCGCAATTAAAAGCATATTTTTCTAGTGCTCTTAAAATAATAATGACGTCCGGTTCCATTGTTATTATCATTTCAATCATTATAAAATAATTGCTGCTGCTGTTCAAAAAAATATATACATTTAAAGTAAGTCGACAACAGATAAACATTTAGTGCATTTAATCATTTTATAGAAGTTAATTATTTAAACGTTTGGCTTTTGCCATAGTCGCGCATTTTATAGCGATAATACGGCGTATAAGAGGTTTCTTAACATCACACTTGGTTTTAACCTCTTCTATTATATCGCGAATTTTAAATGAATCCAGCATAGTTTCCGGACTATTTTATGTTGTCTTTCTGCCCGACATGGTTTTCGTGGCCAAAGTTTCTTTATCAAACACAGCGTCCAGTAGAGCACTTGTCGCCCGGGAATGATAATATAGATATCCTGGTTTTCTAGCTTCCAATGTAGATTATCTTTTCATCCAGCTTTAGTTTTGTTGTCACTTGTATTTGGCGCCTTGTCATTGCCACACTGCATAATGCCTCCAAGTTTTTCTAAACGCATGTCTGTTGCCCTATAGTTTTTTATGTTGCGCTACGTTTGCTCGACATTGGGAGAACTGAGTTTTGAATATTAAAAGCAATAAACAACACACAACATTTTATATGTTTAGATTTTTTTACTGGCACTTTGTCGTCAGTGTTGTTAGAAGTTGATAACACAATCGATAACCATCGATACATTTTAATGTTCGTACAGTGTTGAAAAATACTTAAAACGTATAATAAGGTATTCCTGCAATTATTTTTAATATAATTTTAAGGGATCCCTTGTAAATGTTTTTTTTTTTGTTGCAACTATCGCATGGAGATGATCGATACTGTGATTTCGGTGTGACACATAGTGACAACTGTGACTGTAAAATGAGATATCTATTACTTCGAGTATTTTTAATTTTTTTTTGTGTATTTTACATTTCTGATTATTAATATATGCTGCATGTAGATCATAATAAAATCGAATTTATTTGGTAATATGGCTGAGTAATAAAGAAGTAAATGAAATAAAGTAAATAGAAATATTTTCTTATTTTTGGCATACGCCAACACTTCCCTACCGAATTTTTTTTTTGCTAAAATTTTTAAATGCAATTTAAATTAAAAATAAAATAAAAAAAGAGTTACAATTTAGTTAAGAATGTAAGTTTGCAGCTGTTAAGAATTTAACATTGCCCAAGTTTCATATAAATAACAGACATAACAGAGTTTCGGATCACTGAACAATTTAGTATTTTTAACTGCTGATTCTTATCGATTTATCGATAAGAAGCTACACAATGACAATTTCAATACAAAATATTGCAAAATACAAGCATTATGTAGGACAAAATTGTGAGTAGCATTTTAATAAGCTTTGGGCTCTATAAGGATGTCTAGCTGTTATTATTTATATAAATTGCAATGGAAAAGCGAAGCTGCGTGTGCTTTATACACTCGGAGGAAGAGGAGAACGAGGACCAATTGAATAGAATATCAATGTGTTTTAGTATTGATATACTGAAAAGAACACAAAATCAAGAACGATATCAATTCAATAGGAACTCAACTTTAGAGCGCAAGCGTAAGTTGAAATTCAATTTAGGAATTATTTATATAAAATCCTATGCATTTCAGCTCGCAATCCAGGCGGAGGTCTATTTGGAACTGCAGAAGATAGATACTTTAAAGAAAGTTCAATATCTTTTGTGGGACCAAACAAATTCTATGCCGAAAGTAGAAATTTCATTCATGGATACGATAAATATTGTAAAAAGTCAACAGAAAAGCGCAGAATGGCAAATGTAAATTATGACCAGCATGAATATAAAAGACATGAGAACAATTGGCCAACTGAACATTATGAATCAACAGATCGTTATCCAAGATATAATAATAATAAAAATAGACGAACACATAAATCGCCGCATAGGCGCAACCTCTTGGAGTCCTATGATTGCCCAAGGCATTTAAGCTCTCAACACGATGAAGGAAATTACAATTATAATACAATTTATAACGAATACAATGATCGACATCATTCAAAACATTATTATAGAGAGCCCTACCAGGAAATGCGAAGGGAACCAATTCCAGACTATGATTATAATCCAGAATATTTTAGGGGAAGTGAAAAGAGAAGAAAAAGACGACACGAGAAGCAATTAGAAGGGAACGCTAATTTTTATAATGCTTTCTATAAATCTGATAGTCCGTTAAAATCCAATGATCGATCTTATAGGGCAAATACCGCAGAATATAATGATTATGCTGTGTCTAGAGCGAACAAACCGAATAGGAATCTACATAGACAGTCTTCCGGTTGTATGGGCATGTATTATATGCCAACTTATAATCAGCCAGATTATTATGATGTACCTCAAAATTATAAAACTCCAGACTATGTTTCGGACTATGAATATTATGACAATGCAACGAATCCAAATTCACAAAATTATTATTATCCAATGCCAACTCAAAGGCAATATGATCATGATTATTATGAAGATCCATCGGAAGTGTATAGAACGTCGGCTAATAGAAAAAAGTCTGTTGATTTTCTTGGCCTAGATTGTGAAATACCATATAGTCCTTTGAAAAGGCATCGTAATAATTCACAATTGCCTAAACAAAGAAACAAATATATGGAAAATCAATCTATTTTAGGTTTATCGACTGTCGAGATACCCTATAAACGAAAGCAACGCAGAAAATTTTCAAATGATCTATTCGAACCGTGGCATAAACGTTCGGATTCAGGCTGTTGTACGTATAATCAAATGGAAAATTGTAATCAATGCAAAAGATGCGTAGATCCTTGTCTGCCTCAAACCTATCCAAAGCCAAATGCATATAGTCCTATAACTCGACGAAATCGTGGACAAGCCTGTGAACCATACAATACGCATTATTGCAAATCTATGAAGGATAAAATCTCTGGATTTTTTAAAAGATCCAAATGCAAATCACGTACAAAATGCTGTCAAAATCCAATGTCACAATATGGTGGTTGCCGATGCGCTGGATCAGTGTCCAATATGAAACTGAGGAGTGCTAACACGGGCTGTGAAAAAAGTCAATCCTTAAGCAGTTTATCCTGCATTGTTGTTCGGAATTCAGAAATACCTCCGCCATCCACACAAAGGAAGACACAAACTTGTTGTACACCATTGAAGAAAACCAAATGTGCTACATATCCAACAAATTACAGAGATAAGTGTAATTGTTGTTGTTCAAACGAAGATGAAGAAATCAATAGATATTCAATATCTATAACTAAGCTGTCGAAGGTAAATAGCTTTGAAAACAATGGAAATTTTAAATGCACCAACGAATATTGCAGAAATAACGATGATACTCTATCAAAAACTGTGTCCTTTGAGATGTTTAATAATAATGGATATGACGACTTGGCGCCCACTTCTTGTTGCTGTCCCCAAGAAAATGTGGCGCCCAGCTCATGTTGCTGCCCCGAAGAGAAGAGTGCACCCAGTCGCTGTTGCTGCCCCGAAGAGAAGAGAGCACCCAGCTGCTGTCCCGAAGAGAATTTCACCCAAAAATCTTTTAGCGATGCTCAAGAGAATAATGCAGCTAGCTCCTGTTGCTGTCCCCGAAAGAATTTCGCAACAAAATCTTTTAGTGATCCTCAAGAGAATAATGCAGCTAGCTCCTGTTGCTGTCCCCGAAAGAATTTCGCACCTAAATCTTTTAGCGATGCTCAAGAGAATAACGCAGCTAGCTCCTGTTGCTGTCCCCGAAAGAATTTCGCAACAAAATCTTTTAGTGATCATCAAGAGAATAATGCAGCTAGCTCCTGTTGCTGTCGCCAAGCAAAAATTGAACCCAGCATCTGTTGTTGTCCTGCTCCAAAGCCAACTGAGCCAAGTACCATAAATGTATGCCTAACCATTTGTACAGCCGATGGCAACTTGGTTGAACCACCCAAGGTTACCGCAACTCTCGTAGAACCTTGTTGTAATCGAAAAAAAGGTGCAGAATGTCCATTGAATTCAGGAAGTAATACTAAAGTAACTAGATCTGAATTATGCAAAGCTGTCTGTTCAGTTGAAAGCCTAGGTTCGCCTTTTTCAAGTAGAACGCTTTTGGGAAATGCAAGTCGAAGGAGCTCAAAGTGCAATATGAAGAAACCGATTTGCTGCTCCTGTGACAATATACCCTATTCAGCTCCTGTTGCAAAGAAATCTAAATGCTGCTGTTGTAAAAAAGTTTCCGTACCAGAAAAGCCAATAGGAGTTTGCTGGTCTGGTAATATAAAATCAAAATCAACCTCTGCATCGGAAAGTGAATGCAGCACAATTTGTACAGAAAACGATTTTAGAAGTGTACGCAAAAAAGCCAGTAAAATATCATTTAGAAAGGAGTGTTGTCCAAGGCCAAAAATAACTCCAAAAGCCAGTAAATGTTGTTGTTCAGCGAAACCATGTTGCCCGAAGCTTACACTATCCCCAAAAGTTAGTAAATGCTCTTGTTGCAAATCGAAGCCTATATTAAACAGCACTAAAAGCAATACAAAATGTAATCCATATAATAGAAAAAGCCAGGAGACTTGCAAAATAGAGAACTATGAAGAATGTCCGAGGAAACCCCAGGCTAAACAAAGTAAGGAAAAATGTTGCTGCTGCACTGAAGCAACGCGAACAAATGAAAAGAGTTGCATTAAAAAATGCCCAAATCAACGTAAAAAGGAAAATATTGAATTGGTTTGCACTTCGAATCCCAGATGGCAAAATCAACAGGCATGCGGTAATTTATGCTGTCCAAAACTTATCTCAGACCTACAAACAAATTGCAATTGTACGGAATCATGTGTTGAGAATTTGAAACGAGAATTATTGGCATCGATGAAAAGTGAACAACAAATGAATGCACAGTTACAATATCAAAGACCGACACCACATGTCATGTTCTTCCCATGTGTGCCAGAATCCTCATGCCCTCGGCAACCATCCCAGACAAAGGTTTGCAGTGTGGATCCCTGTAAGAAATGCTGGGCACCGCTCTAAATTGGAAATAAAATATATAATATAAGCAACTTTAAGAAAGTATATTTAAATAAAAGATATATATATATATAAATTATATTATGATTTAAAGTGTGCATAAAATTTAATCCCTTGTCTATCCCTTCAGTGGCGCCTTGATTGTCAGTATACCATTATGTTCCATTTTAGCACACAATTCGGATTCAGCATTGAAAGGTAGTTTAAATTTATAATTGATTTTTAAAATTTCACCCTGATCCTGCTCGCAATGGGCATTTACTTGAATATGTCTATTGATTAGCTTCACTTTAATATTTTCCACTGGGTATTCGCTCATATCGAATTGCCAGACATATTCCTTATTTTCTTTTAAATCTTTCAGCTTCTTGCAACATTCAAGTACATCATATTCCAATTTATCAAATTCTGCCATATGCTTATTAAGAAAAGCGTCAAATGGCAACAAATTGCATTTTTTGTGAGACATTTTGTACTAAACGTTGAAATTGAAAATGTCGAAATGCTACAACAAACAATAATATTTAAGTAATAATTTTGACAATCGAAAAACCGATAAAGCGATCGAACAGGCAAATGCAAATTGGCGATATTAAAAAAAATAAAATAAAATACCTGCAAGAGATGCAATTTCTAAGATCATAATTTTAGAAAAGTAAGGAAAAGAATATTTTTTTTTTTAATGTGATGTAAATATTGTAAAGAATTATCGAACATATCAAAAACACAAGAGTATTAAATGGAATGCGGAGAAACTTAAAATTCTTAAAAAAAATATATGTATTTTTGATATATGCACAATATGCAACACTGCAGGATCAGCTGATCAACTTTTAATAAAATGCTTGAGCTTGCGGCTTTACGAAGAAAATTTAAAATAATTAATTGATTTTGCTCCACAAAAAAACTGTTTAATTTGCATTTTTAATTGTAAATACAAATATATATTTTTTTTATCGCGTGAGCGCAAATATACACTGCCAATCGATCCGGTCACGCACATATCGATATATTTGTATTTTGTCGCTGTTGCAATTGACCAACACTAACCCAACACTAAAAGTGTTATGAAAAACAAAACACAAGCAAAAAAGACGCCAATCCGTATTATTACAATGGATAGCAATAAAAATATCAACACTCTTATACGTCATTATCGTATAGTGAATAAAATTGGCAGCGGTTCTTATGGTGAAATCTTTTTGGCCAAGAATACCAAAACCGGAGAGCATGTAGCCATCAAGTTTGAACGAAATACGGTACAAAGTAGGACGCTACAGTTTGAGTTCAAACTCTATAACTATTTGCGTCCAGCCGTGGGTATACCCCAGGTCTATCACTATATTGTGGAAAAGGATTATCGAGCAATGGCCATGGAACTGCTGGGACCATCGTTGGAGGATTTATTTAATTTATGTTTACGTCGTTTCTCCCTGAAGACCGTACTAATGCTGACTGAACCATTAATTGATCGCTTGGAATATGTGCATGCTAAGCATTTTGTGCATCGTGATATTAAGCCCGATAATTTTGCCTTTGGCACTGCATCGAATAATAATCACTTGTACATTATAGACTTTGGCCTGGCCAAGCAGTACTATGATGTGGCAAAGAAAGAGCATATAAAAATGCACACTGGCAATGGTATGACGGGCACAGCACGTTATGCCTCGGTTAATGCAATGTTGGGCAATGAAACATCCCGTCGTGATGATATGGAATCCTTGGCCTATATGTTAATCTATTTTCTGCGTGGCAGTTTGCCCTGGCAGGGTCGCTGGATCTCAGGAACGAAGCAGCAAAAATGTGAATTTCTCGCCGAGAAGAAGAATTCGACTAAGGCGAAGGATCTATGCGTTGGTTATCCAAATGAGTTTGCTGCATTTTTGATATATAGTCGCAACTTGGACTTTAATTCACAGCCCGATTATAATACCTTGCGTTGCAGTTTTAACACTTGTTTCAATCGATTGAAATATATTAAAGATGACATTTATGACTGGCATACAATGAAGAAACTGGCTGAGGAAAATGAATCAAAAAATGAGCTCTAAAATGCAAAAAAAATACACAAGCTTTGTACAAAATGAATTTCTAAAAAATATATATGTAATTTTTTTATTTTTTCTTCAGTTGTTATTCAGAGATTTCCAAGTGCTGTCAATTTCAAATATACAATTGCAACTTTTCTAAAATGAGTCCAATTAACACAGCTCAGATTTGTGCAACGTTTGCATTTTGTATATGTATATGTGGCATGTCCTGATCCCATTTCCAGCAATTGCTGCTCCCGAGCAGCTGCCAGAAATGTCTGTCAGGAGCAGAAAATGGCAGTTGCAGCTACGTTGCAACGTTGCAACAGCAGCAGCAGCATTTCGAACCAAATGAAAACGTTGTAAATGGCAGCATCCAATTTACGTTTGCAATTAAACTGACACCGAACAGACACTTTTGATTTAGCTTGCACATTTCTGACTTTTCTACCCATATACCCATCCAGAATGCCATTGGGACCTTTGGCTGGACATGACATGACATATAACGGCATTGGATTAAGTCCTTAAAACCACACTTTGCCCATAAAACGTCAATTGCTCTCCAAAGATTTATTAATAGGAATATATATGCTTTTGTTTTGTTCTGTATATATATATATATATACATAGCTTTTATAGGCCTGCGTATTGATTCGTCCAGTTGTTTATCACATCGGCAACTTCAGGCACTTTAATCTCCAATACAAGAACAACAGCCATGCGGCGGCATCTAAAAATGTTGGTATAATCTGCCATATTTATACAAACCAAAGAGTATCCTTACAGTTTTTGTTTTCTTGTTTTTTTTTTGTTACCGAATTTTGAATTTAATGATTGCAATCGGATTCCCATAGGAATATTAAAACTAAAAACTCTGTTCAATTAAAGCATGGCCAACTTGCAGGCTGTATCAATAGGTTTTATTAAAAAAGTGACAGCAAATAATTTTTTAATAGTTACAGGGTATTAAAAATTTTAGCAGAATATTTGTCCTCTCTTAGGTGGTTTTACCAGCTCCATTGTGCAGGAATATGCAACAATTTTTAAATATTTATATTACAAAATAATTTTTATTCTCCAGCGACTAAATGAAAATTTATAATTGAATAAATTAAATGTTATTCAGAGAAATTTATTTTAACACTAAAAAAATATTTATTATTTTATTAAAAAGTTAATTTTTTTTTTAAATTATTTCCTAAAACTATAAACTCTATATTTATAACAATTTTTAATAGTTTTAACAAAAAAAAAAAAAAAAAAAAAAATCTATTTTCTTCCTTTCTTTTTAAATTAAAAAATCTAGGAATAATTTATATATTTTGGATTTTTCTTTCGTATTTTTTAATAAAATTAATTTAAATATTATTAATTTTTTTATATTTGTCTACCCATATTTATAAAATTTTTTGTATGGTCTTTACAATTAGTAAATCTACAGATCTCAAGAGTATTTAAAAAAACCAAAAAATTCTATTTTGAAGAAAGAATTGCACAATAATTAACTTTTATATTATATGTATAATATTTTCATGCAAAAATTTCAATTCAATCTCCAATAAATTTTAAACGAATAATATAATTTACAAATGTTCTTGTTGAGTTGATAGACTATCTTATTACCTTTGCTTGGAGTTATTTAAACATAACAAAATTTGGTTCGGGGTAAAAGAATTTTTAAAAATTATTGCATAGTCTTATTCTTCAAGTTTATGTAGTTTAACTTGTCTTCCCCAGAAAAAGTTACTTCCAGCATGTCATATTCAATACATTTTAGTACTAGTTGCAGGGTATCTATAAGTCAAGCATTTTCGCTTGTATTAGGCCAACTCGTTTTTTGTTTTTTATTTTCCTGTTTCCTTGTTTGCTGCACATAATTACATGAGAAAGAAAATTAGTGTTGAGATTTGCGCTTTTGAGCACCTCGCCAGGTGAAAACTTTTAATGAGCAATTTTCTTACAAATTTTCCCAAGTGTTGCCGCATTTAATTTTTTAATTAAAAAAATTTGTTGCCGTTGTTGTTGTACTCCGTTTGAGAAGTTAATGTGCTAAAAAATAAAAATAATAAGAAACTGGCTTGACAAGCCATCATCCAAAGCCCAACGACTAACCCTTCAATTATAAAGATTTCTTTGAAAATTGGAAACCAGGCAAGAAGTTTCAAACTGACCAACAAGGTATATATATATATATATGTGTATATATATGTACTATGTGTAGTACTATAACCAGCCATCATTTTCAGCATCAATCAGGGTAAGGTCTTTAGCTGAAGAGCTGTTAGGTGTTTGTGCCTGTGTTTATATATTTATCGGGCCAGGAGCCCATGTTAATGGCCAATTGACACGCCACTTGACTTTGACGGGCGCCTCTATCACTCTCCCTCTCTCAAGACCCCAACACACACAGACCCAAAAGACGAAAGGTTTTTTTTCCTTGATTAACGTATGTGTGTGTTTGTGTGTGGGGTTGGTCAGCGATGTGGTGGGCTTTCTCCACTTTCTCCCCTTTTATTTTTCTGCTTTCAACTCTCCTTTTTGGGCCTGTAATGAGGTGCTAACTGAGCGTGCTGATTGCTGCCATTTTTGATAAGGTGTCCGCATTAATATTTCTGTTGCGTTTATTCACACCATTTCGATGAGAACCGCAACAACAAATGTTAAGCATTTTGTTGCGCCTAAAGTTTGATAAGAAATACTAGACTAATGGTCATGTAGATAATAATATTATCACTTTTCTAATATTTAATTGGATTGGGATAATGCACAAATATAATAAGGGCGAAAAATTCGACAAGGCCAAGAAAATTGTCGAAAAAAGTATGCAATAACACACATTAAAGTTGTAAAAAAAATCTAATATATTTACTTATTTTTTAAAAAAAAAAAATTGACCAAATTAGAATTTGTTTTTTTTTTAATGGTTTATGGGAAACATATCAAGTTTTAATATACATTTATCATTTATTTATTTTTTCGATTTTTAAATTTTTATTAATTGTTTTTGTGAATTTAAATTCAACCTTTATTTTTTCTTCTAACTGTTTGATTTTTGTTCTATATACACATATAGTATATTAATATTTTATTAAAAAAAAAAATAATTTGCTGAAAAATCAAAAAGTTTGGTATTTATTTTATAAATTATTTTAAATTTTAAAAGTTATAAAAAATTGTATTGTACATACATGTATACATGTATCCTAAAATTACTTATACAAAATAAAGAAATAAATAAATTTTATATCTCTTAATTATGAGTTTTTGCAGAAATGCTAAAAAAGTAAAAATTTTTACATTATAAATTTTATATGTTAAATAATTGTCCTCCAAATCATAGATTTTTGTACCTTGCAAGCTGTTTTTTGATACATGTTTATAAATATATTCTTAATCAGCTATAAAGATCTGACACTTCCTATAATTTTGCATTGATATTAACATATTGCCATAAGTATTCCTTAGAATTTCTTTATTTGATATTTTCATTTCGTTCCATTTGGCATTTGATTTCTACTTTTGCTTACACAGATTGGCATCAAAATACATTTACAGACTTTACAAATTGAATTGCCTGTTTGTCAATGAAGAAACATTGCATTTCACTGTATGCCTGCCACGCCCAGTTGTCCTATATATTTACATAAGTATAAACATACTAGGATATATAGATATATATCACAGTTCATATAGCATTGGGGACTGCCAATATTGCAAAAGAAATGTGCACAAATTGCATTTAAAAAATAAATCAAATAAAAATATCTTGTTATTATGGCAGAAGGACACACTTTACTTCTTGTCTTCCTCTTTTGCTGCTTTGCCTGCTGTTGTTGTGTCCTGTGTGTCCTTGTTGCAGCGGTTTCCAGCGCAATATTGCGTTCCAAATTGAGTTACATTTAAATATTTTGCCATTTGCAAATACCACATCCTTATGTACGAGTACCAATCCATTGCTATCCTCTGCATTCCACACACTCTCTCTCTCTCCCTTGAATTTAGTTATTGCATGTGTGCGCAATGTTCAAATAGTTTTCGTTGCCAATTTTCATCTTTTGGTAGTTAAAATTGATTGCTTTGAAAGAAAAAGAGAGAAGGGGCAAAATGTGTGGAAAATGTTGTGGAATGTATATAACTTTGAAATTGTTAAGATACGTTTGCACAACGTGTTGACAATCAGGCAATATCAATGATTTGCACTGATGTCTTGCCATCGATGTTTTTTTAATATGGCTGACGAACATCAGTGTCCACTTGTGTTGATTTGTATCAGGATATTATTGCTGACCACTTTTGTGATGATCACCAGCAAAACTAAATTAAAAATAATTTGAATTTAAAAAATACATATGTTTTCTTTTGGTATTAAAAATAAAATATTTATAACCATATCAAGAATTTTTAAGCTGATTTCCGTCAGCGCAAATGGACTGACAGGGTAATCAAGTTCATAAATTAATATGACTGACAATTGCGTTGACAATCAACTTAATAATAACTTATAAATAAATTTGTTATTTATATAAAGTATAATAATACATTAATAATTGTTAAAATTGTTTTAGAGATAAATAGAGAAATTTATTGGAACTTTATTTGCAGATAGTTTGTATTGATTTGCGACTTTTCCGGATAAAATTCAAATACCTTAACCTAAGCTTAATTCGCATCCTAAATTTCAGATCTATAAATTTAATAGTCTCTCAAATTTTCGGGTTTATAGGGTTGCAAAAACATTATTGGCTTTTGTGATTTATAAATCTTAAAATGATTACCTCATTTGATTCTCAAACACATTTATAAGCTTCAAGATATTTTACTCAAATCCAACAAAACGAAGTGCTTAATAGTATTCATATAATTCGAATAATTTCGATTTCCTTTCGTGCATCAAATGGCCAACAGGGCGTATAATTGATTTCATTTCCGCAACTGCCACGAATGCTCAAGCAATAAATTCAAAACTATACAATGCTCTCGCTAACACAACAATTGTTGCGAGTATTTGAAAATATATACAACGATAAGATCTGAAATAAATTTGCATAGAAGTGCATTTAGATTGGCCACAAAACAACTCGAAAAGCCCCCTCCTCCAAAACTCAAACTCAAATCTAAACTCTCAACTCAACAACAAACCGAAGTAAAACTTTCCATGGCAAGAAAATTGTTAGCAGTGGCCCAGTGATTAATTATCTACATGAAAGCGCGCTATTTACAGCTCAACTCCCCCCTCTCAGTACAGGTGTGTGTATTGTGTTTATGGAGTGTTTAGTTTTGTGCAGAAGATTTTCGCTAAGGATAAACCTAAAGCAGAGAGTTACGCGAAAATGCCATTGCTGATTTCCATAGCGCACTTTATCTAAATTAAAATCAAGAGCTTCAACACACAGCTCCAATCAGAGTTCCACTTTCAGTTAGAACTTGACTGTGGCTCAGCCAATTTTGGTATACCCTGTGCGAGTTTAAGAGACGAAATGGGGTATGAACACTCTGTTGGGGCTTTAGCAGGAAGAATTTCCTTATTAAATGACTATTTATAGATTTATTAATTTCATTGAAGGAACTTTATATAGTGATTTTATTTTAAGTATATTTAATACATATATTTTTGTTATTTTCCGAAACATTTTCTCAATTCGAGATAATATTGTTTTTTATTAGGGACCGTTAATATCGATTATTTAATTTTTTAAAATCACTTGTTTAATATTAATTTAAATTTTTTGTTTAATATAAATTGGAATTTAATGAAACTTATTTAATAATAATGATATTTGAATACCCAAAAATAATCTCTAAAATAATCGTTTTTAATTGAGTATAATTTTTTTTTTTGCTCAAAAATTCGACGGGTGTTTTTATAGCTAAATGGCAAAAAATGTATAAATTTTTTTTACAAAAAAAAAAAAATTTTGAAACTAAGAAAAATAATGTGTAAATTTAAAAACAAATGTTTTACCTTTTTAAATTTTTCTTAAATTTTTGAAAATTATTTTTTATGCTCGTCTTGGCTTACATTTTGCGAATAAATATCAAACTTGTCATATTTGGCTATGAAAAAGCCATAAAAGGATTTTGAGTTATAATTTTTGTGCTAAAATTTAAAAAACGTTTGCTTATATACATATTTGTTTTATTGAATTCAATCAAACTTTCTAAAAAAAATTTCTTTTTACATATCAATATTTATATAAATCTCTAGAATATATGGTGGCTTAGAAAATAAATTAAAAAAATCATAATCTACATTCTTGTTTTTAAGATATCTTTCCGTTGAGCACTTTCAACTAGCGCATCCTTATATATATATAGCTCTGGTTTAATTAACAAGCTGATCGCAGTTTGATAACTTTCCAGTCACGACTATTATTCGCAAAGGACATCCAACTCGAATGTCCTGTGGCTTATGAAATTGTGACCTGCATAGCTATAGTGGTAATATTTTGAACCAAAATGACTTTTGTCAGGGGCCATCAGATGATGTCACTGTCATCAAAACGTAAAAGTAACGCTAAGTATACCCAGCCTCATATTCCTCCTGTCGCAGGACTCAAATGGCAAGGACAATCCAACCCAAAGGCTGCCTTCTCTCATCTCCTCTCTCTCTCTCTCTCTCTGTGTGTTTGCTTCCTTGTCTGTCTCCAGGTAAATTGTGTGTACGAGTATTTCAATTTAGCCAGCGAATAAATTGCCAGCAATAAAGCAGGGCAAAAAAGTGTAATTTGTTTGGGTCGTTTGTTCTTTGTGTCATATCTGTTAGAATGTATCTACCTCCTAACTTACTATTATACCCTGTACCCCCCTCTCTCTCTCTCTCTCTGTGCTTTGTGTCTGCGGCTGAGCGATGAGATTCTTATTTTAATTTTGATTATGTGCCTTGTGTCTTGTCTGCTGTTGGATGGATATGAACGCATTCTCAACGGATTTCTATCTGCTAGTTACATTTACAAATTGCTCAACGCATTACCCCCTGTATTTACCTCTCACTCATCTTGCTACTTCTACGAAAAATTGAGTTGTATGCCGCAGAAATACATTAAAGCGCATTTCTTGACTGCCTCTTGAGCCTTGTGTGGCACACATAAATAAATGGCCACTTTGCCCCAAATACAATGCAACGTGATGCCGTTAAGTCGATGCTTTTAGCATTTGATTGACACGTGAATGCTCCCATTTCCAAACAACCAGAACAACAACAACAACATACTTTGGTTTTGCTGGCCACTTAGCAACACATAAGAAACATCAAAAATCATTTTCTTTTTTTTTTTGGAAGAGGCCTCCCTGCTTATTACCCAAGAGTAGTCTATAAAATGGCAAAGCAAATAACAAATATTTTTGCAGGTATTTCTTGTAGTTGTAGTAAATGATGGGTATTCAATTTGTAAATCTCTTTTATACCAAAATATTCAACTAAATACCAGCATAAATTTTGTTCACTTGCCTTAGAGCGCTTGTGTAGCTGTAAAATTTAGATATATTGATGTTATTGGTATTTTAATGAAAAATACTGGAGAATATTTTAAATAATAAAAATCAACCAACGAATTACGTGGTTTAAAGAGCAATGCCAACAGAAATATATATAAAAATTTAGAATTCGATGACATACTGTATATATATTTATATGAATGCCAAAAAAGCAGTTTTCCGAATATTTGATATTTGGATTATTTTTCGCCAGAAGTGACAGATTAAAAATAATAAATGTATCCAAAAAAAAGGCTGGGTTGGCAGCACTACTTCCCACAGTCAAGCTGGATACATTTACACTTGGCTGTAATAGGGTAACTAAGTTAAAATTGTTGACACTTATAATTCTTAACTGGTCTTAACCTATAATAAAAGGTATTTGCTCTTGTAGTCAGCATTAGTTTGGTGCCAAGCCCAAAACGTTCTTATTTTATCCAATATTGTATTTTGCGGTAATATTTTGTATTATTTTTCTTATTTTGAAATAATTTATTTATTGTTGATATTATTATTACAGTTTCCATACTTTTTTTTTTTTTAAATTTTGACATAGTGCCTGCTAAATACTTTGAGGCAATTTATGAAAAATTCTTGTGCCCCGAACTTTTTAGAATCAATTTATATGTAAAATCGGTCGCTGATTCCGAAATGAAAAAAACCTTTAAATTAATTGCCGTTTTTTAAGCGATAAAAGCTAGATTTTCGACATTTCAAAAAGGTAGCTCTAGTTAAGTTAAAATAACTCCGAAAATAGTTAAATAATACCAAATTTGTTACTTTTTCAAAAAGGTAATAAAATAGCCTATCAACCTATAATAATAAATACAATAATGGGATTCCTTCAAGCAGTACAGTTAAAAGAATGTGCTGTTCGAAAACATTATCAGTTAAAGCAGTTTTAAAAATCGTTTTTAAGATTTGAATTTTAATTTAAATTATATATTTAAATATATAAAAATTATATATTAAAACTTACATTTTATATAAGGTTATAAATTGATGTGGGTCTCGCAAGCTTTCAGCTTTTTAAAGCTACTTAATTCTTATAGTTATTTTACAATTTATTTTCAGAACTTTTCCCTTTCATTGACGTAGCTATTCAAGATAATATTAACATGTTTTTAAGAGCTCTAGCCTTTCAGAAAAACCACAAAAATTGATAACTCACTATGCATTCATTTATGTAGTCATTTCCAGTTCATAAGGGCCAAAACATATTGCTCTCTAGAATTTAAGCACCTAATCAAAAAACATTAAATACACACCCAAACACATACACACACGCACACACTATGAGCACTTAAACAGTATGTGGGCTAAGGAACGCTCGTTCGAACGGTCATTTCCTGGATGAAAAGGTTCGGGGTTAACATCTTATGGGGCCCAAAATGGGAAGCAGTTAGCATAATGTCGGCTCTGTTGGCAACTTTACAATGGCCAACTTGTGGGCCATTAACTAAAAATGAAAACAAGTTCAAGACATGCGAAACGCTTATTAAAACGATACTTCAGAATAATACCCTCTGTCACTCTCTCTCTATTTTTTTTTGAGGGTACAGGATATGCGACATATCCTTGGGCGTCGCACAAGCTAGGGTAATTTAGATTGTGACTGCCGCTAACAGACTACGACCTTTGAACTTCACCCCCCTAAAAAGTTGACGTGCAGGTTAAATAGATTAAGGATATCGCTTACCACTAAGTGCCCCGGCTGATTGGGGTAGGCAGGAGGAGCAGAAGATGGGGCAACACACCTGCCAACAGCCAAAAATAAGCGAAAACTGAAAGTAATTGCCAAATATTGAGACAACACAGCCCTCCCCAACACTCTGAACACAGTCAACACTCTTGCAAGCCAAGTTTTCTGGCTTCCAACACGAAATTGAATTATTAATGGTGTTGTCATTGGGATTGGCATTGAATTGCCGGCCCCGCGTTGAAAGTTGGCCGCGTTTTCAACCTGCTCGTTAAGTATACGGCCACCCTAAAAAAAAAAAAAAACAAGAAATAAACTTGTTTGTCCAGCAAAACACAATTAAGTTGTCAGTCATCGCCAAGTCAACTGAGAGGCGCCTACAAACATGAAATCCTTGACTTTCCTTATAATGTTGTTTAGACGTTGAATGTTGAGGTTTTTTTTCGTGCCTGATGATTTATGGTTAATCAGGTATTTGAGAAATGATTTTTGGTTTTGGCAAGTCATAGCCTGAAACTATAACTACTATAATACCCAATAGCCATGACAAGCGAGTAAATAATATGGTATTAAACTAATATGCCAGAGAAGTTTTAAAAGCTACATACAGAATAAAACTTGTATTTATAGTTGAAGTTGGAATTTTTTAAAATACATGTTATTGGTTTGTGAAGTGATGGACCTCTACTTGATAGTAGATTAATATTAATGTTATTAATATGGGTAAACAGATAAAAATCTATGCAGAAATCAACCAGAGATAATATTTCTCTGTGTAAAATCCTTTTTTAATAAATCCCTTAGGTTCACACTTTTTTCTTTTGTGGACTGAAAAGTCTGTAAATTAATTTTCCATTTAAATCTGAAGTTGAAATATTTGACATATTTTTTAGGTATTTTTAGACAGCTGATTTCTATGCATTAAGTACGAAGAATAAATAAATAACGGACTCAACATTTAAAGAAAAATATTTCTATTGCACAAAAATTATTAAAATTAAAAATTGAATAAATTTTGTTTAAGGAAATATTTTTTCTCAACAATTTGTATTACTCAAAAATTAATTGCAGAGGTGCGTATTGGTTAACATCCTGAGAATATATATAAATTGTATCCTATTTCCCTAAGAGAAACTAAAAATTACAATTAGATTTTTATTTATGACCAAAAAAAAAATGTAAATAAACAATTAAATTAGTTTGTCAACGCCTCCTTGAAGACTACTTTGATAAAACTAATTATTTGCTTTGAACTATAATAATTTATTAAGTTTAAAGGTCTTCAACCCTTTCAATTTCAGCTTTTAATTTTTGTCACCACATTCATATTTAAAAATAAAAATAAATTAAAAGTTATAAAAAATACTTGAATTTCTTCAATGAAACCCAATGCATTGCCAGCTGCTGTCCGCGGTGTCATTTCTTTAATTAATAAATTCAATATTTATGTTCGTCAAATGTGTTAAATAAATTGCTCTAGCGTATCAGATACGAAATGGTTGATTGCTTTGATGGGTTGGTTGGGTTGTGTAGACTCGACTAGAGAGTTCATTTGGTTTGCCACAACCCAGAGAGAGGGGTCAAAACTTTGGGGGCCATGTGTTTGTTTTGTATTTGTCTGGCCACTGGCCATCGATTGACATTTTAATGTTGCCTGACACTTAACTATATTAATTTTTGTTCAAGTTTTAATCACTCTTTGCCATTTTTGCCATTGGCAATGGCAAATGATATGATATAAAATTTTTATTTGATGCTGAGTGTTTCCAAAAACCCCCCGGGAGCATCTGGTTTTTTGGTAAAATAATTTTATGAACCACATAAAATAGAAATATTAATTACTGAACAAGGGAAAGCAATTAACATTATCTAGTTGCTGCTATTTAAAGTTAGGCCTAGACTTTAGTCGGCCTAAAGGCTGGTTATT
This sequence comes from Hirtodrosophila alboralis, assembly GCA_035043045.1. NCBI lineage: Eukaryota > Metazoa > Arthropoda > Insecta > Diptera > Drosophilidae > Hirtodrosophila > Hirtodrosophila alboralis. The sequence goes on along the minus strand of JAWNNH010000285.1, from coordinate 65,138 downwards.
TGTGTTGTCATTTCATTAAAAATGCAAATTTCAAGCACAACTTGAACCGTTCTACAAAGGCGCGATTACGCAGTTCAAGAGGCCATCAACATCAACATCATTGTGTTTGTTGTTAAGAGTGTTGCGATGGGAGGGGAGCAAGATTGAGTGGTGGGGAGGAGGGTTGGCAAGGTAAACTTGGTAGCCGGCGGGCCACAAATGTTAGGGCGACAAAGTTATCTTCAAGTGGGCACTCGTCGTCTCCTCTATGTGTATATATATGTATAAATATATATATATATATATATATGTTGCCAAACAGCACAAAGGACGAACGTGCCAAGTGCGTCAGCTGCAGGACCTCATCCTGACACCCCAACACACACACACACACACACACACACTTCAACGAATGCACCTTGGGCAAACAATGGACAAATATGCGGTAGGAAGGCCGCTGAAGTGACTTGAATCTCCTACCTCGCTCAATTTTCAAGCTGAGCCTAGGGGGGAAAATGCATTTAGATGATGTCTGATGATGGTATGCAATGCACACACACCTTACACACACACACACTCTGCGTGTGTGACTTGGACTGTTGTAATACGTTGTTTATGTGCTTGCAATTGCTATTAACTTAATGTCAACGGCATGGCTGCGATTATGTTTGGACTGTGTGTCCTGTGTGGCAGTTACAATTGCCAGGAGGCACTGTTAATATCCTGAAACGTGTTGAAATTTAAGATGCGTTAACCATAATATCCAATAGTGCTAAAGACAGATATAAACACTTAGACTTTGATAGTGCCTATTACTATTGAATTTCCAATGCATTTTGATTGCCTATTTGTTTGTCAATGTCAACAAAACCAAGCCTTGAAGCTATGAAATATATATCGTGTAATAAACGGTTCGAAAACAGCAACAGCAACTATTAAGTCTTATTAAAGTAAAACTAATTAATTAAAATTATTACATGGCACTTTATTTAAATTTTGAATGAAAAATTATTATAAAAGGTACAATAAAACTATGAGTGTTTGATTATTTAAATATAAATTGCAAAATACCACTTTTGATTTAGTTTTTTTTAATATAAATTGCAAAATACCACTTTCAATTCAAAAATTAAAATTTCAAAATTAATATTGCCAAACAATAATTTAAATGGGATTTTTAAAGTAAACATTACTTTTAGTTTCAATTTAAAAGTACAATTTTAAAATAATTATTATTGTTAAATTTTTAAATAAAAAAAAACAATAGTAAAGTGATTTTTTTTTCAAAAGGAACCGTAACTGTTGTGACCTTAAAAATAAAGGTTTCAATATAAAAACTATTAAACATTTTTACATTTATTTTTTAATATTATTTTTGAAATCAGAAATAAGAGTAATCCTAAATTTTTATTTTAAAAATAAGAAAATAAGAGTAATCCTTGAAATAATTCTTTTTAATTCTTAAATTAAAATTACAAAATAAATTTATCATTTAAAAAACTAAAATTTAAATACAATAATTATTTTAATTATATTTAATATCATAATTTTGTTAATTGTAATTTTCGGTAGTCTAGACCAAAATAACTTTTTTAGAAAACATAAAATTACTTAAGCATGTTTTCTATATAACGATTTATTATATTCGCAATCCCTGATTTTACAGCAACAATAAAATTGATATTATAATAATTTAGAAATCCATTAGTAATTATCTGATGTTAAGGAAAACGTTTAGTTTATTTTTATATATGATATTGATCTTCCTTCTATCAATGTAACTGTAAATTAGATATATTTTGTTTATTTTCCTCTATCTTCTATCTTTGTATATTATCCGATTTTAATCGATTATAATAATTATTTATTTGTATAGTTGACATATATGCTTCTGCCTATCTCTACATTATTTTCTTATGGTAAAAATTATTATTTCAGGCAACGACATTCCAATTTTCAACTAAGCCAAATAATTTCTCTTTATTTTTATTTTTATTAATACCCAAAGCACTTTCTTGACAGAATTTTTGGATATATGCCAATATATACACATATAACATCTGTCAATTTGCGAGGCTTTTGATGGGGCACATGCTGAGCAGCAAATGAAAATATAAAAAAAAAAATAAATGTATAAATTTTGTGGCATATAGTAATATTAAAATTGAACACGTACTGAACGTGAGCCAACAGAGACAGTCGAGCCGAGTCGAGCCAAATAAGTTAAGTAAGATTGGGGAATAGTTTTTTTTGGCTTAAATGCCTTTTAGCAAATGTCTCTCTCTAGTTTTTGACATTTAGATCAAAGCCATGTTTATTTTTTGTTTTCTTTGCATATTTTTTTTATTAATAAACTTAGCTTTCGAATGCCAAAAACTATAGTTGAAAGGCCGACAAAATAGACAAAATGAAAATGAAATATTAAAAGCCACGAAGCAAATTGTGGATTATTCTTGGAAGCTCTCTCTTTTGGCTCGTTTAGTTTGAGCACAATAAATTGTATTTAAAATGAAGGAACCAGGCCGTCAGCTAGAACTAGTGTATACTACAAAATTCCAGGCACGTGCGAATTCATTCTGATCTCCTGACATGCCAGGAGGCACAAGACACAAGACACAAGAAGACAGAAGTCAGGATTCAAGGCAGGACACAATGTTTGCCTTTTGACGTTTACAAATTATCCACAGCTGGCACTGCCAAATGCCAAAGCATATTTTAGTATGTGTGTGTGTGTGTATCTGTGTGTGTACTCTATCCTGGGTGCTATATTAAACGTACATATGTTTAAAGCCACCTGGAACAACCTACTGTACCAAAAAAAAAAAAAACCCAAAAACCCCATCCTAACTCCTGTCAAAACAAGTACAAACATGTGGCACTTACATTTGTCAGAGTGAGTGCGCATATGAGTGTTTGTGAATGAATGAATGAATGTATGTTTGCCGCAGTTAGTTTAGCTTACATTTTTTTTTGTTGTTGGCATGCATTATTCATTGGGCTTTGGAGTCTCATCAAATTGAGCGACCGACCTCGTTAGTCCTGTAAAATGTTGTCAAAATTGTCTACAGGCAAATAACATTTGTTATTTCAATTATTTAAATGTAATTTTACAAATTGTACTTTTACGCATCTAAATTCAAAACATGCCACAGAAAAATATTCTTATGCATATGTCCTTTGGCTATGATACACAAACGAGGGTTAACTAATAAGTAGATGATTTAGTAAATTTATTTTAATGCAGCTGAATTTGTAGTTTAAATTGTAAATTTTTTGTATTTAATTTGTTTAATTAACAATGAATTTTTTTTTTAGAGAATAATACAATTTGTGAAATCGCTTGAGGGTATTTTCCCTTCAACTTATGCCTACATCTATATTTTTTGTAGAATTTAATTAAAGTAGGCGAAGATGTAAAATTTTAAAAAATTTTATATTATACGATTTAATTGAAAATTAATGTCTTTTGTAGAAACAAGCCTAATATACACCAAGCAAAGTGATGAGCAATTATCACAAATTATTTATTAACTCCACAGTTTCTAAAAATTAAAAGTGAAGAGCAGCAATTGCAAGGAGTAAAAGAAATCGCATTAAAAAATTGATTTTAAGGAAAAAATAAACGTTAAAAAAATTAGAAATAAAACGACGCATATAAATAAGCATTTTAAAATTTAAGTGAAGAGCAACGATCGAAAAAAAAATTTTTATCGATACAAAAATACAGCAGACATGGTAAATGGGAACTGAAGAGGATTCATTTAGATCCGATGGGTGTAATACATCGTTTTGTTTATAACATAATTTTATATACATTTTATTATTATATATAATACTTTATTTATAATATAGAGCTCGAATAAGGAATATTGAATATATAACGACACCATTAAAATTTAATAACAATTAAATTTATCAGTTTAAGGGTTACAGTTTGTCCCAAAAGTTCTTTAGCTCTCATAGAGCCTTCGTTTAAGGTGCTTTAGCTCTCATATAGCCCTCATTTAATTCTTATATTATTTACATAAAATCTTAAGCTTGAATTGTTTTACTTTTCATTTACATTACGACCAATTAACCACTTTGGTAAGAACAATAGGTAAATTAAATGTTCCTACTCTTTTCCTCTCTTTGTCATTCTGCAAATGTCCTTGTTGAGGCTCAGGGAGCTCATTAAATGTTTCAAAATATTTTAATTGCAAGTCAACCTCTTTTGATTTTTTTTCCAAGCGCACCAAAGAAACATTTCTCAAGGGTCTGTTGCCAAGTGGCAATTATGTCCTACTCACCCAGAGCTACTGAGTGTTGCACTCAGATTGGCAACAAAAAAAAAAAAAGTAAAAATGTTACTCGTTGTTGCAGCTTGTTGTTGCGGGTTCTTTGGTGTTGCATGTTGACAAGGCCCCAAATGCATTTAATTTCTTAAAGAGGCACATAATTAGTTTGCTGCTGCACCGACAAGTGCTACTCCCACACACACACACACTCATACTCATACACACACTCGTACTCATACTCACACTCATACTCATACTCACACACACACACTCATACTTATGCCATGTAGCATAATTCGAGGCGCCTCTGTGTTGCAGTTTGGGTTTCCTTCTACATTGCCTTCGTTGCAACAGCGGCCACTAATGTGCCTCTTTGAGGTTTCGTAATTAATGTTTAATTGCTGTGAAAGTTTGCTTGAGGTTAGCCTTCTTCCACTTTTCACACACATACAAATATATAATTTTTCTCCTCTCAGTGATGCGTTATTAAAAAGGCTTCTTCTAACAACCCAAAGCTGTTGCAATTGAGGCCAAACAATGCATACGAGCTGCATAGTTATCAGTTGAGCCAAACAGTTGGTAATTTGTTGTGGCAACTTCTGCATTAAGGTTAGTTTTAATTAGGATTTCCCAGACAATTAACAAAAAAAAATACAACTTTTGTTACATATACAATATGAATTAAAATATCTTTCAGTTCTAGCATGCAAATATAAACATTATTTAATATTGAAAATGTTTAGAAACTTGATATTAAATAGCTATGACTTTTTGACCCACATTCAAATTTTTAGTTACCTTCAGTAGAGAAATACTTTAAAAGGCATTTTTACAGCAAAAAAAGGTTTGTAATGAAAATAGGAATAATATCTTTATTTAATATTGAAATATGAAACTAAATTCATTTAACTTGAAGAGGTTGCAACTCTTAAACTTTCCAGTTAACTACTGACTGTATTTTAGTTTGTAAACTATGAAAATTTTTATAAATTTACAAATATACTGAATTAAATTAATATTTATATAATTTTACAAATATATTTGCTATATTTTTGCACTGAGTTATAGAATTTTAAATAAAGCTTAGAGTTTATTGATAAAAAATATAAAATTAAAGAAAACTAGATTAATTTTGCATGTAAATTAAATATCTTTAACTTATATACAATAAATTTTTCCCTTCTTTAGATTACCTTCTTCTTTAATTTACCTAAAAACATTGCATTTTGTTGTACATGGTATAATGTTTATCACAACTTGTTACATGCGTCGTATGTGTGATATTTATAAAACACGCCAAATTGCTGCATAAATTATGTTTTTTGGGTGGTCCCATCCAACCCCCCTCTGCCGCGGGGCACAACGGCCATGGCGTTTATGTAAAAAGTTTAATCAACAAACTAAATCGCTTAGAAAGTGGAAATGTAACTAATTTACTCTGCGGTATACGGCAAAAAGTTTGGCCCATTTGCGCATCATAATGATAAAAGTTGCGTATCCCTGCAGCCATATGAAAGGTGTTGCTTCATGGGGATGCTCTGAAAATACAAAAATACAAAAAATATTTAAAAAAATATATTTATAAAAAAACCAGATAATTATTAAGTAAAATGCAATTGATTAATGCAGTAAAATGATAGATTAATTAAAAGCGAGTGAAAAGAACATTTTCAATGGATTTTCTGTTTGTGAAAGAAAATAATTCTGATGGGGATTAAAAAGAGCAGAAGATAGAAGAGCTTACTTAAATGGCAACATGCCACAACAGAGAGCACATGTTAATTAAATAGAAAGCCGTACAACATGACGTATGCGTGTTGCAAGCCACTAGAAACTCAACTCGAGTCAAGTTGAACAGTGAAGAGGAACAGAGCAGTCAAAGGATATATAGAAAGGAATTGATTACAAAAGCTAAGTTCGCTGCCATTCATATCAATTTGTTTGGCCTAAGCATTGAATTGCGGTTTATATGGATAAGCACAACATGAGATGAGATGAGATGAGATGAGAGAGAAAATCGACAACTGAAAGATATAGAAATATGAAGGATTGGCACAATTGCATTACGTATGAGCTTGTGTCTCAAGTGGTCTGGGTTGGGTCTTGGGTTGGGATGGTAACCAACGTCAAGTTGGTACTCAAAAATTTGCAGAATTCAGTTATGCAAATGAAGTGGCTTTTATCATGCCGACTCTCAGCCTGCCAAACACAGTAAGTTCCTTTTCTCTCTCCTCCTTTCGTGGGATACGGACTTTGGAATAAAAAACAAAAGAAGTCAATGCCAAGTCAAGACAAGTAATGAATGAAATTTGAGCAGATTATTCAGTTCCTTTTGCGCAACAATTAAACAATTTACGTACATTTTCGAGTGCTCTAACATTTTGCTAACTAATTACGCTAGAAGGGCATGAAGTTAGGGAGTTGCAGGGTCAGGAAATAGAATTCGCCCACGGGAATCTCTAGTTCTGTTGAGTACCGGAGTAGCTAGCTGAGTTCATTTGCACTGATGATGAACCTGAGCAACACAATGCCTTGCGGGAGATGAGCACAAGTAATGAATACATAAAGCTCAATTAGGAGTTGAAAATTCAGGTTGAGTGCTTGATTAAGGCAACTTAATATTATCCTGTGTGAGAAAATGCATAAACTAGTATATAAGCAAGCATCAATTAAATTTGAAATAATAAAAGCTTATGTAGCAGGCAAGACGAGTTATTGGACATTACTCTACTTTAACAAATTAAGGTAATTACTCTAATAATTCTGTGAGTTTTTTCAAATGGGAATTGTTTTCTTGGTCTGCATTCAAAATAGGTTCATTAGGGAGTTTGAAAATTAACCTTTGATTGAATTATTGATATGAAGCTGAGCCTAAGATATCAGATTTTATGAAAAGTAATAAATTCTGATATTTCGAAATTTCTAGGGTAAGAATATTTTCTAATAATTCTTAATTTAATAATCTTATTATTCTCTTAGTCCATCCTGCTAAATGCGTTTATTATGCTAAAGAAAGTTTATTCCAAAGCTGACAGAACTGCTTAGCAAAGTAATTACTTTTTATTTATTTTACTTACAATTAACAATTGATTGCAATATATTTTTAACACTTGTCTTTAAACCCATTAAAAAGTTAGCAATATGCACTTTGCTTAAGTGTCCAAAGACCATAAGGATTTCCGGCTGTCAACAGCAAATCGCAACGAATTCGGACTTAATACAGGGAGACTAACAGTTGAGCCCCTGGAGAGCTACGGGCTATGAGCTTCAGTTTGGGTTTTCTGTTCCCAAATCACTTTCAAACCTGTGCACACTGATTTCGACTGCCAGCCAAATGCTAGTAGAATACAATATAAATGCAACAAATCTACGTATAATATACATGTGGAATCTGCGGAGCTTTTACGATTCGGCCAATGGGGATTATGTGCTCAACGGTTGTGCAACTGTCACTAGAACTGAAGGGGGTTGAGAGTTGGTACAGGGGAAGCTGTTTGCCGAGTGACAGCGGCAATGTCAGTTGTTGATTAAATAAAAGAGGAAGCATCCGAAAAAAAGAAATATATATAAAAAAAAAAAGAGTAAAAAACCGACGCTGAACAAAGGCAAATGCAAAATGAAAACTAAAGTAGAGAAAAGTTTACTTTTAACATCGATTCCCAAGGCATTTTTTAGTGCACAGCAAAAAGAGAAAGCTGACGGAAGAGAGCAAGAGATAGAGAGAGAGTGATAGATGAAACCTGGCAGAGTGCAGCAAATAAATAATTCAGGCCAAAATGTCAAACAGCGTCGTCTAAGGATGATTTCTGCGGAAGTTGTTGCCTATCCTACGGGCTTGTGCCCATCTAGAACTTTTTGCAGCATGAATAAGTAAACCCCATTGTCTGGTCCCCTTGCCTAACCCGCCCCCCCTTTTAGCCGTCTCAAACCCCCGCATAGTCAACGCCATTGCTTTCTTTATTGTTAAAAAAGTTGTTGACGTTGATGCTCTCTCTCTCTGCGTGTAAAAAAGGTGAACAACATTTGTAAACTCCTTGAAATTGAAGTGACATTTCACACGATACCCCAAAAATCCCTCCTCCTGCACCTGAACACAGCAATGTCTGCATCATCTGCCAGCCAAAATGACATTTGGTGACTTTTGATGACTTTTGGTGACTTTTGGTGAATTTTGATTACTTCTCACGTAGCAATTATTTGCAGCAATTTGAAATTAATATCCACAAAAAAACCTTCTACCAGATACACACAAACACACACAGTAAATGAATAAATACATCAAGCGGCATTTGCCACCCCTTTTTAACCACAAGAATTGTTAGGGCGTTTCGCCAAATTGCACTTCCCCCACCGATAGGGTATATATTACTTATCCTCTATGGGGGTTGATGGCAGTTTATTAAAAAATTTGTGAATCTTAACTCTGTGGCAGAAATTTAATAAAAACATCAGCCAGCGGACATTGCAAGAAATCACAACACTTGACGCAAAATACGAAATCCCTATACCGACTATAAGCAACCCCCGTGGTCAGAACAACCCCTGATGCCCCAAACCCTAACTATGACGCACCGGAAAGCCATGCGGGCGTTTTATTTTCTTTTTTATACTCTAGTAGAGGATTCTATAAATTTGTCATAGAATGTGTAATCATTGCAGGAGGCGTTTTAAGGCCCAAAAATTATATTTGTTCTTGATCAGCATTACTAAAGAGTCGATTCGGTCGTGTTCATCTGTTTCTTTAATAGCTTTTTATAAATTTTGCTTGAATAAATCGGTTCGCTATATTATATAGCTGCCGTATAAGAAACAATCCAATTTAAAATCATTTAAAAATGTATAAAAACAATCGAATTTAAATACATTTAAAAATTATGTTTTTAATATAATTGATATTTTTTTTATATATTTCAATTAATCTCTCAAATTCTAAGCTTAATTTTACAATATATCCTTTAAATTAATTTTATATTAATTGCAAAACTATATTATATGGCTTTCGTAAGAACAATTGGTAGGAAAATGTTTTGTTATCTTTTTTTTTTTTAAATATTCCCATTAATTAATTTTGTTAAAATCGGAAAACTATATCCTTTAGCTTTGATAGAAAGTTTGAATAGAAAACTTGTTTTTTGTATGAAAAACTATTTTGGTTTTAAGGATATCTTAACTAAACTTACCTAAATAAAATTGCAATAAAATATATATAAGCTGAACAAATTTTATAAAAGTTGGATTACTATATATATATTGCAGCTATCATAGGAACAATCTGCAGGAAAAAATTTGTTAATATATTTATTATTTTCTTTTTGCCTAATTAATCATTTGACTTTGTGTGGGCTATGAAAAACCATTTCTAGTCATGTTATAGTCCATTATAAAGGCTGCTACTTGACAATAATGATAAAAAAAAATTGAAAAAAAATAAAAAATAAAACAAACTTAAGTATCAGTTCTAATTTACATTAAAATTTAGATAACTTAACTAATTTTGATTTTTACCGATTAATAACTATATCATAAACCTGTTATATTTACAATCAGTTGAATATATAAGAGTATTTAATATCGGCGATTCTGAGATACATATTACTAATTTCTTGCTCTTGTTTTTTTCATTTTTTTTTTTTCTGTTACCACTTGGCTTGCCATACGTTTTGACCGTAGCACAAGGACATCCCTCAATCTGTCGCCTGCACGGTGGGTGGGAAGAGGGTTGTTTCCGTTTTGCCACCCCTTCTCCAGCCCCTTTTGCTTGCTGCCGTTTACTGCCTTTTCTTGCTTGGGTTTTTTTTTTTTTTGGTTTTTCTGGCTTGTTTTTTTGTATTTATTGTGCAACTGTTGCTTCTGTTTCTCTGTCTCTGTATCTGTATCTATTGTTTTTACTGTTGCTGCTGTTGTTTGTTATTGTTGTTGTTCTTGCAATGTGTCGCATCATTAATTTTGTACAGTTATTTGCTTGCATCCATCTATATATATCCATTCCCTTCTTCCTGAGCCAAAGTAACTCATATCACGCCTTTTGTATCTGCAATATCGCCTCCATAAATTTTGATAATGTGTCAATTTATGAATGGCCCCATTGGCGACCATTTGACCGAAGGGATTGTCTGCTGTCTGCTGTCAGCATATTGATTGTTTTATTGATGGGGCCAAAGCGAAAGTCGAAAGATTTTTATGGTTTTGACAAGTGAGTAGAGTAAATTGAGAGCTCAATTTTAAGTAGTTTATCAGAGAAACTATTAGCGCAGTTGTTAAGTGATAGCTACTTATTACAGATAAGTAGTTGGTAAACTGCTGACAATTCAATTCATAAGTATTTGCCCCTAATCTATAGTTTAAACAGCGTTAGAATAATCAATATGTAGGATAATAGTCAGGAGTTGAAATTATTATATTAATATTATTTTAATATTTTTTTTTATTTTTTTTTTTGAAAGTAGAAATTTATAGGTTAAAGTGCTTGAAAAAATAATTAATAAATCCCTGGCTTGATTATCTTAAGCGCTTTTTTTTATAAGTTTATATATATTCTTTTTTAATTTAAATTGATAAATTGAATCACTTAACAAAAATAAGGTATCCAAAAATATTATCAATAATTTACTATATCCAAATTATATCGATTCTATCGAATAAGCCTTTAGACAGACTACTACTGAGTAGATAAAAAGTTTATGGAATTTCATCGTTTGGATTGAGAGCTCAAAACTTATGGAAATTGGAAATCCTTTATAGTTTAAATAGAATTTAAATTAACGATTATATTTAACAATATTTATTAATATTAAGAGATATATATTTACAACATTGTTTGAATGATCGATATTATCATTTGAATTTAGAATTATTTTAGTCATTGTTGAAAATACTTGAGCACTATTAACAAGGATATATATCATCATTTAAATAGTACAAACAAGGATATATATTATCATTTAAATATATTTTATTTTAGAGTTTAATAAAGTTAATCAGCTTATGAATTGAATGTATTTTTCCAGTAGTTCGATTGAATGCATATTAAAAGCAACCTGAATACTATTAAATATGCCATTGATAATTTTCCAGTTTTCAATTTGGTATTTTTACATAATTCACAAACCAGTTTAAAGACTAACAAATATTTGAATATATTAGATTTTAATTCCTTGACAAAGGTTGCTTTCAATTTATTTGTTTGACTGCTCTGATCCGCCTGTCACTAAAATTAAAGTAGTTTATGATTGGATGATTGAACAGATTATGTATTTTGTATGCACACGCAAACAGGGGAATCTGCCATATAATAGTTAAAGTGTCGTATTAATTTGAACACTCAACCCTATTAAATTATTCACAGTCAATGTTTGTTCAATTAGAGCAAAAGTCAAAGTCGTAGACTAATTAATGGATGGAACAAATAGTCTCATATCATTAATTCTACATATACATATTGTATTCTAATATATGTATATACATTCGCGAGAGAGTATTTGTATTTGCAATCAGACTAATTAGAAGAATTAAGTTTTGTATGATGTGGGTTTTTGTTTTTTTTTTTGTAGGGTCTCAGAGTAATGCTTTAACTATCTACAGGTTGTACATAGATAATGCCTGTTGTTCTTTTCTCTTTCGCTCTTCAAAAATAATTTATGTACTTTATTTGGCTTATATATGTAGCTCTAAATGAATGTGACGCCTACCATTTAAATATACATAATATACACACACAAGTGTGTGCTGTGTGTGTGTGTGTGTGTATGTTTGGAAATACACCAATACATGCACATTTCAAATATATTAATTTGTTTGTAATTAGGGATTAAGTAAGATTACAACCATCAATATCAATTATTCGTATTCCAATGCTTTCTCCACCCAAATGCCATTGTATTAGTTGCTGCCTGTACATGTGTTTATTACAATTTACGCACAAATGAAAGCTGCCTAAATACGAAAAAAAAAACAGAATAGGATATTTTGTTTTGGAAGATATCCTATATAATGATTTAATTTATTTTTGCAATTAGAAAAAGTGAACTCCAAATAATAAAATAATATAATAATAAAATCCTTTATTCATTTTCATTTTTTTTTTAATTTATTAAGCTTCCCATGAAGCGTGGTTGTTCTTATATGTTAAGTAAAAATGTCATGTTATAGTCTATAGTAAAGGCTGCTTCTTGACAATAAAAAAAAAATAAAAAAAAAAAATAAAATAAAAATAAAATAACCACATTTTATTTTCCTAGCTCCGGTTTCCTTTGAGTTTTTTTAAATATTCAGAGCTTTTCGATGATATCCTTCATAGTAACTAAATATCTAAAAATGTATTTATTATGCGTAAGAAGAAAAATTAAGTTCCAAAGTATGGAATATACTTGATTAGTTTATATTGAGTCCACATCCCATATTTGTCTATTTGTTTTATAATCTTTGATATCCCAAAAGAATCTAAAATATGATTCTAGATTGTCAATGTTATTTATAATGTCAATATTAATATTTTATCGTACTCTTTTTTCAAAAAATAATATTTTAAAACAGTTGAAATCTCTTTTTTACTTTAGATATTGCAATGACCTTAAAATTGTAATATAGTAAACTGAAAAGAATTTTAAAGTATAAAATAAACTTTAACAAATTCAACTGAGCTCACATAAAAAATTTAATTTCTTTTAGCAATTATAGCTTTTTAAATCATTAAACTAATTAAATTGGAATAAATTATTAATTATTATTATTAATTTTGATATTTAATTAATTGAGCTCATACTTTATCATATAGTATTAAAAAAAAGAAGCTGTTTAGAAAACAGTTTGGAGTTCTGTTTTATGTGCTAATCTATATAATAACTATTTTATAAAAGCATTATTTTTATTTGGATTAAAAATGCAAGCTCTAAAGTATAGAAAATACTAGACTAACATTTAATAAACCTACCTTCTACATTTGCTATCTCCAGCTCTCATATTCTTTAAGATCATTTAGGTTTTACAGATCAGTCAGATTTTCTCAGTTCCTTAGTCTGATTAAAAATGAATCTATTTTATAGGCTCATCTACAGTCTGTTACTTGTATTACCACAAGTTTATCACATCCATTTTATACATTTCTATATATACAGAGTATACAAATGTATAGAAAATCCAAAAACCTCTTCCAAACCAAACTTTCTCATTTTGTGTGCGTAACAGAAGAAGTGAAAAAAAATACATATAATATTAGTTGGTATGGGCAAAATACATTATATAAATTAATGTTAATTCAAAGGAATGCATATTCAGTTTGTTGCTTCTCCTACCAATCCACAACCAAATACGGTTTATGGATATTTAGTTAATTGCAATTAAGCCAGGCCCAGCAAACTCTGGGCTAATGCCTTTCCCCCATACCCCTAAAATAGCCCATTTAATGCTACTGGCAATATTTGTTTTTGTTTTGTGTGTCTGTGTGGTAGAAATAAGTAGAAAAAACCTCATAAAATTAGAATGCGTTCTTAGTGATAAATCCGCTTATGTTTTCTCTGCAATAATATGGAAAATGTAATGTAGTTGAGTTTTGGACTTAAAGCTGACAGCTGAGAGAAGAGAAGGGGAAAAAAATACTGGAAATAGAAAATTATATAACTTTAACTTTTACTTAAAGATACTTTGATATACAGAGAAAATTTATAAATATATTTATAAAATATATACATGTGTCATAAAGCTTCAATTGAGATTCATTTTTATGTACTCTAAACAATTTAATGTTTTTCTAATAAACATATAAAATACAGTTCAAATCACAAAGTGTTGATATTGTGTAATTATCTAAACAAAGATTGGAGACTTGTTATCTAAGAGAAAAGATAATAATTTTCAAATGTGGCCAGTTACAAAATGAAATGTTTTTTTAGTACCTACAAGAATTTGTATACAGGTTATATACAATAAAATGGGCTACATAAGAAAATAAAATTTATTTATAGCAATTTTTATACAGTACACATTGGGCGGAAAAGCCTTTTTTTTTGGCAAAAACCCCAAAAAAAAAAGTTTATATTTTTATGGTTACAATATTAATTCAAAATTCACAAATAATATGAGCCGCAAATTCTCCAAGTTTCAAGTTTCTAGCTTAAAAATTAAAGTTTTTGCCAAAAAAAAGCCGTTTTCGCCCAATGTGCAGTGTATAAACAATAAATGGGTAATATAAGGAAATAAAATTTATTGGACATGTAATCAATTTGTAGGATTGCTTGCTATTGAAAATTAAATTGATTGTTATTTAAAAAAAAAATATTAAAATAAAAAAAAAAAATTTAATATTTACCGGGAAGAGTTAAATTTGTGAGGAAAAAATTGTTAAACCGATTTATATGAGCGGCAGTGTATTTACATTTTAGTTAAATGCATTTCCTAGAATGTGTTACATATTAAGAGACAAAATTAAAATACTCTCTGCAAAGGCATTATATAGAAAATACAAATCAATGACGTAGTCTATATGCTGTTATCAATACTTTGAACTTTGAAGCTGGCAAAATCTATCATGCGACGTCTTTCAGTTCTTGAACTTTATATCTCTTATCAGCCCAAAATTATTCATTTTATTTTATTTTCCACACTAATCTGTTTGCCAAAATTCATTCGAACATCTAGTCGACTTTTGCGTATGTTCATTGTTGTACCTTAAACTATTTAAATGCAAAATGATATTATTTTCAATGGCAAATTTTTTATTTATGGCCACAATGTTTGTTGAAACATCTTTTTTTCCTGCAAATTTTGAAAGTGATGTAAGTATTAAACCTTTCAATTGATAAGTGACTTTTTAAAGTGAAAAAAAATTCAATTTTGTTTTTCTAGTCATGTGCTGCAAGACGACTTGAAAAAGAATGCGGTTCCTACACCTATACAATAGTAAAACCGTTATTAGGTTTTTTAGATGAGATGAAACAAAAATTAGATAAAAACGATGAGAAAAGTGAAATCAAAGATAGACAACTTAAGGAACTACAGGATAAGCTGAATCAACTTCAGGAGAAGGTGTCTGAAAATGTTTTGAAAGATCAGATAATTGTGGATTTGAGAAGTCAACTCGAATTCCTTAAGAAGATTATTGAAATGCAACCCGAAAATAAAGCAATATTAGTTAAAAACGAATCCGCTGAGTTACCGAAAGATAAGTTTTTAGACGAACCCGAAAATAAAGCATTATTGGTTAAAAACGAATCTGCTGAGTTACCGAAAGATAAGTTCTTAGACGAACTAAATGGAAAGCTAAAAGAATATGAAACTCTGTTAAATTCTTACCCTCAACCCTTGTGGAAAATATGAAATAAATATATATATAAATATTTTGAACGCAATTCTTAAAAAGTCATTCAAAAATTCTCTTTTATTTTGTGCTTTAATTTAACAATATTAGCAAATAAAAAAGTTTCTTTTACGCAAAATTACACAAATGTAATTCAAATGTCAGGCCCAAACCCCAACTCAAAACCCAAAAAAATAAAAAGGCAAAAAGTCAAAAAAGACAGGGGGCAACTGTGAAAGAACTCAGAAATTGTGGTTCATAATATGTTGGGTTGGGCAGTGTCTTGAGCTCATTGTCAGCACAAACTTTTATGGAAAATTGTATGATAATTTAAATATACAAACAAATTGTGTGGCAGTTTCAATAAAACTTTTGCCATTTCTTATGCTTTCGGGCATTTCTGCTCATGGGGAGGCCAGTTGAGTTATTAGCGTATTAAGTGTTCAAATTTACTGTTACCATCTTGTATTTTTTTTTTTTTTATGTTGTATTTGTTGCCTATGCAATCTATAGCGAGATGGTCTCCATGACGCGACATGCTATGGCTCTTTCAATCGACTGCCAATCGGCCATGATTGATGGAACTGACAATTGCGGCAACATTCGCACAACAATGAGCAGAGGGAAAGCGCAGCATACAGCGCTACAAACCAAATCAATCTCCAATACCCATATAACCCCCTACAAATCCAAAAAAAACCCCCCAAATCTTCGCTCTCCCCTTCTTCTACAAATCTATGGCATGCCTGCGTTGTATGCAGCAATTTTGACGCTGTCAACTTCAAAAACAGAAAATGGCACATTTGCATGACAGCTCAATTCGTGAAATATTTCGATGGAATAAAACCCATTCTGAGTTCTGATGAGTTCACAATTCTCTCGCCATGTTCCGGAACCTTCTATATGCTACGCATATATTTGCAACTGTTGCGATAAAGTATATTAGAGCTTTATTAGTCGCAAATGATTGATATTAATGCGTTTAGTTTGATGGAACCATTAATTGTATACAGTGTATGGTTATTTGATTCTATGTTGAAATAAATGGAAACAAATGCAATTGATATTTAGTATAAATGCTTGTACTATGCTTGAAGATGACTTAGCTTGGCATTTGACTTTACCTCTTCAAAAAACTATGCAAAATGTTGTTATTATATTTTTACAAAATTCGCATAGTTTTTAATTAGGAATATTGTTTAGGAGAATTAACAATTAATTATTACAGATACCAAATAGTTTATAGTCCTTTGTTACACACAATGCTTTTTACCTTTAAAAGTACTATTTGAGTATTTGAACTGATTATATATCTATTTTTAATATATTTTTTTATAATACTGTTGAACAATTTTATAATATGAAAACATGCTAAACTGACTATTTTTTTTAATAAATGTAAAGTCCACTGATTTTAGGTTATTTATTTTCTTATAAAAAAATAAATAAAATGTTGTTTGTCTTTAAATTTATATTGAGACCTTATCTTGTTAATGAGAACTTTTAATTCCTAATTTTTTCAAATAAATTTTTTCATTTTCTAAAGAGACAGCAACAATTGGTGGAAGGATTAATATAATTAATTGTGGAAAATTTTAATTTTACATATACAGTTCTGTTCCCATTCTCACTTTTCCCAATTTCCCTCTACGAATTTCCCTCCAAAAATTTTGTTCTTAAGGAAACTTTTATAATTTAAAAAAAATAATAAAAATAAAGTAAAATAAATAAAAATTACTTTGAAAAAATTAATTAGAATAAAAAATTTAATTTATAAGACAATGGAAAAAAAAGAAAAAATCATAAGTCATAAAAATATATTTTTTATTTTATTTTAATATTTGTACTAGGATAAGAACTAATTAAGTAATTACAAATTATTCTATAGTAGAAATTGTATTAAACATTCATATCGTCAATTTTTTCGATGCCGAAGACCTTTTAATATTTTTCAATTCCAGTACAGAGTATTACGCGCACAATCATGCCATTTACCATAAATATTATTTGAATGCCCATTTATATTTGATATTCTGCAGGTGTGCATTACTTGCACTCTGTCTGTCTAACTGTCTGTCTGTCCTGTCTGTGTGTGTGTGTGTGTGTTTGGGAATTTGTAATAAATATTTGATGCAAAGTCTTTTTTATGGTTTAACTGCAGTGGCAACGACACCAAGCCGCACTTAAAATGCCAATTTTCGACAGTCAAAACCACAATTAATACGCCGTAGTCGTTGTCGTTCACGTTCACGTTCACGTTGTCCGGTTCTATCTGTCCAGATGTCTGATTTGTCTGACCGGTGGACAGTTGCAATTGGCAACTGGCAATTGGCAGTTGGCAGTTGCAATTTTCTGTTGGGGCCAATGCAATCAAAAAGGATTCACATCCGCAATATCAGCGATGACCTCAAAATCAACATTGGTCTGAAGGGGGAAGGGGGGACGGAGTGAAGGGAGGCTCGTCCAGCCAATTTATTTGTTGACCCCGTGGGCAATGCAGTCAATTTTTCGACTGCCTGACCAAACTGATGCCCTTCCTCAAACCCCTACCCTATCATCCTTGCATCAGCATTGCAATCTGTGCCATGTCTGACCAACTGACCATCTGTCTGTCTGTCTGTCGTATTGGTCTGTTTGTCTGGTTTGTACTCTGAAAATAAACCTTTGAGTCGCCAATTTTTACGTTCGACTGCGGAAGACCACAAAATAATGACAGGAAATTATCTCAGAAAATGTATATAGTAGTGGGGCTTGACGCCGGACTGAACTGAACTCCTGGCTGGAGTCCAAAACAATTTCACTCTGTTGTGATTACGAGCGACTTTTGCCCGGATAGTCCGTTGTTGACAACGGCAAACGAGTTTGTTCTGCCTTCAGTTTTTATTGGCTTTTCGTAGTAATCTGTTTGTAGGCTCCACTCAAAATGATTCTCTCTCTAGGTTTATCTCTTTTTCACTCTTTTGGCAGCTACTTTGCAGTTCATTTTGACTAATTTGCTGCAATTTGACCATCTTACAGCATTTATTGGGACTAATATGCCGCAAAGCTTTGCTTGAATTTATGGTATTCTTTGTTCCCAAAAAGGCACTGGATGGAAGTATATTGGATTTGACTCGATTGAAGCTCTAAATATAAGATCAAATTTGTTCTTGAAATTTTAAGTAAAATTTCGGGCACAAAACTTGATTGCAATTGAATGTCTTAAAATGATAGAAAAATACTCAATTTGAATATATGCAAAATTCATTTAAGTATATTGTATTTAAATTATGTTTGGTTTTAAAAATAATTTATATTGTTAATATTGATCTTATCTTAAGGCTTCTTGAGTTATAGAAATAAAATATTAAATCCACAGGGAGTAGTCAATAATTTAAATTAAAAAAAAAATAATAAAAAAAAATAACATTTGCGAGCTTGTAATTCTCATGAGGTTTTAGCAGTCTGTATATAAGTTCTGCGTTGTTTGTGACTTCATTTTATTTATCTAAATTTAAAAAAAAATATAAAAAAAATTAAGAAATCCCCGGTAACACTTTTATACTGTCCGGTAAAACCCATTTGAGAATTACAAGTTTTAAAAAAATATTTATTTATTTAATTATTAATTAATTTATACATTTTATTAACTTACATATTTGATTTTTAAATATTATTTATAGCGCTTGTGTAGCCTTTGTGTCCCTATAATTCTCAATTGGTTATATATGTAAGAACTGTGTTATTTGTGAGTTCTTCAAGTTCTTTAAGTATTTTATCCCCGCTCTTACCCCACAACCGCTTCCCACTTCCTCTCCGTTCTCTCTCCGTCTGATCAATCTTTGGTCTTCAATCAATCGAACTTCAGCTTACATTAAAGATAATTTGGGCTTGAAATGGGTTGAAATTAAAGTAAAAATTTGGTGCTTAAAATATGGAACTTGAATTAAAAATGTTGTACTACATTTGATAAAATATACGATCTTTTACATCTGTTTAGCTAAAATTAAGAAATCTGATATAAAGTCTATAAAAACCCACTCGCATAGTCAAAAAAAAAATTTAAAAAAATAAACAGACTAAGACCAGAGTATACTAGAGTCGAGAGCTTTTAAGTGCAACGTTCTATTTCTTAATTGAAAAATTAAATGCAACACTTGACTATGTTTGCTGCAGCTGGGCAATGTAGCAAGGGGTGTGCAACATGGAGGGTGGCCAAAAGTTCGTGCAACAACTTTTAACACCTCAAGTGACGCTCCGAAGAGGGTGAAAGCAGGTGACTGCGGGGAGCGAAAAAAATCGAGCAAGTTTTATAATTTTGTTAACAACTGAAAAAAAAAAAAAATAAAAAAATAAATCGGGAAAGGCAAACGTGCGCCCAGCCAGGCACAAAATGAAAAACACTTTGTAAAAAGTGAAAAGTTTTGTTTCATGTTTTGGTTTCTCGTTAAAAGGTATTTTGGTTTTTCTTTGTTCTTTGTTATTAACCAATTTGCCAAAGTGCGCTTAAGTTTACGACAAAAGAGCAAATTGCAAGAAAGTGCAAGAGAGAAAGCCATGTGTTAAAAAGAGAGAGAAATGTGTGAGAAGTAAATTTTAAATATTAATATAAATTGATATAAAATATGCCCAGCAGAGGCCCAACTTTGGCTAAGCTAAAAACCAAGTTTTAAAGTTAAATAATGTATTAATTAATTGTGTTTTAAATATGCTGAAAAAGTTGAGAATACATTTAATTTAAATTATTTATTAAATTCTTTAATATGTAAAAAGAAATTTTTGTGGCATTGTTGGGGGAATAAATGCCTTTTTTTTTTATTCGTTATTGTTGATTTGAATTAAACCTTTTTTTAAGGGTTTTTTTTACACATGAATATGCTAATATAATAATTATTTCCAACTCACCAAACAGAAAATACAATTTTTTTAATATTCTTAGTTATTAACGGGTTTCGATTTCAAAATATCCCTCGGCTACATTCCATAACCAATTCTAATTATTTTAATTTTCCTTGATGTTTTAATTTCAAACAATATGCATATTTCTGTTTTGGTTTTAACTTTTAAATTTTTTTTACATAGAAATATTTCTTAAGTGTTTCCATATTCATATTCCATATTTCTTCTATTGAATGATTCTTTGAAAGTCTATGGTAGTTACTTCGATAATTATCTAGTTCTAACTAATAAATCCTCATCATTGAAATTCTTTAAATATGTCTGATCTTTATAAGAAAATAATGTAAATCAACTAAAATGAAATTTAAGCTAATTTCTTTGGTTAATTTTCCGGTAAACTTTCCCGAATAGGAAAACCCATTTCATGCAAGTCTTCTAAAGGTTATCTTCGGCTTTTCAATTGTTTAATCTAACAAATGACACAAAAAATGTTGTTAAATACATTTAAATCCAGCTAGCATACAGGTGTGTGTAATTTTTTTTTTTCGTAGTTTTTGTTGCCTCAACGGACGTGAGACTTTTATCCAGGTGAAAGGTGTTAATTGAGTGGCTTCATTTGTTCAACGGAAATGCCCATCAATTAAGGTAATAACGCAACAAAGTCACACCGCATGCCACGCCCTATCAAACTACCCAGACCGCCTCTCTCCTCAGGCCGTGCACAAAAGCCTCTGTGGCAAGGACCGGGACCAGGAACAGGGCCAAAATGTCTGTCTCGCTGTGTCTTCTGTCTTCTGTCTGTACTGTGTTGGCATTAACGACGGCCGTCTAAAAAACTGCGTGACTGACACACTCCACGTTCCTTTCGACGTTCCATGTTCATGTCCATTTTCACGTCCATGTCCAGGATGCCATGTCCCAAGTCCAAGTGGGTGTGAAGTAAGCAGGTTGTCGCCTGGTTTTGGTTTTGGTGTTGGTGTTGGTATTGGGGGCTTTGTGCTTGGCTTTGTTAGCCTGACACAAAGGCAAAAAGCGCTCCTAATTGGCCGGCTAACTGAAAGTGGCTGCGGCTTTTCCTATTCACATGTCAATCAAAGCGAAACACACACACTCGCAACCATGGAATAACACACCCATTTGGGCATATCAATTTCAAAAGAAAATTGTGCTGAGAACAATTTTTGCTTTTGCCCCGCTGTGAAAATCAATTCATTACAAGCGTCAGTTGACAAATTTTCAGAAATGCCAAACACAGTCGAAGAAAACTCGAAACTGTAAAATGGCAGCTAAAATAATTTACATACAGAGACAAAACGCAATAAGAACAGAGTTGACCAACTGCAGTATACTCTGTTCGCTAGGAGGGAAACTTTAATTGATATTATCTTTCAAGAAAGTTGTTAGAAGTTCTCATACCAAATCTGCTGAGTGCAGCTAATATCCGTGTGGGAGATATACACTCAAAGAAAAGTCAGCCGTCATTGTAGATAATTTGGAATAAGATTCTTGCTTCTAAATAGACTCAAGTGTTTCCAGAAAACAATGAAAATTTCTTTAAAAATCTGTTTAATTAATCACATAGTTCTACTATGAAAAATACATTAAAAAAAAATATATACAATTTTCCCATAATAAGTAAGTAAGAAATTTTTTTTATAATTATTATAATAAATATAAATAATAATAATACAAAATTCTTTACAAATCAACCTTCATTTCTTATATACAAAATACTATATCTCAATACTTACGGAAACAGTGAGCATCCAGAAAAAACACACGATTTATTTTAGCGAATTTGGAATTAATCTCAATTTTATTTTATCCACTTGTTATCAGAATACCAAATTGCTACAAGTTCCGAAAGAATATAATAAAACATGTATTACTATTTTAACATAATTACAAAATTTATTAAGACGTTGTAATTATTATAAATTGATATTATTTTCATAAGCTTTCGTTAAAAAATTTTTTCTCTAATTTTAAGAATTTTTTTTACCAAAGAGAAAACCCTACAAGTTGCGAAAAAATATTCATTATATTTAATAATAAATTTTATTTTAAATTTAAATAATAAATTTATTAAAAACTTTTTATAATAAGAATATTTATTAAAATTAATAATCATATAAAAATTAATAAATTAATGTATAATAAATATAAATGGTAAAATTCTTAGATATTTACCCACTTGTTAAATTGTAGAAAATCCTAAAGCTGAATTTTAAACCTATAACAATAGTCGCGTATTCAACTGATGAATAGCTTGCAAAACTTTATTTTATTTTTTAACATGAATAAATTTCCCGGAGTAGTTCTTTTTATATTTGCCCAGTGAAATCTTCAACAAAATTTCAAGAGAACGGGTTTACTTTTTAAAAAACCCATAATCCCTATGTAAAACGAGTATATGTACCAAATTAAATTACTCTACCTTCTACAATATCAATCGATCAGACAGGCAGACAAACCTTTCACAAACACAGCATACTCGCTTTGGTTTTTTGAAGAAACAGAGCATAACAATGCAAATATGCGAGAGCACATAAAATGAGCGCTCAAAAACGTGCTGCAACATCAAATGATGAGATTATCGTAAACTCGAACAGGCCCAAAGACCCATAAACAGCAGGAAGAGCAGCAAAAGCAGCAGTAGAACCAGTAGAAGCATCATATATTCCTAGTAGAACGGCCTTTCTCTCTGTCTGTGAGTGTGTGTGTGTGTGTGTGTATCCTGGCCATAAAAAACGCTTAATAGTCCATTAAAAGGATTAACACAGGCACCGAACAGAACGGGCCGCAGCAGCAGCGTCAAATAGGCGAACAAATTCTTCGACATCTCCTTTTTGGTCCTTTTGCTCCTCGATGCTAAAAATCAAAGTGCCACTGCGGCCAACATGGCGTATGTACAATATTGAAAAGTGTGGGACGATATTCTTATGGCCTGCCTATATAGAGAAAGAAATCAAGTGTTTGAAACCATTTGATGGCACTTAATATAGGCAAATTAATCTAAGCTTGCGAAATTGTGTTTCAGTCACGTTCCGCGCACAATACTCCAAATGGCTACATATATTCATGCCATTCGCAAAAACTCAAATATAAACGCATCCAATGTTGAAAGAATATAACCAGAAATATATTTTATGAAGCCGAAAATTAAATACACTTAGATTGTTGTTATAATGCGATTTTATATTGGTTATATTTAATTTATACAAATTTTATTAAATCGTAATTAAAATCGATGATGCTAAAAAAAAAATCATATTTCTGCATGTTAAAAATTTATAAGATATGATGAATTAATTTTGTGATTTTTGCAACTTATAATTTTGTATATAATTCAATATTTAGCAGGCTTGAAGATATAGAAAATATTAAAAAAAACAATACATAAAAATTTGGAATAAATTCATTAAATTTGTTCACGATCCCTAATTGATGTTTAATATATATTTGTGAACTTTTTTTCAAAAGTGCAATACAGAGCAGTTCGTCTTGGTATCCAAATTATTTATTTGTTTTATATTTATATACTAAATATTTTCCTGACTAACTGGCTTATTGAGGATTAATGTAAGAGCTAGAAGTCAAAAATATTTTTAAGTTCTAATTTCCTATTATTATATTATTATTATTATATAAAAATTTCATCGTCCAAAAAGAAAGAGCAAATATTTGGTATATCGCTCTTTAGTTAATTCCCCATTATTCCTCATTAACAAATCCTTTTCCCTGGGCCGGAAATGGGATATTCAAGGGTTCAGGAAAATCAGAAAATCAGTTTTTTACCTGTAGGCATATGATTTATGAATTTCAAAAAAAAAATCCCTTTACTAAAATGTTACAAATTTTTTGACAAAGTTATCATAACCCCACAACATTGAAATGCTACTATATACAAAATTCTGCACACTCTGGAAATAATGCAATAAAAGTGGCATAAAAATAAAAACACACATACAATCAAAACATTCAAATCATAGCAAAGAAAAAAGAAGAAAAAAAATAAAATAACAGCAAGAAATCATAAATGTAATTGGGAAATTTTATGCGTCAACGGGAGGGCTAAAATGGAAATTTCTACAACTCCCCTCCCAACCATTCACCCTCTGCAATGTTGTGCAAATAAAAGTTGAAATTGTCGCAAATTCTAAGAATAAAACAAGAACATTTTCCACAAAGCGCGCACAAAACTGGAAAAGGCTCAAGTTCCCAAATTTCCTGGCCCTTTCAAAATTTTACTTGTTTACTCCCTCACACTCCCTCGCCCCATTCTCCCTTTACCGATACGCATATGACGTTGACGCTTTTCCATTTAAACTTTCTGTGACAGCTGCGGGTACAGCTAGACTTACACACACCCACACACACACACCCATACACACACACAATGGGCGCCCTTTCGGTTTATTGCCAGCAATCAATTAAAACGGCAAGTCATTTGTGACAAAAACATTCACAGACATTTGACTTTCTCCCCATATGAAATGTTCTATATACAGCGTAGAAAATCGATATATACATATATGTACATATGTATTGTAATATTTCAATGTCATTTTCGGCTTAAATATGTTAGGTGAAGGCCTAAGGGTAAGGCTCTATATTACACACGTTTGCTTGCAATTGCTGAATTTATTCAAGAACAAGAAAACCAGTTAGTATGAAGAAAAAAAAATATGTTTAGTAAAATATAGAAATAAATAATTTAAATTATAAAATATAGAAACAAATATTTAAAATTATAATAAATAAAATGTACATAATAGTATCTATAGATAGTCGCAAAAATAAAGGTTAATTTTCGTATGTTATATTCGTTAAAATTCTGTTTAAAAAATTTTTCTTCGGTATAAAATTATATAAATTTTTATTGGTTAACAATTCAAATTAAAAGCTTTATAGAATTGGTAGATATTAAGCTTCAAAGACAAGAATTATAGGCTGTGCTAATCGGCTGTCGGGCAGGGTATTTAATTATTATTTCAAAATTAAATTAAATTCAATTTTAATAATATTATTTGGAATGTATCTAAGTATCGTTTCGAAAAAATGGTTTGCAATATATTCAATTAAATCTATTTAATCATCAATTTTAAATACTTTAACATTTACTTGACTTTATAATAAAAAAGGCGATTTAAATGTGACAATTGGATATTAATATCTGAAGTTAAAGTTCTTATATGATATTAATCCAGAATATTTTAAAATATTAAGTTTGATTACATATTTTTTTTATATAAGATATGTAAAAGGCGTAAGGTGACATATCCGAGCATATAAGCAATATATACCCTTGATCAGGAACAATAGCCGCGTTTATATAGCCCTGTCCGTCTGTATAAACATAGATATCTCAGAGACAAAAAGCCCTTTTATATAATTGCATTATATTATAATTAAAATAATAAGTCACTCGGTCACAACTTTTAAATAATATTTAGATTTAATATTCACATTTTATAGAGGTGCAATATTAATTTATTAATTAAATACTGAAATACAGTCCAAATTATCTAGTATTAAAAAAAATATTTAAAAAAGTTATTATATAAAAAAAGTGGTTTAGTTTAAAGGCAACATAAGTTGAAACTTTGAGCGTGTTGAAAATTACTTAAATTAAAAATTTATAATATTTTATATATTTATATATTATGTAAATAATGTAATAAAGGCAAATACTCCAATTAAAAATTATTAAAATATTACAAAAAATTCAAGAAGGCTATTTTTTAGGTTCGTTGTGCCTCCTCCTTATTCTTGGAGCTGTAAAAGAAATCAAAATATGCTTTCATTTATTTGACAATATCTGAATTCATTTCTTGTTTGAACAATTTGAATGGACATAAGAACTTTATTATGATGCGAAAGTTTTTGTATCTATCTGCCGTGAAATTATTCTGTTGTTAAAAATATGCCAATATTTTCAACAGTCAGAATATGTCTATTTAGCCAGACTTAATCAAACATGGCTTGTGCTACATTTCATAAAATTGTCACACACATTGCATTGCATCAAATAGTTCAAAATTAAACAAATAAACAAACGCTTTCAACATTGCAACCCATATAGCCAAAACTGTTTGCTCAATAAATTGAACATACACAGACTTTTAGTAATTTTCAAATCAAAAATAAACACAGGACACACATATGGCATGTTGACTAGTGTGCATGTGGGATCTGCAGAGTCTGGTCAGTCGTCAGACAGTAGAGCTTAAAGCCAAATCAAATGTGCAGCTGCTAATATAAAATGTACACAAACGGAAGAGTTAATCCTTATCGACAATTTGACATCAGCAATTTTCGATGCTTTTGCTTTCAAATAACGGAAACCATTAAGTTGTCACATGCACATGCAGTTCCAGTGACAAAAAAAAAAAGAAAAAAAAAAGAAAAATATAATGTTTTTTTTAGTGCACTGTGTGCGACTGTGGAGATACCCTATAAACACACTTATTTATTTAGAAGAATAATTCTTATTTTGATAATGCATTATTAATGATTATTTTTGCTCATTTTACACATTGTTGCTCTTCACTTTTATATTTATATATTAATTATTTACATATTTATTAAATTAATTAAGAGTTCTTTTAATATTGCAACATATATCTTAGGGCACTACAGAATTAGAAATTTTTATATTTATAATATGAATTCATTATTTTTAATATTTATGTTCTATTAACATTTTTATTTTAATTTTATTATATTTTTTTTTAAATTTTTTTACATATTTTAAAAAATATAATTTTTAAATTTAGGCACTAGTCAGTAGTTTAATAAGATTTTTATATTTAATATAATTTCATTGTTATTATTGCTTATGAATAATTAAAAAGTTTTTTTTTTATTTTGTTTTATTTATTATTAATTTTTTTTGTGGTATTTATACATTTTATTAGATTGAAATATATTTTTTAATTCGATTTTTATTTTATTTATATATACGTTGTGGTTCTTGCTCTTTATTTCTAATTTACCGCCAACTAGTTTTTTTTTAATTCACTTTTAACGCTCATTTTTTATATTTGCTAAAATTATATTTATATACATAATATTTATTGATTTTATATTTTTTATTTATATATTTTAAAAATATGTTTTATGTATTAAGACACTATAACCAAGATTTTTTAATTTAACATAATTTCATTATTTTTATTATTTATTTATAAATAATATGCTTTTATTTATTGTGTACTATTAATTATTATATTTTTAAAATAATTTATTTTATGTTTATTTAATTATTTCAATACTTTGGGGTTTTTGCTCTTCACTTCTAATTAATTTTTTTTCAAATCAATTTATTTTTAAAATTCATTTTTTATATTTGCATATTTTTGGCGACTGTGATTCTAGAGACCGTCGTCGCAACTCCAGCTATTATATTTGCCGTCTAGGTCCTCCTTTGTATAACCGATTTTTGCACAGCTTTATAATATCCTATATATTCATATTCAGAGCTGCAGGGTATAAAAACATAGCCCAACTGAGCGACCACTCGTACATCAGCTGTGTGGTGCAGAGTCAGGAATTGGCAACTGGCAACTGGCAGCAGCAGGCCCTGTGTCCATTTTCAAACGTTGTGGCCAATGTGTGAGTGTGTGTGTGTGTTGAGGGTGTTTCTCGGTACAGGGGAGACTGGTGCAGGGTGTATAACCGAATGCCACAAGTGGTCATTCAGACAAATGGCCAAATGGTGGCGCTCATGAATAATTCAGATTTTAAATTGCATTTATGCAAATGGCATGCGGATGCTTGCAGATTTTCGCCACTGGTTGTCGCGAAACGGAGGCGTCACTAGAACCAACAGCAGGAGTAGCAGCAGTGGCAGCAGCAGCCGCAGCCGGCGCCAGGATCTGGCCCGGCATCCTGGTGACGCATTTGCAACTAAATGCCCCCAAAAGCTGCGAGAGTTTTTCACTAATGCACAATTTGTATGCGTCAACACTTTCGTCAGTGCAGGAGGATGAACCGGAGGCAGGCAGGTGAAGTAGCTGGAGGTGGAGAAGTAGATCTGTGGGGAAGACAGAGTTGCATTAATTTTTATCAACGCAAATATCAAAAACGGTGTTGATAGGCAGCCAGTGGCCAGCCAGCTTAAAGTCCAAACTTACCCATACCAGAAAAATACTCGAGGCCAAGTGAATCAGTGACCCGACAGGACATAAAATGGTTCACAGTTCGTATATAGCCACCTGTTTTGTGCACAACTCTTTTTGGCAATTTGTGCGAACTGCAGATGTTTTGCACTCCTCCAGCTTCAACTCCGGCTCCAGTTCCAGTTGAAGGGGAAGTTTCGGTCTAGAAACTTGCAGATTTATTGCGCAGAAACTTTTATTGCCTTTGAGAATATGTACGATGACTATGGACCAAGATAAAGATGCAATCTGGAACTTGTTTGAGAGATAGAGCCAGATGTTTGCGACGAGTGTAGTGTGATGCTCCTTTCTTAGCCAGAAGTTTTGATCCTGTGTCCGGTTCTGGTTACTGTTCCGTTAATTAACTCTCTTAGTTGTTATTAGCATCTGCAAAACGTTGAAAGCAAAAAAAAAACAGATGTTTTCTTAATGTAGTGGAAATGACTTTAATTGTGTTGCTCTGCTACAAATTCGCAGTTGAAACTATCAAATATTCCTTTTATTATTATCCTTATTAGAAATAACTTATATTTTTGATGGTAGATTGCAAATTGGACAATTATTTTTCACGTTTGTTTACATCAGATCATTTCGTTTTGGTCACATGAAATTTTAGGGCTGGAAAATATTTTTTTTGATTATTGCCAGAGCGGACCTGTTATGTTATTCCAGGGCTACAAAAAAACCTTTTATTTATTATTTATTTATTTTCAGAAAAAGGAAACTTTACTTAAGAGCATAATTTATTTAAATAAACAGCTTCGATTGTTCGTATTTGTATTTTTCTAACAATGTGCTTATTGTTATCTTGAAAATATCGATTATTTCAAATATGTCAATACTATATTAATGATTATCGTTTGCATTAGATAAAATGGTTTTTTTTTATTAGCATCTAATGAAACTCACATTCAGAAAAAAACAATAAACTACTCTATACTCTATTATTATTGTGCTCATTTGGTATTTTGTATTTTAACAAATAATTTCCAAATATTTGGAAACTATCGATTAGTTGCAAAGGTGCCTAATACTATAATACATTTATATTCTAATTTATGCTAATTCTAAATATATAAATATATATTTAATTGCTTAAAAATATTTTTTTTTAAAAAAACATTTTAATTTATTGTTGAAGCTTTGGAGCACTTCATTGCCTCCTTTTTTATATATCGATAACATTATTGTTCATCTCTGATTAAATGAATAAACAAAGAAGAAGCAGAGAGAACGGCTTGTTTATTGTTTTTGGCCAAAATATAAACACAAAAAAAATGAGCGCATCTAAAGAAATAAAACGGTAAATTTAGTTTAATTTATAGCAAAATGTATTATTCAAAACATTGACTTTTTTAAGAAACAAGTTTTGTTGTATAGCAACACGTCGTCTCTACAAAAAAACAGATTCATCGACTATCGAGCCGGATAAATTGGAAAATGATTTAGAAGAACTTAATAGAAATAACAATCCAATCAAATGCAAACCAACACCAAAAGCATCTGCTGATCTTAAATTGAAAGTAAACCGGAATACAATAAAAATCGGCACAAATGCTAATACCGAAGTGCCTAAAGAGTTCTATTTGCAAAATGATTGGAAATCCTATCAGAAGGCCACACGTGGATTGTGCTATAAGATCTTTGGCAAACAGACTCTAGGCACACACACAATATCCGGACGTATTGGCCCCTATGCAAAGCGTAATCTTATATCTAAGCCACAATTAAAACCGTTACAAGTTATGGATATTGTAGATCATATTGTGAGTAAATTTGATGTAAATCGTAGCGAAGTTGTAAAGGAAATACGTAAAATCTGTCGCTATGCGGCCATTCAAGTGTATAAGAAGAAATATAAGGATTAAGTTTAGGATTGCAGCTCTCAAGAAAAGCTTGAGCATATTAAAAATAAGGATAATAATAATTAGAATGAAAAAAATGCCATTTGAAAATGTGCAGTTTGAAGTTTGATAATTTTGTTTGTAAATTTAAAGATAAGAATATAAAGTGTCAAACATTGGAAAACAAGAAAAGTAAATTCAAATAAATATTTAAAAAAAATAAAATTAAAATATATATATATATATAATTTGTTTGCAATTTTAAGGAAGAAGAATCTTATATTAAGGTCTTGAGTATGAAAAAAAAATTAAATTTTATTCAATGCCATTTTGTTTAATAAGAGAAAAGCTATTATATTCGGCAATCGGAAGCTGTAAAATAAATTCAATATTTGACCGATCTATGGCCTGATTTTAATAAAATTTAATTACATTATTTGTTGGCATAATCAAATTTACAATTGCTAAGTTTACTTGAGATATATTTAAAAAGAAAATACTGCTCATATGTCACATTTTTAAATGATTATTCCTATGAGATATAGCAGTCCGATATTGATAAAATTTTGTCAAATTGTCCACATCATAATAATAAAAAAAATTTCACAAGATTGTAGCTAGAAAACTGAGAGACTCGTTTACATATCGGCACAGTTCGTCATACTGTTCAAGAATATATTTAGTTTATACTAGACGTCTCCTCCGTGGCAAAATTATAACTCCCTTTGCAATAGTATAAAAATAAATTTTAAGTATGTAAAATATTGTTTTAATTTTTTACAGTTTTGAGATTAAATATCTTAATAAAAACATTGTTATATTTCCGGAAATTATATTTACACATCTATGTCTAAATACCGAAGAGCTTAACTGTTGTGGAAGTCATTTGGGTAATTTTGTTATTGATACACATTTTGGTATTTCTATTCTCTATATATATTTATATTCAAAAGGAAATCAATCAAATGTATATAATAGACACAACTTTGTGTGACCCAAAACTAAATGATGCTAATCGGATTTGAAAATGAGTTAAAGACCAGAGACCAGGCATAATAACAAAAAAGTGTGTAAGGTTCTTTGAATGGATACAAAGTAAAGGAAGGAGGATTCAACTGTTGTCCACAACAACAACAACACACACACACATAAACATTGAAGTAGGGTCCTTGTGTTGTGTTGTGTTAACCGCATGGAAATGGTCGCTCGTCATTCGATGTGAATAAATTCGAAGCGATGCGATTCGATTTGATATTCATTTATGCGCCTCGAAAGATGAGCACTAAATAAATAAATCCCTCAAGTGTGCAAATCGAAGAAAATGTAAATAAATGACTGGAAAAATATGGCAAAAAAAAAAAGAAATCGAAGGCAAAAATCTGCTGCTGCCCCAAAGCAAGGTTTATATCAATGATTTATACACAATATTTAGTTTAGTTAAATGACAGCTAGCAACTGTAAATTGTTAGCAGTTAGCTTTAAATTACAACTGTCAATCGAATTGTAAAGGGAAACATGGCCTTAATGCCTTTAGTTGGCTAAATGGTCCGGCCTGTCTAGGCCTGGCCTGGTTTATTTTGTTTTGTTTGTTTGTTTGTTTGTTGTTAGTTGATGTTTTTGTTTTACTTTACTACGCCAAGCATATGTTTATGCACAATCAAAACAACATGAAATTGTTTTTCCAACATCATATCCATTTTGCATTTTGTCCTGGGCTATATACTATGAGTATGTGTGTACACATATTTCCGTGCGTTTACAAAAGGGATATGAACAACATCCGGCGTTTTTGGACCATAATTTTAAACAACATTTTACTACTCATTGCATTTGACCAGGCTTGAAGCCCCACGCCACGCCAACCCCAATCCCAATCCCAACTAGCCTCAAACCAATTTTGTTGGTTATTACAAACTCATATCTTGTGCTGTTGTTGTATAACCAAACTGACCGCAGGGGGAAACGAAGCACAAGGGGAGCTGGTTTTGACCAATTTTGTACGCTGCTAAAAATGCTTGAAATTTGCATTTTATATTAACGGAAACAGTTGTTGCCTTTGAGCGCACACACACACACACACAAACCCACACACATATAGGACACGCCAGGACACACACACCCTTGATTTCTTCCTTTTTGCCTTATTTGCTCCAGCCGGTTGCACCATTTGCCCAAAACAAATTTGACGCGTTTATGCATGTAAATTAAACAAATTTGATTTTAAATATCTTTTGGCAAAGGCCAACAAACCAACCAAGGAGCCCCAAAAAACCTGAACCTGACATATGCTTAAAACTAAATTCCCAGACAAATGCCTGTCCAGGCAAAAGGAAATCTATGCCAGCTGAGTAGCATTTATTTGGCGGTTTTTCAATTTAACCATTGGGTAGTAAAGTATTAATAAAGTATATTAATGTTAATGTGTTAAGGAAACCACTTATAAAGAGGTCTCCACATGACCTTTGTTAGGGTGAGTAGGGAATTGAGACAGAAACAAAGGGCTTAAATTATATGAAATATAAGTGCTTTGATTGTGATACCCTTGTATAATATAGTCTTGAGACGTGTAAGGCTTTAAAAGACATTAAATATTACATTCTAGATTAAAATAAATTAATGTATAAAGATTGATGCTTGGATATAGAGATAAACACCCGTAGTATACATATGTATATTAAAAAAAAATATAATTTAAAACTAAAAACAACATTTTTTTAATTTTAAATTAAAATTGATCTAGCTTTGAAGTTGTTTTAAATCAATTTTTTTCTTAGTGTATGTATTTATGGGCACCTTTAATGTTGTTATTGCTTATATATTTTTATTTTTAATAATTGTTTATTTATCAAAAATTAACCTTCTCTTCGGTTTATTTTGTACCTTCATCAGTGAGTCTGTCAATTTTTTTTTTTCAATTTTTACAAAATAACATTTACAAAAAAAACTCTCATTTATAATTTTTAAAAATAAAATTTAACTGATAACTCGTATTATTAAATAAAAATGAATTAAGTTGCTTATAATAATTATATATTTCAATCGAAAATAATTATCAAAACGTGGTTTTTATGTTGAAAATAAATGTTAATATAAATAATATCTTTGTGTTTTTCAATAGTCAAAATTTTTGTGGTTTTTCAACGTACTATTTTCATAAAATTTATTTAAATGAAATTTGATGCCATAACATACATTGGCATAACATAACATTGGCAAACAATTTTTATTAAAAAATAAGAGTAATTTTATGCCTTTTAAATACAAATTTCAATTAAATTCTAATTTCACAATTTATTTTTTTTTTTGGTCAAAAATTGTATGCCAATTTTTATTTAAATATAAATAAATAATTCTAAATTCATATTATATATAAAAATTATAAGAGTTGCAATACCTGCATTAAATAGTGCCACATATGGTCGTCGCTTAATTCGCTTTCATTTGTTATATTTCTAATAGTTTCTTCACTTTATAATACGCCGAGTGAGATAAATATATAATTTAAGTTTGTTTTATTTTTACTGTGATCGCAACTTTTTTCTACAATTTTTATTCAGCTTTAATCCGAAACGATTACGGTGTTTTTTTTATTATAAGTATTTTTTTATTTATTTATTATTATGCAAACCGTCGTTGCTATATAAAGTAACAGTCCAATGATGATAAGCTCAGTTTTTCGAGACATTCAGTTGATTCCGGGCGCAAAAATGTCGTTGAAAACAATTTGTATAATCTTAATTATGTGTATATGCACAATTCTTACGGATTGCACAAAAGATGCCGACATTAATGAGGTTAATGCATTTATTTCAATAAAAACACAGTTAGCTGAGTTAAGGTGAGAGTTCTTAGAACGAATATAATCTAAACTATATCTCAACAAATTTACAAAACTCAGACTCGCAGTAGAACGACAAGAAAAGACGCTTGATGATATAACAACAAAGCTTGATAAGTTCAATTTGGAAGAATTCATTAAATTCTACGGCCGAAATTGTGCTGAGGCAACTGTCAATTCTCAGCAAAGTGGAATCTACGAGATTCTCATTCCCAGTTATAGTACTAAGCCTTTTGAAGTACCCTGCGATATGGAGACTCAGGGAGGTAATTGGACGATAATTTTACAACGCATGGATGGAAGTGTTAATTTCTATCGAAACTGGCATTCTTATAAAAACGGTTTTGGAGATTTGGATGGAGAGTTCTTTTTGGGCCTAGATAAAATACATGCATTGACTGCAAACAAAAGTCAAGAATTACTTTTCATCCTAGAGGATTTTGAGGGTCAAGTCAGGCATGAGTTGTATGAAAAGTTTGCCATTGGTGATGAACATGATTCATATGCCCTACACACAGTGGGCACAGCCAGTGGAACTGCGGGGGATTCCCTAACAAGTCAACATGGCTGTAAGTTCACAACTTTCGATCAAGATAATGATTCCTATGCGAAGAATTGTGCAGTAGAATTCACTGGTGCCTGGTGGTATGGTGCATGCCATCTAAGGTATGAATGGATGAATGATTCATTAAATAGTTTATTTTAATTATTTAATTTTTTTAGCAACTTAACTGGTAAATATAAAGATAAGACCTTTGGAAAGGGTGTCAATTGGCAAACATTTCGAGGTCATGAATATTCCATGAAGCGTGCTGTCATGATGATAAGGCCAAGAAAGTGATTCACTTTATGTTTTAATATGCAATTGAGAATTTCTTTTTAAAATATATATTATATACAATTCGAATTATAATAATTAGACCTCGGATTTTTCCAATATTTATAGGAATATCTTGATTCCGATGCCCTCGTAGATCGTGGTAGTTTCTTTTATTTATTTTCTCATTTTAACAGACTGTTAAAAAAATTGTTGATTTACTTTAATTAATGTATTTTATTTAATTTGATTTGCTGTTGTTTATTATTTTATTTAATTCAGTTAACTGTGTTATATAAATACACACCACAATCAGTTTTATATAGTATTTATGTAGGAGGTACACAGAGAATTTAAAAGATAAAATATATAGCAACAAATGGGATTTTATGCGAGTTGAAATTCCCCGTTTTAATCTTTTTGCTCTCAGTCTTGGAATATTCTTGTTTTATATATCTCGTGTATAATAACTTTCTGCTCAGTTTATGGAAAGCCTTTGTTAAATTCGGACGCAAAAATGTCGCTGAAAATAATTTTTGTAATATTAATAATATGCATAAGCACAATTTTATCGGATTGTGCTAAGGATGTCGAAATTAATGAAGTTAATGCATTTTATTCAATAAAATCTCAATTAGCCGATTTAAAGTGAGTGTTCTATAAACCACATTTACTATAAATATAAACAAAAGTATTTATCAGAGTGGAGCAAGAAAAACAGGGAAAGAAGCTCGATGATATTACGACGAAACTTGATCAGTTTAATAGTCAGGAACCCATTAAATCCTACGGATGCAACTGTGCAGAGGCAACTGCAAATTCTAAGCAAAGTGGAATCTATGAGATACTTATTCCCAATTATAGTAATCATCCATTTAAAGTATCCTGCGATGGAAAAACTCAGGGAGGCAACTGGACAATCATTTTACAACGCCTTGATGGAAGTGTTAGCTTTTATAGAGACTGGAATGTTTATAAAAATGGATTTGGAGATCTGGATGGAGAGTTCTTTTTGGGTCTAGATAAAATACATGCACTGACAGCAAATAAAAGTCAGGAATTGCTTGTTCTGGTAGAAGATTTTGATGGTCAAGAGAAATATGAATTATATGAAAAATTTGCCATTGGCGGCGAAGAAGAATTATATATCCTACATACCGTGGGAATAGCTAATGGAACTGCTGGGGATTCACTGAAGCATCATCAAGGCTCAAAGTTCTCAACCTTCGATCGAGATAATGATTCTTATTCAAAGAATTGTGCTTTAGAATATACAGGCGCTTGGTGGTACGCTGCCTGTCATCTAAGGTATAAAAATGATTCTTTCAGATTATATTTTATATTAAACTTTTACTCTTTAGCAACTTGACTGGAAAATATAAAGATAATACACATGGCAAGGGCATCAATTGGCAAACATTTCGTGGACATGAATATTCATTAAAACGAGCTGTAATGATGATAAGACCAAGAAAGTGAATCATTCGCATTTGATGGAATTAAAATCGCGTAATCCATATTTATGTTTAAGCGATTGTGTTTCTACTTAAAATTAAATATGCATTTATGGGAATTATTAAATACAACTGATTGAACTAAATTTTGGCTGCTTTATAATATTATAAATAATAAAAAATATTTGAAAAGAATTTGGTATTATTTTAAGTTTTTAATTTTACTATTTGCGGCTTTAATTTCTTTGCTGGCTGGCGATTCACTGCGAACTCAATATTGTGATCGAAATAATAGTTTGTATCCGTATAATTGTGCCTCATGCCATACAAGGTATATAAACAGATGAATATTATTGCTACAGATCATTTTCCCAGTTTTAAATTATTACAGCCAATTGTTTGATAAATAATATTAAATAATATCAAGAATCGAAATTCTTATAATTAAAAAGGAAAAAATTATAAAATAAAAATTATTTTGTAATTTTTATCAAAAAGTTAAGAAGTAACTCTAATTTTAAAATAAAAATTAAATTTGCAATATAAAAAAAAAATTAAAAAAATTTAATATTAATATCTTCGGAACCAGCTGCTGTATTAACAAAATTTAAAAACAAAATATAATAATAATAATCATGGCAATCAAATTGTGGTATTGAGTATAAATTAAAGAACCCAGAAATAGATTCTCTTGCTGCTGTTTACATTCTATAAACAAAATAAATAGAAAATATCTGCTGAACGCAGATAAAGTTAATTATAAATGTTGTACATTTTCTTGTTTGTTGAAAAACTAATCTGTGAAAATACTGTTCGTCTTTTTGCAGTGTTAAGCTTAAGCAGCTCGTCAACTTTTCTATTTAACACTATAGTAAATACTTTTCAGTCGTCAACTTATTTACCTTTTTTGCCAGAAATAGAAATACTCTGTCGCAACTTTGGCACGTGTTGCCACATTCAATGCGGGGATTATGAGCTCTTAGCTCCAAACACAACCCACAATTCACTATACAGCACCCAAATGGCATTTTGAGGACTAACCCGAACTGTCCCAGGACTTTGCACACTTTCAACAAAATCGAAGCAACATTTTCAACAACAATAAAGTCAAACATGCTTGGAACATTGTTGGCTGCACTTAAAAGTCCATTAATGGGCAGCATTAAGTGGACATTGTGTGAGTTTTAAGCACATTTGCTTCAATGTTTACTCTGATCTGGTCGAAGAATGAGTCTCGGTTTAACAAGTGTGCTAATGCTACGAATAAACAATTGATCAACTTTGAGTTGACCTGTAATAATTGATTGTTTAATTAGCAATTCTTTTCATTGGTTTCAACGTTAATATTTAATATTTCTGACATTTTAATAATACATTTATTGAGTATAGATTTTCAGTCTCACAGAAAAATCTATTCCTATTTCACTGAGTCATGTAACTTTGTCATAACTAGTCCGAATTTTACTCAGAATGTCTTTTTGGCCACAGCTCTTAATCTTTATTCAAATTGCATTAAAATCAGGAAAAATTTTTTTTTTAAATTTTTATACCTGTCTTTTTTTAAGTTTTTTTACTTTCATGCTTTTTTAACTCACGGAATTCTATTAAAAGTTCCCAGAATCTAACGCGTATCAAATATTGTATATAATCCTCAATAAAATGGCAAAAAAAAATCGGATATTTATTTTTTCGATTTTAAGTTTTTTTTACCCTCCAGCCTCATAGGTAATGCTATTCCTATTTTTCTGACTCTAAATGATCGATTTCGATTGTGTTTTTGTTCATAGTTTTTTTTTAGTCATAATGAAAAGTCATTCAAATCTGAAATAATATTTTTTTGCTATATTTCTAACTTATGTATCTTTGTCAAAATAATTTAACATTTTATAAGGAATGTCTTTTTGGACTTATTTTTTGATCTATAATGAAATGGCAATCAAATTTGATTTTTTTTTTTTTTTATTTTCATAGATTTTTGTTACATTTATAAAAATGCTATTTTATTATTTCTAACTCACGTAAGTCTGTCAAAACTTACCCGAATGCGGAATGTCTTTTTGGCTAAGGTTTATAATATATAATGAACTGACTAAATTGGAAATTAGATTTTTTCCCCCGGTTTTTTTTACCTATCAGATTTACAGGAAATATACATTTAACTTGTATATCGTCGTGAAACGGATACGACTTTCACGAGAAATGTATTTTTAGTCATGTTTTTTTTTATCTTTAATAATATTATAATTATTTCTAAAATATAAAATTTTTTATCAATTTTTACAGCGTTTTTTACCAAAGAATTTCATATTTCTAACTCAAATAAAATGCAATTTCTGAATATCGTTAACGTTAAATTATTTTAGTTTCCGGCTTCTGCATTGGTATAAATAAAAAACTATGCACCGGAACACAAATCGATGTTTTAAATTTTTTGGGGTTTATTTTTTTTTTGGTCAAAATTTAAGAGGAACCAGAACCCGGCTCGAAACATAATTTTGATGCTCTGTTGTTGTGTTTTCGCTTTTACGCTTGGGGATTTGGCTCGGCAGGCAAAAACTGACAATTGCAGCGAATTTCAATGGCTGGGAAAAGAGCTAACGGGTTGTTGCTACTGTTGTTTTGTTGTTTTTGTTATTGTAGCCATTTCTGTTGTTATTGTTGTTGCTGTTGTTGCCATTGTTGTTTGTTCGATTTTGCGCCGTTGGCTTTGAATTTACAGTTTGGCTGGGAATAAAACGCACGAATGCGCCGCCGCTGCCGATGCATCGTGCAAAAATGACAATGGCAGGCAACAAATTTTGCAATTCCCAACAGCACTTCAACTTCCGGCTCTGCCATTTTAAAACACCCCGAAACCCAATCCCCCCTGGGGCACCCCCTGTTGACAAAGCGCCCCAAACTCAGCATTGAAAATGTGACTCCATTTGAGATTTGCCAGTCAACAACGGGACGAAAAAAAAATAAACTAACTATAGATTTTAACAAACGAAAGCTCCTGACAGCAATATACTCTGTTTACTAGATATCTTGGAGCGTAGACCGGTCAGAGTTGAAAGGCAATACAATTTAAAAAAAAGGTTTTCACAGTTCTCAATCAATTCCGTATTCGTATTAAAAAAATTCCGTAAATTATATTTGCAATTCATTTTATTAGCATAAATGCAATATATTTAAATTTAAGCAGACCATTGTTCCAGCTGCATGATTATGCGATTTATATTTTAAATAAAATATATATTTATTTTCCAGATGTCTTTATACATATGTTTCATACATTTGATAGACTTGACGATATCCGCCTCTTCTCGTCCGATTTTGATCAAATTTAATCGGTTTATTTATGGAATAATTAAACTTAGAATTGACAAGTTTCGTTGGGATATCTCTGAAAACAAATAAGTTGCTCATACAACACATTTTTTAAATTATTTTTCCTATGGGGCCTCTAAGATAAAGTGGTCCAATCTGATACAACAATAGAAAAAAGAATCTGTGTCAAATTATAAGCTAGATCAAGAACTGGTATTTCAAATAAATAATAAAAAATAAATAACATAGAGCAGAGATTAAATATAGATTATATATGCGCATTATCGCATTAGTCACAGCAGTTTAAGAAATATATTCTCTTCTTTGGCAACAAAAATTTGATGAATATATTTATTTATTAAAAGGCATTATACATACACAACAATTTATTTGAACAAATATTATTTTATTATATTATAAAAGTTAAATATATACAGAGAAAAGACATAGTATTTTTTATTAATCTCAGCAAATTTTTTCTATTTGAATTTAATGAATATATCTTTAATAAAAAATCATAAATTACATTTTTAATATATTTCTAATTGAAATTTTAAGTTTTAAATTTTGTATATGTTAAATTAATTAAATGTATTTTTATTTATCAACTCGGCGAATGAGCATTTGAACTTTTTTCATTGGATAAAACGAAAAAAAGGAAGTGCTACGGTCAGGGTCCATTTGTCCATTCAAATTGCTAAGAATGTGAAAAAGTAAAATACAATAAATTAAATTAATTATTTATTAATACATACAATAATCAATTAATTAATTACCTATTAAATCCACAGCTCTTAAACCACCAACCATTTCTTGCTTCTTGTGCACAATGACCATGCGAAATGTCATTGTCATGATCAGGTGTTGAGAATTTCTGATCTAAATTATTTCTTAAGAAATCAAATATTCCATCACTTAGAAAATTAAATAATTTGCTCAATTTGTATTGATCCTCTTCGCCAGCAATAGCAAATATATCGTAATAAACTCGAGTTATCGTACCGTCATTTTGTTCTAAACGTATAAGAAGCTCATGAGGTGCATCACTAATAAAACGATGGATTTTTCCTAACCCCATGAAAAAATCACCACCTAAGGAGCCGAAACCTTGTCTATAGATAGCCCAATTCCTATAAAAGTTTTCCAAACCATTTATTCTCTGTTGGATAACCATCCAACCATAATTATCACACAATACCTCCGAATAGAGCATACTCTTGCCGGGAATTGAAAGTCTATGAATACCAGGAGAATTGCTGGTGCAACTATTTGGAAATGCCCTTCTTTGTATTGTTTCTAAATTATCTAGTTTATCGGTATATTTAAATTGACTATGAATTTTCAATGATTTATCGACTTTTTTTTCAGTAGGTTCTTTTTGGTCTTTTAACAGATTTTCACATTTCTGCAGTTTTTCAAAGTGCAACCTCTTAAATTTCTCACATTGATGTTCCGCTAACTGAAGTATCTCATTTTTTATGGACAAACTAAGATTTTTTCGTAAGTGCTCAATAGTTTTATGTTGGGAATATATTTGCAATTCCAAATTTCTAATATGAGCTACATTGGATTCAAGTAGTTTATCTTTATTCACATTTTCCGACACTGTTTGCTTAAGTTCCCTTATTTCGCTGTCCTTACTATCACTATCATTGTTTTCTAACTTTTCTTTCAATTCTTTAACATACCCTAAAAGGGGCTTTACTATATCATATGCGTAATGTGCACATTCTTTGTCGAGGCGCTTAGCTGCACAGAACTAGAAAAATAAGATAAAATCACAATTAACACACACTTTTCACAGTTTTAATTGAAAGTATTAAATTTTACCTCCTTTTCTGAATTGCCATTAATTGAATATGCTCCATAAACAATAAGTATATAGCTCGTATATAAAAATATATTCGGCGAAAAAATTATATTCATTTTAATTGCGTTTAACAGATTTCCAAACTTATGCTGAGCATTAATAAAATTCGACTAAATGATTTCAAATAATGCAGTAACCAAAATACATCTTTCGTATTCAAAGCTGATAAGATTTGTGGAACTGAACTTAAGGTGGAATCTTCAGTTTGAAGAACACATAGAATTGATAACAACATATGTATAATATTACGTCATATTTTGGCGTGTGTTTAGATTTATATATGTATATAAATAATAGGTAGTATATAAATATATGTTATATATTTAAGTATGCTTAATACTTTAAAAATATTATTTCAAATGCGTTCAAAATGATAATAATAATACAGACAGAACTATTATATAAAGTAAGAGCTCAATTGTTTTAAAAATAAGTTGTATATGAAATCTATTAGATATAGTAGTCGGATTTCTATAAAATTTAATAAGATTTTTTATATATATAATACATTGAAAGGTGACTTGGTTTTTGATAAATCGAATAATCGAAAAAAAAGAGAATGTAAACTTTATGGTGTCGTAGTTTTCTCCTTCTATGCTTTACACATTTCGTGACAAAGTTATAATACCTTTTTGCAAGGGTAAAAAAATTGATTAAATTTCAAAAATAATTTCTTAAAGCTAAATATAAATATATTTTTGAATATATACTGAAAATTATATTGAAACTGTAGAAGTTTTATTAAAAAATACACACAAATTATAGAAAATAATAATTTTATTCAAAGAATGTCACTTTTTTCTTCGTTTAATGGAAAGTTTTGTTTCTCGATTGTAAATATACAATATTTTGAGAAATAATTGTCAATTAGAATTTTCAATTATTTTATTTCCCAGAACTTTTTTATATTTATTTAATTAAATTTACTAACTTTTATTTTGTTTAATCTAGTATATTAATAGATTAGGAGTGACTTGTAAATTTATTTAAGTTACCTGACCTGTTTTAGTCATAAATGCTGACTGATCTGGACAATAAATAAATATAAAAAAAAAAAAAAATTTATAAAATAAAAGTGATTTCAATAAATGAAAAATCTTTCAGAACAGCGTCCGATTTGGAAGTTATATCTATATCTAGAAAGGCGTACTACACCAACATTTATATAAAATTTACTTGTCTAGCTTCAACATACATTGCACAATTGCAATATACACTTTATGCCATTTGCGAACAGAGTATAGAAACCAAAAACTTGAAAAGTAGAAAAAAAAAATAACAATGATAAATACCTGCAACATTTTGCATTGTGTGTTTGAGTAATGGCTGCACTTTTAAAGTGCAACGAACAGTTCAGTTAGAAGTATCTGAATTTGGTATCTGCATTTGGCCTGGTTAAATCCAATGCCAACTGGCAATCTAACAATCTAACAATCTGGCCATCTGACAATCTGATGAGCACGTGAAGTGACTCTCAGAGGAGTCCTTCGAGAGCTGGCTGACATTTCGGCATTTGCATTTGCATTTTCGCCAGAGCTCTCAATCAAATGTGTGTGTGTGTGAGTGTGTGTGGCACAAAGTGCTGACCAAGAGTAGTTGGATATGTGTGTGGGAGCAGGCAGTAAGACTACTAGAAGGACACAGCGCTCGCCATCAATCAAATCCTCGATAAGAAGCAAATTCAATTTTGACAAATCACAAATAGGCTTTTGTAAACTCAAATTAATGACATTCGAGTGTCCTTCTATGCACATTAAGTTTCTCTCTGTATTGTATATACATACACACATTAACACACACCCAATCGTATTCGTATTTATACATGATCATTTAATTACTTTGAAATGTACTTTTGCCTTGTGTGTGCATTTTGTTGTTCTTGTTTGAAATATTTGTGCTGCATTTCAATTTGTTTGTGATTTAAGTGCAACTAGACAAAGTTAAATCTTAGCATTAGTCAAGCAACCTTATAACATACGCTAACTGTGAATATTATCATTTTTTCAGGAAATGTCATCGTCATTCTTTGGCAATAATGGATTTGTATTTGAAATACGCGCTCCAATCAGCTTAATCTCTACAGTTGTATATCACTGAGCTACTGTCTTTTTGCAAAGTGCTTACTAAAAGCTAATTGCTATAAAAATCATACCGATCGAAAACAGCTGTGTGCTCAACGCAAGCGCAGCCAACTTAAAGTTCGTGAAAATTTCGCGCAGCCAATTTCATTTTTACGTGTGTTATATTGCGGCGCTAAAAATTAATGAATTAA
The DNA here is from genome assembly GCA_035043045.1 of Hirtodrosophila alboralis. Taxonomy (NCBI): domain Eukaryota; kingdom Metazoa; phylum Arthropoda; class Insecta; order Diptera; family Drosophilidae; genus Hirtodrosophila; species Hirtodrosophila alboralis. The sequence goes on along the minus strand of JAWNNH010000285.1, from coordinate 21,148 downwards.
TATATCTATAATTATGCTGGAGTAAATATTATCGCGCCTCGCATGCTTAACAACTACGTGTGTGTGTGTTTATCAAAAAAATGTGCTATTAAACCTGAAAAAGCAGTTTTTCTCTGTGCGGCCAAAGGAGCGCAACTTTAACCGTTACTTGGTGCTAATGAAAAATGAAAAATTGTGCAGTTTTGTTTAGTTGCGCTGTATTCGATTAATGTTTTTATGCAAACCAAGAAATACAAGTGAAATTAGCTAATTGTTGCAAATTAATATGCTAAAAAGAGATATCTTGCGGCTCGCTAGCTTTATGTCCAGCAAGCGCCAACATGCACAGGCCGCCGTTGTTGGTCAATTGTGACGTCACAGTTGATATGGATCTGCAGGTTGCGCAATGCGCAGTTCGCCGTTATTAGGCAATGAAAGTGCGTAAGGTCAAATGCCTTTTTTTTTATTTTTTTATAAGTGTGTGTTGTGAAAAGTGTTTTTATATAGTATTGAATGGTTGCGAAAGGATAAATCAATTCGATTAGGGTCATAGCTTGGAATAAATCAGCTAATTCATTGGTAAGTCACAAATTCTAGCTGTTTGTTTGTTATGTTAAGTTAGGTTAATTTTTGCACTCGTAGGCGTTGTTTTTGGTTGTTGTTGTTTTACGCCCCCTGCCCTCCGTGCGCCAAATTTTCCCATATTTAATAATTCTTAAAATCCCTTTATAAGAGACTAATTTGGTCTTCTAAAAATCACAAAGTGCAAAAGAAAACAATTAAATCTCGATAAACAATATTTTCACATAAATAAAATAAACATAATTTCATATTAAATATTTTAAAGCAAAAAATAATTTATAAGCAAAATAATTTTTAATAAAAGAACGGCGGTATTGAAAATTTCGTTAATTGGTATGAAGAAACACTATAAACTAATTTATAACTATATTTAAATGTATATACACATACTGAAACTTTGAAATCATTGATTTTGCTGGCATAACGGTATAAAAAGACAACATTAATTAATTGAAAAAATATATGTCAAATATGTATATGCCATATGTTAAATTCCCTTTTGATATTCAAAAAGACAGAGTGAGAGTGCTGTACAACCCAATTAAGCTTAACGAAATTGTCTGATATATGTTAACTGAAGTTCACATATCCTTATATATCCTAATTTTTTTTTTTTTTTTGTAACTTCCTTTCTGACTTTCAGTAGGTGTTGAATTTACGTCCTTTTCTTTGTTTTTACGATAACAAATTGCACGCAAACACGCGAATGCTTGGAAGTTAAGGTTCAGTTTCAGTTTTATTTTTTCTGCTTCCTTCAGGACATGATATGTACATAAATATGTTATCCGAGTGCTCTGAAATTAATTTTTCATAGACACGAAACATGTTTTGTTGCTGTCTCTGCAGTTTTTGTTTGTTGTTGTTGTTGTGTGTGTGTGTTTATCCTCTTCTCAGATGAGTGTTTAATTATATAATTTGTGCTTAAACGTCATTGTTCATATTACTCAAAGTGAACACAAAGTCAAATTTCATATTACAATATGTATTTATAATTCCACAAATTAATGCTTTATTTTATTTTATTTAATTTTATCTCATTTCATTTATTTATTTTTTGATTTGCAGTTCAACGCCCACAATTAGTTCCACTTAAATAAATCAAAAGAAATTTTTGTAAACATTTTCCATTGCATTTGTGTACTTATATATTTTAAATTGTATTTATGTTGCCTGATGATGATAATGATGATTTTTGCATAAACCACAATTGTTTTTGCCTTATTCAAGTGTGCCTTTTTAATGAATTATTTATTCACATTTACCGAGTTGCACAAATTTGCATTATAACAAGAATTTTAAATAAATAAATTTAAAGTTGCGTTTTTAAGCGCAAATGAATAAAGTATTTTGTAAAGTTCTAGAACTTATAATATATATTAAAATATGGTTTGAAATTGCTTTCAAAATTAAATATAATCCATTTGTTTATATAATTCCAGCATGTGCTTACACCAAAGAAAATATGAGCGCTATAGAAATGTTTAACCATTAACTTTTGTCTTTATGAGCACTCGCTCTCTCTCTCTCTGTCTCTTCAAAAAAAAATCCAATTAACACATGCTTTCATATTTCCGGGGCTAATCCTTCCCAGAGGCGGCTGCGCAAATTACAATTTAAAAAATAATTACAAAAATGTCTGCAATGAAACGAATTTTTGCCTCAAAGGCAACGCAGACACTACGATTCTTATTCTCGTTCTCATTCTCATTCTCATTTGGCTGGAATTTCTGAAGGCGCTAAATGTTAATGAACATTATAAAAACAATTGCAAGTAATTATAATTTGAATGATAATAGCGAAACTTCTTAATCCCCGCAACGGTAATTTTTATTCAACATTCTCTTTCCTACTCTCACTCTCTCTCTCTTTCACTTGGAGACAATTTACAAAAGCGTCGTGAAAATGCATAATAAAGGGGGCGTAACTGGAACTGGGTGGGTGGGGGGTACATAAAATGAGAACAGCAGTGAATAGAGAAAATAACAGAGAACAGAGAACCGTAGAAACCGTAGAGAAATGAGTTCCTTGTAATTAAATTTCTTTTTTATGAAACCACAAAAAACAAACACAAAAGACTTGTCCAAATTCGACAAAAATACTCGTAATAACAATCTAAGAAACTAAAGTAAAATACAATGAATTATAAAACATTTGAGAAATGGGTGACAAAGTGAATGCGGTGACAAAGACAATGCCAAAACGGTGATAAGGCAAATTGAGAATTTTAATATCCTTTCGAGTTGTTTGTATTTCGAAAAAGTATAATTAAAAATATACTTTTTATACATCTCATCAGTTTATATTGAAATTATTGCTCTTCACTTTTATTTTAATTTTCAATATATGTTTTTTTTGCGATTTCTTTCAGTTTCTTGTGTTATTATTGCTCTTCACCTGTGTTAGTTGCTCTTCACTATCTTTTTTCTCCTAATTTTTGTATTTGTATGTTTTTTTTTCAGGTATTTGGGATCGTTGCTCTTTACTTCTTAATTTTATTTTATTTTATGTTGGTTTATTGTGCTCATTGCTCTTTACGTTTATTTTTCGTGCCTTTTTCTCATAATGCTCTGAATGTTGCTCTTCATTCTCAATTTTTCGGAATTTCTTTATTTTTTTAATTTATTTTATTTTTTTCTGATTGTTACTATTTATTTAAATTTTCTCGTGTTATTGGTATTTTATTCGATTTTTTTTAGTTTTCTGCCTCTGTTGTGTCTCACTTTTATTTTTATATAATTTAATTTCTTTGTAATCGTTGCTTTTCACTCTCTCTCTCTCTCTTCAAAAAAAATAGAAGTATATTTTCGAAAAGCTTATACAATATCAATCAATATGCTTTAGAGACTATAAGGAATATAACAATAAACAAATTTCAAACATATTTAATTATATAAAAACTTCAAGGCGTAAAGCAACATTAATAATCAGATTTTACTTACTTTACTGAATATAATTTAAAGTAAATAATCTACAAAAATGTTATTTTTTTTTAAACATCTAAAAAACATTTGTGGAATTAATCTACAACATTTTATCCTTTTGCTTAAAACAAAATTACATTTAAAATTTGAATGCATCAATATTCAAGTTGCAGCTTTCAACCAACTAAACAATATGTCGCTCTGTATTCTAGACCTTAATTTAATGCCACGACAATTGTGTTGCCTCATAAACTGCCAAATATACTTATATAGGGCGAAACATCAAGAAAATTAATTCTAATTTGTAGTTAGCCAAAAGGAAACTAGCCGCAACCGAGCAGGAAGAGAAACATCTCGTTTCTGACTTCTTTGCAACACACTTTGCAGCTAATTATTCAGATGAAAGGGGGGGCAAAAAAAATAAAATTATAGGGTGAAGGAAGATATTTTGCGCAGCGAAAAATCAAACAACGAAATTGCTACTTGCAATTTCTCGTCACGTTCAAAACTTAATTAGTACATCAGGACATCATCAGCGAATGCTGCTTCAGTTGCTGTTCCAGTTAGTCCTGCTGCTCCTGCTGCTGCTGTTGAAGCCTTTGTGGCAAGTGAAAATTGCTATGGATGAGGCTAGAGATTGAGGTTGGGGACTGAGACTGAAACTGGTGCTCTATGGACGGACTGGGGGTCCTGCGCTTGGTCCTGGGCCTGTCATAAGGACGTCATGTTTCTTAATTAGTTCTTTGTTATCATAACTTTGCGCCGAACAGTTGCGTCCACCACAGCCCCACCAGCGGCAACGTTGGACTTTATTCAGTTTTTTGTTTTTTTGTTGTTTTTGGTTTTTGGCGCTTCATTAGCGTCATGTACTATGAAAATAAAATCGAATTTAAGATTACTCTTCAGGGCTTCATTGATTAATGCAGTGCACAAGTAAAGCAATCAGCATGAGATAGGTTTGTCATAGAAATGAATATCGTTTATTTAGTCGAACTGTCGGGCCATTTTTAATATTTATCTGCAAATTTATATGCCTTTGGGATTGTCTTAAAATTAAATAAAAGTATATGGAATGGTTTAAACTTTAACCTGCTTCCAAAAGTATGCTTTATTATTTTATGTGAATTAAATCGTATGTGGAATTAAAAACAGTTCTACATATTTTTCTATAAGAAATTGAATTTAATTTAACACAAATAAGAGAATATATTTAGAAATAATGGATATATTTTTCTTCAATTATTATAATTTTTTGTTTGTTTTTTTTATAAACCTCCAACATCAATTTAATTTCGTTTGATATTTTCTTGATTTTTAAGGCAACTTATTAGGTTCTCTATAAGTCTTTTAAAGCATTTTTCAGCCAGTTTTAATGCATGTTGAAGTCTTAATATATAGACTAAAATATTTTCATTAATTTTTTTATTAATATCAGACCTTTTAATAACTTTTTTAACCCATTTTAATACGGTTTGTGTACTCTGTAAGAATTTCACAACGATCGCTTCTATAGTTCGAAGTATTTTTTGAATATTTTATTTATTTATTTATTATTCATTCATTATTTATATTTACAGATATATAAATTATTCATGTAAAATTTACAATTAAACTCAATATCAACAATTCTTTAATTAAATTCAAAAGACAATTTTTCATCTATTCAACAATTAAACATATAGTTTGTGGAATCACAAAAAAAAAAGGAAATATAATAAATTACTATAAAATTAAACACTTTTCACAGGGAGACAACTTAAGTTGAACAGAAGATGGAAACGTCAAAACAATTTTTAGTCGATGTTTCCAGTTTCACTTGTGAATCAAATTCACCTGAATTTTGTAGAATCTTTTAATCTTTTAAGTTTCTTGTACTTTGTCTTACTTGCGCAATATCTAAATTCCAAATATCTATGAATTTGATTGAATATTTGAGTTCAGAAAAGATATGTTCTATATTTCATAATATCGTTATGTCTCCATCTCTAGTCTGTTTACTATAAAAGCAACTATTGGATTATTTGTATATGTTGTGTGAGAGGGTCAAAAGTCTTGAGGCTGTAATCTGAAAGCTGGTTCCATATCCTGTGCTATACACACACACTCTGTTCTCTTTGAGAATTTTTGGCATGCCGCACACGTAGAGAAGATTTCCGCACGAATTCGCAAAGCAACTCTTGATCCCTTTGACTCGTGGACATGTTTTCTCTGGCATTCTCTTTGATGTTTACAAATTACACCAAAAGTTGGCAAACAAATTTTCTTATTCACTTTTACCCAATGCACACAATAAAATGGGCAAGCTAAATCTTTCAAGACCCTTCCCCCCTTTCAGGCCCTTTTTCTCTAAGCCAACCTTGTAAATGTGCCAACTGAAATTGTGAACAGGAGACAAAAATTTGTGTGTGTAAAATACATTTACAATGCATTCCTGAATCATGGCCAAAGATAGCACTCGAAAAATTACTAGCAATCGATTCGGCAGTTTGAATTTACTGAAAATAATAGCGTCATCGAATAATGTATACCCTTTAAATTGAATTTAATTATTTTAGATTATATAGTCTTGTGAAATTTATTGACTATTATTGTGTTTGTATCAGGAACCATAGATAACTTTTATTTTACATCTAAAAATTATTTTTGAGTTTTTTTCATAAAAATTGTGAAATATCTTTTATTTTATTTTTTTAAATATATTTATTAAAAATTGTGTTTTTATTTTGGTATTTTTTTAATTTGAGGTTTTTTCCGTTAAGTTGTAAAATATCCTTTATTTTCCCATTTTTAAATAACCCTTTGGTAATAATAATTTTTTTTTATAATAAAAAATAAAATGAATCAATGTACAATGGCCTATAAATTTAAAAAAAATATTTCTTAATTTCCTGTCGAGTATTTGAACTGTACTTAAATAAGACAAGTTAAAAAGTTGCAGTTAATGACTCCCGACTTTGGTTTACTCTATTCCCAGTCATATTTCTTTGAATATATATTCATTTAACATTCTTAAGCCTATCCTTCTATGAGTTTATTAGTATTTCTCATATAAAACTTGTGTTTATACGCTCAGACACACAAACAAACTTTACACAAACGCAGCACACTCATTACCTCTTTCAAAACAGAGTATTGACATAAAGGTTGGCCCGCTTGTAGTACAACTAGCAAAATGCAAAAAGCTAAAAACACAAAAAACTTTTTAAATTTCTCCAATTATATTTTTACGCTGTAAAAACTTTGTGCTTTTATAGTAGTATGTATGTAGTATAAAAACCCTCACAAAGTTCTCGTCTGCTGATCTGCATATATATTCAACAAGATATATACTCACACACACACACATACACATATGTAGAAACTTTATATGTGTGTGCTGAATTCATTTGTACAAACAACAACTATAAAAACATCTTCAAGTCGAAGGATGTGCAAAAGTTTTTTTGTTCACTCATTCATAAGTTTTTAATTAAATTGCCGTCACATATTTTCCTGAGCTTAAACAAAGTCGCTTTTGATGACGGTCTCTTTCTGTCGATGGAACGGATAGAGGGGTAGACAGGATAGGGGAGGGGGCTGGGGGCACTTTAATTGATAGGGTGATTTAATCAGAGCATTGGCAAGTGTGGGAATTTTTCAATTATTCTCTTAAATGTCTCGTTAAGCCAAATGCACTTGATTATAATTTATATTTAATAATATTGTCACTTAAATTAGTTAAACAACTAAATTATGAGCTTAAATATTTCAATAAATTATTTATAATAATTTAATATGCAAAAATGTTCAAAACTCTTGTTTAACAAACTAGGTGAAAAAAAGTGCATAATGTAGTTAAGCAAGATATTTTATAGGGTAACATGTGCACTTAACATTGAAAAAATATTTATTTATCGAAATTACAATGATTTACAACGATATAGTATATTATTATATTTTTAAATATTCATTGAAATTATATTTGTTTGAACATTTTATTAATTAATTTAAATATAATGAAATCGATGCTCTTCACTTTCTTATTTTCTTTTTTTATTTTTTTTTCAAAAATCTTATTAAAATATTTTTATCGATAAAAAAAATTATTCAATTTTTCTTTTATAAAAAAATATTTTTTTTTCTAGAGATTTTTAATAAACATAAAATTTTTTTATTATTTTTAGAATATTTTATATTTTTATTGCTATTACTCGTAAGATTATATTTTCAAAACCTTTATATTTTAAAATTTGGTTGTAATTTCTTGAGCGTTTTTATATCTAGTTACAAGGAAAATTCAGATCTTAAAATATTTTTAAAAATTCAATTGTTTTTGCTGTCATTTCTAACACATTTACAAAACAACTTCGTTTTTTAAATCATTAATTGATGTTTATACTTACAGGGTATTTTAAAGTACTTTTGAAGCAGGGTTTTGCTATCAAATGCTTGTACTCTATTTAGCTATCTTAATTGTTTTTGTTGTTGTTGGTTTTGTTGTTATTGTTAATGTTTTGATAAGCGTTCGTTTTGTTCAATTGGTTGGGAAAATTTGAATAGTTTGGAGCGAGCACTCGTACCCAGCTTACTCGTAAACTACTTAAATATTCGTAATTGCACGCGATGTTTACACGAAATGAAAGAAAAAACAGAACAAATTTCATTCAATTGGCCAAGGTAACACGAAAAGGGTAGAACTGAGGGGGTTGAACTGGGAGTTGGTTGGTTGGTAATTAAAACAAAAACATTTCAGCAATAAAAATAAACGTGAAACTGTTTTTGGCGCCTTCAACACAACTGTATTCATCCCTTGCCTATATATAAAATGAGGCGTTAATTGTATTTACACAGCAGTTATGATGGCCATTTGATGATGAAACACCCAAGAAACAACGAAATGCACATTAAACTATCAAAATACAAATAAAAAAGCCGTTGAAACTCATTTGGAAATTGTATTATAGTTTACTGCTCTCCATTAATTACCTGATTATCAGTTTTAAGTAAGATCTTATATTTAGACAATGAAGAACGAAGGACTTACGTATAATCCTGGTAAATTTAATGGAAACTGATGAGACTAAGCAAAAGACTTGCCTATAAATTAACAAAATATAACAATAAAATTAAAATAAGTGGGATATCTATATTTGCAATAACTTTTTTAAAAATATTGGCCAGTTCCGAAAAGAATTTTTTTTAATTTTCCACTGCAGGTAATACAAAAATTTATTATATTTTTGTGATGTCGAAAGTTAAGACTTTTTTATTTGAATGAAAATAGCCCAAAAAAATAAAAACAAATTTTTTTCCCAAAAATGTAATTAACAATTTCGAAAAAGATCATAAAGTAAATTTTATCAAGTTGTCGGATAACTTTTTTGAATTAAAGTATTTTTATTTTGAGTTTAATTAAAAATAATAAATAATAATATGATCAATATTTTCTTCAAGCTCGATTTTTGGTTTTTTTTATATTATTCCTTAGAAATGTAGTTTTACAAATTATAGAAAAAAAATATTTTAAAAATATATCATATACAGAAATTATTTTATTTACGGATCATAAAGTAATGTAAAAATAAAAAAAAGATTTAAATATGTGAAATATAAATTTGTTTGACTAGATACCCATATTTCGATTACTGAATAATAATCTTTTTAGAATTATTAACTCAGACATAATAGACTAAATAAAATGAAATATTTATAGTAACACGTTTGGAAATACTATTATTATTCAAGCATTTCTTTTTAAAACATTTGCCCATACTATTTAGTTATTATGTATCATAAATTGTATAAATATTGTGGAGAATACCATAAAAGTAAATAATATAAAACGATTCTGCCTCGAAAGCATTAGAACACATGATCACAAAATAAATAATATTCAGGTAGAGTTGATCTTTTAACTCTTTTAATCTGGTTGATAATTCTCCCTTTTCAATTTATTTATTAGGTAGATCTCCCATAAAACACAACTTTCCTAACAATAACAATATATTTAAATATAAGTATATTGCCTTAAGATAGCTAGTCTCTGAGTTGTAAATTTAAGGTTTGGATTTTGAAATCGCCTAATTGAGCTGCCGCTGCCAGACAAAATGTTGCTCGGATTGACAGCACTTGACATGACATAGGCACTACTGGTACTACTACTGCTCGATCTGCTTCTGAACGTTTACTGGATGTACTGGAGCTTGAGTTGGGGGCATATAAAAAATGGGGTTAGGAGGAGTAGAGTGGAGAGTGAATTGAAGAATGGTAAACTCATCCTTTTTCTGTTTGATTGGGGGCGTGGGCACAATTGTCAATTCCATCAATCACGACGATTGACATTTGAGTTACCATTGCAAGTTGAGAGCTATGTACATTTTCTGGTCCTTGGATGCTGTAATTGATGTTGAATGCGCCAGCTGAAAACCCCCTAACCGAACCTCCCTTAAAAGGATGAGGCATTATTGCACAAGAGAGAGAAATTAGTAACATAACCGGATTTCACATTTTCAAATGCAAAGTATTTTTCAGTTTTTTTGTACTGAAAAGCCTTACCGGCTACTTCGCAATAAAAGGCATTTGACAAAAGCGAAAAAGCCAAAAGAAAAGAAAAGCCAAACAAAGGAAAAAATAGAAGACACACACACACAAACATAAAAACGTATGGCCAAAATGGATAAGCTTCCCATGGGTAATCGCGACTAGAATAGGGGAAGGAGTGGCGGAACAGCCTCCCACTCTATAGAAAATGGCATTATTTTCAGACCTTCTGCCTTCATTCCACATCCTTCCTGGTTTTCCTCGAGCTCTTGTGTCGAGCGCACAAAAAAAGTTTTTTTTTTTTCGGAGAAGTTTCTGGTATGGTAGGGAAATGGAAGGTTGTGGCGGGATGGAGGTTAGCGAGGCGCATCCGTTGGGTGACTTAAATAAAATTTGTTGATTTTATTGAAAAGTGATGATGTGTCAAATTTTTTATCGCATTACCAAGCGCATAGAGCTTTTATTTTGCTTTTAACCTTGCGTCATTTGCATAAAATTCGCATTCAATAGATACATTAGCATTTTTAATGGTTTCGGCTGCCCGCTGAAAGTCATTTATCCCTGCTCTCCCTCCCAATTGTCCACTCTTTCCAATGGTCAACATCAGTCACGCCTCAGTATCCCACGCCTTCAAAAATTTATCAATGCCAAACACGTTTCGGGTTGAAGGTTGTCAAAAAAAAGGCGAGAAAAAAGTGAGAAAAAAGTGAAGTAAACATTCCAGCTGGCCAGAAAGCCGCATTTATTGGACTGACAAGTGAGCAATATTTCGGTTCGAATTCCCTTGAGAGGGGGTGACTAAAGAGGGAGTTGTCCTAGCTGTGATTTTAAGGACAAATTGAGCAGCTTAATGCATGTCAAATTGTCAATTGCTTTAGATCGAATTTTTTTTACCCGCATACTGTTTAGTTTTTGGTTAGTTAAATGAATTATGTGCATCGCATTTTGGTTTGATTATATTTATGCCAATCAATGAATTCATTGATTGAATTGATGGTCGCTGATTGAAATTGAAAGTTTGTGTGGCTAGCAAAATGTAAAATGTACAAAAATGTAATCTAAATTGAATGTCATAGTTGAGAATATTCCAAAGTTTCCAACTTGAAGTTATTGAATTTTATTGAACTGTATTTACCACTAATCTAGGGAATGATTACGTTCGAAAATGAAGAACAATCAATATTTATTATACTAAATTATTTATTAATCTTTATTAAAAAATTAATATTGATTCTCGATTTATACTCTGAGAACATAGAAAATTGAAACATACGTTTGTTTATTAAAATATTAATAAATATAAAATTTAATAAAAAATTGCATACTTGTAGGCGCTGATTTTTGTAAAACACATGTGTGCCTAAAATTCGCAAACGGTTTTGGCAATCAGTATATAAGGCATAAAGGTTTCATTGCTTACATTTTATTTTTCTTTTTTTTTTTTTTAAATTTTTTTTTAAGAGGTATTTGTGTTTTAAAATCCAGTAAGTGCAAAAAATAATTTTGGCACAAAATTTTCGTAATAATTTAGCGACATTTTTTTAGCTATTCTGAATCTGGAACAATCATTGAATATTTAATGTTATTCAAAAGCGAAACTGAAAATATTGAAAGTACTCGGTAAAAAACTTTTACTTAAAACTCAATAAAACTAAATAAATAAAAATAAAAATTATAATACTAAAAATTCAATAAAAAAAAGATAAGTTTTAGGATTACCTCTTGGCTTTAATTCTGATACTTTATTAATTTATTAATTCATTTATAATTAGAGGTTATTATAAATCGGGAAAATCTTTCAAAAACCTGCTCATAGTGTTAACTGTATTTAATTGTGATTCACATGACAATTGGGAAGAGTAATCCTTAGAGTATAATTACACTCGTCCTGGCCTAGTTGTCTATGTAGATGGAAAGTAATGCGTTTGCATTAGAACGCACAGCTTGGTCATAAATAACATGACGTTTCATTAGGCGCTGAAAATGAAAAGCTATGATCACCTGGCAGTTGCCAGAGAAAGCGAGGAGTGCCAAGAGACATTTGTACGCAGGACAAAGGACGAAATGCTGCTGCTGCTGTTGGCAGCTGTCGGCGCAGGTGTTTTAATCACACGGACACGGCGCATTTGGCCGGGTAACCCGGGTACGCATAAATTTTCATTTCCATTTTCATGGCTCAACGCACAAAACGCAGCCCAGGACAACGAGGAGGACAAGGACAACTAGGACGACAGTTGGCCATTTGCCTTTTGTCGCTTTTTATTGCCTGCACTTCATTTGTTGACGCTATTTTGGTTTTGTTGAGATGAGTTGCTCATAAACCGGGCTACAGCTGCGGTCCTGGCCGTGTCCTGGTTTCCTTGCTGTACGGTCCCTTTTTTTGTGGGGGGGAAAAACCGCAAAAAGTTAATTAGAATTAATGCGTTGGGCGTTAACCCCCACAAAAACGCAGGTCAAATCGCATTTAACTGCAGGCCCAGAACAACAACTGTGGCCTCCATTTAATATTTTCTACTTTAACTTCATATATATGTATATACAAGCATATTCAAGTGCTGATGGCTTTTCACAGAGCCTACAAAAGATATTGCCCAACCCACCAATGCCATTTGGCCAAATGACGCGCAATAATCATTTCTATATGCGTTGAAAGAAGCTCACGTACTCGGGACACTTTAGAACAAATACGAATGCGAGTACAAGTATGAGTATCAAAATGTAACATCACACCAAAACAGCATCAAATAGCATCAGCATCAGCTTCAGTTTCAGTTTCAGCATCATCAACATGCAGCCCAGTCACATTTACAGACCCAGGACCTAGAACCCAGACATAGACAGGAGGAGCACAGGTCCTGGCCACAGTCACGAAATGGCAACAGCCGCCACAGCAAATAGACAAAGTAATGAAAAAGCTTCAACAATTTTAAACCCAGTTGGACCCGCAAACTGACAGTAGTTCCATTTTGTACTCTGTACCCATGAAAATGGTAGTATATTCAAATATTCTGAAAAATGTAATATGTGTGTCTTTTTTTGGGACTAACGAAATTAATCAAGAATTTTTTTTTTTATAATTTGCAAAACATTAAAGCATTTCTCTCGTCATTATGTTTTTACCATTCAAGAGTTCCGTCTAATTTTAGACTAGGGCAGAGCTTACTATATTAGTATACCTGAAACATAAAGTTTTAATATAATTTTTTGCATTTAAACATAATATCGGAAAAAGATTTTTAGCTATTGTAGTTTAAAATATGCCTTCAAAACGAAAACAATATTTTGTTATACTCGAAAATCACAAAAATAAAAGTCACTGAAAATAAGTAAAGTGAAGAGTAACGATTGTAACAAAATATTTAAAATATATATCAATAATATAGCACAGAACGGAAAATATTACAGCTAAATAAAATGTCAATAAACGTGAAGAGAATCGTCGAATAACAGTTAGTTAACACTTTTTGTCTCGGTATCTTCTTCCTAACACTCTATTTGTGAAATTTCTCTTTGTATAATATTAATATTATTTAATACTCTTGCCATTAGAAATATTGAATAATGGGATGATATAAAAAAAATGTTGATAAAAAAATATTCAAAAAAAAATTCATTCATTCTTACACACTTTTTTAGTTAAACAATATAGATTTGAATTTTCTCACAAATGAAATGAATGAATAATAATAAAATTTATGTCACATAAACATAATTATTTTAACTCAGAATCTTTTGCTCAAGTATTCTCTATATTGATTTAAAAAATGTATTTTCGGAGAATGTTTAAAAGCGGTAGGATGTATGTAAAAGGTATGCAAAAGCAGCACATGTAAAATGTACTGCCTAAAACATGATTTTTATTAGAAATTGTTAGAAATACAATTTATAGATGGACAATTTGAATGTCTGGTCCAACTGGGCTAACGCACAGGGCAAAATACAAACACAACAAGAAAGTTTTGCTTGCAGGACGACGTAGTAGAACATGAAAAATAAAATACAAATACAAAAAAAGAAGAAAAAAAAAAAGAAAACAAAAACTCATCAGCCAAAATGGAGGTCGCCACGGGTGCAGTAAACGTGGCTAATGAATGCTTTTGGCCCAGCGCTGATGGCAGCTTTGTGTTTAATTTAATAACACACGCACACACAACACACACACACAAACACATAGAGAGAGATATAGTCAACATATGCTCATCGTTTCTCTCTCCCTGTCTCAGTCTCTGTGTGTGTTTATAAGTATATTGAACAAATAAATTTCGAAATGTTGACAACATTTTGCTGTTTGTTCATAAACGAGGCCATCGTCACCTGCGGGAGCAGCCCCCAATATACACGTGCCCCGCCCTGGACACCCATCCATCCCAGGACATCCCAATTGGAGTTCACGTCCAGCTCCATGTCAAACAGCGCCAAGGCAATAAAAACTTGAAGCCACAGTCGTCAGCCCAAGCAACACCCATGGGTACCCAGACGCATATAAAAATAAAAAAAAATAAAAAGAGCAGAAAAAAAAAATAAACTTTTATAATAGCCATACATAGTAGTAGTAGGTAGTATGGGTTGACTATTATATGGTATATGGGTACCAAGGTATGCCACATAGTAGCAGTATACTATATGCCATTCATAGTACATAGTTTGCAAGTGCCCACAGATATCCATGTACTGTAACTGTCATGTTAAATCCCTGAAACTTTTCATGCAATTTACTCAAAGTTTGTAATATACACGCGCCATAATAAAAATAAAACAAAAAAGTCTTTAAAATTCATGGTCTATAAAACAGAAGTCGTAAGACAATGACAAGGTATTGCAATCAATGTAAATTCAAAGAAGAAACAACTATTAATAAGGTAGACAAGATTATATAGCTTGGCAAATAAGAGTTTCATACAAAAATTGAAGTCCAGACCGATTGATCGTTTAAAAGTAGAGACACACCCACAGTGGTTGAGCGCATTGGTGGAGACACAAACCACAGCGGGATGAGGTTCAGTGGAGACACAAACCACCGGCAGGCAAAAGTATGCAACGTTTTTTATTTTGCAGAAAAAGTATTTACTATTTTCTATTTTTGATATTGCACATTTGACAAAGAGTATTATAATATTGTCTCACTTCACTTTTTATTTCACATTTCTTACAATATCACGATTGATTGAGCTTTTAAAAGAAGTTTGATTTTGATAAGTATATGAGTAATGGGATTAGCAGAGACACAAACCACGGGACGGCAAAGTGCAATATTTAAAAATTATGCAACATTTTTTACTTTTGCGAAAACAAATTTTTTTGTCTATCTAAAACTACAATATCATAAAAAAACAAGTATCAAACTAAATTACCAATTACCCAGTTCTGTTCTACATAAAAGACATTTTGCGTTCACAAATATTACAAAAAAATTTTCTACTGAGAAAAAAAGTATTCCGATAAATTGTTATTAAAACAAATATAAAAATCGTGCGGTACTAATTTATCAACGCAAACAACAAATGTTAAAAATATAAAAACACAAACAAAATTTCATCTTTAAAAGAAACTCAACACGAAAGTTTTACATTGCAAATTTTATCACCATAATTTGTATTATATAATATAAATACATTATAATTACTTACTAAAAATAAAACACTTCCAATCATATTAGTGTTTTCTGCCAAGTTATTAAATAATTGCCCGGTTTTGCAACCAGGCACAGCAAAAATTATTTTAGACTCATTAGAGTGCTCCTCTCCACGGAAATCTTTAGTAAAAGGCGAAAGATTTATTCGACAACTGAAGAGAAGCCAGAGTAATTTTTATCGAGTTATTGGTGGCTAGTCTATACAGTTGCTGCGAAAACCATTGGAGAATTATAAGCACCTCGATTGTAAAATATGTTGCATACTTTAAGAACTGCCAAATCATACTTATGCATGTGCGTTCGTGTCGAAAAAATAAATAAACACTTTTGGGCATCGAAAGTAAACTACCCTAAAATGCATATATATGGTATCACAGCGTATACTACATATATGAATGTAAAATTATGTTAAACCTTCATTATATTTTTAACAACTATAAAAATATGAAATTATTGAATTAGGAATTAGGGAATAAGAAATTTTTAATTAATAATTCATAACAATTATAGAATTGTTTAATATGTGGGGTCACAAACTTGATTGCAAGGTGTCATACGATTTTTAAAATTGTAAAGAGTATGAATGGTCAGATATTGCGAAACTGAAATTTGGCTGCAATTTGACAAACTCAATGTTTGAGAAAACGACGATGACGAAAACAATAACCAAAGACGACAGCTGAAAGACTTGTTCTATTTAAAGATTATCCTTTGTACCCAGCGCGTCCTTACCAAGTAGAGTAAAACAAAAAAAAAAATTTTTTTTTTAAATTTTTTTTTTTTTTTTTTTTTTTTTTTGTATTTAATGCAATGTCTTTATTACTGTATAATTTTTGTGTTTACCGAGGTGTTAACACCTGGCCTATACAGTTGTTGTTTTTGTTAAAAATGTTGCATACTTATTGAGGCGATGAGAAATCAACCACCGACCACCATGTGACTGCGCATGTTTTCCGACACAAAATTTATGAAATTCACAACTGGTTGTGACTTTGTAAGAGTGAGGTTGGCATTTTGTTTCAGCATTAGTTATCGCTTCTCGGCCTTATGGCTAAGATCAAAGTTAAGCGATCGAATTTTTTTTTTATTTTTTGTATTGTATTTGTGCCTACTTGACCACATATTATTTTTGTTTTTATTATATATATATTTATATTTATTTATATTTTTTTAATTTTTTATATTGACTTTGTCATTTGACAATATTTATTTATATATTTTTGTACTGACTGTGTCACAACACTTGACGTATACCGTTGACCTGAACCTAGCCTTGCGGCAAAGTTCAGTGACTCTGTATACAAAGGTCAGTCCGCGTCTGTTTGCACTTTGTTCTTACTTTTTTCTATTTCTTTTTTTATTTTTGACGGGCAACGCGACTCATTCACACGCTAGATTAAGTAAATGTTAATTGTTTACTGATAAATATTGTGTACGTCCCGTTACTCGTTCTGTAATTATAAGTTGCGGTAAAATTTCGATTGCGGCCTCTTGATGGACAACTCGTACAAGTTCATTTATCCCTTCACGGGCAATCACGAGTGTCCATGGTGCCTGGCAAGGAACTCGCAGGGTAATGTCATAAAGGGGGAGTATAGCAGATATCTGGCGGCCAACCAGCACATGACCAGGATTCATCCCACGGTCAAGGTGCGCTGGTTTTGCCGTATCTGCGATATTGAGTGCAAGGGAATGCGTGTGCTGAAGCACCACGTTAAAAAAGAGCACCCAAGCGTGGAGGTCGACGACAACGACATGCTCCGCATTCCCCGCCCCCGGACTTCTCGAGGCAGTCTCGGTGCCGAATTAAACCGGTCCCGAGCTGCCGACAGAAGCATTAGACAGGCACCCAGAGTCCTTGCCACCACGGCCTCCAACGTCACCACCAGGAACACACGTTCCATGGCCGCATCGAACAGAAATGCCCTTCCAGCCGCCATTAGACCCGCTCCTGCACCAGCCATCAGGCCGACAGCTATGACCGCCAGTGCAAGGTCACGCGCTGCCGCAGCTGCACCCAGCACTAGGGCGTCTACCGTCAGCAGCTCTGTAACTGCCACTGCCACCACCACGACGGCGACGACTACCATCGCGACTGGATCGCGACTGAGTGCCGCTGCATCCGCTGGCAGCCCCGCAACCGCCACCACAGCATCCTTGCCTAGCTGTCCACCAGCTGGCAGGACAAGCGGATCAACTGATCTCTGGGCCGCTTGGCCGACGTCATCTGGAGCCACCACTCTGACCACCAACACCCTCAGTCAGTCCTCAGGTGGCTCGCCCACAATGACGCCGGCATTCGTAGTTGACAGGCGTAGGTCGACAAACCCCTCTCCCCTGCCGCAACTCGCCACGACGAACACCGCAGTGGCACATTTGCCGTCGCCTACCACAGCTATCTCTGTCCAGAGTCCACACTCATCCCCTCCAGCAGTTCTGCCGCCACCACACGCCACACCACAGGTGCCTTGCGTGCCGACTGCACCTGAGCTGGCAGCCGAACCTACTGTTCCGGCTCAAGAGGATGAGTGGCGCATTGTGCGACATGGACGACGGAGGACCAGCTTTGCTGTGGTGTCGCCAACAAATGCAACGGTAAATGCTGCCACTCCTGTGGCGAGCGCCTCGCCACCGAGGCGGACACTGACGACTGTCAGGCCGATCCAGAGCCAGAACAGGACCCGCACTGGGGCAGACAGCTCGTCAGGAGGCGCGAGAAGAGACACGCTAGTTGACAAGGCCAACCGGGTCACAAATGCAAGTGAGCTCGGTGCACTTGCGGCCGAACTGGCTGTCCTCTTCCAGAGCACCTCACGCCCGCAAAACGAGCGCACGGGCGCCCAAAGAGGCAGAGGAGAGAGGCCAATAGACAGGCGTCCTGGAAGCATAATCCCAGCACGCGGACGGCTGGAAGAGGCAACGCGGATTCAAAAACTGTTCCGGGAGAAGAGGCCACGAGCAATGCAGCAGGTGTTGGCAGGCCCGTCACCGCACTGCGAGCTTGACAAGGAACTGATCTGCTCCCACTTCCGGACAGTTTATGGTGACTTGAATCCGCAAAATGTCGAGCCATTTGAATGGCCCAACTGGGACGGGGACCGTGAGCCGATGTTAGGTGAGGCCCTGATGCGGCCCTTCACGTCTGAAGACGTGAATGACCGCCTAAAGCGCACACACAACTCGGCGCCGGGCCCGGATGGAGTCACCTACGCGGATGTCAAACGCATGGATCCAGGCTGCAGGATCATCACGGCCGCGTTTAACGCATGCCTGCGCACGAAATCCGTGCCCGCGTCGTGGAAACAGTCGAACACCGTTCTCATTCACAAAAAGGGCGATAAGAACGACCTCAGCAACTGGAGACCGCTTGCACTTGGTGACTCTGTCCCCAAACTGTTTGCTGCTGTAGTTGCTGACCGACTTATGGCCTTTGCTGTGAACGGAAACCGCCTGAGTCACCCCCAGAAAGGCTTCATGAGGCACGAAGGCTGCCACGAGCACAATTTCCTGCTTGGCCAAATCCTGGAGGACAGCCGGCGGGGGGGAAAAGATCTGGTATTGGGGTGGCTAGACCTAACCAATGCCTTTGGCTCCATCCCCCACCGGGTCATACAGGAGGCGGTCGCTGGCATGGGTGTGCCTGATGCAGCACAAGTGCTCCTCGAGAGCATGACCACAGGCTCCACTACGAGGGTGCGGACTAGTGCGGGATTCACTGACCCCATCCCACTGAACGCCGGTGTGAAACAGGGCTGTCCGGCGAGCCCAATTATTTTTAACTTTGCCATGGAGCGCATCCTGCGCGAGATTGAGCTGCAGCCAGCGGGATATACGCTCTATGGCACAAATTACCGAGCCCTCGCCTACGCAGACGACATTGTCCTGGTCGCGGCGTCAAAGGAGGAGATGGCCCAGCTGCTGCGTGTGGCGGAAACCGCAGGGCGGAAGGCCGGGTTAACTTTTAACCCTAAAAAGTGCGCCACTCTCCATTTAACCGGCAAGGCTGCGGCGCGCACCGCCCTCCAAACGCAATTCGGGCTGGGCGAGGGACCCTTGAAGGCTATGGGTGCTGGTGAGGCCTACCAATATCTGGGCCTCCCCACTGGTCTGGACGTTGACCAAACTCCTCTCGACACGATTGAGGGCATGATGAGTGACGCAGACAAGATCGACGCATCGCTGCTGGCGCCCTGGCAGAAAATCGATGCGCTGCGCACCTTCATCATGCCCCGTCTAGACTACATCCTGAGAGGGGGATTGGTCAAGAGGGCGCCACTTGCTCGCCTTGATAAAAAAGTCAAGAAGCTGGTGAAGAGCTGGATGTGCCTGCCCCAACGGGCGAGCGCCGAGGCCGTCTTTATCCCCACGTGGAGAGGAGGTGCTGGCATCCTCCCTGCAGCTGACCTGGCAGACATCCTCACTATCGCGCACGCATTCAGGATGCTGACGTGCAAGGATGCACGAGTCGCAGATGCTGCCAAACAATCGCTAAGGGAGAACGTCAGATGCCGCACTAAAGACGAGCCAACGCTGGGACAGATGGCGGAGTACCTCTCTGGCTCCTTTGATGGCCCATTTGGGAAAGACAGAGGGGGAAACCCAGGCTTCTGGACGGATGTGCGCAAGGCATCACGTCGCCAGGCCGCACATCTCAGGCTCAAATGGAAGGCTGTTGCAGGCAGTGGAGTCCTGGCCTTGGAGTGCCGTGGCAAGGGGGCTAGACGGGTCACGCTGAGGGCGAGTACGCGCGGTCACACCATCCGTCTACTAAGACAAGCCGCGCAGTACTCGTACTTGGACACGCTGACGACCAAGCCGGACCAGGGAAAGGTGTTCCAGGTCTCAGGCGGATCGGCAGTGAGCAATGCGTTTGTGCGAGACGGCAAATTCACTCGGTTTGCAGAGTGGAGGTTCATCCATCGCGCTAGGTTGGGGGTTCTCCCTGTCAATGGCGCTATGCGCTGGAGAGACGGCGACAAGCGATGCCGGGTATGTGGGTACGCGAGCGAAACCATCCCGCACGTGCTGTGTCACTGCATGCCCCACTCGGCGGCCATGCAGAGAAGGCACAACGCGATCGCTGCCCGCATCTCGAAGGCCGCGAAGGTCAGGGGAACCCTCCGAGAGAACTGTCGCGTGGAGAATGTTCCCGATGAACTACAAGCTCTGCGACCGGACATAGTCGTTCGGGACGAGGCCGCCAAACGCATCATCATTGTCGATGTGACGGTGCCCTTCGAAAACGGTTCCGGAGCTCTCGATGCAGCCAGATCCGCAAAAAGAGAAAAATACCGCCCATTAGCTGAGGCGCTCCGGAACCAGGGATACCGTGTGGCCGTCGATGCCATCGTGGTGGGAGCCCTGGGCACCTGGGACCCGATTAATGAGAGGGTCCTAAAATTATTAAAAATTAATAAGTTCTACGCCTCCTTAATGAGGCGCCTCATCGTGTCGGAGACTATCCATTGGTCCAGAGACATATACGTCGAACACGTCTCCGGCACGAGACAATATG